>CM066236.1:21158054-21898112 GCA_033675125.1 Athetis lepigone
TCTTTTTCTGGTCCCGCTAGTGCCTCTTCTAATGTCAATTCATTGCTGACCAATGTGTTACTTTCCTCTGCACACATATAACCAAATCTATCAGGTGGCTGTCTGTGCCTTTTCGGACCTGTTCTCACCATCATGTCTTCTTCAGCTCTCAGAAACTCTTCATCCTCAGATGACGGTATATATGTTCCATCACTATCATTAGCATTTTGAGCTGAAGTAAATGAATCTTCTCCACTTGTTGCTGACATATCTCCCACTGAAGATGATGACCTTTTTGGTTCATTTTGTTCTTCTATTTCAATCAAATTTTCTTCACACAAGTTATTTTCCTCTAAGAATATAACATCTCGGCTTGTTGTGATAGTCCGTGTTGAAGGATTATAAATACGATATCCCTTAACATCCTCAGGATAACCAACAAGTATGCATTGTTCTGATTTCTTATCCCATTTATGCCTTTTTATTTTAGGTATGTGTTTCATAACAGTAGAACCAAATATTCTTAAATGACTGATATTAGGCTTTGAGCCTGTCCATATCTCATACGGTGTGCGATTCTTCAATCCAGCTTTCACAATTCTATTCTGCAAATAAACAGCAGTGTTAACGGCTTCTGCCCAGAATTCTTTAGTAAGTTTAGCATCAAACAAGAGACATCTGGCCTTTTCGATGATAGTTCGATTCATTCTTTCACATAACCCATTTTGTTCGGGTGTATAGGGGTTAGTTTTTTGATGATTAATACCAGATTTCTTTAAATAACTTTCAAATTTCTTGTTACAAAATTCTGTGCCGTTATCACTTCTCAGAGTTTTAATTCTTTTTGACAATAAGTTCTCAACTTTAGCTTTATAGTCTACAAAACTCTGCAAGGCTTCATCTTTACTTTTTAAAAAATAAACTTGTGTCATACGACTATGATCATCAACAAAAATGATAAAGTACCTTGATCCTCCGAGCGAAGCATTCTCCATTGGACCACATATATCGCTATGTATAACATCCAAAAGCTCAGAACTTCTGTTGCCTTTATTTGCAAAAGGTAAGCGGCTCTGCTTCCCTTCACAGCACACAACACAGTTAGATTTGCTGATGCTAGCCTTTTCCGAAAGCTGAATTCCATCCGCAGCACCAGGCATTTTATTCATGCTAATGCTGCTCACGTGTCCCAAACGACGATGCCACACCTCTGGCGAGTTAACCGCTGCTGCCGCCACAACACACGAAGACATGTTCAGTTTATAAACACCATTACGAAGTGACGCAGTAGCTACCAAAGCATCCTGTTTATTGAATATGTCACATCCATTGCTTGTGAAATGCACCTTGTTGCCCTGTCTTATTAATTGACTGACTGACAACAGGTTTGTGACCAACTCCGGAACACACAAAACTTTCTCAATTGTTATACTATAATCGTATTCTGGAGTTGACGTCTTTATGTTTACGTCTCCAACACATTCTACGGTAACGTAACTCTCGTTAGCGATCATAATTTCTTTCGTGAAGCCAGAGTAACAAACATCCTTCATCCAATTTATGTTACAAGTTAAATGTGAACTAGCACCCGAGTCGATGTACCAGTCACTCTTGTCAAAGGTTCCATTGAGAAAAATGGCACTAAACGCATTCGATGTTTTTGTTTTCTTTTCTGAATCTTGCAAAAGTTTCGTAGGTTTTTCATTATTTGTACACTGATTACGATAGTGACCATATTGTTTACAACCATAACACTTGACGTTAGGTTTTCCCTTGACAGACGTTGACGTTGACATTTCTGTGCTATGGTTTCCGCCATATTTATTGACCACAGACTTCGCATTTTTCGAACGATGAGACGTCTTGTTTTTGCGAAAAGATGCAAATGCATTATTGGCATCACTGTCTTCCGGTTCCATGTCCATCAACTTCCCTTTAATGGCGTCCGTTGACATTGACATACCTGAGTGTTCGATCGCCATTATCATGGGCATATATTTTTCAGTCAATCCAGCTAACATGATAGAACCGATCCACTCGTCATTTATGGCAAACCCCGTTCCTTGTAATTTCTGACCCGCTTCAACAATTTGTGTTACATAAGAGGTCATCGATGTGCAATTTTCTAATCGAATAGATATAAGATTCCTCAGGAGACTTATTTTTCTAGTGTAACCTGAGTCATCAAATAGCATCTTCAATTTATCCCACAATTCCTTCGATGTTCTGACGCTTTTTATGTGAACGTAAAGAGCCGGGTCGATAGTAAGGATCAATTTCGCTTTTGTTTTCGCGTCATCTGCAGCTGGTGGGGACTGACCGGCCTCTGGTTTAATGCACCCAACCATTCCTTCTAGGATTAGAAAGTTTTCTGCCGCAAAACACCACTCACTAAAGTTCTCGCGTCCTTTTAGCTTAGGTACGCTGATCAAATAGTTTGAGCTAGACGCCATGACTGTCACTCACGCACGTGGAAAAAACTTGTAGCAAACTATTAGCAGTAGTCCGGAGAATATTGTTCATCACATTGATAATTCTAACAATATTAAAACTCACTTTACTCACTAACTAGCTACTTTTTATGGGTCTGGGCCCATAACCTAAAATAAAACGACGTGATAACTGTGACCAACGAACACAAGCGAATGAAAATTTATTATGTGACAAGTTGACAACTATTTAAAACAGTATAACACATACTTAATCTAAGCGTTACTAGATGACGCTAGTGGACAATCTGTATTTTGATATTTTAACATAACAATAACAATAACAATAACAATAACAATAACAATAACAATAACAATAACAATAACAATAACAATAACAATAACAATAACAATAACAATAACAATAACAATAACAATAACAATAACAATAACAATAACAATAACAATAACAATAACAATAACAATAACAATAACAATAACAATAACAATAACAATAACAATAACAATAACAATAACAATAACAATAACAATAACAATAACAATAACAATAACAATAACAATAACAATAACAATAACAATAACAATAACAATAACAATAACAATAACAATAACAATAACAATAACAATAACAATAACAATAACAATAACAATAACAATAACAATAACAATAACAATAACAATAACAATAACAATAACAATAACAATAACAATAACAATAACAATAACGATCTTAATTATTAAAAAGCATAAAATATATCATTTACCAAAATTATTTACTATTTACATAACCAAACCAAACCAAACCTAACCTAACCAAACGAAACCTAACCTTACCTACCCAAATAATAAAAAATTACTTAAATAATAAAACAAATTAAAAATTTACTTATAACTATTAAAAATGAAACATTAAAAATAATAACAATAACAATAACGATCTTTAACATTAAATAGCATAAAATATATTATTTACCAAAATTATTAATTATTTACATAACCAAACCAAATCAAACCTAACCTTACCAAACCAAACCAAACCTACCTAACCTAACAACAAACATTAACAAAAAAAATATCAAATTCACATCAACAATTTAAAATTAAAAATTAATTTAAAAAATTAACAATTAACTGCCACAACCACGCTTACATGAATTATTTCATTTCATGAAATTGTGATCACCTCTCTAAAAGATAACATAGTCGGTAGATTAACGAACCAGCTCACCAACTTTTCACCATAATTAAGTGAATTTTGATAATTTCTTTGCGTTGTTTATGCCTGTATCGTTCCATTTTTAAACAATAATAATTAAGTAATCTAACCTTACCAAACGAAACCTAACCTAACCTACCCAAATAATAAAAATTTACTAAAATAATAAAACGAATTAAAAATTTACCTATAATAATGAAAAATGAAACATTAAAAATAATAACAATAACAATAACAATAACAATAACAATAACAATAACAATAACAATAACAATAACAATAACAATAACAATAACAATAACAATAACAATAACAATAACAATAACAATAACAATAACAATAACAATAACAATAACAATAACAATAACAATAACAATAACAATAACAATAACAATAACAATAACAATAACAATAACAATAACAATAACAATAACAATAACAATAACAATAACAATAACAATAACAATAACAATAACAATAACAATAACAATAACAATAACAATAACAATAACAATAACAATAACAATAACAATAACAATAACAATAACAATAACAATAACAATAACAATAACAATAACAATAACAATAACAATAACAATAACAATAACAATAACAATAACAATAACAATAACGATAACGGTCCTAAACATTAATAAGCATAACAAAATATTCTTAACCAAAATTATTAACTATTTACATAACCAAACCTAACCCAACCCAACCAAACCAAACCAAACCTACCTAACCTAACAACAAACATTAACAAAAAAAATATCAATTTATCATCAACAATTTCAAATTAATTAAAAAAATTAACAATTAACTACCTTCACCACGTTTACATGAATTATTTCTTTTCATGAAATTGTGATCACCTCTCCAAAAGATAACATAGTCGGTAGATTAACGAACCAGCTCACCAACTTTTCACCATAATTAAGGTAATTTTGATAATTTCTATGCGTTGTTTAAGCACGTATCGTTCCATCTTAACAATAATAATTAAGTCCTTTAACCTAACCAAACAAAACCTTAATTTTGGTGAATGGGAAATCATCCAATGACTGCTCCCGTCCTGGGCGCGGAGGGAGGGCGTGTCAGACTCTTACTGACTAAAACCCACGCATGGTCCTTCGATTGCCCTTTATTTTCCAGGTTCACGATAAACATTCCGCAACCCCGGCAGGCATTGGCCCGGTTGGGCCCCTTCCTGTGCTGGCTCCTTCTCTTTGAGGCGCGCGTGGAACACTAACGCGCAGTCGACGCGGTCCTGGTCCTAGCCGGGCGGCGAGCTACCCATCGCTTGCCATCCGCAGAACCGCGCCTACGGTGGCCGGTAGTCGTCTTGCGACTTTCGACGTCTTCGCCTGGGTCTTAGTCCGGGGCGAGAGGCTCGTCGTTGTCTCTCGCGCGCCGCCGCTTCCTTCACTAGCATAACTGCTTCGCAGAAGGAGGCGACGGAATCCCATTCCGTCTCGCCCCAAAGCATGGCTTGAACCAGCGCCCGGCGCGAGCGGTCACCGCCGCAGATCACCTCTACGAGGACACGTCGATGCTTCGCCCATGCGCGGCACACTTCCACTGTGTGCTCGACCGTGTCCTCCAGGCGACCGTTACTGCAGTGGTGACACCCAGGCGTCGCTTCCGCCCGAATCCGACACAGGAACCTCCCGAACTGACCATGTCCGGTGAGGACCTCAAGTTATTATCCAAAGGACAACCCAAATTCGGCTAATTTTTAATTTGCCGGCCAACAAATAACAACTCATTATTTTAATAGAATTCAACATTACAAATAGTTTTCATTATTATATCAAAGTTCTTCAATTTCTGAGATTATATTTAGTATTGAACATTTAATATCTAGGAATCGCTCAGTGTAAATGCAAAGTTTTTCGTTTATCAAACGTGTTATTTATAAGTGCTGTAATGGTAGTAAGGTGCATTTATAATTTCTCGTGCATTTTAGAAATCTCGGAAATAAAATGAACGAAATAAGTTAACGTTAATATAGGGTACCGGATGTCAGACTGTTATGATTGTATATACAGGGTGTCCCACGGCAATGCCACATGGAGGGAAAGTACCTCAAATATTGAGGATAGAACATTTTACTGAAAGAAGACATTACTTGAATTTTAAAAACAATTTAAACTGCATTCATAGATATTTAAATAATTACATAGTTGAACCGGGAATCGAACCTGTTACTCGAGAAAATTAATCAGCCTGTAGTTTTATTCTACCGATCGAAAGGCTTCATCACAGGGGTTATTTTTTGCTAAATAACATAGTGTCAAAAATAAAACAAAGACCACATTTTAACATTTTTAATACAAAATTAGTCAATTTTTCAAATGCTCAAAACAAGCCCCTACTTCTTGAATACAAAGTGATAACTTTGATTATTTTGTTTCCTGACGACTTTTTGGTCTTTTTGTGGTGGATTTTGTGATTTATTTAAATGATGCGTACTACTCAAGTGGCTAGATTAATTAGTAATAAGTAGTAATGATTGTCAATTGTATGTCCTTACGGCAATGTAGGCTTTTAACTTTTCAGCACAAAATTTTACATCAAATGTTAAAATTCACGGTCTTCCTTTTATTTGTGACACTATGTTATTTAGCAAAAAAATATCCTTATGATGACACCTTTCGATCGGTATGATAAAACTACAGGGTGATTATTTTTTCTCGTGGAACAAATTCGATTCCCGGCCCAACTATTTAATTATTTAAAAATCTATTAATGCCATTTAAATTGTTTTTAAAATTCAGATAATGTCTTCTTTTAGTAAAATGTTCTATGTGGCATAGCCGTGGGACATCCTGTATAGATGTCCGTGTTTAAGTCTCAGATTATTAAATCCACAGATTTATGTGATTATTTTTTATTTAATTTTTAATAGTTGAAAATCCATTTTTAACCGGCTTCACAAAAGAAGGAGGTTCTCAATTCGGAGCTTTGTATTTTTTATGTTTGTTCGCGCATATTTCCGTCGTTTATCAACCGATTTGAACAATTCTTTTCGTTTTGTTGCCATCAGATTCAGGATTTAATGATGGTATCATGCCGAAATCGAGGGAAGTCGGATATTTTTTTGCAAAAAAATTATCTTGTTGTCGTCTGTTTGTGTTGACTTCCACCACCCAGCGGTGGTAACAAGGCGTGACTTGTCTGCTTGGACAGTAGTCAGACAAGTCACATACTTTTCATTAGTGTCAAACTGAGAGAGATCGTTGGTATGTCCGGTACTCTCAAGTGAGAAGTCATAAAGTATATCGTTAGAAATTATACAGTGTGATTGTGTGTTGTGTGTATAATAAGTATTCAACTTTTGTGTTTATTCTTGGAGAAGTCTGTGTTTCATTTCCCTGCAAATACCGAAGAACTATTCGGTGGAGTTTAACATTTGTTCTAGTGCACTATATTTTTAGTCAAATATTTATGCCGTTAGTGTACATGGCTAGGCTCGCTTGCGAGCCAGCGTTACAAGGTTAAACTCTCGAACAGAAAAAACCGTAAACTCTCAGAGGTCGCTATCGCTAAAGGTAGGTATGTTTTCATGAAATTATGAAATGAGACAATATTATAATAATGTAAAATTATTTTATTACATTCGTTTCTCGGAATCTGAGGAAGTTTGGTAGGCGTATGAGGGGCCGAAGCACGGGCCGAGCTTTCATTTTTAGGTACTAATAATAATACTTAATAATTATTGCTTAAGTGCGAACAAATGGCAGTGGGTGGAGTCAGGCGGACGGGGCGAGCGCGCGCAGACGCACGAGGCGGTGATCGGCGTGCTCGTGAAGAGCGCGCGCGCACGCGCCGCTCAGCCAGCCCAGCGCCGTGCAGCGCGCGCGCGCCTGCTCCGCCAGCTGCGCGCCGCCCGCCGCGCTCTCCCACACCTCCGCTGTCAGCTCATCTGTTCAATCATAATTTCAAAATACTAGGGAGGGTTATAATAACTTATAAGTTTGACGCGTCTGTGTCTTGTGTCTGTGGCACAGATTAGGCCCTGTCCAGGAAGGGCGAATTCGGCGCGAATCTCTCGCGCGTTTTACTGCGCAATAGTTGCGTTCAAAAAGAGCGTACGGTCTAGGCGCGAATTCCCTATTAAATTTTTTGGCGCTCTATTTCCCTCTCTTAATTCGTGCGAAATCTGGACGCAACAAGGCGACCCTAGTATATCGACTCGTGCGCATTACGCGCGAATCACGCGCGAGTCGAGAGTCTGGCGAATTGCACGCGAATTACGCGCGCATTTATTATTCGCGCAATGCTTGTGGACGCGATGTATTGGTGCCTAGTATCTCGGCTCGCCAACGAAACGATTCGCGGCGAATTCGCCCGTTCTGGACAGGGCTTTAGGTCTGTGGCATCATGCGCTGTGCAGTGTGCACCGAACGGCGCGTCGCACGCTCCGGTCACTTTAGCCACGCCCCGCTGCCGATTGTTTCGATTTTGGGATTTTACCACAGATTACTAAATAGTTAATTTTACACTTACATTGGAGGAAGTTCGTAAATGATTTATAAGAAGAACGTACCGCAGAAGTCGGGCCAGGGCAGCAGCGGCAGGCGGGAGCAGGAGCGGCGCTCGAGCTGGACGCGGTGGCGGCGCGCGGCGTGGCCGTGCTGCGGGCCGCGCGCCGCCGGCTCGTCGTGCGCGCGCACGGCCGCGTGCCCGGCGCAGCGCGCGCCGCACGTGAAGCCCACTGTGTAGCTCCACGTCGTGTAGTTGCTGTGGTCCTCCTCCACCCACCACGACAAACTGGAAATTTTAACGAAACATAAGGCTTCTACTCCGTCGAGACCGTCAGGGTGGAAGAGTCTGTCTACATCTCCACGTCACGGCGTCTTGTAGTGCGGTAACGTGCCACATTACGTTGCCGCGTCGTGCTAGTGCAGTACAGCAACGTCGCCGTGCTGCGCGTCACGTCGGCCGGACGTGGCTCGAGTCAATACGCTCGCTTACGCTTCATCGTCTTAGCGATTAGTTGTGAATTGGGAGTAAAAAACGTGATTTCACTTAGAACGTCTAGTGTAAGTATCAGAATTTTACTAGGCATAGCGACATGCAACGTTGCTGCGTCGTGACGTGCATTTTTACGCAATAGAAAGACATTTAGCAGCCGATTGTCGCTTGGTCTTCAAAGGTTCAGGGTCCGTTCACACAGACCGGCTCGGAAAGGCATCGGCGCGCATTTTTCTTTTCACACAGACCGGATTGGATACGCTTGAAGTTGGTCAGAGCGGAGCCGCCAACTATTTCACATAGATCGGCTGGAAGCGGATGCGCTCGGAGCCGGTCGAATGCGCTTGCAGTCGGTCGGATGCGCTCGCAGTCGGTCGGAAGCGCTCGCAGTCGGTCGGATGCGTTCGGATACGCGATCGGAGCTGATCGGCTGCGCGAACGAGAAAGAGCACGCAGTCGAAGCCGGTCAGATCCTCTTATTATTTCACTCCAAGCGCCTTCAAGCATTCTTAATGACAAAAGCAGTGCACATACAAAAATAAACCTTACTTGAAATCTCCGTTGTTGAGGTGGACTGTATTATGTATTTAAATCTTCCAAAGGAATAAAACACTGGCTTGATAATTAAGTTGAATATATTCCGAATCTTCATTAAAATCCTGATTCACAATGATGCACTTATTCAGGGCCGGCTTGTTGCTTCGTATTTCTTGAGAGAGCACTTGCTGCTTGAACTTCCTTGACTGAACTACCATTTTGCAACAAACCGTCCCGCCTTATATCATACTTTTGCAGGGTGCAAGTAGTGGGTGGGGGAGAGCACGGTACGTTTCGTTCGACCAATCACAGAGCGTCGTCTGAGTTTTACTCGTGGCGGGGTCCCGACAGGTTTCGACATGTTCAAACCTGTTCGCACGTGCTCGCGCCCACTTTACATCGTCATGTTTTGGTTCTATAGGATAATAAAACAACCTTAATCGACTTAACAATAATTAATTCCCTACTTTAAAATGGCTTTTATTAAATTATCCTTACATCTACTTAAGTCTACTTATATTCATATTTATTTACATTGGTCATATTTATTTTCATTACTCATTGTCATTAATTAATATTATGAAGCGACGACGTCCGTAATATCCGTTTTCAACGTGATAAGAATCTGCTCTCCTCTTCGAGCCAGTCTGTGTGAACGGACCCTAACTTAAGGGAAACATTGTTTTATTAAAAACTAGCTGTTCCTCGCGGTTTCACCCGCGTTACGTTAGGTTTTTGGATACTGTGTGCTCCCTTAGGAGATAGCGTGATATTACATAGCCTATCTCAAGGATAGTAGCTTTCGAATGGTGAAAGAATTTTTAAATCGGTCCGGTAGTTTTTGAGCCTATTCATTACAATCAAACAGACAAACATACAAAGTTTACCTCTTTATAATATTACTAGCTTTTTTTTGCCCGCGACTTCGTCCGCGTGGAATAATAGTTCCCGTTCCCGGGCAATTTCCGGGATGAAAACTATCCTATGTCCTTTCTCAGGTTCCAGACTATATCTGTACCAAATTTCATTCAAAACGGTTCAGTAGTTTAGGCGTGAAGAAGAGACAGACAGACAGACAGACAGACAGAAAGACAGACAGACAGACAGAGTTACTTTCGCATTTATAATATTAGTAGGGATTTATAGTATAGAAAAAGTAATAAAGGCAACACAAAATTAGCCAACGGAAGAGAAGCCACCAACTTCCATAATTTTAGTTATTATACTGTTATTTAGTTTTTGAAGGCGGTTAATATTTGTCCGGGTGGAATCTTACAACTTAATTTTAAGGCACTTTCCCTCAACCGATTCAGCTGAAATTTGGTATGTACGTTCAGTTCGGATGACAACACACGATTAAAAAAAACAATTTAATTGTTTAGTATAAAATAAAATTTAGATAAAAAAAAACTTTTTTAGTAAAATATAACTTTTACACTAAAACTTTTACTGTTAAATTAACTTATATCGTCATTCACGCCGTTTACTTTTTATAAAAATCATAAAATCATATTTATTTTGTAAATAGGTTATATATATAACACTTTTACACGTTAATATTTTGTTTTTTTTATTTATTTTAAGCGAACGATGGGGCCGGTGTTTCGTAGCTGGACTGCTCTGAGAAGAAACATCCGAAGCAAACTCAGAGGTCAAAGTCTCTTTTAAAGTCCATACAATCGTATTGGTCAAAAATGTGCGAGAACCATGGAGGTTAATGTCTGAGGCACTCTCTTGATGAGAGAAGGACACAGATTTGAGTGGACCTGTCCAGACAGTGCAAGCATTTATTAGCGAATTTAAATAAAAGCTTGTTTTAAAAAAAGATTTTTTTATACCTTAGATTTTTACTTTTTACTGCCCAATGTCTAACTGTGCTAAAAACTAGCCACAACTATTTAAGTACAATCATATAAAACAAAACAGAAATTCAAAATCCTCAGTAGCTACGTGAGTAATAGCAGTAGTAGTAGCAGCTGTAGTACGTTTAACTTGAACATCTCATCGGTAAATGTTTTAAGTGAGTCGATTTCGTGTTTACATTTTGTTGTTTTTTTAAGAAGCGCTGAACCGATAACTATAAAATTTATATGAGTTAACCTCCGAAACATACCCTACACAAAATAACTAAATAACTATTAGAACCTGTTCGCGGAGAAATCACGTAACAAAGAAACTAAGAAAATATAAAAAAGTCCAACTGAGAAGCACCTCTATTTAGAGTCGCTTGAATTTCAAGATTTTCAAAAATATATCTCACCCAGTAATGTAAAAATACATCTGTACACTTAAGGCACCAATGCAATCGATAGAGTGGTTCATACGGATCTAATCTTTCAAACAAACATGATTAAAGGAAAACCATTTAATATTATTTTTTATATGAAAGGGCGAAATTCACTTGACTTACACATCGGGCTGATTGGAGAAGTCGGCGAGCGCGTGCGCGACGTCCTTGGCGTGCGCCGGGAAGTGATGCGCGGAGGACAGGGCGGCGGGCACGCGCAGCCGCAGCGCCGCCAGCGCCGCCGCCGCCAGCGCCAGCGCGCGCCAGCGGGCCCGCGCCGCGCCGCACGCGCGTCGCGCCCACATCGTCAGCAGCACGCCCACACAACTGCAGGGTTCCTTACTTATAACCATTTACATGGTAACTGCCCGCAATCAGATCGCTGTCACCCCGACCTCGCCACTCCACAAACATAAAGAAACAGGTTACCGGTGCAGTGCAGGCGAGCCGGTGAGGGTCGGTACCGGTCGGTGCTGGTATGATTCTCCCGAATTCTCATGCGCCCAGTTATTAAAGAATCAGGTTTATACCGACAGCGTGGACCGAGTCATACTGGTTTTAGCATTTGCCAGTGTAGTGTGTCCACATTTAATTTTACCTTCGTGAAAAGGGATGTGTACTGCGACGTTTTGACAGCATAAAGCACTGGTATTTGCTAAACCACCATGTGGGAATTCCTCATAAATCGATGTTCTATTCTACGCATTATGTAGTTAAATGTTTCTATATATTATAATGAGCGTTGTATTAAGACAACACGCAGATTTACTATACTTACATCACTGATTTTAGTCACAAAAGGCATAAAGATTTGATCTGTCCTCAAAAACAAACCAAACATGCTTTTGCTTCAAAATGTTTACTGTTCCTCGGTCCTCTCCTCTATAAAATAGACTAAACACCAAAGCAAACATCATTCCTTGAATCACGCTAACTGCAAGAGAATTGTTAAGGATGCTCTTCAAAATATGTCCTACGAAGATACAGAGAAATAAATAACTGTAATAAAATAAACATATTATTTACAATAATATTATTAACCGACTTCAAAAAAAAAGTAGGTTCTCTGTTCGACCTGTATGTATGTATGTATGTATGTATGTTTGTCCGCGATTATCTCGCGTTTGGCTGAACCGATTTTGATGCGGTTTTCAGCAAAGTGTTTGTTACATTCTGGGGAAGGTTTTAGTATATAACACTAATGGATATCCTGTGACGTTGCGCGCATAGTGCCGTTTTCATGTTATAAGATTATAAGTTTATTTGGAGAGCTACCCTAAAACGTAGTCAGACACTGAGACTCTTAACTAAAAAGTAAATAAAAAATAAAAAGCTTTTTTAAAAAAAAGATAACCGACTTCAAAAACTAAAAGCTCAAAAATAACTATTTCGGAAGTCGGTGGCTTCTTTTCTGCCGGTCGCTTTGTGTTGCCACCGACTTCCGAAATAGTTATTTTTGAGCTTTTAGTTTTTGAAGTCGGTTACCTTTTTTTTAAAAAAGCTTTTTTTGATATATTGTTTATTAATTATTTTAGATCTTATCGCCTGAAACACAGGATTACCTAGTTCAGGCACGTTAACTTTAAGAATCATAATTTACATTTAAGGCTTTAAAATTGTTTAGTACCAAATCTCTCTGAATAAATAAATTATTATAATTATTATTTGTATATTTATTTATTTCACAACACAACTATCATAACAGGTTACCCCAAATCGGTAGTGTAGTGTGGTCTTCTATTACATTTCTACTTACTAAATATGATTCCTTAGCAATAACATAAGTATTACATATTGTTGTGATATGAAACTCTTTACTACAAAGTATTTTGTGAAGTCTCTGTTTGTTCTTTTATTCATATTGACATATAAGTCAGTCATAATAAAGCAGTCCAGAGTAAAACAGCTAAATTCTTTTATTAAATATATTTCCATTACAAACTATACTATCTAGCTTCAATTCACGTACTTTAAAGTGGTAGCAGAGCATTTATAATAAAAAAGCTTTTTCCAAAAAAAAATAACCGACTTCAAAAACTAAAAGCACAAAAATAACTATTTTGGAAGTCGGTGGCAACACATCAAAAAGACCGGCAGAAGATAAGCCACCGACTTCCGAAAAAGTTATTTTTGTGCTTTTAGTTTTTGAAGTCGGTTATTTTTTTTTTTTTGAAAAAGCTTTTTATTTTTGACTTTTTAGTTAGTCTCAATGTCTGACTACGTTTTAGAGTAACTTTAAAAAAAATACGATTTTCTATAAAAATGGAGGAGTTCCCTCGATTTTGACATGATACCGTCATCAGATCCTGGACCTGATGACAATGGGACCATTTGGGAAGTCTACCCTTTCAAACAAAAAAAGAATTGTTCTAATCGGTTGGTAAACGACGGAGATATGCGCGAACAAACCAAAAAAAAAAAAAAAAAAAAACAAACATTCGAATTGAGAACCTCCTCCTTTTTTTAGAAGTCGGTTAAAAAACGTGAAAAGTTGCGAAAAATTTCTCGATTTTTTTTCCGATTTCGTAATCTGACGTAAGTAAAACAAAAGATGGAAAAGTCTATCATGGATGAGCATGGATGCTACAAAGATACAAATTGGACAACTTGATACAAAAAACTGGATAGCTTGGAAGTATAAAATAAAAATCGCATTACGAGGATTGGACGTTGTTGAAAAAGACCATACGCCATCAGAGAACCAACAAGTAGAAGCAAAATATAATAAAGAGGATAGCGCAGCACTACTTATTATTACGACCAACTTGTCAGATGAAAATCTTCACAAGGTCATGCGATTTTCTACAGCACGGAAGGTATGGCTAGAGTTGCATAGGCTGTTCGACGGAGTATCAGAGGACAGAGCCTACGACCTATGCATGAAGTTCTTCGGATACCAGAAAGATCAGAACGATGATGTATCGACTCACCTGTCGAAATTGAAAAATATTTGGCAAGAGATGAAGAAAACTAAGGATACTATCACTGAGTTACCCAATATGTTTCTTATCTGTAAGATTTTGGATACTCTACCCGAAAGATATTTTGCCTTTAAATCGAATTGGCTTCTGATATCGAAGACTGACAGAACTGTAGACAAATTGACGAGCCAGCTTTGTTCTTACGAGAGAACGCACACTTCAAAAGGTTCTGAAGACTGCGAAGAAGCACTAGCTCTTCAAGGAACATCAAAGCTAAAGAAGAATAATTACAGATATAACAAGAAAAATAATAAATGCAAATACTGCGGCGAGATCGGCCATGGAGTCAAACAATGCTCGAAATGGATTGACGATGGACGCCCCCCAAAACCAACGTCAAAGATTGGACATCCATAAGCAGCGGTGAACATGAATTTAATGATGGCAATAGATGTCAATTCAGTTGAGATAGATCTCGATAACTGGTACGTAGACAATGGAGCTACAAGTCATGTTACTAATAGACAAGATCTCTTCGAGACTTTCCATTATTTCACGGAGTCACACACTGTTACAACAGCAAATGGTCAAGCTATACACGCTATTGGCAAAGGAACCATAAAAGTTGAAGCTGATGTAGGAAGTCTTAAAAGACCAATAACTTTGAATGATGTTTGGTTCGTACCCGGAATCACAAAAAAACTTTTCTCTGTACTCTCAGCTCAAGACAATCTATGTAATAGCTGGCGTCCGTCACTCGCTCAAGGCCACGCGTTTTATGCCTACCGCTTCGCGTACCGTCGACGGTACAACGACCACAGGGCTGTCGCGCGCCCGCCTGAGTGCTCGCGCGTCAAGGGTACAGCGCTGACTATCAAAATGCCGAAACCATGTAATTATTGCGTGATTATTGTGCAAAGGGAAACAGGAGAATTGAGAAACAGGGGGTTTCTCAATTCTCCTGTTTCCCTTTTGGTTATTTATTAAAATTATTCACGCGGTTTTGTATATTTTCGGCACTAAAATATAATAATCGGGAATTCAAGGAACGAAAAATATGCATCAGGCATTTTATTAAACTAAAAAATATTTGATCAACAAATAAAAAAAATAGTTTTTCTAAAACATTCGTTTTATTACCATTATCATCATACGTATAACCCTAGCACATTTTGCTGGAAGACACGCACACACGTAAGTCGTGCGGCGGACAAAAGAATCTCAACTCTCTTTGTGCGTACTTATGGTACATTTCTCCTCGCTGCAAACAGCTGGTATTATTAATATGATTTTGTAGGCTATTATAGCGTAGGTATTTTCGTTTTTGTATTGGAGTGAAGTATCTGTTACGTAGTAACTATTTATTAATCTGTGGTAATAGTACCTTTTTGTCGCAAGCTACTACATGCAAACTTTCTGTTCAAGGTAATATTATTTTGATAGGAAACGAAAAGAAGAGGCGGTCTCTATAAACTGCAACTTAGAAATGTCTTACCTTCCATACCCGAAGAGATAAATACTTTGAGCACAGATAAAATGCTACAGCTGTATCACGAACGGTTGGCACATCAGAAAAGCTCATGTCAAAAACATTTTAGAAAGAGAATATCTAACACAGTAGAAAAAGAGCAATGTGAAGGATGTGTATATGGAAAAGCACACAGGTTAAAGTTTGGAACTCGTGAAGAAGCAATAAAATTAGGTGAACTGATATTCGCAGATGTTTGTGGACCTTTAGAGTATTCAATTACCAAACTAAGATACTTCGTGTTATTAAAAGATGCATATTCAAAATTTCGTCACGTATTCTGAGACAAAAGTCTGAAGTCTATAACAAGTTAGAATTGTTCCTAGCTGAAGTAAAAGCGACTGGACATACTATCAAAGAGATGTTAACAGACAACGGCGGAGAATTCGTGAATGAGAACTTTAAAAGATTATTGCAAAAATATGGAATTACTCAAAGACTTACAATGCCGCATACTCCTCAACAAAATGCATGTGAGAGAGAAAACA
The DNA here is from genome assembly GCA_033675125.1 of Athetis lepigone. Classification (NCBI taxonomy): domain Eukaryota; kingdom Metazoa; phylum Arthropoda; class Insecta; order Lepidoptera; family Noctuidae; genus Athetis; species Athetis lepigone. The sequence continues at coordinate 21,174,441 of CM066236.1, forward strand.
GAACGGTTGTAGAAGCAATGAGAACCATTATGCATGCGCAAGGTTTACCGAAAGGCCTATGGGCAGAATTAGTAAACACAGTGGTCTATATCCTAAATCGTACTGGTCCAACTAAGGTTGACAAGACGCCATTAATGAGCTCTGGTTCAACAATTAAGAAGCCAAGGATAGCTCACCTAAGGATAATAGGAAGCACTTGTTACGCACACGTTCCAAAAGTAACGAGAAAGAAATTGGACAAGAAAGCAGTAAAAGGCATTCTGATTGGTTATAATGCTGATGAAGGCTACAGAGTCTGGAATCGAGAGAAACACTCGTTGATTTAATCAAGAGATGTTATCTTTGAAGAGAAGATACAAGCCATCTACAATCATAGATATACCATTTGCAGAGAAGATACTCAAGCCATCTACAATCATAGATATACCAATAGAAATTGCTACAGATACACAAATGACATCTGAAACTGCTGAGCCCGTAACTCCAACTTTTGAACCTTATCTGTCCAGCCCACCTACAGAAACCTCAGAATTATCGAACGGAGGAGTCATATCAGAAAACATAGACAATGAAGATATATCACAAAATTCATATCAATATGAAGATAGAATTGTTGAATCAGTGGCGTAGCGTGGGGGGGGGGCGGGGGGGCCATGGCCCCGGGCGGCACATGAAAGGGGGTGGCAATTGAGGAACATGACGAAAATATAGATTGCATAATTAAAAAAAAATACTTTTCCAAATTTCCTACCAAATGTTCGCAATATGTTAGGTACCAAAAGGACCCGCGAAAGCTTTTTACCGCAAGTGTGTGAAAAAGAGGACCATAAACGCGTGGGCTCGGGCGTCCGGCGAGCGCCGGCGACGCGCGTTCTGCGCGATTTTTTCCGCTCCTTTAGGCGCGAGTGGAACAGACGCGCCGTCGACACGGGGCTGGTCCTTATCGGGCGGCGAGCTACCCATCGATCGCCACCCACAGGCCCGCGTCTACGGTGGCCGGTAGTCGTCTTGCCACTCTCGACGCCTTCGCCTGGGTTTTTGTCCGGGGAATGAGGCCTGACGCTGCCTCACGCGTGCAGTAGCCTACTTCTCCAGCATGACTGCTTCGCAGAAGGCGGTAACGGCTTCCCATTCGGTCATTCCCGCCGATCGCCTCTGCAAGGATACGGCGGTGGCCTGCCCATGCAAGGCATGGGGGCTGAAAATCGGCTTTCATAGACTTAGGGATTTCAATTTGCAAGTGCTTGTTTTTATGCCGGATATCGCTTCTATTAGTCATTACTATGTACAAAAATGACACCCGAGTTAATTCTACCCAAAAACGAAGGAAATATAATTTTTTTACGAAAAATTTGTATGAAGCTAGTATGAAAAATCGAATTATCTCCTAAACGGCATGTTTAACCGTAATATCCTTGGAGATGGTCATAGTGCTAATTATTTATGATTTTTTGGTTGGCGATAGGACGAAAAATTTAATGCCGTTTTTTTTTAAAAAATCGTCAAAATATTTTTATTTATTTTTACATGTAAAACGATCCCTTTTAGTGTCTAAGTTAAAAAGTTCGATATGTTATTAACCCAAATATTAAGAACACACGAAACAAGAAAAATAAAATAAAAAAATTGCTGTTTTTGACACATTTATATTAATTTAAATAAAAAAAGATTTATATTGAAGTAACATTATGAAGTTATATTTTATACAAAATAAGTTAATTTAAGGAATTAATACTAAGCATTCGTAAAATAAAGTAAAATAAATAAAAAAAAATAAAACATATCATTAAATATTACAAAAAAACCCAAACACACTCAAATACAAATTTACAAATATGTACATATATATCTTTTTTACAAATTTTCCTTATCACTCTCGTTGTCAGACTCCAATTCTGAGTCAGCATCCAGATTGGATATATCCAAAAATTCGAACTCAGTTTCCTGAAATTGAATTAAGTCGAGAGTTTCAGCAAAAAAGCTCTGCTTTTTCTTGGCATCTAACTTAGGCCTTTGTGCACTTAGCAAAGGGTCCGAAGAAACAACAAGCATATTTAAAATGTCTTGATTGGAATCCTGCCTGCTTCTTTTCCGCGAATGATGTTCTCGAAACCTCCTAAAATCTTTGTTTCGAGACTCTGAGGCTTCTTCCGAGAGAGTCCCAATCGGCACAATATTATTTTTCTCGATTATGTCAGCCCCATGGATTAGTAACTTATGAACGGTTGACGACATGTAGAACCAGTCGTATAGTAATACGTACTTTTCTGCTGTTTTGCGAGCATAATCTCTAAATTTTATTATATCGATCTGCTCTCCAGATGTAATTGCTTGTAAAATTACAGCAAATCTTTTGATGAGGTCTTCATCCAAACCGGTTATAGCTGCGGTTTTATTAGAAAACTCAAAGAATTTTCTTGCAGTATTCCCGTCATTGGTGGTTCCCGAGCCTTGTTTTACTATATCAATCAACAGATTGAGCTCATCTTTGAATTTATTTTGAATTATTTTCTTTCTTGTCTGTAGCATTTCTTTGTGCTCATCACTTCTCGCTGCCCACCGTTTGAAGTCCAGTTTGTATGCAATGTGTAACAGACATTCCATACAATTTATACGGGCGTGTAGGGATGACAAGCCAAACTCATACAGGTCCGAACACACAATTTTTGATGTTACAGCATCTAAGCGGTTCATTTCTGTAGGCTTTGCTAAGCACAGGTAGCACGATGCATTTGATCTAGCTTCAGAAAGGTAAGTACAGACTTTAGCGTCGATCATCGTCATCATTAGTTGATGAGTCACCCTATTATTATTATTGCACTCTGTGGGGATAAGGGCCTCAATTTCTTCATCCATTTGTTTTTTCAGCCCAAGGACAACTGCTTCACTCTCCTTTACAAAAGTAAACTGAACTGGACGACAATACAAAACTGAGCATGGTTTTGGGTTCGTCCATAAAATGTTGTCTCCATCTGTCAGTTTTAGTGGCACCAAGGAGGTCATGAAAATGCTTGAATCATCTTCCTCACCCTCAATTTTCTGCTTGTATCGGCTTTGGTTAGAAGCACCGTCAAATCCCCACTTGGATATCAGCTTCAACTGCTTGTTATGCTCTTCGTTAGAAAGGCTTTGAAGGATTCTTGTAACCGTGATATCAAGTAAAGCTTGAAGTGTAATCCTAGCCGATGAATCAGTAACTGTCACTGATTGCTTCGGAGGGTAGCAATCAAGCTTAGTTTGTTGCACTTTATAGTAAGATGGATAAATATCTTTAGCACCTTCTCGAATGGCAGCCTCACGCAACGTAATATATTGCCACTTTGAGAGTTTTAGCGAAATAAGCAATCCAAGCGCCTTTTCTGGCGTAAATATGATTGTTTTCGCTGGTTTCCTCAGCGTTTCATTTAATTTAGCGGCTGCTTCAGGATTTTTCATCATGTATTCGATGACAGAGGCGATATCTCCATGCCCTTCTTCTTTTAAACGTGCTGCAGCTGCATATGCCAATTCACTGGAACCTTCGCCTGTGTGTTCATCAGATCTTCTCTTTTTTTGTTTACTTCCCAGGTCTTCGAATGGTTTACGGGATCTTTTCGTCATTGTTCCAATGGACGTTGATGTCGACGGTTCTGGAGAGACTGAGGGCGCTCTTGGTATCTCATCAACACTTGGTTCTTGATTAACTAAAGTTTGCACAAAACTCGGCCAATCAATATTTGCTCCCAACCAATTCTCGTACTTTCTCCTGAAATTATCAAGGAATCGGTTGGATTTCCCCCACCTTTGTAAAGCGGCTCGCGTAAATCTCCGACAAAATTCTTTGAGAACAACATAATCTTCGTCAGACAGGCAATCGCCTATGCGGGATACAACTGCACTAAACAATACTTCATGATCAAATGAAGTACTCTCACTTCGTAGAAGAACAAACAAGTCTAAATTGGTGATTAAACTTTCCATTTTAAGATTTTATAGTCGCAGATTTAGTGTTAGCAGTTACACAGTTGTGAACAAATTAAATTATAAAACAAAACTTTAGCCCTTTTATTGCAAAACGACAATAATTAGGTAACTACCCTCATTAGTTATCTCCTCATTAGCTAATGAAAATCTATAATTGTCACTAACTATTCTTAGAACTCATAGCACTGCTAATTAACAAATTAGCTTACTTATCAGGAAATGTTAAATATAATCCATTGTCGTGAGATATTGAAAATCATTAAATCACCTATTAAGACTCATTAGAAGACCTAATCAGTGTAGTTACTTAATCACTTCTTTTTGGACTCATTAGAAGACAATTGGTAATTTGGTTGTATGAAAAGTTTTAAAACTCATTTTGTGCTGATAAATATCTAGCTCAAACATAGTTGGCTACGTGTGGGTGTACTATAAACCTCTGCCAACTCCTTCGGAAATATAGGAGTGATGCTATTTTATGTTATGTGTAGTTAAAAGTCCGTGTTCTTCAACATAAACACCAAAAGGAATCGTTTCATACGTAAAAACAAATAAAAATATTTTGACGATTTTTTAAAAAAAAACGGCATTAAATTTTTCGTCCAATTGCCAACCAAAAAATCATAAATAATTAGCACTATGACCATCTCCAAGGATATTACGGTTAAACATGCCGTTTAGGAGATAATTCGATTTTTCATACTAGCTTCATACAAATTTTTCGTAAAAAAATTATATTTCCTTCGTTTTTGGGTAGAATTAACTCGGGTGTCATTTTTGTACATAGTAATGACTAATAGAAGCGATATCCGGCATAAAAACAAGCACTTGCAAATTGAAATCCCTAAGTCTATGAAAGCCGATTTTCAGCCCACCGTGCGTTGCCGGTGACACCCAGGCGTCGCTTCCGCCGGAATCCGACACAGGAACCTCCCGAAATGTCCGTGTCCGGTGACAATCTGTGTCCGACGATACGTGAGAGCGCCGTGGCGCCTCATCAGGCAACTCCTCAAAGAGGCGTGCCCAGCACTGGGTTGCGACAGTTGCATAGTCTCCAAATCCCACGGCGGAATGAATGCAGGAAGACTCGCCGCCTCGCAGGAGATCGTGCGGTATTCCCCGCACCATCCGAATGGTTATAACCCTCTGGGACGCCCTCAGTAGCCGGACCGGAGCCAAGGTTAGGTTCGAGCCCATTAGAAGGCCATGGACTGCACGATTCTCGCGTACCCACGTTATGTTAGGTTTTTGGTTCTGATGGGCTCCCGCTCATGGTGCATGCTAATGTAGCACAATATTATGTGTTATTCTGATGTATAAGCTACGAATAGCTTGCACAGCCATCGGCCAGCTTTATTGCTGCCCGTACGGGCAGGGCAGCAATAAATAAATTACTCCCTAGCAATATAATGATGGTACGTAAGTACGTACTATCATTATATTGCTAGGTGTGTGCTTGAAACTCTGTGATATCTCTAAAGATATTTATTGAATTTAAATTATGTAAAGGGCAATTTTGTACAAAATTATAAACTTGTATTGAGTAACGTATTTATAATGATAAGGAGAATACGATATTCATTAAGACTTCCTGGCAAATCATGCATTATTTTAGAACAAATTTCATTGCCATAAAAATGGTTGTAGTGAGTGAACTATAAATATTAGACATATGCTGTCTCAGACTTTTTTAGAACGTTTTAAGAGAAACAATTCTTTAGTACATAATTTTTGCATAACTTCAACCATTTACTAAGCGCACGCAACGGCATCTCTCAAAAGGAATATTTATTCCCGTTTTTTCTCACACTTTTATTTACTGCTAGACTGCTATGTGTCTTAGCGTTGTGTTATACAGGGTGTCCCACGGCTATGCCACATGGAGAGAAAGTACCTTAAATATTGTAGATAGAACATTTTACTGAAAGAAGACATTATCTGAATTTTGAAAACATTTTAAACTGCATTCATAGTTTTTTAAATAATTAAATGGTTAGGCCGGGAATCGAACTTGTTCCACGAGAAAAAAATATCATCCTGTAGTTTTATCATACCGATCGAAAGGTTTCATTATAAGGATTATTTTTTGCTAAATAACATAGTGTCACAAATAAAAGGAAGACCGTGAATTTTAACATTTGATGTAAAATTTTGTTCTGAAAAGCTTACATTGCCGTAAGGACATACAATTGACAATCATAACTACATATTACTAATTAATCTACCCACTTGAGTTATACGCATCATTTAAATAAATAAATATCCACCACAACAAGCCCAAAAAATCGTCAGGGAGCGAAATAATCAAAAGTTATCACTTTGTATTCAAGAAGGAGGGACTCATTTTGAGCATTTGAAAAATTGCCTTATTTTGTATTAAAAATGTTAAATTCATGGTCTTTCTTTTATTTTTGACACTATGTTATTTAGCAAAAAATAATCCTTGCGATGAAGCCTTTCGATCGGTAGGATAAAACTACAGGATGATTAATTTTCTCGAGTAACAGGTTCGATTCCCGGTTCAACTATGTAATTATTTAAATATCTATGAATGCAGTTTAAAATGTTTTCAAAATTCATATAATGTTTTCTTTCAGTAAAATGTTCTATCTACAATATTTAAGGTACTTTCCCTCCATGTGGCATAGCCGTGGGACACCCTGTATAGCCTATAGCCTGCCAAGGAGTATGGATTACAATCGTACCAAGGTTGGTTGTAATCCCTTGAGTGGGCCTAGCCAAGTGGCATTGTAGAATAGAAAACGAAAACGAATAAATTGTCAAATGTATGGAATTGACATAAGCTTTCACTAAACAATTTGACATCTCCATACATTTAACAATCGTTTTCGTTTCGCTATCTATTCTACATAGCCACTTGTCTAGAGGGGCAGTAGTTTTTAACCCATGCGTGCACATACAGACATAATATTTAAACTTTAAGCAAATTATAGGTAAAATAAGGGGCGGCGGATTTCCGATCAGCCCCGGGCGGCGAAAAGCCACGCTACGCCACTGTGTTGAATATCAGAATGAGTCACAAGATTCTGAAGAAGAGCATCATGATGAGGACTCAGTTCTCGATTATGAAACAAGCGAAGAAGTCTTATCAGAATCAATGCAACCAAGTGGCATGACACTGAGAGATCGTTCGCAGCTCCGACCTCCAAAGCGGTTTGATGATTACGCCCTGAGTGTTATAGGGAACGGAGTAAAAGAACCTGCGAATTATAAGAAAGCTATTGCAAGTCTAGACATGGATAAATGGAAAATAGCTTTGGATGATGAAATAAGATCCTTAAAAGAAAACAAAACATGGGAAATGGTGCCTTTACCCCCAGGCAGAAAGGCCCTACCGTGTAAATGGATTTTCAAAGTAAAGATGAACCCAGATGGAAGCGTTGATCGCTATAAAGCCAGACTTGTCATAAAAGGATATTCCCAGAAGAAAGGCATCGACTATTGTAAAACTTTTAGTCCCGTGGCAAGAATGAGCACAATAAGGCCACGTTCACACGGCGACCATTCGATTAGTTTTTTTCACGTATACGGTTTTACTGTATACGATGCAATCGTTCATACGGCAACCATTCGATTCGATTTTCGATGGGCGAGTCGTGTGAACGAGACAACATGAACATAAACGCCACTGCGTGTCGTATACCTTGTACGAGATTTTATTGAATAGAGTAGTGACAACAGAATACCTATATATGAAAACTTAAAAATTGTTTACACGGCGTTCATACGGGAAAATCCCGTGTTCGAGAAATATATTTTAACGTATACCGTGCGAAGTTGTCACCGGAACGCCGCGTCTCGAAACGATTTTATCGAATACGACACGCAGTGGCGCTTATGTTCATGTAGTCTCGTTCACACGACTCGCCCATCGAAAATCGAATCGAATGGTCGCCGTGTGAACGTGGCCTTAGAGTAGTTCTAAGCATAGCTGCACGAGAAACCTACCTACCTATAAGTATATTGTTCTACGTTGTATGACGGCTACCCACCTGCACCGACCCGTACCACAGGAATAATGGACCGAAAGTCCTGTATCTTTATGTTTGCACCCTATCACACAAAATCTTCTGAAAAATACATCATCATCATCACTCCCTAGCCTTTTTTTCAACCATGTTGGGGTCGGCTTCCAGTCTAACCGGATTCAGCTGGATACCAGTGTTTTACGTGGAGCGACTGCCTATCAGACCTCCACAACCCAGAAACTGGGCGACACAATACCTCTTGGTTAGACTGGTCAGAATAGGGATGATGACTACATCAAAAGAATGACATTCTGTTTAGTCCGTCTGTTAGACAGTCCAAAAATACTGGACACATATTTTTTGCTTGATCAAATTAATAACAAAATACAAAGATAAAGAGCATCAAAGCTCCGGAGAGGGGGCTTGTGACGTCACTTCTGAGTAAAAATTATACAAAGGCGTGACGTTTCACGAAACTTCAACGCACTGTATTGTCGTCATTTTCTGTTTACGAGAAACAAGAAAAAATACGTGTCCCAAATTTTTTGATTATCTAACGGACGGACTAATTACTTTTTTTTTGTCATCTCGCCTATTTCTGGCTTACCTACCCGTAACGACTGTCAAAGTTCTACGAAAGACAATCGGGACCCAACGACTTTAGTGCCAGGCCACACGGTGCGGCAACGCACCGCACCGCATTACTCCTCACCGCATTGGCGGCCACACGAGCAGTGCGGCGTCGCAATGTTATTACGGCGCCGCTGCGGCACCGTATGATATACATGTAATTATTATCAAAGAGCGAGCACTTTTGCCTATGCCGTATAAACAACTGAGCGGTGCCAGTGCGGCGCCGCTGCGGCACCGCACTGCTTGCACCTCTCCCCGCCTCGTCTGCCCCATAATGTAATTTAATACTTTAAAAATCGTAACCGAATCTGTCTGAAAGTGACGTTACCGACATAATGTTACCGTAGAACTAGCGGAAACAAACGAAACGACATTCTTTACCGTATCCGAACACGATATAGGTAGGTAGGTACTTAATAATAATATTCTTTAGATATCCGTATACAGATCCTAGGCAACTCACTTGGTCGTAATCGTGTGGAATTAGTTAGGTACTTACTCAATGAAACGCAGGAGCACTATGCGCGTGCACAACTAGTGAATATGTCCAGCAGTACAGCGGCACGTTCACTGAAGCAGTCGGCAGCTCGCGAGGAAGCAGGCGGCGCGGCGCGGCGGTGCGCGGGCGAGCGCAGATAGCGGCGTCCGGCCGCACACATACAGCGCAAACACAACACGACTGAGGTTCAACAGACGCTGCTCTATTATTAGTTCGCCGTTTGTTTATACGACGCGGAGTTCCAGCTCGCCGCCAGCTGCTAGTCTAGCCTCACTAGCTACTCGCTCGCTCTTCGGAATGAGAACATCGTTAAAAGTCGTCGTTTGCAACTTGCAAGCGGTATACCCACCCATACTATAATTATCTAATGTAGTACAGAGTTTCACGTCAACGTCACCCATGTCACAACCGGACAAGATAAGCCGGAACAGGCCGAAACTGACCTTGTGTACATTGTACGTCTATAAGTATGTAGCAACAGCAAAACTACCGCTGTATCTGTTGCATCCATGATACGTGCTCACCAGGCCACAGCCTCCCCGGCCAGTGAAAAAAAACCGGTCAAGTTTACTACTACAGACTTTCAGATTCAGATTCAGATTCAGATTTATTTATTTGCATAAACATGTGTACATAATTTACATTGTGAGATGCTCATTATAGGTGTTACGATATTTTGTGGCTCAACATGTTTGACCATAGTAGGTGTGCAAATTCGGTGAAAAGACAATAACAGATACTTACAAAATTAAAAATACAAAAACAAATTATATAAAAACATAAAATAACATTATATCAATTTTCATTATTATTAAATTCAATAATTTGGTTAATATAATAAAATTGTGCACTATCTAGAAGTAATGTCAGTATCATTTAAAAAATCATTTATGTCATAATAGGCTTTTTGTGTCAGTATTTTTTTTAATGTTTTCTTAAATTGGTCTATATTTAACATTTTTACAGAATTAGGGATATTATTATAAATTATTGGCGCCCTGCATACAACGCTCTTATACAGTAGCGCACTCTTCGCTGGCTGAACACGAATTTTACTGTTATCCCGGCGATTGCGTATTATAATGTCCGATATTCGTGGAAACAAATCAGGGTTATTTTTAACAAATAGGGCTATTTCCAGAATATAAAGTGAAGGAAGTGTGAGTATTTTGTGCTTTGTAAAAAGTGGTTTACAGCTTTCCGTACTTTGTATACCGAACATGGCACGTAGGCATCGCTTTTGCATTATAAATGCCATATCCTTATTTGTTGAGTTGCCCCAGAAGATAATGCCGTATCTGAGATGAGATTCAACAAGGCCGTAGTAAGCGGAGAGTAACACATCCGTGTTGACGGATGGAGCAAGTTGGTACAAGGCATATGATTGGCTACTGATTTTTTTACATAGTTTATCAATGTGTTCTTTCCAATTTAGTTTACTGTCTATAATTAATCCGAGAAAACGGGCATTAGTAACTTCATTGATAGTGTAGTTATCATAATTCAAAATTATATTTAGTGGATTATTCAATCTTTGTCCGAAGTGCATTATATTAGTTTTAGATAAATTTATTTTTAAATTATTATTATTAAGCCAAGTAATTATAGATGTCAATGAATTGTATATGTCAGATTTATAAGTATTAATGTCCTTACATGCAATTGAAACTGTACTGTCATCAGCAAATAATGTCATTGGTTGTATCGTTGCCTTTGGCAAGTCGTTGATATACACTATAAATAGCGTTGGCCCCAGCACGCTGCCTTGAGGAACACCGTATGTGACATCTCTCCTCATAGAGCTGAACGATTCTTCTTTTTTTGTTTTTGGGTTGACTCTATTTATGACAGTAATCTGTTGACGATCTGTTAAATAGGATCGAATTAAATCCAGAACATTTCCTCTTATGCCATATGCATCAAGTTTACTGATTAGTATGTTATGGTCTACATAGTCAAATGCCTGTGACATATCGCAATAAATAGCACTAACTGGAACTCTTTTGTCAACATGACAGATAACACTTTTAATGAATTCGTAAATAGCCAGATTAATGCTTTTATCTTGTCGGAATCCCTTTTGTTCACTACACAAAATTTTATTTTTTTCAAGAAATGAAATAAGTTCACCACAAAGATATTTCTCAAAGATTTTCGAAAATATTGATAATAGTGCAATTGGTCTGTAATTCGTCATTAACAATTTATTTTCTTTTTTGAATAATGGTCTTATAACTGATATTTTAAAGTCATGTGGAAATATTCCAGTTTGTATCGACAAGTTAATAATGTGACTCAAGTGATGGCATATATCCACATTCACAGCTTTAATTATTTTCGTAGCGAAACCGTCGTAACCAACACTGTTGGTATTTTTCAGATTATGTATAATTTTATTAATTTGGTTGGGTGAACTTGGGGCAAGAAACATTGATTTCAGTTGGTTATTAATTAAGGACGTAACGTTATTTCCAGCATCCGGAAGAGGGCTGACTTTTTGAATAAAATAATTATTAAATGCATTTGATATTTCTGTTGGATTATTAAGAACGTTGTTTTCGTCAACTTTTATTCTGTCAATGGATTCTAATGGAGTGTTAAATCTCTTTTTGTTTATAATCCGCCAGGCTGTTTTGCTCTTATTGTTCGACGTTATTATTTTGTAGTTATTTTGTGCACGTTTTGTAAGTTTTATAATTTTTTTAAATAACTGACAATACTTCAAATACTTTAATTTGTTATCTTTGGTTGGGTGCAATCTGAATTTCCAGAGCAAATCTCTTTTTTTGCGACTGCAATTTTTTACACCACGTGATACCCATTTTGGTTTAGGTCTAGCTTTTACTAAACATTGGATTTGTGGAAAACATAGGTCATAAAAAAGTTTAAAATCAGCTATGAAATGTTGATAAGCCGTGTTTGGGTCATCAGTGAGGTAAATATCCAAAAATGATAAGCTTTTAATACACAATTTAAATTTTTCAATATTTTCTTTGCTATAGTCTCGTTTCAATGTACGCCAATAATGCAATGTTGGATTTTTTTTTACCGGGACACTAATTAGTTGCGCAGTGTGGTCCGATAGACCCAACTCTAAAATGTCACATTTACAATTCTTATTAAAATTATGCGCAAAATTATCTATACAAGTTTGACTGGCGAATCTGGTCGGTTTATATAAAGCTAATTTCAGATTATAATTTAACAGTAAACATTCAAAATCTAGTGTTACATTATTACGTTTTAAAACGTTTATATTAAAATCACCAGTAATCATAACATTTTTACAGTTCAATTTGGTAATATAAGTCAGAAGGTTTTCCAGTTTATGTAAGAACGAATACAAGTTATTTTGTTTAGGTACTCGGTATATACAAACAATAATGATTTTGTAATCAAGAAGTTCAATCGCACAACCCTCAAGTATACAGTCAACACAAAATTTTCGAATTTCTTGAATTTCTCTGAATTTATGTTCGTTTTTTAGTAAGATACATGTACCTCCTCTTTTACTATTAGTCCTACTGTAAAATGAAGCTAACTTTTAATTAGGTAGATAAAAATTTGCTTCATGATTTGCCAACATAAAATGTTCAGAAATACATATGACATCTATACTTTTGTTACTATCTGAGAGTTCCTCTAAGTTAACATATAACGCATCAGATTTGTTAATTAAACCAGCAATATTCTGATGTAAGATATGCAAATATGTCTCAGAGAAAAAACTGATTGGTTACATTTTCATCATTATCAGGAGATTTTGAGGTATAACAAGGCTCTGTAGGAACTGCACTATTATTCATTATCATGTTATTATCAAACGAGCATAAATCAATTACAATATTATTCATAATCCCGTCGTAGATACATTTCAGTCCCTGTATTTTGATTCTTCCTGTCGTACTGGAGAACATGTCTAGTGATAGTCCGCTGTTGCTGTCAAACAGGTAGGCGTAGCCGTTATTTTGTATGTCCAGATAAAGTAGGTTGTTGAACATGTCTACCTTAAAATTGTAAATTGGTGCTCCTGTTATGAAAGTTGGTAAACAGATGACATTATTGGTGTGGGTCACCTTCTGTAATGATTCTCTTATCATACTTATCATGTGTATGTAGTTTGTCTCGGTCTTTATGTCATTTTCTCCTATAAATATTAAGCAGTAGTCATTTTCGGTGAAGTTTTTTAGTTTGGTTTCTATTTGGTATAGGTGTTCTTTGATAGTTCCTTGTGGTATAAAGTAATGACAGAAATCGAAAAGATCAGAGAAGACGTCCTCGAATCATTGTTTATATTTCCGTTTGGAGAACTGGTATTAGTTTTGCAGTGATCCAGTATTTTGGTCTTACGACCTGATCTGATCTGACAAGTGCGAGTTGGACTCGCGCAACGAGGGTTCCGTTATTTTTTTTTATGTAATAACTACAAATTTACGGTTTTCGGAGTTTTTCTTTTACTTGTGATACATGACCCTGCTTCTTGCCCAATTTCATGATTCTTGGTCACTGGAAAGTACCCTATAGGTTTTGATTCCCTTGAAAATGTCTAAATATGCAATATAAACCGCCGTATCTTTTTATTGCGTGGATTTAGAAATTTGTTTTTTCACTGCTTTGAGAGATAGCAGACCTGAGTATGTGATATTAATTTCAGCTTGATATCTCGACGCGTTTCTGAGAAAAAGGTCCTTGACAGACGGACGGACGGACAGACGGACAACAAAGTGATCCTATAAGGGTTCCGTTTTTACCTTTTGAGGTGCGGAACCCTAAAAATGGGAAAATGCCGAACAATTACATAAATAATTATCTTAGGACAAGTCAGTCACACACGACCACCTAATCCCAAGCTAAGCAGAGCTTGTATTATGGAAACCAAGACAACTTTTTCTTAATCATACTAATATTATAAATGTGAAAGGTTTAAGTGTGTGTGGGTGTGTATGTTTCTTACTCTTTCACGCAGTAACTACTAAACGGATTTCAATAATACTTTACATTAATATAGCCTAAGACATAAAATAACACATAGGCTACCCTACCCACATAACATCGCGCACGCTATGACCTACGGTAGCGGAGACATAAACAAAAAAAAAACGGTCAAGTGCGAGTTGGACTCGCGCAACGAGGGTTCCGTTAATTTTTTTATGAAATATCTACAAATTTACGGTTTTCGGAGTTTTCCCTTTACTTGTGCTACATGACCTTGCTTCTTGCCAAATTTCATGATTCTTGGTCAATGGGAAGTACTTACCCTATAGGTTTTGAGTTTTGATTCTCTTGCAAATGTCTAAATATGCAATATAAACCGCCGAATCTTTTTATTGCGTGGATTTAGAAACTTGATTTTTTCACTGCTTTGAGAGATAGCAGACCTGAGTATGTGATATTAATTTCAGCTTGATATCTCGACGCGTTCCTGAGAAAAAGGTTCTTGACAGACGGATGGACAGACGGATGGACAGACGGACGCCTGATGTGAACTAACCACAAATTTACGGTTTTCTGAGTTTTCCCTTTACTTGTTCTACATGACCTTGCTTCTTGCCAAATTTCATGATTCTAGGTCAATGGGAAGCACCCTATAGGTTTTGAGTTTTGATTCCCCTGAAAATGTCTAAATATGCAATATAAACCGCCGTATCTTTTTATTGCGTGGATTTAGAAACTTGATTTTTTCACTGCTTTAAGAGATAGCAGACCTGAGTATGTGATATTAATTTCAGCTTGATATCTCGACGCGTTCCTGAGAAAAAGGTTCTTGACAGACGGATGGACAGACGGACGCCTGATGTGAACTAACCACAAATTTACGGTTTTCGGAGTTTTCCCTTTACTTGTTCTACATGACCTTGCTTCTTGCCAAATTTCATGATTCTAGGTCAATGGGAAGCACCCTATAGGTTTTGAGTTTTGATTCCCCTGAAAATGTCTAAATATGCAATATAAACCGCCGTATCTTTTTATTGCGTGGATTTAGAAACTTGATTTTTTCACTGCTTTGAGAGATAGCAGACCTGAGTATGTGATATTAATTTCAGCTTGATATCTCGACGCGTTCCTGAGAAAAAGGTTCTTGACAGACGGACGGACAGACGGACGCCTGATGTGAACTAACTACAAATTTACGGTTTTCGGAGTTTTCCCTTTACTTCTGCTACATGACCTTGCTCCTTGCCAAATTTGAGGTGATTGTGAGGGTCAATTGGAGGTACCCTATAGGTTTTGATTTCCTTGTAAATGTCCAAATATGCAATATAAACCACCGTATCTTTTTATTGCGTTGATTTAGAAACTTGATTTTTTCACTGCTTTAAGCACTGCAGACCCACCGTACCCCTGGCCGCTACCCCTGGTGGTACGGTGGGTTTTTTAAAGTTAAAAAATACCACTGTACGAAGTGAACGTAGTGCTGTGCTGATGAAGATACTAGACGGACAGAAAATGATAAACTGTTATCTCGTATGACTCATTCATTAGTTAGGTAGGTACATAATTGATGCGGCAATAATGCATGTTGCATGTGCGCAATTCTAACTCTTTAGTTAAACCGTACATAATACATTTTTTTCAAACGTTCATGACAGTTGACATTAACACTGGACATAGAAACATAAAGAATAAATTGTAAAAATAAAAATTTAATTGATTCGAATTATTGTGGAAAAATCTATAATGAACGATACTGAACTAAATTTCATCCAAATAAATGGCGGAACCGCCCTTCTTTGTGGCAAATACCGCTATCATCGCCACAAAACCTATACGGCTCCATGTTATGGCGGTGTTCATCTTACATTAAGAGTAAATGTTGTGGCACTGTAACGATTGGAAAGGTAGTTTTTGATACAAGAGAAAGACAAAACCAAAAGGAAACTTGGTTTTATTGAACTTTAAAACTTAGGCATGAAAATTTCAAGACATTATTATTTGATACGACGTCTTGTCAAAACATAAACAACTAAACAACATAGACAGACAAAGAGTTTATATATCAGTTTTTGATTATTTTTTTATTTTGTTTCTTTGTCATTTTGTTACAATAATATACTTACACAATATATTTTTTTAGGATAATAAATTAATTAAAAATACATTTCATAGATGTGTAGTAGATCCATCTGCTAATGAATTGTTAAAGGAAAAGTGTAAGTTGCGAGAAATAGTGGTTTCATCTGATGCACCAATCGAACAATTATATGAGAGGAAAAAGAGCGATTTCAAAGACATGGGGATGAATTTTGCTATAGGGAAACAATATCCTCGGTATGAAAACGTTAAGCACTTTCTTCAGAATGCTAGAAACAAATCTGCACAAGTGTGTAAAAGTGTATCCAACAATTTAAGAGACATTGAAGTTCCAGTACAATTTCATAATTTCGTTTTGGCAGATTATTACTGTGACGAGTTAGGCAAGCAAAACCGCATCATAGTTTTTTGCTCGAAGGAATCGCCTCAGGTAATTCCAAATATTGTGGAATATTTTGTTGACGGTACTTTTTATAGTTGCCCAAAACCATTTTCACAATTATATAATATTCATGGTGACACGGGAAGTGGTGCAGAAACTACTAAAGCGAAACCCTTAATATTCGCACTTATGTCGGACTGAAAAGAAGAAAGTTATATTATTTTGTTTAACATGATAAAGTCTCAATTACCCGAGTGGAACCCACGTAAAGTTCACACAGACTACGAAAGAGCAGCGATGAACGCCATTTTGAAAGTATTCCCAAATATCACATTGCGAGGGTGCTATTACCATTGGACTCGTAACATGTAACCTGCCGGCGCGGCGTCTGTGTTCCCAAATGCATATAACCCGGATGTATTCAAGAGACGAGTGCATAGGCATCTTTTGGGTGAGCTCGCTCCATCGTAGGCCCCGTCTATGCCCTCGGGCTAGTCTGGGACCAAGAGCAAGCCCATATATGTAATAAAAAAAAAATGTGGAAAAAAGGGAAGTCTTTTGGATTTTTTTTTTTATTACATATATGGGCTTGCTCTTGGTCCCAGACTAGCCCGAGAGCATAGACGGGGCCTACGATGGAGCGAGCTCACCCAAAAGATGCCTATGCACTCGTCTCTTGAATATATCCGGGTTATATGCATTTGGGAACACAGACGCCGGCAGGGAATTCCATTCTTTTGCGGTGCGCATAATGAAGGAATTCGAGAAACGCTGCGTGCGGATACGAGGAATATCGACCAAGAAAGGGTGGTATCCCGCCGTACGTCTAGATGTCCGGTGGAAAAACGGAGACGGGGGAATGAGCTCGTGTAGCTCATGAGCACACTCACCGAAGTGCAATCTGTAAAACACCGCCAGACAGGCAACTTTACGCCGATGTGCTAGAGGTTGTAGTTGGGCCACCAGCTTCTTGTCGCCAATCAACCTCCTGGCTCTGCCACTGGATGTACGAAAAATAAACCAGGACGAAGAATAGTTGCCCTGGCAAGTGCCTTGCCACTTCTTCCTGACTGCGAGATTCAACATGGCTTTGATTATGTGAAATCTGAGTCCTCTGGGATAGTACAAATGGAAAGATTTATACAGTACTTAGAACAATATTGGTTTAAGACGCATTCGTTTAATGTAATAGGTAAGCGTATTTGGTGAACGCCATAGGACGACCAACATATCAGAAACGTTTCACTCCAAAATTAATAAACGTGTCAACAAGAATACTGTTACATTGATGCGATTACTCAAAGTATTGGAGCATATCCATACATTGGAGATGATTCCAAAAAAGAGAAGAAAGGATCAAATCATCAATGATGACTTCATCAGAGACGTACAGTTACAATTTATAAATAAAGAAATTTCAATTGGTCACGCATTAGAAAAATTGCGTACATAACTAATTATTAAATTGTATGTGTATTTTATATTCCTAGCACGACGGGCTGTACTGGGGCGGCCGTTGCAGGTGCAGAAAACCTCAACGGCGCAAATATAATAACCTTATTGGGAGTTATATGTTTGAGCCGTTGAAACACTAAGCCCATGGGGTCCGGTCCGAGTGCTCATTGAGAATTTCGTGACAGAAAGAGGTTGGCCGACACTTCTCGTGACCAGAGGGCTGGTCAATTCTTAGGTGACAGAATCAGCATTGCCATTCAACGTGGCAACACAGCCAGTCTTATGAGCAGTTGAGCACTTTTTCCGCTGACAGCAACGCGGATGAATTTTTTGATGCCCAATGATCTTTGTATACCTACTTATTTATAATTTATAAGTAGATATATTTTATTGTTAGATTTGGTTTAAAGCTACGGTATAAAGACATTTAATTCTTAAAAAAAGAACATGACGGGTCACTTACAGACAGAGATACAGTCTCTCTGTGATCACATAGCGTTATACCTGCAAAACACCATAATTAAAAGGTTAGGTGACATTTGGCGTTAGTACCTAGTTCTAACGTATTCTTCTTGGGCTTTTTTAAATGTATACCATCTGTTACTGTTTAACATATCATCAGGTATTTCATTAGGTATAAAGTTTTGCTCCCTCATAACGTATATTTTTCCTACCATAGTGAGTTTTAGGTTTTCTTAATTGAATTTTGTCTCCTCGTCTCGAGTTATATTATTATGTGAAAATTTTCTTTTTATTTTAAAGTTGCGATTGTGTGTTTTGCGTTATTATTTCATGTATTAGAATGCATGTTTTACGTTTATAGAGTTGATTAATTTTTTGTATTTAAGATTTGTTCAGAAAAAAAATGAATAAAATGATTAAATATAATTATTGTTGTTAGAAGTAGTTTTAACTAGTGTTACAACACTATTACCTGGTGGTATGGTTTAACTTTGAAAAACCCACCGTACCACCAGGGGTACGGCCAGGGGTACGGTGGGTCTGCAGTGGCTTTAAGAGATAGCAGACCTGAGTATGTGATATTAATTTTAGCTTGATATCTCGAGTCTCGACGCGTTTCTAAGAAAAAGGGTCTTGACAGACGGACGGACGGACGGACGGACAGACGGACAACAAAGTGATAAGGGTTCCGTTTTTTACCTTTTGAGGTACGAAACCCTAAAAACCTAACATAACGCGAGCGAAACCGCGGGGGACAGCTAGTTATCAACAATTTCAGGAGCTACAAAAGGTCAAATAATGGTAGTTGATGAATAGTACAAAGCAATAAATTCAAACCTGAACAAAGTTCCGGAAGTCGGTAGCAACACAAATCGACCAACAGAAAAAGCCACCGACTTCCGCAATTTTGTTATTTTTTACAGACTTCAAAAAGGAGGTTCTGAATGAGATTATTTATTTTTTACTAGCTTTTGCCCGCGACGTGGAATAATAGTTACCGTTTCCGGGGGATGTCCGGGATGAAAACTATCCTATGTCCTTTCTCGGGTCCCAGACTATATCTGTACCAAGTTTCATTGAAATCGGTTCAGTGGTTTAGGCGTGAAGAACAGACAGACAGACCGACAGAGTTACTTTCGCATTTAAGAAGAATATAGTAAGTAATAGTAAGTATGAATGTTGTACATACACCGATTGCGCTGAGATTTAGGATCCGATTTACGTGCTTCTTATTAAGTTTAATGCAGAATAGTTTCCGTTTGATCCCATAAAAAAATTTGATAGCTTGGCCCAGTAACTAGTTTTAATTTTATGAACACTTTCGTCTTGTTTATTGTCTAGTACTTATAAATATATATAGAGGACGATGATGTTCAGATTAGCGTGAACATTCAGACAGTGAAATTAAGCACTAATAAGTAAAAAATAAAAAACAAAGGCACAGGGCTGCAGGCCGCCCGAGCCATAGAGCATAGAGTATAGTATGTTCTGTGGCCCGAGCGCCCGGCTGACAGAGTGACGCGCTAACACAGTGATACACGTAGGTACGCATTTCATCGGAGGAGAAGGAGATCGCAGTCATATTGCATATATTTTTAACCGACTTCAAAAAAAAGTAGGTTCTCTGTTCGACCTGTATGTATGTATGTTTGTCCGCGATTATCTCGCGTTTGGCTGAACTGATTTGGATACGGTTTTCAGCAAAGTGTTTGTTACATTCTGGGGAAGGTTTTAGTGTATAGCACTCACGGATATCCCGTGACGTCGCGCGCAGGGAGCCGATTTCGTTTTATAAGCTTATAAGTAGTTTTATTTTGAAAGTTACTCTAAAACGTAGTCAGACATTGGGACTCTAACAAAAAGTAAAAAAATAAAAAGCTTTTTCCAAAAAAAGGTAGGAGTTCAAAAACTAAAAGCACAAAAATAACTATTTCGGAAGTCGGTGGCTTCTCTTCTGCCGGTCGATTTGTGTTGCCACCGACTTCCGAAATAGTTATTTTTGTGCTTTTAGTTTTTGAAGTCGGTTACCTTTTTTTGGAAAAAGCTTTTTATTGTTATATAATTATCTTTCTTCGTTTGTGATTGTAAAATAAACATGGTCGTGGCAGAATTGTGGTGTGTTTTCCGCAAATGCTATTAACCCTTAATTTGGCAAGGACTATTTTTTCTCGAATTTTATATTTTACTGTTATTTTCTGGTTTATTATGATCCCAGAGGAGAGAAAAAAATAATAAAAAAATACTAAATGTTACAGTTTTCGCGAAAATCAGTGTACTCCAGGGAGTACATTGCCAGCTATCGCGTAAACTACGTCTCAGTATGTTTGTACTATGTGTAGTACAATGCCAAGATATTGCTAATACTCATTTTGTCAATTTATTACTTTATTTACGAAAAAAACGTTACAAACAACAATTATTTAGTGTAAAATTGACAACAGATATTGCTCTTGTAGTTTTTTCCTACCACTAACAGATACATGTAGCTCTTCACGTAAAAAACTTGGGTGCTTCCCTCTTCGCAAAGCCTACAGCGTAATAATTTTATTTCCCTTTTCTGAAAAATTTCCAATATTGCGTCGAGCCTGATGCTGTCATCCGGTCGTTCAGCAGTAGAAGAAGTTGAAGCTCTTTGTAGATGGAAATAGAAAGAGTGGCTTGTCATCAGAACTAAAACATTCAGCTGATTTGTACAATACTGGACGCAGAATAAGTACTTCCCAATTTTTTGTTGAAAAGATTTGTTATTATGAAGTAATTATGCTAACACAAGAAAGATTATCAAAAATGATAGTAAAAAAATTGTTATTGGACTATATTTTAGCGGTTTCATGTTGCACTTGTCTCTAGTATATTTGGGACAGACAAACTGACTGTTAGTTGCCCTGAAGGCGAAGTTTTCAGAAGAAACATCTGAAAATAGTGTAAATAAAACCTTAGTGACAAACTGAATTAGTCAACCCCAACCCCACGTGGCACTAGTCTGCTCTAGAGAGTATAAAAAATCTTCAAATTGCACCGAAAAAGTAGCCTCCGCGCGCCGTGTTGAGCAGGCTGAAAGAATAAAGAGCTGGAGCTATTTAGGGAAAGGGAAACATGTAGTGCTGGCAGTTTGATACACTAGGGCATAGAGACTGCACTTCTCGAAGCGATGGAAACGTTTAGCAGCCTTTAGATTGTATTTTTTTTCCCATAGAAGGTCTCTTCTCTATCCCAAATCCCCTAATGACGCGCTAAAATTGATTACTAAAAGTATGCGTTTGCTAGATTTGAGGTAGGATTTAGGGGTTAAAGGTGTTTAAGGAGACTGAGGGAACCCCCGTTCCCCCTCTTACCTCCGAAACTCCTAAAATCAGCGTGAAGTTTTGTATATATTTACTGAACTATCATCAAAACGTCCTTTTTGTTTGGGTATCAAAGCTAAAATCTTATGCGATCGTGTCAGTTTCAAGCACAGCAGAAAAAGATAATAGGACATACTATCGTACATGCTTTTCACACCTCAAACATTGTTATAATTTATAAAACAAACAAATGAATACCGCATTCAATAACACTATGCTTTTGGCAATGTACTCCGTGTATACCAAAGTCTATTTTGTGTTTTTTACTACTGACCTGGCAACGGTATTCCTGGAGTACACACATGGTTTCTAACTCATAATACTGTAATTACGTAAATTATACCGAAAATTGCAAATGATTTATATAATTTGTTGATTTCTCAAGCACTTCAAAGCAAAAAATTAACAACTCCCAAACAAAAAATTATAGAAAAAAAATAAAAAACTTACCCATGTCTCAGACATATCAGACCGTTTTGAAAGATTTTGAATTTAACAAAACATTATTGACATAACCAAAATAGAAAATAAATTCCTGCTTTAATTGATAATCATTGCAACTCATTAAAAATAAAAAATGCATTTTTTTTTTGGATATTCGTGACAATATTTTTTTTAAGTTAATGTACTATGTGTAGTACGATGCCAAATTAAGGGTTAATAAAAAGTTGAAGTTGTTCATTTTTTTATTCCTTTTAAATTAATCATAATTTCACATATCAACCAACATTCACACAGTATGACATCATACAGTTAATATTTCACTATTACATTCTAATTCCATTATTAAATTAGTTCATTAGAAAATCTTACAATTACACATGCGACAGCCGGCCGCCGACTGCTCCTCGGCTCTTACTCTACTCCCAGACCAGTCAGTGAATTTTTTTTTAAGGTAACTGGTTAAACCAGGATGTAAAGGGACGAAACTTTAAAAGGGATTTTATCGTTAAACTAATATGGTAAATAGTCAACAAGGACTTTTAATTGTGTATTATATTTCAGTCCAGTCCTTTTCATGAATAACAATACAACGATAAAATCAGATTTAAATTACCGT
Source organism: Athetis lepigone (assembly GCA_033675125.1). Taxonomy (NCBI): domain Eukaryota; kingdom Metazoa; phylum Arthropoda; class Insecta; order Lepidoptera; family Noctuidae; genus Athetis; species Athetis lepigone. The sequence goes on from CM066236.1 coordinate 21,197,260, forward strand.
TCCGATTCAACCATGCATCCATAACGCCCCGCTTGACGTAAACTGTGAAATAGAGCACTAGTCGGGCGACCCGCACTGCACTGGCGACACACTGCGACCACCGATAATACTGGTGCAATAGGATTATTGTAACAAAAAAAAAACAATTAAGTACACCATCCGTAGAGGAATGGAGGACAAGCAGGTCATGCGTAAAAAAAGTAAAATACTTCGTCAGCTATCAGCGGTATTAAATCAACATTATCATATTAGCTTAATCTGAACCGAAACTTGGTCAAAAAACGGTTTAAGTATATGTTTTGAAGTGCAACTTACAACCGAAACGCACACTCGCCGCGGTAGAGGATGTAGTGTACGGGACCATAACACGTAGGGATTAGAGTGAGGCCAAACAAGCGTAATTTTGTGCTGAATTTATTCAGTTACTATTGAGCAATGATATTTTAAGTAAAAAAGGCGTAGATAGGTAACCCAGACGAAATTCTATCTTCAAAAACGGCACACTAACGCACACATACATTACACGTCAAAGTAGGATGACATGTTTGAAGTAGTGCGAGTAAAAGAGATAAACGTCAAATGTCAACGCAATACTCAGTATCATGTTTGCCAATTGGCAAACTTTTAATGTGCCACTTTTTGACTGCATATAACCTATCTACACTGTTTTACTTAAAATATCATTGCTATTGAGCGTTGGTACGGGGTGTTCGTGTCGTCGAGACGATGGATCTTTTAAAAAATATTGTGTATTTACGAAGCATATTCCGAAGATGAGGCCAGAAAATGAAGCTGGGTATATCCACTCAATAGTAAGAGGCTGGTATGTGGACAGTTCCATACTTTATATGAACGTTTATGTGCAAATTCTGATTTTTTTGAAAGTACTACCATATGCCATTACGTGTTTTTTCAAGAATTATTACACCACGCAAACACCACTCTTCACCGCTCCCCTTCCTTGCCCTTCCCTCACCCCCAACCGAAATTCGGTCGAGTTTACGTGCATTGAGTCGGCAGACAACTCATTTTGCGTCGTCGTGTAGCACCAAATGCCTTTTTGTATGAAACCGAATATGAATGCAGCAGAATTTCTGTGGCCGAAATTCTGCGACTCACGACTTACAAAATTACGCTCGTTTGGCCTCACCCTTACCGTCAGGATAATCGCTATGCCAAGCTTGTTAATACCTACATAATAGCATTTTCCATTTTATAATTTTATGTTCGTATCACAACAGTTAATCGTCGTCTACATGTATGCAAATGCGTCCGCAGACGTATAAAGGGGGTATTTTGTGCGTCTGTTGTAGTATTTTACTTCCGCTGACGCGTCCGCGTCGTATCCGATAGTTGGCGGTTTTTGTGTCAAAGATCGAACCGTCCACATATCTGCAGACGCACCAGTCTGATCAGTGTTCCGGCTGAGAGTGCACGCGTGCTTCTTGCGATTTCTTACATACCTACTTTGCGCAGCATTGCCTGTTCTTCTCCATAGAGATCTACGTCTTGGAACAGGCAATTAGCGTCACTTTTTTTTTTCTGACTAACCGACCGACTCTTTGACAATTCATAAGTACCTGTAAATGGTATAAGTGAAATAAATGCTTTGAATTTTGAATTCTTAATAACGCTTTTAGAAACATTTTCAGCATGAAACGCAGTAGTTAAAGGTACTAAATAAATAACGCAACTCATACGCTGCCGCAGCCATTAATTATTAATAGCTGCAGCAGCGTATGAGTTGCGTCTGTCGAGGATGAACATGGACTGATGCTCCTACAGACGTGTGGACGGCTCGTATAGTTCGCGTCTGATTACTTTGCTGCTCTGAATTTATATGACGCGAACTGTGCAGATATATCTGCGGATGCATCTGCCAACGTCTGCGTGCGTCTGCAGACGTGTAGAGGAGGCTTAGCACGAACACCTCTCCGCTGGTGCCGTACTCCTACAGGCGCGGTGCGTGTGAGATACACTGGCCATCTATTCTATATGTATATCATAACGTTACGTCGTGAGTATTGTTACGTCACGTTACACGTGCGAGTGGTCACGCAGTATGGCGCCTGCAGCACAGTCCTGCGGCACCGGGCCGTCGGCCGGCCGTCACGCAGCGAATATTACAATATGCACTCCGACGGAGTGCATATTGTAATGTTCGCTTTAGCAAGCCAATCGTACACTTTTACTAAAGCGTATTTATTTTATAACATTGTGTTGGGCTCGATTTACAATCATTATAAATATCAATAGTTCAACATTTCAGTTAAAAATACTACATTATTTATTCGACAACTCATCTTATCCATAACATATTTTGTGACTGCAAATTGGTAAGTTGATCTGTATCTGCACCCACACGCGCACACGACGCGCGCGCTCGAACACAACGTGCGCGAGCTTCGTTTGTCAACAACGTAAACGGAAGAGCTAACGCCGGCACAGGGCGAGACCGGCGGTCCTCACCTCCGCAGGGAAGCGCGTCAGTAGTCGAGCTCGGCGGCCACGCGCGCACTGGTTACTCGTAAGCACTTATATCACAACCATTAAAATGTAATATTTATAATAAATCTTGCCTAATTACTACATCGTCAGTAAAAAAATGTGAGTTACGATTTGATCTCATTGGGTAAAGACACTATCACGTCAAACGGCTTCGGGCTCCGCGACGCTCGGCTCGAGCGGCCGGGCGCCCGGCTCGCGCTACCGGCGCCGGCGCCGGCCCTTGCGGTACCCCTTGCCGTACCAGCCGCCGTCGTCGAGCGCGTCCGGCGCGTCCGGCGCGCGCGCCTCCCCCGCGCCGCAGCACGCGCACAGGTAGCGGCGCCCGCGCGCGCGCCGCCACACGCGCGCCGCCGGCGCCGGCTCGCGCGCGGGCCCGTACCACAGGCAGCGCCGCGCCGCGAAGTGGCGCGCGCACCACGCGCACTCGGGCGCCGGCTCGGGCGCGATGATGGTGTGCAGGCCCGGGTACAGCGAGGCGCGGCACAGCAGCACGGCGCGCCGGATGATGGCGGCCGCCAGCGAGCCCGAGCGCGCGCCGCCCTCCGCGCCGCTCGACTCCGACGCGCTCGCCGACTCCTTGGCCGAGCGCGAGGGCGATCGCTTAGGCGAGCTCGCGGGCGAGTCTTTCGGTGAATCCTTCGGCTCGTCCTTCGGCTCGTCTTTCGGCTCGTCCTTCGGCTCCGCCTTCGGTCCATCCTCGCATTTCGGCCGGAGCTCAGCTGGAATCGTCTTTACGTTTTCGGCGGTCTCGATTCGAGGCTCGTATTCGAGCAGCCGCCTCAACCTCGAGCCGAGGTCGGCGGCGCCGTTGGCGAGCGCGGCCGGGCCGGCGGCGGGCCGGGTGTCGGGCGGGCCGTGCCCGTTGACCGCGCGGCGCGCCATGCGGAAGCGGCGCAGGTCGGCCGTGCGGCAGTGCGGCAACGAGCTCGCCGCCGCGCCCGCCGCGTGCTCGGCGCGCAGGAGGATCGTAGCTTCGCCAGACAGCATGCTGACCTACAAAATGAGCCATTCGTTGTACAATAAACATACAAATAACCACTGGCCGCGGATTCGTCACGAATACGCTTCTTACTTGAAAAGAGTGCAAGCGGTCGGTGGAGGCCGGAGCGCGCGGCACGTCCGGCGGTGGAGGCCCGCGCAGACGCGCCGCCAGGTGGCGCAGCGGCAGCTCCTCGTCCGAGTCGGAGGCGGAGGGCGAGGAGGGCTCGGAGGGCTCGGAGTCCCAGCGCGCGGGCGGCTCGCGCGGCGCCGCGAGCGGCGGGCGGCGCGACGTGTGCGCCTCGGGCTCCGCCAGCGGCTCGGCGTGCGCCAGCACGGGGTCGAGCGCGCCGCGGTAGCGCGGCACGCGCAGGCGCAGGCGGCGCGCCACCTGCCGCATGACGGCGTCGCAGCGCGCGTTGATCTTCAGCGCCGCCACCGAGTCCTTGGGCGTCCACTGCAGGTTGACGATGTAGAGCGCGGGGCGCGCGCGCGGCGCCGCCTGCATGCGCCACAGGCGCGGGTAGCGGCGCAGCACCTTGAGGCTGGAGCCCAGGCACAGCACCACGTCGGCGCGCGCGGCGTGGCGCAGCGCGCCGGCCCAGTTGAGCGGCCAGGCGGCGCGGCCGCGCTCGCCGAAGTGCACGATGGAGTCGCGCAGCTCCTGGCCGCACGCGTGGCACAGGCGCCGCGTGCCGTGCGCGTGGCGCGCCGTGCGCTCCGTGGTGTCGAAGGCGCGCAGGTACACGCGGCGGCACGGCGCGCACAGCTCCACGAACATGTCGCCGTGCAGCTCGGCCAGCGCGCGGCGCGGCAGGCCGGCGCGCAGGTGCAGCCCGTCGCAGTTCTGCGACACCACGAACTTGAGCGCGCCGCGCGCCCACAGCGCCGTCAGCGCCATGTGCGTGAAGGTGGGCTGCGCGCGCGACACCTCCACCCGCCTGCGCACACACACACACGGTCAGCGCCGGCCGCAGTGCGGCGCACGGACGTCGCCGCAGCACTCACCCGACAGTTTCGCCGCGCTGCAGCCGCGTCCACACTCCGTGCGGGCCGCGGTAGTCCGGGATGTCGGCGGCTGTGCTGATGCCCGCTCCCGTGTATACCTGTTCAAAATTATGTCTCGTTAATAATAATAACCCGTGCTGACGACCGCTGACCAATAGCTGACCCGTGCCCACTTCGTTGGATGGTAAACATGCCGCCTGCTAGACAAAAATTGAGATAGTTCGATCCTCCTAGCTATCCTTTCACATCTAATGGTTTCTTGCGAGGCACTGCAATGGTTCTCCTCTTATCTTCGGGGACGTCGGCAGTCAGTGCGAGCTGGTGAGAGCTCATCAGCTCGCAGCGCCACTGCGCTCGCTCAGCAGCAGCTGGATGCTGGTGTTCCACAAGGCGGTATTCTTTCAACTTTACTATTCTCTATCTTCATTAACTTTATAACTCACTGACTTCGGTGTTCGTATCATCTTTATGCCGATGATCTGCAGCTGTACACATCTACTCGGGTAGAAAATTTATCTGACGCTATATAAGATGTAAACCGGGACTTGGAAGCTATCAAAAAATGGTCTGATAGATTTGTGGTGTTGGTAAACCCCACAAAATGTCAGGCTATTATTATTGGAAGCTCTCGTATGATAGGTAGAGTGCCATGCCATGTGGCTCTCTTCCCCCAATCATTTTAATGATACCGCCATTCCTATAAGCCCAAGTGTAAAGGATCTCGGTTTGCATCTTGACTCCACTCTCGGCTGGCAGAGGCAAGTTTCTAGTGTTAGCCAAAGAGTCAATGGCACTTTACGATCCTTATATCGTCTGAAAAACTTATTGCCTGTTAAAACGAAAACTATGCTTGTGCAGACCTTAATTTTCCCTCTAATCGACTATCGTGATGTGTGTTACTTTGACCTGAACGGGGCCTTGCTGGATAAACTAGATAGGATTCTTAAGTATTAGGTTCATATATAATTTATAGAGATGTTCCGACTAGTCGCCGACTAGTCGGGAAAGCCGACTATTCGGCCACTATCGTAGTCGGCGACTAGTCGGCGATTAGTCGGCATAAATCGCCGACTATCCGGCTTGGTATTATTTAAAGTATTTCTCTATAAAATGTATGTAAGGGAAGTGAAATTAAATAAAAACCATTCTTGTTCATTTAGAGTTTATAATTATTATTATTATCTTCAATAAACATTTATAATTTTTTGTACTTATTAATTAAGTACAAAAAAATAAATTTTATTATTAATTTGATTTAAAGCTGAAAAGCTGTGTACAAGCTTGCTTTTCAAATCACATTGTTCCATTTTTTAAATCCTTTGTTACTTTGAGATCAAGATGATGATTCATTTACCATGCCCACCCTAATTAAATCCTTTGATATGATTTGTTTGTGAGCTAAATACCAGCGACGATACCATGATCGGCATAGCCGACTAGTCGGCCGATTTTCAGCCGATCAGTCGGCTTGTCGGCCAAAGTCATAGTGGGCGCATCACTAATAATTTAAGAAAATATGACCATGTGTCGAATTTTAGGTCCGAACACTTAAACAGTTGCCCATTCGGCAGAGAAGAAATATGCGTGCGTTGACAACGCTTTACTCCTTGCTCAACTCTCCCTCCTCACCTTCTTATCTATTGTCTCATTTCCAATATCTACGCTCCTCGCATGCTAGAAATCTGCGTTCTTCCAACAATCTTCTCTTACTTTGTCCTTCCCATTTCGTTCACTCTTCCTCTAACATTCAGGCCATTCTTCTCTGGAATGCGCTTCCTCTTGATATCAGGTCGCCGACTAGCCGTTACGCATTCAAGCGAAAACTCAAGGCTCATTTACAGCTCAATTAGGTAGAGTACTCTCATAATCATCTTTCTTGAAAATAACAAGATCCGTAAGTTTATCAATCTACTAGGAAGTTTATAAACTTCCGTAGGATTCTAAACGGGAGATAAATTGTAATATTTTACGTCCACATTTTCGTAAATTTATCAATTTCCGACGTCATACGGTAAATTTATAAACTAACGGATATCTATTTGTAAGATTTTATATGGTTCGACCAAAGGCTCTTATTTGACAATAAAACAAACTAAGCCCTTTCTCAGGCTAAGGACTATAGCAGTACAATTTTATCTAAATTGGTGCAGAAGTTTAAAAAAGAAAGTAGTATGGTTGCTTTTTACAGGTTGCATTACTTTATTTATGTTGTGTAGCTAAGTGTTAACACTGGGTCCATAAACCTTGGTGTGTACATCCAGGACTGCTAGTTTCATAGTAACAGGTCTCCATCGTAGAAGGCATGTAAGTAATTACACACATCAAAAGTGTCTAGGGATATTTTAATTAAACCTAAATTACTAAAATTCTATTAACTTTTTGTTAAGACACCTACACTTTAAAATAAACCTTGTTTAATTGCCTATCTAATCTGATAATAAACTTTTAGATAAAGTTAAATTAAAAAAAAACTTAGAAGAAGAGGAAAAACTCAACAAAATTTCAATTTAACTTTATTTTTGAAATTTCAAAACCTAAACAACAAAACAATTTTTTTTTTATAAAATTGTTGAAAACTTAAAATTAATAATTCGTGGATCCACCTAAGACTCTCCTGACACATCTGGAGCGGCTCTGCATACTCAAAACAAGGGTGTCAATATCCTGTTGTGGAGTACTGTCCCAAATCCTGCTAAGATGCAAGAAAAGCTGGTTTTGATGCACAATATCAACAGGGAAATTCCTACGAGCTCTTCTCTGAAGCATATTCCAGGCATGCTCAATAGGATTTAAGTCAGGGGATTGTGCAGGCCGGTCTAAAGCTTGGATAACATGCTGTTGTAACCAACTTGTAACGATACGCGCCGTATGTGGACAGGCATTGTCGTGCATTAGCTGGAAATTTTGTCCCATTTGCTGATTGTGGGGCAAGATTACAGGCTCTAGCACCTCATCTCGGTATTTTCGGGCAGTCATATTGCCTTGTATCCAAACGAGGTCCGTTCTACCGCCGAGACGAATTCCTGCCCAAACCATAATCGTGCCACCTTAATATGCATGAACTTGTTGTGGGTGCTGCAGTCGATTCCAACGTCCAGGTTTTCTCCAAACGCATACTCTTCGCGAATCAGGATGAAATCCAAACCTAGATTCATCAGTGAAAAGCACAAGTGACCATTGAGAATGGTTCCAGTTTTCGTGTGCAATAGCCCATCTTCTTCATCATGGACCTCCCTCTGGGAGGTTTGGTTTCCGCACTTAGTCCTCTTAGGTAGGACCATTGTACGTGAGCCACGGCGGCCGCTACTCCAGCCAGCCCACCTCCCTCCAGAAGCAGATCACCTTCCGTAGACTTCTCAGGGCATCCGGGAGTGAACTTGGGGAACCAAGAATCTCTTTCCATAGCCCATTGTAATCTTCTTCCTCGATTATCTCTCCTTAGTGCTGATACCCAAAATGGCCTACGAGCACGTAGATTGACTTCATGCAGTCGCCTTCTCAAAGTTTGACCGCTTACCAGCAAACCATACTCTCTCTGTAGCCTTTGAACCAATTGCATCGCCGCTGCATTTAGTTGACTTCGTGCAGCATTTACTATGAATCAGTCCTGTACATGTGTTGTAATGCGTTGAGGTCCTCGGTGCCGTTCCACCACTTCCTCCGTGACACGATAACATGACCAAAGCCTGGATATAACGCTCTGACTGGTCTTCATGGCTTCAGAAACGGCAATTATGGGACAGTATTCCACAACAGGATATTGACACCCTTGTTTTGAGTATGCAGAACCGCTGCAGATGTGTCAGGAGAGTCTTAGGTGGATCCACGGAATATTAATTTTTAGTTTTCAAGAATTTTTATAAAAAAAATTGTTGTTTTGTTTAAGTTTTGATGTTTCAAAAATAAAGTTAAGATTGAAATTTTGTTTGAGTTTTTCCTCTTCTTCTAAGTTTTTTTTAAATTTAACTTTATCTAAAAGTTTATTATCAGATTAAATAGTCTATTAAACAAGGTTTATTTTAATGTGTACATGTTTTAACAAAAGTTTATAGAATTTTAGTAATTTAGGTTTAATTGAAATATCCCTAGACACTTTTGATGTGTGTAGTTCTGTCAGAATTTTGATTTCAGATTTGATTTTGAAGTATCGGCTTGACCGAATTGTAAATGCAGGGTGCATTTTCAACTATGCTGAGCCGATACTTGCAGGTTCACTATTCCTATCTTATCAATATCCTCTTACACCTATCTCAGCCCAAGTTATTACTACTTCCACTGCTGTGAGCCAAAGTTGGCTTGAGTCAAAGATAATTTCTAGCCAGGGCTTAAACTGGTTGGGTCTGCTAAACACACAGACATAATTTGGCCAGCTTTACTAGACAATTTTTGGAAACGAAAAGGAAGTATAAGATCCTGTCTGTTTCCTTTGATTGACTGACTTTTTAGGGTAGCAGAATGTTAAAGGACTCACCACCAGATGTTTGGCATTGCGGAGGGCGCGCGCGAGGCGCCGGCACTTGTCGCGGAGCACCCGCGGACTGTCCTCCACCTCGGCGGCGCGCTCGGCGGCGCGCGCGCGGCGCAGCGCGGCGGCCGCCGTGCTGGACACCGGGCGGCCGCGGCCGGGCGCCGTGCTGGACACCGGGCGGTCGCGACCGGGCGCGGGCGCGCGAGCCGCAGGGGCCGCGCTGTCGCCGCTGAGGCGCGCGCTGGACCGCACTCCGCCGCGGTCCGACATGTTCCCGGCTACTGGCCGCGCCCGCTCCGCGACTGGTTCCCCCGTTGACGCCTGCCGCTCGTCGGCCCCGACCTCTTACACATGTCGTTCGGAGCTGACGGTCGATCGCAACGCTCGTAAACAATCAAAAAGGAGCCTGTCTGTCGTTTTCCGTTCGTCGGTGGTCGGATACACACAAGAAGCACAGATTATTAATATTTTAGCAACGGGCATGTCGATCCTCCGTCTGACATCAGCTGTCAAAATGAATAAAAAATTTTTTTTTCCGTTTCCTTCATTTCAATAGATGTATTTTTGCAAAAAATTGGATAAATAAATACAAAATGTATATGAAATTTCACTTTATCCATACCAGTAGAAAACAAAGTAGCAAAGTAGACAACTTATTTGTTATTTATATATTTAAATTATATAAAAAAATATATACTTACTGTGTAGACTTGGCCTTGGCCTTTCTTTTGCATGCACTCCAGTGGCAGTGATTTGAGAAAGTACTGGTGGTGGGCCCAAGAGAGCAATCCTGCGCCACATTCATTCATGGTGTTAATCGGCAGGACAGAATCCGGTATACCAACCAAACAGCACTTCAAACCGACCATAACTATAAAGTTAAAGTCAGATAGAGGGCAACATAGACAATCTATCTTCGACATCGCGGGGGTCTTAGTTCAATGTGTAATTTTACACATTGCCATTTAATTTTACAAACAGATGTTGCTCAGGTTTAAGAGACACAGAAATGGTCTCAAACTGATTTATAAAAAGAAGTACTACAATTGACAACCTTGCTGTTTGGCCTCTCATTGGCTGCCTAAATGCTTCTCAAGTAAAAAGCTGAATTGCAGATATCTTATGTGCACAACGGTTTACATATAATAGTATTTTTGTAGTGTTTTCGTAATCTGAGCAACTACTCAGATTACGGAAACACTGACAACATTAATGGGTCAATACATAAATTATCACAAGTCTGTTATAGAGACCTCTCAGGAGGTGAAACATATTGGCTTTGTATGGGTCACTCTCACTCAGCAAAACCAGCTGAAACTTCCTTCTAAGAAAATAAAAAAAAGATAAAAGTTATCATTATTATTTTAAGTTATCTTGAGCAAGGGAAACAGTTCCCTACAAGAATGAATGAACTTTGCAAATTATGCAGTATCAGGGGGAGGGTTGCATTGTCACAGAACCCAGCTGTTCCTATTAGTTAGAACAGCTTAACAGAAATAAAAATCTTCATTTACCTGTTAATCCGACCTAGGGTCTAAAGGTGGTTGAAAAATGTTAATTGCAGTTCAACACCAATAACTAAAAATCAAAAAGTGTGATTCTTTTTCTGACCATGGATGCAGCGGACCTAGGCTGGGGAGTTTAATTAAACAGCATTTTCCTACCAGGAAAGGTGGACCCCGTGTAGGTCAAGATTTATGGCATTCCAACATGAAAGTTGTATGTCGTTTTTGTGGTTGCCATCAGGCAGTGGAAAACTTTGAAAGGTGCACACATAAATGTTCTGTGCAGCCATTAACGGTCAGCGGATGACTGAAAGGTGCACAATTCATATTTTTCGCCATTAACAGTCAGCGGATGACTTGAAAGGTGCACAAATCCATATGCTGCGGTCGTTAACAGACAGTGGATGACTTTGAACAAGAACATCATTGACTTTGAAGGGTTCACACATTCATTTTCTGTGGCCATCATCAGTCAGCGGATGACTGTGAAAGATGCTCATTTCTATATTCTGCGGTCATTAGCTGACAGCAAAAGACGCAGTAAGTCGCACACTCATATTCGGTCAGACAATAGGACTGGTAACATACCTCAAAAACGAAAGGGGGATAAATTCCCTTGCACTACTAGTGTTAACGACCAGGGTCCTAGATCCTGCAGAGCAGTTCAATTTAACTATCTAACTGCTGCCACTTAACTCGCGGGGAGTCTAAATGAAATTGCGGATCGCCTGTATCCTCTAGGGGCCGCAAACTATCCAAGTGGCATTTTCTGTCCCAAGCCGCGAAGGCTATTTTCAATGTAGGGCGTCCTAGACGTTCACCTGTTCACGTCAAAAAGACGGCTATTGTACCAAAGTACGTAATAGTGAATTTCACTAATCGTATCACAGTTTTTTTTTTAGCGACTTATTCAGCCGTAAAATGGGACTATCAGCTAGGCTGAGCATACCACCCACCTAGCTTAATATTAAGAGTACTGTAGTATCCTTAAAACACCAAAGTGGACCAATTGTTGGCTACTCAATCTACGGCCTGCGAGAGCCTCTTCTGATAAAGAACCTGCGGAAGGTTCTATTAGATCAGAGGTCAGGCAACTATCCTGCATAAGTTAAGAATTAAAGCATCTCGCTTAAAAAACTGGGGGTGGGCCGGTTAGGCCACTCACTAGTGAACCTGCGGAAAGTTCTATTACATCGGATGTCAGGCAACTATCCTGCACAAGTTAAGAATTAAATCTTCTCGCTTGGAAAACTGGGGGTGGGCCGGTTAAGTCACTCACTAGTTGGAACACCATTGTTATAAAGTAGGTCGCGGACATCTGCTTTAACAATGTAAATAGTGCCTTCATAAAGAGATCGCCTAAAAGAGATCTTTTAGATTTATCAAGTTTTCAAAGCCATTTTATTTGAAAAACTGCAATTCAAAAAATTACCAATATGGGATATTGCCATTTAATTTAACTTGCTTTGGAATTCAAATAAATTCAAACTGTTTGTTTGAAATGGGTGGACAAACAGCTTCAATACTCTTGCTGGCCTCGTGTCAAAGAATTAATGATCTCACATTATTAGAAAATTACTCCTGAGAATCTGTTTTCTACAAAGGTTTTGGTTCTTAAAACTAATTCCATTACATATAGTCAGATTGGTTGTTGCGGAAACACCGAGACTTTCGAGCCTGATTTATTCAGCACTTTAATTTTATAAGAAGTTTAAAATTGGGTGTAGTACAGACAAGTCTGTTTTATGATTGTTTATTTCTCTATTAGGGTTATTAAAACTTGCATTGCGAGCAATGATTATTACAGTCTGAATTGGAAGCATATTTAAAAGATGCTCTTATTCGTGCTTTACCAGGCATTATCAGGTAAGCATTAGCCTCCAAAAGTTGGTTGGTAAATAGACCTGATCAAGAAATAAAAGAGGTGACTGGAAAGGTTTAAAATTAATGTTGACAAGTCCAGTTCTAATGTTAATTTATCTCATTGAATGTATTCAAATATTGTTAAAATTTGAATCGTTACCTATGTTGTAAGAGTTCATTGTTAATTTCAAAGAAAATTCTAATTGTTATCTTCGTATATACTTATATGATTGAGTGTAAAATAATTGCAATATAAGTGATATCATGTTCATAACTATTGCATATTTAATTCATTCATCATAGCGTTTGTAACCAGCAGCAGATATCAAACAGGTATTCAACTAGAAACGCTGTGTGTTTTGTGTGCGTTTCGACTGCGCGGCCACGGCGTCATATTAAAAAAAAAACCATGCCAAGATTATGTAAAAATTTGTCAAAGTTGATTTCCAAAGCCATAAATTTGTCAAAGTTATGGTAAAAAAGTTATAAGGGTTTGAACGTGGCCGCGCCATCGAAACGCGGAGAACCGCGCGGCCACGGAGATCTCTAAAACTAAACGTTGCAGAGACCTGAAATTCAGGTAAATAACAGATTGAATTTGTAAAAAAAAATGTAAAAATATAGAAAAAAATCCTAGGTTAATATTTTAGGAGCTATAAGACTAAAACTCCGTGGCCGCGCCATTGAAACGGTGAAGAACACGTTATCGCCAATATCTCGCTGAAAAAGCATCGTAGAGGTCTGAAGTTTTTTGTAAAACCTAGATTTGAATTTGTCAAAAACTGTAAAAATACTACAAAAAATCCTAGGTTTATGTTTCAGGAGCTGTAAGAGTAAAACCTCATGGCCGCGCCATTGAAACGGTGAAAAAACACGTTATCGCCGATATCTCTCTGAAAAACCAACGCAGAGGTCTGAAGTTTTTTGTAAAACCTAGATTTGAATTTGTCAAATAGTGTAAAAATGCACAAAAAAATCCTAGGTTAATATTTCAGGAGCTGTAGTACGGTATCGCGTAGAAATATGTCGTGATTATCTACCAAAGAAAGTAAGAGTAAAGCGAGTTTTTATTGTAAACAACATTTATTAATATATAAAACTACCGATACCAGGCAAAATGATTATTTTTTCTCGTTATTTGTAACTTTCAGTACGTTTTGAATATTTTGATAGGGTGACCATGGCTTTTTGTTTACAGAAAACTTTCCACCTATCGTTTTTGAAATTATAGCTCAAGAATTCTAAATTAAATTAATCAAACGATAACATACAAAAAAACATATGTTTATTCCTTTTTAAATCATATAAATCACATTATTTACTTATACTAAGACATAGTAAGTATTGCTTTCAAAGTCACAAATCACAGATTATTTACTTAAACTAAGACATGTATATATTATATCAAAGTTACACACGTCTGTCTGTTTGTTGATCCGGGATAAACTAAAAACTACTGCATAGTATTCATTATAATTTTATATATAGATAGGTGGAAAGTTTTCTGTAAACAAAAAGCCATGGTTACCCTATTAAAATATTCAAGACGTATCTAAAGTTATAAAAACTGTTAAAAAAAACATTTTGCATGGTATCGGTAGTTTTATATATTAATGGGTGTTGTTTACAATAAAAAACTCGCTCTACTCTTACTTTCTTCGGTAGATAATCACGACATATTTCTACGCGATACCGTACTACAGCTCCTGAAATATTAACCTAGGATTTTTTTGTGCATTTTTACACTATTTGACAAATTCAAATCTAGGTTTTACAAAAAACCTCAGACCTCTGCGATGCTTTTTCAGCGAGATATTGGCGATAACGTGTTCTTCACCGTTTCAATGGCGCGGCCATGGTGTTTTAGTCTAAAAGTTTCTAAAATAATAACCTAGGACTTTTTTGTGCATTTTAACACTATTTGACAAATTCAAATCTAGGTTTTACAAAAAACTTCAGACCTCTGCGTCAATTTTCCAGCGAGATATCGGCGATATTTTGTTTTTTCACCGTTTCAATGGCGCGGCCATGAGGTTCTACTCTTACAGCTCCTGAAACATAAACCTAGGATTTTTTGTAGTATTTTAACAGTTTTTGACAAATTCAAATCTAGGTTTTACAAAAAACTTCAGACCTCTGCGTTGGTTTTTCAGCGAGATATCGGCGATAACGTGTTTTTTCACCGTTTCAATGGCGCGGTCATGAGATTTTACTCTTACAGCTCCTGAAACATAAACCTAAGATTTTTTGTAGTATTTTTACAGTTTTTGACAAATTCAAATCTAGGTTTTACAAAAAACTTCAGACCTCTGCGATGCTTTTTCAGCGAGATATTGGCGATAACGTGTTCTTCACCGTTTCAATGGCGCGGCCATGGAGTTTTAGTCTTATAGCTCCTAAAATATTAAGCTAGGATTTTTTTCTATATTTTTACATTTTTTTTACAAATTCAATCTTACATTTAACTGAATTTCAGGTCTCTGCAACGTTTAGTTTTAGACATCTCCGTGGCCGCGCGGTTCTCCGCGTTTCGATGGCGCGGCCACGTTCAAACCCTTATAACTTTTTGACCATAACGTTGACAAAGGAGACAATTTTTTTTGTTCGGGGATTAGGCCCACCACAAATTGTGGCATTTATTAATGAAATGCACGTTAGTTTATTCCTTATAATCTCTAGATTACAGTGGCAATATTAGCAAAACTCTAAGTAACCGGAATACTGGGAAATACGACAGTCAAAACATGACTCTCATAATGACCTAAAATCTCACAAGAGCGATTATTTAATGAGTGAATAGGTTTCCTAGGTATTTTATGTTAGAATAGTGCACTTTCAATAATAATATAGGTGTAAATGACATAAAAACCTGGCTTTGGTGTGATTTTTTTTCGATTATTCTTTTACTGTGGACGCCAATGCTTTTATAAGTAAAGTTGTTGCACATTTCGTTGAAATCGAGCTGTACAATTGTTACAACAGCTTTATATATTATGCACTGTATCTCCAGAAGCCATTTTTCTAACATCTATTGAATAAAAATACGAAAAAAACAGAAGAAGCACTTATCTGACTATCTAGAAAACTGTTGGAAACTATTAGGCTAAGTTTACATGACCGCGAGAAGCCGCGCGTCGCCGCGTGGTTGAGGCCCTGTCCAGGAAGGCGAATTCGCCGCGATTCGACTCGCGCGAATTCACTCGCGGGTAGGCAAGATACTAGGCACCAATACATCGCGTCCACAAGCATCGCGCGACTAATAAACTCGCGCGTGACTCGCGCGTAATGCGCGCGAGTCGAGATACTAGGGCCGCCTTGTTGCGTCCAGATTTCGCGCGAATTTCAGAGCGAGTGCACGTATAAAAGAGAAAGAGAAGGAAATACGACTCGCGCGTACGTACGCTCTATACGCGTAGACTCTGGACGCAACACTCGCGCGTGTTACGCGCGAGAGAATCGCGGCGAATTCGCCCTCCTGGACAGGGTCTGAGGCGTTCGCATGATGATGTGCATACCAGTCCGGATGTCAATGTTGCTTGAGGAGGGGGCAATTTGCTTATGGATTTTATACCGAAGGCTGAGTCGTCGCAGAAAATGACAAAGACAATAAAAAAGCTTTCTTGCATCCTATTTTAAATGAAACTCTTTCACTTAAAATAGGATGCAAGAATGCTTTTCAACGAACGTAGAACGCGCGGTAATGCCTACGATAATTGCTGCTTACTTTGGTCTTGTACCGCGCGGTTAGTGGTACAGAGCGGTTTCGCGCGGTCGTATGAACTTAGCTTAATAATGTAGTCTGTCAGTGTCAAACTGATTGAAACTGTACCACAGAGCATCTACAACGGAATGTTAATTAGGTACGTTTCGTTTCACATAATATATTTAAATTCACGTTGAAATAAATGTAAAAACGCTCCTCAACATGCATTTTTCCGTAATAGTTTTTTACTATTATTTCATTATTCCCGTTAGATATCTATATAATTTTTAGTGGGTTAGTTATAATAAGGTGATGACTTGTTTCATGCGTAAAATTATTAATAAACGTAACCGTTTAATAGTGGGACCAAAAAAAATTGTCTCCTTTATGGCTTTGGGAATCAACTTTGACAAATTTTTACATAATCTTGGCATGGTTTTTTTTTTAATATGACGCCGTGGCCGCGCAGTCGAAACGCACACTGTGTTTTAGAAAGCACATAATATTACTGTTTTGCATTCCAACAAAACAGGTAAGTATTATGTGTGAATAAAACACACAGCGTTGCAGCTATTCTCAAGTCTCAACTTCAACTTCAATTCTTAATGAATGGCCTTTGTGGAAAAGACACCACAATTCTGCCAATAACACGTGAACATTGATAATAAACCATCAAACGCTGGAGAGTATTTTGCGAGTATTAATCGTAAACATAAAGTAATAAAGTTAAGCAGCTATTCTCTAGCTATTCTGAAGACTCAATGACATTGACGGCTTCGCGTCAAGCGCCCTCCTCGAGGTTAGAAAAGGACGCACGCTGGTGAGAGAAAAAGACAGGTGTAAAACCATCGACAATCTGGTAAGTTTTTAACCATTGATATTAATTTAAGGCGAATTTACAACAGCTTCTTCAAGTAGCAACGCTGTGTGTTTTGTTGGAATGTAAAACAGTAATATTATTATAATGACCACTAAATACTTGTATCTACTTTTTGTTTACTTACCATTAATTTTATTTATAAGTTTCAAATCGTGGTATCATAAATATGGTAGGTAAAACTTGTAAGCAGTGCTATCACTATCTAGGTAATACCCCATAGTAGGGGGTTTTATTTGGGTTTTATGCAATTGCGCTAAAACAAAAGGTATCTATCACTGTGATCGGGATCAGAAAATGCAGAAACGTGACAAAAGTGGCAGAACACAGTCCATACTTCATGGTCCATTCCTACCCATAGACACTCTGTTTAGGTCTTAGGCCCGTATTAATAGACGTCACTCAATTCTGAGACGCTCTCAATTTTATTGCTGTCCTTATTTTTTCCCTTTAGAATGACAAGGAAAGCAAGAGACTTGAGAGCGTCTCGGAGTTGAGTGACGTCTATTAATACGGGCCATAGACTATAGTGGTTGTCATAAAATGTCACTTGAGTTTGTCATTGACTGTCAATGTCAATGTCAGTCTAGATTCAGTCAGAGCCTCGCGTCAAACAAAGGTTCTTTTGGGATTTTGACAGGTGAGATGTGTATGAATTTTATTGAAATTGTTCTGAAATCCGATTAAATCCCTAGAAAACCTAACGATTTCTATATTTTTTCAATCAGATCGTAAACTAGTGTCAGTGGTGTACTATTTACAAGTCATATTTAATTGAATACGATTGTATTTATTCCAGTTCAACACAGAACATTGTCATCTCCAACATGGTAAGAATATAGTCTTTATTTATCTCTATTTTTGTGAATTGCTTAACATACGAAAATATTGTAGCACACCAATATCAATAAAACTTAGGTTAACCTGATTTCAATCAACAAGACAAGACAAGCCATACATACGACAGCATACGACCTAATGAACATTGTTGTTGTG
This sequence comes from Athetis lepigone, assembly GCA_033675125.1. Classification (NCBI taxonomy): domain Eukaryota; kingdom Metazoa; phylum Arthropoda; class Insecta; order Lepidoptera; family Noctuidae; genus Athetis; species Athetis lepigone. The sequence continues at coordinate 21,215,166 of CM066236.1, forward strand.
TTACAGCCGCGCGAAATCAAAGATATCAAAGACTTCCTGCTGAAGGCACGGAGGAAAGACGCTAAATGTGAGTGTTATCGTAGTATTAGCCTAAGATTATACTTTGTTATTGTGTACTATTGTTATTAACTTTTATATTATTTATCACCTTTGCAGGAGATTCCTCTTTGTTAGTTTTAAAGTAGAGTAATTCTCAAGTGCAGTAATTAGGACTCGAATGTCAATATCATATAACTTAAAGCTGTATGTGTTACTTGCAGCTGTAAAGATAAAGAAGAACCCCGAGAATGTGAAGTTCAAGGTGCGATGCTCCCGGTTTCTGTACACGCTGGTCATCACAGACAAAGAGAAGGCTGAGAAGCTCAAGCAGAGCTTACCCCCAGGTACACATTATCTCTGCACACTTCATATCAATGCAAAATGTAGCTCAATTTTGCAAACCAGTTCCTCAAATTCAATTCTGAGAGACATGCCATCTAATTAATGCTGTTACACTTTTATCCTGTATTTAAAGCCTAACCTAACAACTGGCAGCTGGCTGTCAGGCTGCTATTATTTCTCAAATGCTATCGATGACAGGATACAGTTGGAACCCATACCGTTGGAAGTACAAACGAAAATCTGTACTTTTCAAAACATATTCAAGTGAGAGAAGTGGGTGACAACAGCTAACACTTGTTAAGGCTGTTCTCTACTTCAAGTAAGGGCTGGCAACTGCTGATCTCTTGTTGTCTGGTTACTGGTGGTCAATGTTTAATCCTTGGAACACACATGAATTTAGACACAATAGAAAGACAACAGCAGCCCGACAGCCGGCTGTCGGTTGGTTGTCAAGAGGTTAATGTTGATTTTATAGGAAATGCATTATAAAAAGAAAATTTGAGATAAAAGTTTACAATTATATGGCACTAGTCTCCACACTAGGATACCCTGTGTGGTGAAGGCTAGTCTCTTACTCTCTTATTTATTTAATTCTTTCTCTTTCATCCTACAATTATTGAGGCAACAAACAAAGCACATTCAAAATAAAAAATAGAACAGAAAATAAAATTGCATAAAATGTGTGTAGATAGGGACATGTGACTTGTGTAGGGGTTTGTATAATGAAATCTTACTTTGTGCTAGCAAAAAATCTATGACATAGTCTGGCTTTTTGGTGAATCTACTGAAGCTGATACGTTACTTTTTATGATGAAATGGTGTAGGTACTTAAACCTGCGAACACACATGAGAGACACAATAGTAAAACAATAGCAGCATTACTACAACAGAAGCGATAATTCAACTCATAACTAAATACTTTAATAAGTTAATAAAAAAAAACAGCTAGTAAAAAACTACCAAACTCGAATATTTAGTAAAATATAATTAGTATTTTTTATTTAATTTATACGAACTCATTGCTAGTATTCCTTAAGTAACATTGCAAACAAAATCAATTTGTAGGATTTCAATCCTATTAAAATTGTAAATGTGAAAGTGTAATTAAATTATTTTTACCAAAAATTATGTTTGTGAGGTAGCCCTTATATTTTGTTTATAAAATTAATCTGCCATTAATTTCTAGACAATATTTTAAAGACATAATTTTTCAAAAATATCTCAAAATTTTGGTTCCTTAGAAATAATTTTAGTTAAGGTTACCATTCGTGACGCCAGAGCTCCCTGTAGCGTGAGTTGTGTATGAACTGCTGGCTACAAGTATGTCAGAAGCAGCCACTCCATTGAGGGCTTACATTTTAGTTGTTCTCGTGCTAACTGAAGATGTTTGTTTGTTACAGGTCTCCAGGTTAAGGAAGTGAAGTGATGTGACTAGATTTAAAACAATAAAAAATTAAAATCTTATGTGTGTTTTAATGTCTTCCACAGACAGTGCACAGCTAGTGCACGCTTGATTAGGTACATACATAGCTGTTATTTTGATGAATTTCATTGCAAGCATTCTTTATGGTAGGCCATAAAAAAAAATTAATAAATGACTAAAATAGGCGAGATCAACACGGAGAGACCGTGTTGATCTCGCCTATTTTAGTCATTTATTAAATTAACAAAGAACATGCTAAGGAATCCTATATAGTCTATTGTCGGGTAACGTTAAACTATTACGAACATAAAAATATTATTAATAATCATGAGAAAAAATGTATTAAGTAGGTAATACCTATTAATATTTTTTAATTTTTTAGATATTTTTTTTAAAGGTTTCGTCGGCCTTGTCTTAGTACAAGAGAATCATGGATTAAATTCACGAATATGTTCCGTTCATTTCAAGAAAAACGAGAAATACACCACAAAGACAAGAAAAGTACCTACGTGTCACTCTCTCTGGCTTTGCCACCATCAAGGATTTTAATTTTGATAACACAAAAAATAGTCGAAATTAGTCGCCAAATATCAGAAATAGTCGTTCACTAGTTCAAAAGTTAATAAGAGTTTATAGGTGGCCGAGCTGGAGAGAGTCCCCAGCTTCGCCACATGTATAGTTATCTCGAAAACTTTTTTGTTTTTGGGGAGCAAGTTTTTGGTGAAATTGAGTTTTTGAAATTGGTCATTTTCCGGTTTTTCATCAAAAACCTAGGTTTTTAATCAAAATCCTTCCTAATTTTGTGAAAAACCTGCTACATATAGATAATAATGGTAAATATTTTCTTGTTGAAAATTATTAAAGTAGACAATTTTGATTTTCATTACAAATCGGCAATTTGGTTTGTTCCCGTTGTCCCCGTGTGCCAAATCCCCGTCACGGGGACAGCGGGACGTGATTAAATTTATTTCCCGTTGTCCCCGTAACGTACATTCGGCTAATGTGTAAACTAAACTAAACTTCAAATTCACAGTAATTTTAAATTTTCACACTTGTCTACTTAATTCAATCAAAAGTACTAGGCGCGCAGTAACGCGAAGTTGTAAATGGAAAACGTGCTCCACCACATATTTTAAATTTTCGCACATGACTACTTCACGTTACTGCTCGCCTAGTACTTTTGTTCTCTTAAGTTTTCAATCTTTAATTGAAAAATAACGTCCAGTAACTCTGTGGGACATTTCATAAAATAAAAAATCTTACTTAAAAACAAGGTCTAAATCCTTTATATTAATCTACCGGGACAGCGTACGGGGACAACGGGAACTATTTTCAAATATTTAATTGAAGTACCGCTGTCCCCGTAGGACGGGGACACGGCGTACGGGGACTACGGGAACAAACCGGCAATTTCATAGTTTAACCCCTATAATAAGATTTCTGCAAATTTAATTTCATAATCCGTTCAGTAATTATTGCGTGAAATAGTAACAAACATAAATACATACAATTTTTTCCTCTTTACATTATTACAACAAAATCTAAAAAAATATAAAATATTACCCATAGACCTATACTGGGGAGTATAGGTCTATTGGTAATATTTTATATATTTTTTCCCGCATCCGCACGGGCCTTGTTGACGCCGAAATAGTATTAAATTAGGTATATTGATTTCGCCATAACTTTCAACCCAAACGGTCAAATCTTCAATTACCTATAATAAATTAAAGACTTAAGTAATATTAGTAATATTACTGTGTCATTTTGGCATTTAAACATATGCATGCATGCACCGTGTAGTTTCACTAACATTTTTTCACCTAAAAACAATAAAACATTAGTACATTATGATACCCTGGCCTGGCCCGGCCTGTTGGTCTAGTGGTTAGTAGCCCTGACTGCTATACCGGAGGTCGTGGGTTCGATTCCCACCCAGGACAAACTTTGTGTGATGAGCATGATTGTTTGTTCTGTGTCTGGGTGTAATTTATCTATAATATGTATGTATTTACAAATTATATAAGTATGTATATCAGTTGTCTGGTTACCATAACACAAGCTCTGCTTAGCTTGGGATCAGATAACCGTGTGTGAGTTGTCCGAAGATATTTATTTATTTATTTATTATACAAGAGCGCTGTGTTGGTCATTACATACGAGGCGATATTTGTGCGCGAGCCGCAGGCGAGCGCAACAAGAAAGCCGAGTACGTAATGACAATAGCGCGCGAGTATCATACGACGTTTTTCAACACACTTGCGAGTAAAATAAACACATTTTCTGAAAATGACTGCGCTTTTTCACTGCATGAAACTATCGTACGCATCCTTTGACTTTGGCGGCAACAAATTACTACTCGCGTTTTACGCCTCCATAATTATTTCCGGCGGAGTTAAAAATACAGTTTCTTCTTTACTCGACATATTTAAATACCTACTTATATAATCAATTTAGAATATCCTCATTTAGATAAACAATAAAAATGTAGAATGCCGCGGAACGCGTAACTTTTTTTTTTCGCGCTCTGCCAATACCCGGCCCTGACCACAGATAATATACTAAACTCTCAATACAGACAAAATTCAAAACTGAATGTATTTTAGCTTAAAAAAATCGGGTTTGGGTGAATTTCTAATAACTTGTTTTAGTTATAGTTATTTATTATTGTTTTATTTAAATTCCTTTGTTATTTTAATATTTAAGTAAGCAGTAAGTAATAGGCTGTTTGGCAGCGTCAAAGAGTCGTGTTAAAAAAAAAGTCGTTGCTTAGCAACGAAACGTTTTTTAAAAAAAAAGTGTATTAAGCGACCAATTTAAGAATGCGTACTGGACATACTTTTACTTTGCAATCTTGAATAAATTAGAATTGGTCGTGTTAAGATTACCGCACGCGTGCGATAATGTAAAGTGAAACGCACGCGTGCGTAATATACTCAATAACGGGTCTAAATGCAAGGTAGTAAGACCCACTTTACGAGCAAGTGTGTTGAAAAATTATTAAACGAATCAAAGTCGAGTTAGATGTACCTACAGTCACGTCACACCATTTTCAATGGTAGAATACAATCAAATTAAACAAGGCACATCAAATCAAATCATCAGACATCCGACGTTCTGCATAAAGATATTGCCCGCCCAGCGAACGTTAAATATTTGAAAATTTATTGTTCTAAAAATCTAAATAATATTAAATTGTAAATTATTAATTAAATTTTTCTCCTTTTTTAACCGACTTCAAAAAGGAGGAGGTTCTCAATTCGTCTGTATTTTTTTTTGTATGTTTGTTACGCGATATCTCCGTCAATTGTGAACGGATTTTGATGGTTCTTTTTTTGTTTGCTAAGTCATGATTCAGAGGTGGTCCTATATAAATTTTGTGGCGATCGGTTTAGTGCTTTTCGAAAAATTCATCAAGAACAAAAAAAATCGACGAAATTTACATTGACGATATTATAATGTGCGTAACTTCAATTTCTATTTTTCGTTTTATAACATTATAAGTAGTTTTATTTTGAAAATAAATTACTTTGAAATATGTCATACACAGTCAGACATAGACTCGACTCTAAAAGATAAAAAATAAAAAACTTTTTTCAAAAAAATAATAACCGCCTTCAAAAACTAAAAACCGAAAAATAACTAAAATTTCGGAAGTCGGTGGCTTCTCTTCTTATTTAATTATTTTGTGTATATTTATTTAACTATTTAGCTCTGTTTATATAGGTATCTATAGGTATCAATACATATAATAATAATAATTAATGATAAAACGAACTTACCTGTACGTGAAGTTCTATCATAATATTATTATGCAAGCGGTTTCGTATTTCCCGGCCATTACCACGAATATTTTAGAGAAAATAATAATACTTAATCTAAAAATTAAAAGTAATTTGACTAATACCACAGATTAATAAATAGTTACTATAAATAGTTACTACGTATACTTCACTCCAATACAAAAACGAAAATACCTACGCTATAATAGCCTACAAAAACAATAATAATACCAGCTGCTTGCAGCGAGGAGAAATGTACCATAAGTACGCACAAAGAAAGTTGAGATTCTTTTGCCTGCCGCGCGACTAACGTGTGTGCGTGTCGTCCAGCAAATGTGCTAGGGTTATACGTATGATGATAATGGTGAAAAAACGAATGTTTTAGAAAAATAATATTTTTTTATTTGTTGATCAAATATTTAATCTTTTAATAAAATGACTGATGCATATTTTTCGTTCCTTGAATTTCCGATTATTATATTTTAGTGTCGAAAATATCCAAAACCGCGTGAGTAATTTTAATTAATAATCAAAAGGGAAACAGGAGAATTGGGAAACAGAGGAATTGCACAATAATCACGCAATAATTACGTGGTTTCGGCATTTTGATAGTCAGCGCTGTACCCGTGACGTGCGAGCACTCAGTCGGGCGCGCGACAGCCCGGTGTTCGTTGTACCGTCGACGGTACGCGAAGCGGTAGGCATAAAACGCGTGGCCTTGTGCGAGTGACGGACGCCTGCTAATACCCCCACTATAGTGCCCGATGCCACCTCGCTCGACACGACTCGTGCCATTTTATTCTCATTAAGTTTAAAGCACGTTCCGGGTGTCCGTCCGGCATGTTTGCCGATGCCGCGGTTGATAGTTTCTCGGCCATCATGCGTAAGAGATGTGCATCTCTGCTTCGCCGGTTTCGCGCCAGCCCCAACACCATTCTCGGAACGTTGGCTGAAAGGTGGGACTCTCCGATCTTGGGGCGGTGGATACGACTGCATGCAGTCAAGTAGACTTTCCCAGGGTCGGCGAGCCTCACGCTTCTATAATAAAAGTTACTATCACTAGTTTACAAGTTCGTACTCGTAAGTCTTTGAACTCGGTGAGCTGTTACGATAGCTATTAATATAATTAGTTTTTTAGATAATAATTCCAGGCTTAAATCATTGAGAAACAGTTGTGATAGATGGTTTAATACAGTGTCAACATTCGAAGTGTATTCATATTTTGGTTGAGGTAGTCTAGTCCTAAAGACCCCTTTCATGAACCTCGAAATTCTAACGTCATTAATGCTGGTCGACCCAAGAATACAAGATAAAGCCGATTTGCAGCTATTGAGGCCGTATTTGTAACCTAAATTATAAAGCTGAGTAAAAAAATATATTTATATATAACATTTGGAACCGATGCTGCTAAATAATCAATATTTTGAATTTGACAGAAATTGAACCATATTTTGTAGTAACAATCATATTGCTTACGGGTATTAGGCGCTAATGAATTTATCATAATATCGGCAGACGACGGGGGAACGCTTCGTTTCTGGAGTGCTTCCCTGATAATACTGCTGCAGCCAGGGTAAGACTTTTGTGCAGACTGTGCTGCATCCTGGAATCACCAAAAATTTACAATTCACAGCTAGGCTTAAAATATAAAACATCGGAGCTGACTAATTTCTTTAAAACAGGGTACCATGGTTGGATAGGCCAATTAGGTACAACAACTATGCCTAGAGCTTTGTCTGCAATAATTTTATTTTAAGTTTTAAGAATAATATTGCGAATGGGGGAAAAGCATAGAAAAAATACTCATTGCATTCGTCAATGCAAAAGGCGTATGGATCATCTCTCCATGTGATATATATTTTTTTGCATTTCGCGTTGGATCTACTAGCGAATAGATCGATTTCAGGAATACCAAAAGTCTTTGTAATATGTAAGAAAGCATAAGGTGCTAGCTCCCATTCAGTTTCAGTCTGCGTTCTTCGAGACTCAAAATCAGCGATAGTATTTTGAGATGATTTAATATATGAGGCATAAATAAACAAATTCCTTTGTTCACAAAACTCCCAAATTTGTTCGGCTATTTTGTGTAAATGAGGGAACTGATCACTTCCCATACGGTTGATACACGAAATTGCAGTAGTATTATCTATTGGTAGTAGAACTTGTGTACCAGAGAGGTCTTAGGCAAATATCTTTAGGGCAAATAGAGCAGCTAACAGTTCTAATATATTTTTTTTTTCTCATGTGTCTAAAAACCATTTGCTTTTTTATTCAAGCAAGATGCGCCCCAACCTGTCAAAGAGGCATCTGAAAATATTTCGAGGTCATAGTTTGGATATCGAATAGGGGATGACGATTTAGCAATATTTTTGTACCACCAATTTAAATCGTCCTTAATTAAATTGTGATTAATTTTCATTACTTTTTTATAGTTCTGACTTTTATCCAGGTTAAAGAATTTAATTCTCTCAAGTATTTTTGTATGTAACCAACCATATTCGATTCCAGGGCAAATGGATATCAATTAAATTAAATTAAAATTATTAAAGGATTTCTTATTAATTATCTTTTCATAATTAATAAATTTATCTAAGAGACGTAACGTATTATTTACATTTTGAGTGCATTTGTCAAAAGAACTGTCAATACACAAGCCAAGTAACACATCAAAGCATTATAACGGCCGACTTACAGCATTTTTGTATCGTTTTCGCATTTTGATTTAGTTCCATAGTAGCATTACAAACGTTTGTACGGCTACTGTAATGCTTATTTGGGCACAAATTATACGGCTTTAGATCCTTAATATGTTCACAATAGTTGTTTAATCGCATGACAGGCGCATTATATTAGCATTATTGTGGTCAAATAAAGTACCAGTTGCATTAAAGAAGCATTATTGTGGTCAAAGAAAGTACCAGTTGCATTGAAGAAACATTATTACGGTCAACGAAGTTGCCAATCGCATTACAGAAGCATTACACTAGCAATGCCATTGATAGTGAAGATGCTAATTACATTACAAAAGCATTATACCAGCATTAGAATGTAGTAAAAGAATGATTGGAGCTACATAAGGGTTCACAGTTAGAACTTAAATAAACCCTACATCATTGCAAAAACGTATCTAATGACACGGTACTAATTGTTATAATACTCTGAACGTCCCGTCGTTGCAATTTATTAACTTTGGCTCGCAATATAATATGAACGAAGACGTCAAAACTCAGTGTGTGACACCATTTTTAAAACAAAATTTATAATACTGGGTTAGGTTTTGACTCTTTTTTTTATTTTATACCTTCAAATATTACTGCGCAATGTAGTTTACTGTAAATATCTATATAAGTTTCTTTAAAAATTTTCAAGCGCCTTTGATATTTTGTGATTTTGATATAAAATGTTATTGTGTGAATTAACCAAAACAATTTTGTATTCTTAGTATAGAACGAATTTTGCATAATTAACATAACAGTATTGGTTGGGAAGTATTGGATTAAGTTAATTATTATTATATAGGTCTATTACTTTTATAAATGGGTTAGAAGGATAATATTTTTAGGTTATAAAATATTTACAAAATGGTGGCAGCCTATAGCAGCCCGGTGAGCGTTTAAAAAGGCTACTTAATGCCGCCAGCAGTATGAGTACTCACACGTGTACAATTATTAAGGCCAGAGGCCAGAGAGAAGACTTTTGATGAACCACTGTAGTGCCATTGACTATAAAGTAGTTCTATATGAGTTTACCGATATACCAGTAAACTTGATGTAGACTGAATTGGTGCCATTACTTGAACGGAATTTTGGAGATCTTTGAGCAAAACAATAAAACCCATTTTAGAATTTTTGTACAACTTAAATCCGTATGGATGGATATTAAAGATAATATATTTTTCAATATCCAACATAGGTATAAAAACACACAAACATAACAGAATACAGATATGATTATTCACCCTGTAGATTTGTGACAAATCTCAATAACTTCGAAATCCGGAAATTTGTAGTTATTTTTTTTTTAATATTGTTGATGAATGTAGGTGTCCATTTTACGGAACCCTTGTTGCGCGAGTCCGACTCGCACTTGACCAGCTTCATTATAAACGTATGCTAAACACACGGTTACGCAATACACACAGATGTCGACAAATGGTTTTACGAATGTAGTAAATTGAATGTATATGCAGCTTTACACATTTCAATAACTCACTTGTATTTGTTTAAAGAGCTGTTAGCAGTACAACAGCACTCAGTTGATCTTTAAAAATACAAGCATCACATAGGTTCACGTTCATGCTGTTCAGCAGCACTAGGCTTTTACTTAGCACTTAGATGTGCTATTACACAACAAAGGGCACTAAATACAGCTCAAAGCCGTTTAACGAATTTCGGTGCATTATAATGATACAAGTTTATGCTATTACCCAGCATTAGGCATTATCTTACTACTTTAAAATGCTTTTGTAGACCCTAAGGTACTAAAAACAGCTAAAAGTTGTATAGAGGATTTTTGTGGCATTATAATGGTTCATATTTGTGCTATTAAACAACATTGAGCATTTATTTACTACTTAAAAAAGCTACTGTAAATCCAAATGCACTAAAAACAGCTGAAAGCTGTACAACAGCATTGTGGTTTGCTGCACTGAAACTAAAAGCTTCACAAAAGCATTTTTGATATACCATTATCCAACCGTTATACAGTATAAAGCATCTAAACGGTTTTGAAATGCCAATATAAAGCGTCAAGATGCTCGGTGAACTTATATAAAAGTTTATACGGGCCTTAAGTTTTACATAAGTTTAATTTTCGTTTGTTAAAATGCTTTCTGTGTTACTTGGATCGTCTAAATAAATAGTGGATAACCGTCCATGCAGCCGTAAGTGTTCCATAACTGCATTCATGATTTTTGTGAAAACCAGAGGACAAGTGATCAAACCAAATGGTAAACAATTAAATTCGTAGCAAGTATTTTGAAACTGGAAACAAAGGTACTTTCTATGCCCCGTCGCCGATGCCTTGGCCGAGAGGCTGCGGGCGTCGCTCCAGGCGGAAGAGGTGCAAGTGTCCAGGCCTATAATGCGCATTGATATGCGCGTCACGGGCCTGGACGACTCCGTCACGAGCGAGGAGCTGGTGGCCGCCGTCACCAAGGCGGGGAGCTGTCCTGCTGGCGACGTGCGGGTGGGCGCCATCCGCTTCGACTGCTCCGGGTTGGGAGCGGTCATCGTGAGTTGCCCCATACCGGCGGCAAAGGCAATTGCGGGGAAGGGCCACAGACTCCTAGTAGGAGACTGGACTTCGGCGCAGGTCAAGCTGCTGGAGCCCAGGCCTTTGAAGTGTTTCAGGTGCCAGGTGGGACACCATGTCGGTGTCCGTTGCACCTCGGACTGCACTGCTCCGTATGTGCGGCAGCTGGCAAGCCGGCCGATCACCGGGCTGGGGGCAAGGCTTGCGCCCCACCCGCCAGGACCAGAGGAAAGGGACGGAAGCCCTCTGCCGCCGCTCCCGCTGCCCCCGCCGTCCCCGCTGCTGCCGCGTCCGCCGCTGCCGCCGCGACTACCGAAGCCGCAATGGAGTGCCAGTAATGGCCCCATTGCGGCGGCGCGTTAGTGTTCGCGCGCCGCAAGGAGAGTCAGCCTGGGAAGGGGCCCAACAGGGCCAACGCCTGCCGGGGTTGCTGAATGTATAATAGTTACCGAGTTACCGTGACCCCGGAACATAAGGGGCAACCGAAGGAACATGAGTGGGTTTTAGTCAGTAAAAGTCTGACTCGCCCTCCCGCCGCCTTTAAGGCGGGAGAAGTCATTTGATGATTTCCCACTCCCCCAAAAAAAAAGGTACTTTCTATGCTCCAAAAATACGGGTATCAAAAAATACGCATCTTTTAAATCAACAGACGCCAAATAGCAGTTCGGTGTTACTAGTTTTATTGCGGTTCTTAAATCTATCATTTATTATTGGCTATCAATATGCACATAAAAAAAAAATCTACAGAAAAATAATAAATACAAAAAATAAAATAAAAAGAGAAAAATTTAATTTAGTTGACATATAAAGTCGCACTTTGTGTTGAATGATGAGTGAGAAGTGTATGTGTGTGTACAGTGTGTAGGTTGTGTAGTATTGTTTGTGTGTGTTTAAGTAATAAGACTATTGATTCGTAGCTATTATAGTTTCAACTTCATCGTACGTTTTAGCCTTAAGCCAGCTGGTTACAACTTTTTTACATTTACGCTTCTTTTTTATTTTTACACTATATCTTTTAAACTACTCAATTGATTTAGACGTATGACATTTCGTTGTAATAGGGAAGATGCAAACATAGTATTTATTGAAAATTTATTAATAAAATGTTGCAAAAATGTAAATGAAGGGCCTCTGCAACTTTTTTTTTGCATAATGTTTATTTTTATCAATAAAATATGAATTTAAAATTACATGAAATGAAACGTAATTTAAAACACCAATCAGCGTTAAGCGACTGGAATGACGTCACTGGCACGTTCCAAAACGTGCGAGGAATTCACTCGAAAATTAAAAAGAGGTTATAGTACGATTTTTAATTCGAGTCAGAAAAATGACATTTCCAGTGTTGCAGGTTTTTAGTTCCAAATAAATAGTGATGAGATACAATCGAGTTTTTATAATGAAATCTTAATCGAGATTTTTTTAAATTCAATATCAAATTGCCTTTGATTATATAAAAAAATATTACATGTAATTTACGGTTATTAAATAGAAGACATACACGGTAGGTAATGTAATCCATACTAATATTATAAATGGGAAAGTGTGTCTGTCTGTCTGTCTGTCTGTCTGTCTGTCTGTCTGTTTGTCTTTCTTTCACGGCAAAACGGAGCGACGGATTGACGTGATTTTTTAAATGGAGATAGTTGAAGGGATGGAGAGTAACATAGGCTACTTTTTGTCTCTAAAATTGCGAGAAAGATAGAGTAAAACAACAATTCCATTTTCCCATATAAAAGTTGTCCATGTTCTGTTGGATGTCGTTGTCATAGTAACCGGCAAATCAAGTGTCAAAACAGTTACAACCATAGAGGTTACAACCCGTCAAACCTGACACAAATAAGTAATGTTTAAAGGTGAACGCAGACTTGGCCGCACCGCACGCGCCGCAGTCTTCGCATTCGAATTCTTTATATGAAGTTCTATGCCACCTCGCACACCTACCCGCGTCGCAGTTGCCGCAGACCCTGAAACGACAACAAAGAAAATGCGATGACTGCGGTGACTGCGGCGCGTGCGGTGCGGCCAAGTCTGCGTTCACCTTAATTGTTTTCAAAATACGAATGGAATCATTTTCATAAATCCAAATCATGCAAATAAAAGCCATTTAATACGGTTTGAAATAACAAAAAGGCGTGTAATATGCTGTAAAAAATAATACTGTAACAGCTTTTCTTATTTCCTACGTACAAAAATAATATTAAGATAAAAAAAATATCTAGATTTAAAATATTTATTCGCCCGCGTGGATGTCGAACTTCTACCTACTATTTTAACCCTTTAGGGCTATTTTTTATATTCTTCACAAAGAATAAACCCTCCAAGTTTAATGTATTTAGTTAGTTATTGTTATATATTAACAAACACGTTGATATCAGGCAGTGAGTTTACTATTATATACATACTAGATGACCCGGTGAACTTCGTATCACTTACCTATTAATGTTAACAAAATTTATTTAAACCATATCACCTTTATTCATAAAAGATTTGTATCGATTTCCCCCCCCCCCCACATTATCACAATCTAGATTCAGGTGTATATGAGTGGCCTAATAGTTGTTTAGTAATCTGGCAATACTGTCATTGTCGCTGTCACCTAACTTTTGAAGAAAATATCGTTGAAAGGAAATGTTATGAAATGGGCTTTTAGTTTTAAAAAAAGTCCAGGATGGCCATACAAAAACAAAAAAAATATTAAAAGCACCATTATTTATTCAATACATCAATACATATAATAAAATCATTATATAATAAAATCAATCCATACTAATATTATAAATGGGAAAGTGTGTCTGTCTGTCTGTCTGTCTGTATGTTTGTCTTTCTTTCACGGCAAAACGGAGCGACGAATTGACGTGATTTTTTAAGTGGAGATAGTTGAAGGGATGGAGAGTAACATAGGCTACTTTTTGTCTCTTTCTAACGCGAGCGAAGCCGCGGGCAAAAGCTAGTTTTACATAAAACACTGTTATATTATTAGTTTTTGGTAAGGTCCAGATTTCTAAAATTGTTTTATTTAAGATGGTATGTATTCAATATTTACAATAATAAAACGCTTTGGTACCTAATAAAACAAAGCATGACTAAATGTCTGCGATTGCTACTTTATCGTCATCGTTAAGCGATTAAACCCGCGATCACTGCGCAAATATTGCTGATTGCTGTTTCATAGGTAATAAGCCAGCGGAACGCTTTAGAGCAGGGGTGGCCAACCGGTCGATCGCGATCGACCGGTCGATCGCGACTGCTAGTCCAGTCGATCGTAGCCAGGCAAAAAATATAAATATTTGTTTGATTATAATAAACCTGTGGAAAATGCTCAGGCGCAATGCTCACAATAATATACAGGACCGATATAATGTTAAGTAAATCTAAGGAAACGATCTCAAATGTTATGTAAACAGAACCTACTAAGACTGGTCAATAAAAAATATATGAATGTGTATTAAACTACGCTGTTTCATTTATGATTTCAAGAAGTAGGTATGTGTTTGGTAGATCGCACAGGGTTTCCTTAGTAAAAAGTAGACCTTGGGTCTACTCAAGTTGGCCACCCCTGCTTTAGAGTAACTTTCGCGCTACTCCGTGTAATTCTTACCCTTTTTGGAACGCACCCCCGCAGTTAGTTGTCAAAGTAAATAGAAATAGTTTTGTAGGAATAAAATTAGCTTTAGAAATAAGCCAACCTCACCTGCACGTGGTACACCCTGCTGATTCACTGACGAGGCTCTGACGGACCAGGTCTCTTCACAAGGAGGAGACTTTTGTTATTATCTTTCTTCGTTTGTGATTGTAAAGTAAACATGGCCGTGGCAGAATTGTGGTGTGTTTTCCGCAAATGCCATTAATAAAGAGTTGAAGTTGAAGTTGAAGCTTTAGAAAAGCAAATTCGTGCAGTCTTCTAATTACTCTTTTATTATGATTTCGAAGGCATGCAATTTTCTTCGACTGTAGTACTTCATCTTTTGAACTTTTCTTAGTGTTGTTCACTAATGGACTAATCAACTGAAATAACAAACACCTTCGGTATGCTTGAAGCCTCTGTCTGCCATGATACAAGGTCCAGGAGGTAAATAATCTGGATTTAAGGAATCTTTATTTAAATAAATAAATAAAGATTCCTTAAATCCAGATTCTTCAAATATTTTAAAATCCAAAAATATCTGATACAAAGTTTGTAACCCCGTCTGGTGTTGGAGATATCAACATGAGTCAACATGCTTCTTTTGCATAAAAAGGTATTGCATACATGCTTTCATGCGGTATTATTATGACCACGAGATGTTGATTGATAGTTTATTTTCAAATTTTAGCAATAAAAGTATCTGGAATGGCGAAAAATAATAAAAAGTTATAAAAATGAGAGAAGAACAATACAACCAGAGATACAGTGTCACTGCAGTGACGTCATCGTAACTATTGGTCCGTTTTCGCGCGGACGTTTAAACTGTCATTTTAAAACCGCTTTTTTTTACAATAAATTACAACATTTTAACTTTTTAATATATAAGTGGTCTATTTTACATGGAATTCTTTAAAATCAAAACAAAAATAAAAATATTGCATCTTCCCTATTCATACGCGTTATTTTGGTTGATATAAGCTGGTTCATCTGATTGCGGCCGGGTTAGGTACCTGGTTACGTTGAAAAAATCAAACCCTATCATGCGAAAGAAATTCAACCCTAACATAATCAAATGGAAGGCCTTATACCTATAAAATATTTCACAATAGCGGTTTTCTTATAATGATTCAGTACGCAGTGTTCTATCATATGCCAGTTTTTATTGGCGGTGGAAATTGGACCAAATTCCACACAGTTTGGCCCAATCCCCTTTCCCCCACTCCGAAACTTTGTTGCTCTTTATCTTTGTTTATTTTTATTAATAAGATCAAGCAATCCCGTATTTTTGGCAGATCCATCAGACGGACTAAACAGAATGCCATTTTTTAGGGTTCCGTAGTCAACTAGGAACCCTTATAGTTTCGCCATGTCTGTCTGTCTGTCCGTCCGTCCTCGCTTAATCTCTGTGACCGTTAGCACTAGAAAGCTGAAATTTGGTACCAATATGTATATCAATCACGCCGACAAAGTGGTAAAATAAAAATTGGAAAAAAATGTTTTATTAGGGTAGCCCCCCTATATGCAAAGATGGAAGTGTTTTTTTTTTAATTTCAACCCTGACGTATGATATATTGTTAGATAGGTATTGAAAAATGAATAGGGGTTTACTAAAATCATTTTTTGATAATGTCAATAATTTCGGAAATAATCGCTCCAAAAGGAAAAATCAAAGCGTCCCCCCCCTCTAACTTTTGACCCGTAGGTTTAAAAAATATGAAAAAAATCTGGAAAGTAGAACTTTATAAGGACTTTCTAGGAAATTATTTTGAACTTGATAGAAAGAACAGTTTTTGTACAAAAAAGACAAAAAGGTTGTACAAAATAATTTCTGCGTACTTAGTATGTCAACGTAACAAAAGCCTTTTTTAAACATATAAGTGGGAACATCTATTGTGACGGACGGGAAACTACGGAACCCTACATTGAGCGTGGCCCGACACGCTCTTGGCCAGTTATTTTTAATATTGTCGTCATCCCATTGACATAGAGAAAGAACTCACAGGAACGTAGCAAGAAAACGCAGCACCTGCCCTGCCGGCTCGTGCCCGTCGCTCGTGCTTCGTCTCAGTGTTCTTTAATGTAGTCTGCGGTCCCGGTGCAGCGGTGGCACCCTCGAGTCCAGGACGAAGTGCTCGGCGTGCGACGGTCCTGGCTCAGCCGGCGGCAGTCGCGCCGCGGTCTCGGTGGGCGCCACACGTGCCGTGTGAACGACACTTCGCGATGTTATGCTAGCGCTCGTGATCTGTAAACTTTTTAGTTAACTTTGAGTGAGTTAGAAAAGTGTGTTTTTAAGAATTTAATATTGACAGTGATTTGTGATTGCGAGTGAACTGTGTTGTACCTTACAATATATTAGGCACATATTAGTTTTAAGCATTTAAATCTGAAAACTATAAATAAATTGTCTTTTTTAACTACCAATTTCAACTACTACTACAAATGAAAATGTCGTGATGGTCCAGTGGATAAGGCGCCCGCATCTCGTGTAAGAAATTGCAGGTTCGAAATCCGGACAAGAACAATGTGACATTTTTAATTCATATGTACTTTCTAAAGTTTATCTTGGACATCACTGACATTCCGTGCGTTAGAAAGCACGCAAAGCCGTTGGTCCCGGTTGTCATTCGTAGAACTTTGATAGTCGTTACGGGTAGTCAGAAGCCAGAAAGTCTAACCATATGAGTCCCACCAAGGAGTAGGTATTGTGTAGATAGGCAGTCGCTCCACGTAAAACACTGGTAGGTATTTCCGCTGAATCCGTTTAGGCTGGAAGCGGAACCCCAATATACCTAGTTGGTAAAGGCTCTAGGGAGAAGATGATGATCTACTAAGCAAGTATAACTCAGATCTGCAAAGTTTCTCTTCCGACTTAACTACTTATTTGGAGTCATATCGTGCACAGGTACAGTGAGAGTGGAGTCACTAGTACTGAAGATGAGCACAAAAAAGCGAGAACGTTTGAAAGAAATGAGTTTTTTCTAAAATGTCATTACAAGGCATTACATTACTGTTATAGGCTCATTTATTTTTTGCATATTAGTGGTCCCGATGTAGGCTAAAGATTCCTCAAATAACCTGCAGCATGGTTCATAAGATTTTTCTAAAGTACCTTCCTATTAATCTCAGTTGAGGTTCAAGATCCACGAACCATTCAAGACCACAAATTAAAAATCTGGCCTGACCTATGTCTTCGTGCACTAAGAAACTTCCACATAGTAGGTATGCATTGTAATTTGTAGAGATGACATGAAAGTTTAATATAATTTGAATAAGATAAGACCTCTTACTTAACTTTTACAACTATACCATTGTACATTTTATTAGTGTTCCATAGTGCCTCGTAACCTAATGGTCTAAAGAAAATAAATAATTCGAGTTTGTACATATAGGCACAAATTTGTAATGTACCGTGTGCCCACTGAGGCGGTGGTGTCGTGTTCTCCCGACAGGAGACAGCGCTTCGAGATCGGTAGACGAACGGATGAACAGGCGACAGCTGCCGAGTGTCGCGCGCAAAACAAATATAATATAAAATAAATAAATATAATATACTGTCCTGATAAATCCATTACAACTGATTATAACACTTGTAAGAATTCACCGGCGCCACTTTTGATTTACTCTTATACGTATAGTTAAAATATGTATTTCTAGTAGTAGTACATTTAAGCTATTTAGGGATTAAATAGTTTAATGAATGAGCAGTCAAAGACGGGAGTGGGTAATGCGTGTCCGCTTGTACTGACCCTATCGGAGTAGCACTAATTAATAGGTGGGTTACGAGGACTGGACGTTAGCCGTACGTATTCCATGACCAATGGAACCATCACTATGGACCATGAACGTGTGGAGCACAAGAAATATTAAGCTACTGATACCGTCCGCGTAGCACTTCGTAGCATCTCGTAGCGGCTCGTAGCGATGTCTGCCGTAGCACTGTGTGTCGTAGCGCGCCGTAGCACTCGTAACACCTGCGGTTCGGTGGACGCACGTAGTTTTGTTCTATTGCCGAAGCAGAAGCGATAAATATTGTGGTCGGAATTTATCGCTGCATTTAGAGTATTTATGAGGAGACTGAACTTTTGGGATGGGATTACACTGCGGAAACTGTCATTATCTTAGATAAATATAGCTTGATTTGTAGGTAGGTATAGGTACTGGTAGGTATAACGAGTGAAAATAAAAACGAGTGAGGGTGCACAGTGCGGGGCGCTGAAAGGTTAATGAGGGACACTCACGTTCAGATTAGTTTGTCGTCGTCAGCAGAGCCGCGACCTTCCAGTTCGTTGACCGCGTGATGTCCCGCCGAGAGTCTGGCTTGTGTTTGTGATTTATTGGTTCGGGTTTTGGGTGTTTCTAAGTTAAAGTTTGCATCTTTCTAGGTTCAAGTTTGACCATCAAATTAAAAACATTTATTTGCCAGAATGTTGAATTTATTTTGATTTGCCAAGTGTCTTTCTAAGCTTAAGTTGGTCTTTCTAGTGAAGCCTTAGCCCTAGCCTTTTAATCAGTTTTTGATTATTATCACTATTGATATTATCGTACATCAGCCAGCCAGCCAGACAGACAGGCAGGCAGGCATAGCGAAACGGTAAGCGCTAATTGTTGACTACGGAACTCTACTAATTTGATCGCTTCTAAATCTGTGGAGTATTTTAATTTGACAGAACTAAAGTAATATTTTATTTTCTGTCCTTTTCATAATAAAATAGAAAGAAAAAGATGCCCGGGACCTGAATTTATGAACTAATCGGCGCCTAAGTCTCACCAAGATGTTTGGAAGCATTACAAGTATACAATTTTTGAACAGAAGGCCTCAAACGTCATTTAATTTTTATGAATATTTGGGAGATTACACAGTTCTAAAATAACTCGGCTACAAAATATTTATTGAGAAGCGGGGCGGGAGGAGGTAGCGAGTCCGACTGATGGCTCCGCGGGAGATACTCGTAGCTTATGCTTATACATCAGAATAAGGCTACTTAACTAACTCATCTACTATTACATCCATTAAATTGGCTTCAGGGGTTCTAAAATCTTCAAGTCTGTCTAATTCCAAACACCGCACTCCGGAGACACAATAATAACCTGTAGTACTCGTTTTCGTAGAAATGCTGCACAAGTTGGTTAACCTCGAGGGATCTCAAAACGTGGCGCTGGAATCTTTGATTATGATGGCCTTGTCTGCACATACAAGTTATATGACCTTCCATGATAAATCACTATAAATAATCACTATAATAATATAATAGCTGAAGGTTTTCCATGCTCTACATAAATAAATAAATAATAATAATAAGTCCAAGATCAACCGAAGTTCGTACCAGTGAGGATACATTAGATGCTATTTGTTATAATAGGTACCTTAACGTGGCAATGACTTTTAATCACAGCGATTTGAAATGAACTGTCTTAATAAATATTGCAATACATGAAAATAGTCTATTAACGATATATTTCTATTTGCTGACTATTGTAGACTATTTTGTCGATTCATCTCTGACATCAGACTGCAATTTTGAAATTCGAACGAACAATAGATTACCTGAATTCGTAATAGCTGCATTACGCGCCTAAACACTTTATGAGATTGTGTGAAAAGTGATATAGCAATACAATGTGATATTGATGGTCGTGCAGCACGTGAGGCTGGCGGCGCGCGCGATGCGGCTGCTGGCGGCGGCGCTGCTGGCGTGGCTGGCGGCGCCGGCGCTGTTCGCGCTGCCGTGCGCGCCGCTGTGCGCGTGCCGGCGCGAGCAGCAGGCGTGCGCCGACGTGCCCTTCCACCGCTTCCCCGACACGGCGCCGGGCGTGGCGCACGTGTCGCTGCACGGCGCGCGGCTGGGCGCGCTGGCCGAGGCGGCGCTGGACGGCCGCGCGCTGCGCACGCTGGTGCTGGTGGCGTCGCGCCTGCACCACATCGAGCCGCGCGCGCTGCTGTACGTGCTCGCTCGCGCCCTGTGCTCGCCCCGCCTGTAGCCGCTCGCTATGAACCTGCCGTCTGTTTGCAGGTCCATGGTGTCGACGTTGGCGTCTCTAGATTTAGGATTCAACGAGTTCACTGAAGTACCCTTGGAGTCTCTTCGCGACCTGAAAGTACTAAATTGGCTTAATTTGCAAAAGTAAGTGCAAGACTGAGATCGAGTCGGTGTGTTTAGCTTACAGTTAATATGTTGGTACTGTTTCAGCAACTACATCAGTGAGCTGGAACCGCACATGGACTGGGGTTTCTTGGCGGACTCGCTCAGCAGCCTGTCTCTGAGCAACAACCACTTGTGCGTGGTGCGCGCGGGCGCGCTGTCCTCGCTGCGCGCGCTGGCGCAGCTGGATCTGGACGGCAACCGGCTGCACGCGGTGGCGGGCGGCGCGTTGCCGCCGGCGGTGGCGCTGCTGCGCCTGTCCGACAACCTGCTGCAGCAGCTGCCGTGCGCCGCGCTGGCGCCTCTGTCTCGGCTGCAACACCTGCATCTCAGAAACAACATGCTGCGCCCGACACTTAACCGCACTTGCCGGAGTGAATACTCTAAAATAGATTCCCTGGACCTCAGCCACAACGAGCTGGACGATCTGTTCGAGCTAGATCTCCAGCAGAGGTTGCAACTGAAGCAACTAATACTCGACTTTAATGAGTTCACTTCTGTGCCGTCTTTCGTACTCGACAGCGTGCGACTGGAGAAGTTGTCGTTAGCGTACAATAGATTGAGCTACGTGTCGGACGCGGCCGTACACGCGCTGCGGCGGGACCTGGCCCGGCTGGACCTCGACCACAACGAGCTGGTTTCCCTGCCGGCGAGCATGGCGGAGCTCACGCGGCTGCGCCACCTGTCGCTGGCGTACAACCGGCTGCGGGAGCTCGACGGGCTGCCGCCGCACCTGCACTCGCTGTCTCTGGCCGGCAACTTCTTCACGGCGCCGCCCGCGGGGCTGCGCGCGCTGGCGCCGGCTACGCTCGGCTACCTGGACCTGGGCTACAACCAGATCGCGTGGCTGAGCGCGGAGTGGTTCGGCGCGTGGGCGGAGGCGCTGGAGACGCTCAGCCTGAAGGGCAACCGCCTGGCCCAGCTGCCGGGCGACGTGTTCCCCGCCACGCTGCGCGAGCTGGCGCTGAGCTTCAACGAGCTGTACGCGGTGCACGCGCGCGCCTTCGCCAACCTGTCGGCGCTGCACGTGCTGGAGCTGTCGTCCACGCTGTCTAGCGGGGAGTTCCCGTGCGCCGCCCCGAGCCAGTCGCTTTCCTGGCTCAGTCTAGATAACAATAACATTCATTATGTTTCCACTGAAAATATACAAAATTTTCCATCTCTGGAATATTTAAATTTAGACTTTAACAAAATAAGTGAATTTCCAAGTGACGTGTCAGAAACGGTCAGTGGGTGTCGTCTGAAGGAGCTGAGACTGTCGTACAATTACATCAGTAAGATAAACAGTGAATTCTTCGAAGAATTGAAAGATTTGCAAAGTGTAGATCTGTCATACAATCGTATACACAATGTTAGTGAACATAGTTTTGCGAATTTGTTTAACTTAGTTTATTTAAACTTGGCAGGGAATGCGGTCGAGTCGGTCGCGGAGCGCGCGTTCAGCCGCCTGCCTAAGTTACAAGTGTTAGACTTGCGAGACAACCGGTTAGTGGAATTCTCTACGGAATATTTGGAAAACTTATCGAGTGAGGAAACAAACTTGTCAGTGAACGTCAGTTATAACAGAATATCGTCACTAGTCGGCGGTGGAGCGCCGCTTCTGATCAACACTTTGGACTTGTCGCATAATTTACTGGGTAATTTATCGAAGACTTTCTTCGATTCTTTGGGAGCGTCAATTCGGCAAATCATCCTGACTCATAACCTTCTAACACATATTGACAACTTCGCTTTTAGCGCACTGTCGCGCCTCGAGATACTGATGCTGCATCACAACAACATCAGCTCGATGAAGCGCAGAGCGTTTGGCGAGGAGTCGGCGCTGCAGATCCTGGACCTGTCGCACAACCAGCTGGCGCAGCTGGCGGTGGAGCAGTTCAGCAGCCTTCCGCACCTGCGCCACCTGCGCCTCGCCGCCAACGAGCTGCGCGCCCTGCCGCGCGACGCCTTCAAGAACACGGTGCTGGAGCACCTGGACCTGAGCGACAACCAGCTCGCCGTGTTCCCCAGCAGCGCGCTGGCGCAGGTGGGCTTCACGCTGCGCCGCCTGGAGCTGGCGCGCAACCGCCTGGAGTACCTGGACACCGCCATGTTCCACGCCATCGCCTTCCTCCACGAGCTGGGCCTGGCGCGCAACGCGCTCACCGTGCTCGCCGACAGCACTTTCGCCGGGCTGGCGCGCCTGCACCGCCTCGACCTGTCGCACAACCTCCTCAAGGCCAACTTCAAGGAGTTGTTCCACAACCTGCCGCGCCTGCGCCGCTTAGCATTAGCGGGTGCAGGACTCAAGGTTTTGCCGCATTTGCCACTCGTCAATCTGATCGAATTGGATCTAAATAGCAATTACATCGCTTCGTACCGCGAGTCCGACGTGCGGCGCCTCGCCAACCTGCGCGTGCTGGACGTGGCCCGCAACAGGTTCACGTCGCTGCAGCCGGCCATGTGGGTCGGCCTGCCGCACCTCAACTCGCTCGACGTCTCGCACAACCCTATCGTTCGCATCGCTCGTGGTTCCTTTGAGGGCCTGAGCAATCTATTACACCTACGAATGTACCATCTCCGCTATATGGAATCCGTAGAGCCGCGGGCTTTCCGGCCGCTCGTGTCGCTACGTTCACTGGGACTGGAGTCACTCGCGTTAAAGGGCCGCGTGGAAGTATCTTTGGCTGACATAGCGGCATGTACGCCAGGCTTGGAGACGCTCGAAGTGTTCGTGCGGGACAGCATCCTGGATGGGCAGCTCAGCGGGCTGCGCGCGCCCAAGTTGCGTGAGCTGTCAGTGCGCGGCGCTGCGCTGCGGCACGTGTCCCCGGCGGCGCTGGCCGGGCTGGGCGCTCAGCGCGTGCTGACGCTGCGCGTGGCGGGCACGGGCGTGCGCGCGCTGCCCGCCGGCCTGCTGCAGCCGCTGGCGCGCGTGCCGCACCTCGCGCTCGACCTCTCCGACAACCAGCTGGTCAGCTTCGCGCCCACCACGCTTTACCCCAACCTCACCGGCTGGAATCGTCTCGCTACTAAGCTGCTCTCCGGTAAGTAGTATGTGTCAGGCGTCGCCCGTGTGTGCTGTGTAGGTGGCTACTGTAGGCTGGTGTTGTCGGCAGGCGGGCTGGTGGTGGCGGGCAACCCACTGCGCTGCGGCTGCTCGGTGTCGTGGGTGGGCGCGTGGTTGCGGCGCTGGACGGCGGAGGTGGGCGGCTGGTCGGCGGCGGCGCGCGGCGCGGCGCGGCGCAGTGCGTGCCGGGCGGAGGGCGCGGCGGCGGCGCTGCTGGCGCTGGAGGCGGACGAGGCGGCGTGCCACGCGAGCGCGCTGTCGTCACGCGCGCGCTCGCCGGCGCCGCCGCCCGCCGCGCTGCTGTGGCTGGCGCTGCTGCACGCGCTCAGCTAGTGCCGCGCCGCGCGACTAGTGCTTGTGATGAATCACTACTAAATGTGTTGAACAGTGCTGATATTAATATAAGATGAACACAGTGAACCGGACGCTATTGAGTAAACTCATAGTGCTAAATGTTGGTGGAATTTAGACAATGTCTTGTGTTTAAGATTATGAGAAACTTGGTTACATCCTCGCGGCTGAAAATATGTACCTATATTTCTACTCTTTCTCTAGAAGACATACGAGTATGTAGTCTCGCACGCGTGGACTGCTGCTCGTGGCTCTATCACGACGCTGTGTATGTATTGACACTTACAGTGATGATGATGATACATGTGAAAAGAAGTCGCCAGGAAAATCAATGCCTTGTATAATATATATTAAATTATTATTATTATTTTTTTTTATTTAATTATTTTTTTATTGAGATTGATATTATAATATTGTATAAGATTTAGTATTTTAATTAATGTTAAAGAACAACGAAAGTTTTGGTACTGTTTACAATATTGGATGAAATGTATGTATGTTGTACATAGTGTGCGCGGGAGTGTGCGGTTGATATTAAATATTTTTATAAAAGCGCGGAGTTTTATTGCGTGTCGTGGAGCGAGTGGCGGTGCGGCGCGGCGCCGCGCGAGCTGTGTTAGCGATACTATGTAGTTGCGCTCAGTTCTTTCAAACTACGCGCTGTTGAGTTTTTTCCATTAAAAATTTGTTCAGTTTTGTGTTGCTTAAAGATGTTATTTGGAAGATTTGATCGATTATACTATTAAAAAAAAAGTACGGCGCCGTTTAAGCAAATCACACAAGTACCTTATACCATGGCGGGGCCGCAGACGTACTCCAGTCAGTAGTAAATCTTTAAGCAGCAGCAGTACTGCTTATTTCATTTACACAGAAAATATTAAAGTTGCAACGAATGTTTGGTTATTAATAACTAGCTTAACTGTCCACCGCGGTTACACACGAGTTATCTTATTTCTTTGATTATTGCTCCGCTCCCGTAGTCCTAGCATTATAATGTTATGTACCCTAGTGTTACTCTGGTGTATAATGTTATGTACCCTCAGTGTTACTCTGGTGTATAATGTTATGTACCCTCAGTGTTACTCTGGTGTATAATGTTGTGTACCCTCAGTGTTACTCTGGTGTATAATGTTATGTACCCTAGTGTTAGTCTGGTGTATAATGTTATGTACCCTCAGTGTTACTCTGGTGTATAATGTTATGTACCCTAGTGTTAGTCTGGTGTATAATGTTATGTACCCTCAGTGTTACTCTGGTGTATAATGTTATGTACCGTCAGTGTTACTCTGGTGTATAATGTTATGTACCCTCAGTGTTACTCTGGTGTATAATGTTATGTACCCTCAGTGTTACTCTGGTGTATAATGTTATGTACCCTCAGTGTTACTCTGGTGTATAATGTTACATGTTTTATCAGAATCCATACTAAACAGAAACACACAATCATACATACTTACATCCACACGTACGTACATACACACACTTTCTCTTTTATAATATTAGGATTATCTATACTTAATATATTAATATTATAAAGCGGAAGAGTTAGTTTGTTTGTTCAAACGCGCTAATCAAAGCGAAGTACTGGTCGGATTTGAAAAATTGTTTTTTTGTTGGTTAGTTCATTTATAGTGGAAGACTTTAAACTATAAAACATAACGCTAAGACACAAAGGAACTAACTAGAGACATGAACTTTGGAGGCTTCATTGTTTGTGGAGAGTAAATAGGCACTAAGAAAGTTTTTTTTGGTTCAACCTTCAACCCCTAAATGGTTAAAATAGTGGACAGAAGTCCGACATCCACGCCCATCCATATAAACATGAAAATATTCATCGGTAGTATAAGTAACATCTTCTGTATTACAGTTTGTAACGATTATTATAGTAAACAAAACGTAGATGAGGATTCACTTTCAACATTGACGAAGTACGATTATAGATTTATGGAAGAGATTTATTTTCAAGGGTCAGCAGTTTTATTTATCTTACGCAGTTTTTACAAACAAATGGAAACGCAGACAGAGCCTCAAACAGTACTAAACGTATTCACGACATGCCCCACTGAACTCGTCCGAGCTCGCGGGGCTGTAGCGATAACTCTGTGCTTCAAGTTCACACATCGGTCGAATACTTTCGCCGCATATTCGATTCTACTATTCGTTGCAATTAAGTCTTGCACAACCCGCTAGGGGATGATTTTACTCATAAAAACTTTTATTATGGGACCAACTCAGAAATCGCGAAAAAAATATCAGCTGTTTCATACATTATGGTCGGGAGAGCATTGAACTTTTGTTGCACACAACAGCTGATATTTTTTTCGCGATTGCAGTGTTGGTTCTGTTGCGCGTGTTCCTTGGTCCGGTATGATGAATAAAGAAAAGGGTGATTTACTAAATTAGATGTCTTTATATTTCAATTCCACAATAGTTTGTTAACACTAACTATAGTTAATACACGTGTCGGGTGTCGAGGTAAGTGTCGAGGCAGGGCGGTGTTCAGTAGGCGACTGGCGAGCCGTCCGCTCACGTTCTATACCTTACTCAAAAATACGATTCAGCAATTCGCAGTTACCGAGTCGCTACATCACACCCCCCCTTTCTCCAAATTTTTTCAAAAAAAAAAATTTAAAGCAATTGTTTCTTTCAAAATTATACCATCTATCGTAGCTATGCTATGTTACATCACTATTAACGATACTCTCACGTCTCTACGCTTACAATGTTACAATGTTGTTTACAATAACATTCTATACTTATCAGCAGTCTCACAGTATGCTGCCTATTGTTACACATTTATCGCCCACATTGGCTCATACAAATTAATTTTACCGAAACTCTAAATCTCACTAATTTTACCGAATTGCTTTTGCACATTTCACTTCACTTCACACACTAGACATATCTCGCGGGATGGCGTAGCATAATAGTATGCCCAATATTACGGCGATGATAATGAGTACTATCCGAAGTAGTTCAGTTTGCTTCTTAACTGCTGTCCTGTTACTACTTGAACCTGCGTGGTGTCTATGTATTCTCTGTTTATGTTCCAATCTGCCGTCTGCTTCCTGTGCCCGTGCGACTTCGTCGAAGTCGATAGCCGCGTCAGCAACTGCGTTATCGTTTCCGTTGACGTATTGTATGTCGCTCGTGAATTCGCTAATATACAATAACTGCCTTGTGCGCCTAGATGTTTCTTCCCCGGTACCTGCCAGCCCATATGTGAAGTCCAGTAGTCTTGAATACCTGTCCGCCTTCGTGATCGCGTTGAGTGCACGATAGTCACCACAGGGTCTACTTTGTCCGTTCTTCTTGGGCACCACGTGTAGTGCGATCGCCCACGGACTCTTCGATGGACTCTGCCGCTGTTGCTGGAACTGCTCCTGAAGCACCGGGTACCGTTGGCAGGCTTATCTCGGGAACTTATGTGCACACGTTGCTATATAACCTCACTTGTACAGGTTACGTTGTACTTTGCACCACGCGGTTGTCTGCCCCTGCCTCGACACTTTCTTGATGAGTCGCCTACTCGGATTTCTTAAACGGAATTTCGAAAACGTCGGGGGTCACCAGTGTTGCGCGTGTTCCTTGGTCCGGTATGATGAATAAAGAAAAGGGTGATTTACTAAATTAGATGTCTTTATATTTCAATTCCACAATAGTTTGTTAACACTAACTATAGTTAATACACGTGTCGGGTGTCGAGGTAAGTGTCGAGGCAGGGCGGTGTTCAGTAGGCGACTGGCGAGCCGTCCGCTCACGTTCTATACCTTACTCAAAAATACGATTCAGCAATTCGCAGTTACCGAGTCGCTACAGTTCCATAATAAAAGTTGTTTGTTTTCATGGGTAGAATCATCTCCTAGCGGGTTGTGCCAGACCAAAAATACACCTCGTAAATTAAAATAGCGATTTGTGTCCTGAGGTTGTTAAACTCAAGGCAAAATTGAATGTAAAAAACTTTTATTTATTTATTTTTGTTAAACCCTGATGCTTAAGGGTTTAAAGGGGGGGGGGTTCACAAGGTTTGTTATGAAAAAATAATTTCCAATAGCCACACAATAGGGTACCAATTCCACCCTTCTGATTTATTGAATAAATTCAACCATATAAATCAGTGATACAAGTAATTGTGAACAAAACAGTAAAAAATACGGCTTAGGGTCTATACGTCGCCAAAAATCTTAACACCGCGATCTATAAATTACACAAAAATGCACAACGCCATCTAGTGGCAACTTAGTGAACAATTAATCCATATTATGACGTTACGTGCTTTTACATGGCTAAACATTCCGCCCACCAAGGACATTTTGTGAAACATTATGTCCTTTAACAAAATAAAGAGTAAACTAAAAATACAAATTGTTTTACTTTAACGTACGAACATAAAACTTTCAATATACTAATAAAATCTAAACAATTTCACACATGCTTAATCTATGTATCTTAATACTAAAACAACATTTTCAATTAATGGGTAGGACACACAACTTAGATGTTGGTCTTTTAAACGTGGAACGATTACTACGAAGTGTGACTACTCGGGTAAGATTGTCGAGTCCTGGATGTTTCTCAATCACCCTGCCAAGAAGCCAACGACACGGAGGCAAATTATCCTCTTTGATCAGAACCACGTCACCCACATCTGGTTCAGGTGTTTGCTTAGACCATTTGTAACGATGAAGGAGTGTTGTCAAATACTCATTAGACCATCGGCGCCAGAAATGTTGAGTCATTTGTTGGACTAAATGCCACCTTTTTAGGCTGGAAATGTTTGTCTCCTCGTAATTGTGATCCGGGGAGTTCACCATCGGCTCTCCAACTAGGAAATGCCCTGGAGTTAGTGCTTCGAAATTTTTTGAATCTGATAACCTACACATGGGCCTTGAATTTAAACAGGCTTCTACCTGATTCAAGAGCGTGGACATTTCCTCATAGGTCAGCGTAGAGTTTCCTATTACCTATTGTAAATGCTTCTTACACGACCTGACGCCAGCTTCCCACAATCCTCCAAAATTGGGAGCATGAGGGGGGATAAAGTGCCAAGTGGTATCCTCGGTAGCTAAAGCAGCCGCTATGTCTTTAGCCAGGCTTGACTTCTCCGATTGAAACAAAGTGGTTAGTTCTTTAGATGCGCCTAGAAAATTCGTACCATTGTCGCTCCACAAATCCTTACAGTGTCCACGTCTTGCCACGAATCTTTTAAAAGCTGCAAAAAAACCCTGGGTTGTGAGGTCACTTACGACTTCAATATGTATAGCCTTGGTCGCCATGCATATGAATAAACAAATATAACCCTTGTATGCATGTTGACCCCTGCCCTTCGATGTCCTCAAATTAATTGGACCGGCGTAATCTACACCACTGCTTCGAAACGGCCTACTCGGTGTAACTCGTGCAGGTGGTAACTGCCCCATTAGTTGAGGTTTAGTCGATGCAGCGTAACGCAAACAAGTGACGCATTTTCGAACATATCCAGTAACTAATCGTTTAACTCCTTGAATATAATATTTCGTGCTTAAATATTGGCGCATAAGCTGAGGACCACCATGAAGATTCCTGTGATGTGCGTCAGCGATTAGAAGGTAAGTGAAATGATCATTACTTGGTATCAATATCGGATGTTTATGATTCATATCTAGATTAGAACGCTCCAGTCTGCCGCCCACCCTCAGAATATTAACGGAATCCAGGTAAAGATTTAGTGACTTAAATTGTTTTCTTTTAGGTTCTTTCCGTTGCAGGTCCAGAATAACATCTGCGTAGTTTTTCCTTTGACATGCTTTTATACAAGTCTCTAATGATAATCTTATTTCTTCTGCTGTAACATAACCATGTGTGTTTTTTTCAGCCTTCGGTTTTTTCCAATCTAAAGGACGTCTTAGATATGCTACTATTCTCAATAGCCGGGTAAGTGAAGAATATTTCTCCCAAATAAAATTATCTTCTATTGCTACATGTACTTTTATCTCTTCTAAATTCGTTGATTGCTGTTTACCTTTGCCAAACTGAATATTTTCGTATTTCAGGAAGTCGGGACCCTGCGACCATAACGTGAAATTAACAAATTCTGAAGCGTACAAGCCGCGTGATGCGCAATCGGCGGGGTTGTTTTTTGACTGCACATGATTCCATTGCTGCGGTTCACTAATACAAAGCACTTCTGATACACGGTTGGCCACAAAGGTTTTCCACTTGCTCGGATGGCTGTTTAACCACGCCAATACGATCTCCGAATCTGTCCAACAATGTACATGAGATTTATCAATACCCATTACTTCTGAGACCTCACATAAAAGTTTCGCTAACAAGACTGCTCCACACAGCTCTAAACGAGGAATCGAAATAGTTTTTATAGGTGCGACATTAGTTTTGGCAGTGAGTAAAGTGACATGAATTCCGCCATTAGCATCGATTACTCGTGCATACACTACAGCAGCATACGCAGATTTAGAGGCGTCACAAAACCCATGTAAATCGACTTGCTTGTCGCCACACTGCATGTTCAACCATCTAGGTATTCTGAATTTTGACAGATTTCCTAATTCATGTCGGTAAGTAAACCATTCGTTTCTTATTTCGCTTGGAATTTCTTCGTCCCATCCGATCCCCGAAATCCACAATTTTTGAATTATGATTTTTGCTAATATGATTACTGGAGCGACCCATCCCAAAGGGTCGAATAGCCTTGCTATGTCTGCTAATACTTTTCTTTTTGTTACAGGTCCCTGCATAGAAGTCAACTGAACGGAATACTGGAAGACGTCATCGCTTCGGTTCCAGGTAAGTCCCAATGTTTTTAATATCTCATCTTGCTTTATATGTATCTCTTTATCTACAGTGTCCTCACTGTCCAGTACTTCATTGCTTTCACTGATGATTCGATTAAGTAATTCACTGCTGTTGCTTGACCACTTCTGTAATTTGAATCCACCTTTTGATAATAGCTCATTCATTTCCCTGTAGATTTGCATGCCTTCTTCTATCGTATCACAGCCAGACAGTAAATCATCCATATAATAATCCCTAAGCACTCTTTCAGCTGCCTTAGGGTACTTAGCTCCCTCATCGTGCGCTACTTGCTGCATGGATCGAACTGCCAAAAAGGGTGCAGAAGAAGTACCAAAAGTAACGGTGAGTAACTTATAATCCTTTATTACAGAGTCCTGACTGTCTCTCCACACGATACGCTGGAAATCTGAATGCTCATCAGCTACTTTGACCATTCGGTACATTTTGACAATGTCCGATACAAGACAAACACGAAAAATTCTCCAACGAAGTAGCAGATGACGTAGGTCGGGTTGCAGTGATGGACCAATCATTAAATCGTCGTTGAGCGATACTCCATTCCTTCCTTTGCAGGATGCATCAAAAACGACCCGAACTTTGGTCGTATCTCTATCATTACGAACAACCGCATGATGAGGTAGGTACACTGCATGTTGATTTTGTTCTTCTTCCTTGTTTATCTGCCTCATGTGACCTAATTCCAAGTATTCGTTAATGACTTCAGTATATCGCTTTTTTAACTCTGTATCTTTATTCAATTTAGATTCTAATGCCTGTAATCTATGAATTGCTACTTTTCTGGACTCTCCATATTTGCAGGCTGGATCTTGACTTTTGAATGGTAAATGCACTACGTAGCGACCGTCTTTATCTCTTATAGTCGTAGATTGATATATTTCCTCGCATCTGGATTCTTCCTCGGTAAGTATACGATTATTATGTTGACTTGGCTCTTTTTCTAACTCCCAGAACTTCTTTAAAATATCATCATCACCAAGACAAGTGTGCATCACGGTAATATTTGAAGTATCTTGGACAGTAGAAGCTACGGTTCCTGACAAAATCCATCCAAAAGAAGTACATTGTGCTGCAGTGCTCCCACCAGGAGCTTTCTTTAATCCAGGTTGTAAAATCTGGCTGTAAATTTCAGCCCCTAATAACATATCCACTTTATCGGGCTTATAATACTTGGGATCCGCCAATTCAATATCGGTAACCTGTGTCCAATCCAAACACGCAGTTTCCCTAACCGGTAATAATGACGTCACTGATTTAAGAACATATGCCTTAACTAAAAGTGTAAACGACGGATCGATTCTGGATTGAATTTTAACCTCAACCACTGAATTTAATGTTAATTTACTGTTAACATCAATACCAACAATTAAACCTTTAGCAGGTTTTTTCTGTAGACCCAAAGACTGAACTATGTTTTCAGTGACGAAAGATGCTTGCGAGCCTTGGTCTAATAAGGCCCTGATAGTATGTCTAACTCCGTTTTTCGATACAGCTCTAACTAGCGCCGTGGCTAATAGAACTTGATTGTTAGCTATTCCTTTCGAAAAACAAGCCACTACTTCCTCTTCATCCTCGACTCCAATTGTATGAGTACATTCTTTGGTCTGCGAAACCCTATCGTCAGACGAATTTCCCTTTTCTACTAAAGACTCTCGTTCACCCTTAGGGTGCAACAAAGAGTGATGTCTACGCTTACATATCCGACAAGAGACTGTACATTTACAAAACTTAGCAGAGTGATTGTGCCCGAAACAGTTAAAACATAACCTGTTGTCCTGTACAAATCTACGCCGAGTATCCACATCCTTGCTTACGAATTGCTTACAATTCCCTAATTTGTGATCCTCATTACAAAACTGACAAACCATTACAGATGCTGTGTGAAATACCCTTGCCTTACTTTGGCTTACAGTATTTCTCATAGGCTTATTGTCTAGAAATTCGAAAGCTCTATATCGGCCTGTTAAAAACTCTTTGAACTGTTCAAAGGTAGGCAATTTGTCAGAATCATTGTTACTGGTAACCTTTAATTCCCAGTCTTTTTTGCTATCAGGATCTAGCTTTAATGTAATTATATGAATTATTAATATGTCTCGGATATCTTTATCTGATAAATTTAAATTAATTAGAGCATTCAAACAATCTGAGGTTGTGTCCATTAATTCTTTTAAACCATTAGCCGATTCACTGGTTATATTACGTTGGCTCAGCAATCTCTTTAAAATACAATGTGATAAATATTTTTTGTTATTATATCTAGCTTCTAATTGCGCCCAGCATTGATCATAATTTGTCTCTGAAATAGGTATGTGACGTAATAGTTGTTCGGCTTCACCGGACAAGTAACCTTTTAAATAGTGTAATTTTTGTACTTTATCAATAGAACTGTTTTTATGTATTGCCGATTCAAACAAATCTCGAAAGGTCGGCCATTCCGTATATTTACCCGAAAATGTAGGGATAATTATTTTTGGTAATTTTATGGACATACTTTTGTTTTGAGAGACATTAGGGGACGACCCTACTTGTGCAGAAATATCAGTAGTCTTTAATGCACTCAATTCAGTTTTCAATACACATTTCAAGTCTAAATATAATTCTTCAGTGTTATAATAAATTTCGTTTACAGTGTACGGTGATGACTTTAATTCTCTAGCTTCAAAATCTTTTATAATTTGTGTGTGTGTCAAACTGAATTGCGCCCACAATTCTTCTACATTCTCTAATCTCGTTTCGACATATTGCTTTGTTATTCTTTCTTTTGGTGACTTTTTATAATTAGCATTAGCTCTTGACAATCTGGCGAACAAATCATCTTGTACTTTGACCAAAGCTTTTAAATCAGACATTCTCAATTTTTTTACTTGATAGATCACAACAAGATAATTAATTAAAATTATTAAAATGCTGTACAACACTATATTGTCCAAATCTGAAATTTTCAAAGGCTCAAATATTTTTGAAGAAAATATTCTAAGTCGATGATAAAATGACCACAAAAATTACTAAGTCTCAAACTTATTTTGTTATGAAATTTTCTAAGTCAATGTAAACAAAGCTATTTTTTCTAAGTGTTTGGGAACATTCAATTTTTTTAAAAATCGGGCATGGGTTCCCCGTATGAACACTTTTTGGCTTAAATCTAGCTAAGTCTAAACATGCACACATTAAATTATTCTAAGTCACAAATTATACTACAGAAAGTTAAAGTTAAATTGTTCTAAGAAATAAAGATCACTTTTGCTTGGCAGATATTTGAAACACAAATTGTACTCACGATTTTCGGCACTATCACTCACTTCCTTACGACCTTAGTCGTTTGCAGCTTGCTTGCTGCTGTTGATACTCCTTCCTCCGTACTTCCCGCCGCTGGTGTCGAAACTGCTTTCTGCTGCCTTCCGACGTTCAGGAACGTATGGGGATGATGTTCCTCCATCCACTTAGGAGGACACACCTGATAGACGCTGTACAGTCCTTTGCCACTTCCGGCTCTGAAGGACCATGTTAAACCCTGATGCTTAAGGGTTTAAAGGGGGGGGGGTTCACAAGGTTTGTTATGAAAAAATAATTTCCAATAGCCACACAATAGGGTACCAATTCCACCCTTCTGATTTATTGAATAAATTCAACCATATAAATCAGTGATACAAGTAATTGTGAACAAAACAGTAAAAAATACGGCTTAGGGTCTATACGTCGCCAAAAATCTTAACACCGCGATCTACAAATTACACAAAAATGCACAACGCCATCTAGTGGCAACTTAGTGAACAATTAATCCATATTATGACGTTACGTGCTTTTACATGGCTAAACAATTTTATTTTAATAAAATAATTATGCCATATCACATCACCATACGGTCTGTTTGAAGCTGTTTGAAGTAGACATTTGTTTTCGTCACTTTTCTTTATTATGTGGATTTATCTTTTAATCAAATTTTAACAAGAAAAGTTTTATGCAAATTATTTTATTTTTTACAAAATAACAAACACAAAAAAAGAATCATCAAATTTGGTGCATAGTTCGGAACTTCGAAAGTTATGCGCGTAAATACATTTCATTTTTATTTGTAAGTGCTTTATAAAATCTTGAAAGCTTGATTCAAACAAGCGATTTGCGACGGACTGGGGTCCTCAATGAAATGGCATTGCGCATACAAGATTGATTTGTCGCGAAGTGAAGTCTATTGACATATGAACCAAAACGCCGTGGCTCAAGGAGCGCCTTCTGACACGGCTGCGCGGTGACTCCGCGACGCAATCAGCGATGCTAATGCTTGGTGCCTGCTCGTGCCGGCTGAGGCGGTGCGTCCATGAGTATTCCGCGCGCGCGCCGATTAGCTGCCGATGGCGGACGCGGCCCGCCTACCGATGCGCCGCCAGGTGACCCCGCACCCCGCGCCGCACCCCTGCCGCTGTGGGCAAGGCGTCGGGAAGATATTAGATTTTAATCGATCTTCAAGTTGCCTGAACTGTAGTGTACAAGTTACCGAAACAAGTGAAAAATTACCTGCCTCAAATATAGGGTGACTGGTAACTAGTGTACGAATGTATGATACTTAAAAACGTGATTGTGCTCATAATAACAATCAATTTTTATTATTTTGTTCCTATAGTAAAGCTGCTCAGATTTGTTCGTATAGTAAAACTTGGTGGTTATCATGAGCACAATCACGTGTTGAAGTATCGTACAATAATTACAGCCACCCTATATATATAGCACCATTCAATCGATAAGGCGAAGCTGATCATTAGGATGTTGTCTGCAATAATTATAGTGTTTTTAAGAAAGAGTATCGAATAGAGAATTCACATAATTTTGTAAATAGGAAAGTCACCTTGGTAATATACAACTACTGAGCTATTATGATTAACTATACTCCATGTGACTCCATGTTAGATTAGTCGAGGGACATATGTAAGGACGCGATAATAATATGTGCTTACACTTGACTAATAAAAATGTAAATAATGTAACTAGGTGGGGGTCAAAATTAACACAAGCCCACTATAATTTTAAGTCCACCACTTCCACCTTTTTTTATACAGTTTCTATTTCTCTTTTCAAAATAATGAGATTTTTCCTGTCTCGAGACTAGCTCAAGCTGACGAGACTTGAAACAACATTTGCTCCGCTCATCGCACTTGATTGAGAGCTGACGAAGTGTTCAGCGAGCCCTTGCCTAATAAAGTAATATGTGTTGCGCGGCTGTTGTTGTGGTCTGATGGCAGCGCCGCTTCACTGTTGTAATTACCGCTGAGGGTGATGTGTTTATTTCGCTTGTGACGATTTTTGGAAATTCCAACTCTAAAGGGGGTAAAATAGGGGATGGAAGTTTTAGATGTTGAAACTTCGCGGGCGAAAGATGCATGAAAGTGCCTTTTAGTGCAATTTTGTACCTAATTGGTCTAATAAATATTCTTAAATAATTAGATTTGTATTTTGTATAGTATACCTGCCAATGTTACTGCACATAGTTGTAACCTCGCAACTCACGACATCCATCACGAGCGACAACAGTGCTCCATCATGTAACACAGTAACACGTAATTGAGGGATGGGCACTACTCGCTCGGCGGTGCACGGCGAACTTGTAACGTTGTTGCAACACTCGGACAAGTCCACTCGCTCTCGGCGCAGCGGCCGCGGTGCGCTCTGAACGCAGCAGTAAGCGCGAGCCCGGCACAGGGCTTTTGTCTCGCAGCTTGAAAATGCTTCAGACTCAAGATGAAAAGACAAGGACTCTGCAGCTTGTTATAAGTAGTCGGCCGAGAGATCTGTTGCGGCTCGCGGACTGTGCCTGACACCGAAGGAATACAATCCCACGTCACGCACACAGGCGCACGCTCGCAGGCGCACGCACACAGGCGCACGCACTCGACGTGCTCGTCGTAAATCTGCACAAAGCGCTTAACTTATGCGCAAACTTAGGTACGTGATACATGTGTACTGCGCCGCGACGAGATTTATTCATTTGATTGCAGGTTGTGTTCAGCGGACAGCGCTAGTACAACATTTTGAAAATTGATTACATAACAGTGTTACAATGTAAAGTTACAAAATTAAAGATAATATATTGTCGGTTTCGGTCCCACAACGATGTTTAGTAAACACTGCTGGCATTAGGATTCCGTCAGTATGTTTGAGTTTTGTTGAGTTGTTTGGACGGAGCGGCGGCGCTCAGCTGTCAGTGTCAGAACATTTCACTGATCTGAGTGTTCATGGAGGACAACAGAATTTTTGTTTTATGATTATTCAGATCGGCGACTTGAGATTGCATACCTTTCATGATCATTGTTCGATAATAGAACGCGCGCATTCGTACCTTTAATATGAAAGCTTATGTAAATATTTGAAGTCAATTTGTTGATGACCAAAACCCATCACAAAGTAACGAAACCATAATATTCATATTAATTAATTTTAGTTCATTTTTCATAACTAGATGGCGTAGTCGCGATTTAGTGCAAGCTATGGTTTCGTTACAACGACTTACATAAGACTGTATTTTTTTATAATATGAATTGTCATCGGAACAGATCAAATATATGAACCAGCAGTTCAAGCAACTAATAAGTGGTTTTAATTTCAACCCTATTAGTAGCTACATTAGGTCAACGATTACTTCGGTAAACATTTTGGTCCTATGAGCCCGGATATCAGACCCGGAACAGTCTGACTTTTTGGTGTTTGGCGGTGCCAGCTGTGGACCGCACCCCAAGTACTCGCAGTGGATTGCTGCGGCTAAGTACTGGGTATAGTTCAACGGGACGCCACAGAGAGCGCTACCCGTAGTTCAAGAATATCCTCGAGCTGAAGGTTCGTTCAGCAAGGTGGACGAGGCCGGTGATAGCAGCCAGGAATTCAAGTTCAAAGTGACGCCACAGGAGGCGCCACTAGTACCTACCAGTTCAACCTACGCGTGTATGTGTGAGTGAAGTGCAATTGTGAGTACAATTTAATTAATTAAAAAAAAAAAAGTTAATGGTCAAGCAAATCTGAACTTTAGTGCAAGGAAGATTTTAACTTTAACATTTTAGAAGTAATATTTTGTGCCAAGCAATTTTCAACTTTATTTCAAGGAACATTTTAACTTATTATATTTAGTTATATATTTGGACTTAGTTAAAAGCGTGCTTGTTAGAACTTAGAATAATTTTATAAAAAACGAGGGAACGGGGAATCCATGCCCGATTTCTACCAGAGTTAATTTGTTTCTCAAACACTTGTAAAATTTTCCGCATTTTTTGAGACTTAGAAAAATTTCATCAACTTTTTGTCAATTTTGGACTTGTCAACATTACGCCTTTTATAAGTTCGATGAATTGAATTACTAGAGTTTTATTTTAATACATTTTATTTTTGTCTTATACACTCGTTAATTTACTCTTGTTGTCGTTTGTCATCTAAAATGGAAGGCAAAATTAATATATTAAAAGACCTTCAGACCGTGATTCAAAAAGCGTTAACCAATTTTAAAAAGAGTCCAAAAGACAGACTTACTGTCGAATATATTCAAACAAGACTTGAATTACTTGAAAATGATTGGTCTTTATTTAAAAATACTAAGACTCAACTTTATGGCCAATATAAATTGGAAGATATTATAGGTCAAAAGGTTACGGAAATCTATGATTCAACTGAAGATACTTATATTACCTGCAAATGTCTAATGAAATTGACACTCAATAAGATTAACGTCAGTGAATCACAAACGCAAAATAGTGGTTCTAACAATAGTACTGGTAGTTCAAAATTATCTAATTCTTTTGTAAAGTTACCAAAAATTACAATTCCGTCTTTTTCTGGAAACTATAGTGAATGGACAACTTTTCACGATTTGTTTATTTCCTTAGTGCATAATAATCCGTCGTTAGATAATGTTCAAAAACTGCACTATCTTAAAAGCCACCTCACGGGTGAAGCTGAGCAGTTGATTCGGTACACACCAATTACAGACGCTAACTACAGTCAATGTTGGTCGCAATTAGAAAAGCGATATGCTAATAAGAAATACCTAACCAATTGTATTATGAAAAGATTGTTTGGCCAAAAACGATTAAATGTTGAATCAGCTAGTTCATTGAAAGAATTGCTAGATACAACAAGTGACTGTTTAAGTGCTTTAAAAAATCTTAACATCGATGTGAGTACATGGGACGTTATCATTATTCATATCGTTACGTTCAAATTAGATAACGAGACTCGTAAGCAGTGGGAGTTAAGTATTTCAAACGACTCCAGCAACGAATTGCCCACCTTTGAGCAGTTTAAAACTTTTATTGAAAGTCGTTTTCGCGCGCTTGAATGTATCGAGCCCAGGAAGGTTGTGGCTCACCAGGTCAATCATAGTTCACACGTTCATGGTTCTAAAGCGATGTTAGCCACGACGTCATCCAATATACGTTGCGAATACTGTTCAGAACCCCACAAGCTCTGCTTCTGTAAACAATTTGCAAAACAGTCCACAGAGAGCAGACGTGAGTTTGTGGCAAAAAATAGAATTTGTTTTAATTGTTTAGGCGGCAACCATACAGTATACGACTGCAAAAAACAAACGTTCTGTCGAGTATGCAAAAAACGCCACCATTCACTGCTACACCCTAATAGGGAACCAAATGCTGAGTATGATGGCCAAGATGCGGCAGCAAAGTCCACCATTGATAACGTTAGTGCTTCAACTAGTGATAATCAGGTAGTGTCATGCTTGGCTACTCGCAAAATTCCCAAACCTAACCAGGTTCTATTAGCTACAGCGCTAATAAAAGCCGAGTCCAAGACGGGCGAGTTTCAAACTGTTCGTGCACTATTAGACCAAGGTTCACAGGCCTGTTTTATCACAGAGGCTACAGTCCAACTTCTTAGACTAAAGAAAATTCCTGTTAGAGGACTCGTCTCTGGATTAGGTGACGATAGGTCAACCATTGCAAAGCACATGGTCAATCTCACAATTAAGTCAAAGATCGATCTCCACTTTCAACTCAAAGTAAACGCCTACGTTTTGAGTAATATCACCTCATACTTACCTGAGAGAAGTATGAACACTAGCTCAATAGATTGGATTAATATTAACAATCTATGTTTAGCGGATCCTTATTTTAGTACACCCAATAAAATAGATGTTTTACTGGGAGCAAATGCTTACTGCTGCATCATGAAGGAAGGTATAGTGAAGAGTCCATCATGTAATATTATGGCACAGAACACCACTCTAGGGTGGGTCCTTTCTGGTGTAGTCGGTTCAAGCAAGGAAAGTTCAAACTTACATAATATTAGCGTACATTTCGCAAAGTTCAACGAAGATCATCTTCTGAAAAAATTCTGGGAGATAGAAGAGCAAATTAGTACAAAGAAAATCTTAAGTCCAGAAGAACAAAAATGCGAAGAATTATATATTAAAACTACTAAACGAAATGATACAGGCAGATATATAGTACACTTACCGTTCCGTGACGATAATCCCGCATGTAAGGCCGGAGGTTCTCGTGACATAGCTGAAATAAGACTTAAATCATTAGAAAAAAGATTACATAAGAACACAGATTTGAAACAAAAGTATACAGATGTAATTAATGAGTACTTAAACTTAGGACATTTAAGAGCTGTAAAACAAGACGATAATAAAAAGAATGAAGCGGTTTACTTACCACACCACGCGGTTATCAGAGAAGATAAGGTCACTACGAAAGTACGTGTTGTGTTCAACGCATCTCAAAAAAATAAAAAAGGAGTATCGCTCAACGACACTCTGATAGTTGGGCCGACACTACAAGCGGATTTGAGGCATACAATTCTGCGATGGAGAGTACACGCTATTGGTATTGTGGCGGACATTGTTAAAATGTACCGGCAAGTTAGAGTAGCCGATGATGATGCTGTCTACCAGCGAATACTCTGGCGAGATGATCCCACGAAACCAATAGAAGATTATGAATTGGTAACAGTAACATTTGGGACAGCATCTGCACCGTATCAAGCAGTTCGAACACTCCATCAAGTCGCATACGATGAAGGAGACAAGTGTCCTCTTGCAGCTGCTAAAGTTTTAAATTGTTTTTATGGGGATGATTTAATGACTGGATGCGACACCATCGAAGAGGGCACAGAAATCTGTAAACAAATGATAGAATTATTAGCAAAAGGAGGCTTTGCATTACAAAAGTGGAATAGCAATAATCAGCAATTATTAAACAAAATATGTTTACTACTATTTCTTCAGTACTGTCCAGTACTGAAGAAATTATGCAAAAAGGTCAAAAAAGGATTACAAATGAGGACAAACAGGACATGGTAGTAAAAGAAGAAGATAGAAATAATAAGGACAAAAAGGATAAAATAGATAACGATACCAAAATAGAAGAAGAGGACATAGAACTTAAGTTAGATAAAACAATAAAAATTCTAGAACTTACCTGGAACTGCCGCGAATGCTTCCAATACTCCGTCAACCTTCCGCCGCTAATCTCCGCACCTGTAACAAAAAGATCCATAATATCAGATAGCTCGATTATTCGTCCCATTTGGATGGTTAGCACCGAGTGTGGTTGTAGCAAAGGTGTTCATACAAAGTCATGGCTCGCAGGTCTTGTAACTACGAAATTAAAAACCGAATGGAGTACTTACCGTGGAGAGTTAACCTTACTTACCAAGATCCAGGTACCTCGCTGGCTTAGTACAAGTTCAAATGATGAACTCAAACTACATGGTTTTAGTGACGCCTCGAAAGCAGCGTACTCAGCTGTTGTTTATTTAAGAACAATAGACTCAGCGGGTAACATTAAGGTGTCTTTGTTGGTCGCTAAAACAAGAGTAGCTCCCATCAAACAGATCAGTATTCCTCGATTGGAACTATGCAGTGCAGTACTCTTGTCAAAGTTGTTGGTAGAAGCAGCTGAGGTCTTAAATATTCCAGAGATGAAGATCTTTGCATGGACGGATTCCACCGTAGTGCTATCGTGGCTTAGTAGTCACCCCAGCAGGTGGAAAACATTTATAGCGAACCGTACCTCGGAAATATTGGGCACTATGAGTTCAACTCAGTGTCTACCAAGCATAATCCTGCCGACTGCGCCTTCAGGGGATTGCTACTTAGTTCACTTGTTCGTAATGACCTATGGTTTTCCGGTCCATCTTTTTTAGAGAATAAGTTATTTGAGTTCAACAGGCCAAAAACTCTACACTTGCGTATAAAGAAATGGCCCCGGTGATGACAACGACACCCATGTAGTCACATTGCGGACTTATTCTTCTACAATTAAAAGACAAACTTCTAAGTAATGTATTTTACCAATAGTGCAATGAATTGTTTATTTTTATCTCTAGAGCATATATATTATGTATATAGAGCGTTTTAAGCCAATTATTTTAGAGTTTGAGTTTTTGAAGACTGTTTATTGATGTTGTTTATTTTTCTCGTGTATTAAAGTGTCATAAGGTCATAGGAATTGATTATTTTTGTTGTTATTTTTCTTAGATTTATGAAGTGTTGTAATAGCTAAATGAGTTGATTATTTTTTGTTGTTAATTTTAATTAGATTTACGAAATATTGTAATAGTTCAAAGAATTGATTGTTTTGTTCTTCGTTATATTTATGAAATGTTATATTTAATACAAAAAGTGCAAATAGTGTTATTGATAATTTAAGAAGGACATTCCGTCACTAAATGTCCTTGGTGGGCGGTATGTTGATGACCAAAACCCATCACAAAGTAACGAAACCATAATATTCATATTAATTAATTTTAGTTCATTTTTCATAACTAGATGGCGTAGTCGCGATTTAGTGCAAGCTATGGTTTCGTTACAACGACTTACATAAGACTGTATTTTTTTATAATATGAATTGTCATCGGAACAGATCAAATATATGAACCAGCAGTTCAAGCAACTAATAAGTGGTTTTAATTTCAACCCTATTAGTAGCTACATTAGGTCAACGATTACTTCGGTAAACACAATTAATATCACATAACCGCGCATCGCCCAGCTCAGTGGGTTCT
The DNA here is from genome assembly GCA_033675125.1 of Athetis lepigone. Taxonomy (NCBI): domain Eukaryota; kingdom Metazoa; phylum Arthropoda; class Insecta; order Lepidoptera; family Noctuidae; genus Athetis; species Athetis lepigone. The sequence goes on from CM066236.1 coordinate 21,257,989, forward strand.
GATACGTTCGTACTCGTAATGAAGAGAATTACGCCAACTTATGCCAACACGTCATGAATATCGAAATACCTACTTGAGTGCGATGGCCGTGAAACTGAATTTGGTTTATTCGAAAACCTTTCAACGACACACCTCTATTCTGCAAGTGTTTGTTAACGCGCCAAAATGAAACAACTGATAGCGTGAGCCAGTCATGGCTGCCGCACGCTGTCCGCTGGCTGCTCCGCGACATCAGCACACGTTGAGGTCCGGCTCGCCAGTCTGCTGGCAGCTGCGCTACGACCTCCACTGTCGCTACTGTTCCAACTACGGCCAAAATAGAACTTTCACTTATAAATATTATTAATTAAAGTCTGTAATTTAGTTTATGTTAATTTATTTACAAATCTGGTTTAAACTTCTCAAGTCTATAAAACTTTTCTTAATAAAGAGTGTATTCTTCATAAAACAATATTTTTAATTAGAAAGCTGTTATCTACACAGCCTTTGTCTTGAACCTTTCATAAAAATGAGTCGCTTTGTAGATAGCTTATCTACGTGTTCAAAGATTTTGTACAAAAGGGTAATTCCGATGGGCGTCCCCCCCCCCCCCTCCCCTCTCCCACGTCGACCTCCGGTGAGGTTCCCTTTAACACGTTATAGTTTCTGTTCGTGGAAACTATTGGAACTTAACTTAATGAAGTTCTGTCTATGTATTAACTATTGTAAGGAGTAGTACGTATCTAGTGATTAAGAATCCTGTTTCATTAGGACGCCGCAGTGGCACGACCAGTCGCTCTGCACTCCACTGTACTCAATATTATGAACATTTATAAAACATGCTTGTCTGCGGGTGACTTGGTCGCAACATCTGATAAATGAGATATATACACCCTTCAATATGTTTTTCTTTTTCACAACGGCCTAAATCCAATGAAATTCAAAACTTTTTTATTGTAACTTTCAGCACAAACCTTCATGTAAACTTTGACTGTGCCAAGGTGTCAAGTATGTTCTTCAACTCTCTCTTCCATTCGCCCAATGTGTCTAAAGAGGAAATAGGTTTTTATCTTTTGCCCGCGGCTACATACGTTTGGATTTCGAAAAATATCTATAAAAAGTATCCTATGTCTTATTTCAGGCTATGGACTAACAAATTTCGTAGAAGTTGTTTCAGTTGTTTAGGCGTAAAAACGTAACAGACAGACAGAGTTACTGTTATTATAGTATGGATGGATGAATTTGAATAGGCAATTTGAGAAGACCGGTGTTATTTCTGTGAATGTGTAGCTACTCGTAGCAGTCGTGCTGCAGAACTTAGAATCTACAAGGACTCGTGCAGCCGAGCGTGTAGCTTTGTTATGTTGTCGTAGCGGTCGCGTGTGTGCTGTCCCGGCAGCAGCAACAGTATCAAACACATGTGTACACCGTGCTAGGTAACACTAGGGGTGTTTTGTTATGTTGTCGTAGCGGTCGCGTCTGTGCTGTCCCGGCAGCAGCAACAGTATCAAACACATGTGTACACCGTGCTAGGTAACACTAGGGGTGTTTTGTTATGTTGTCGTAGCGGTCGCGTCTGTGCTGTCCCGGCAGCAGCAACAGTATCAAACACATGTGTACACCGTGCTAGGTAACACTAGGGGTGTTTTGTTATGTTGTCGTAGCGGTCGCGTCTGTGCTGTCCCGGCAGCAGCAACAGTATCAAACACATGTGTACACCGTGCTAGGTAACACTAGGGGTGTTTTGTTATGTTGTCGTAGCGGTCGCGTCTGTGCTGTCGGCAGCAGCAACAGTATCAAACACATGTGTACACCGTGCTAGGTAACACTAGGGGTGTTTTGTTATGTTGTCGTAGCGGTCGCGTCTGTGCTGTCGGCAGCAGCAACAGTATCAAACACATGTGTACACCGTGCTAGGTAACACTAGGGGTGTTTTGTTATGTTGTCGTAGCGGTCGCGTCTGTGCTGTCCCGGCAGCAGCAACAGTATCAAACACATGTGTACACCGTGCTAGGTAACACTAGGGGTGTTTTGTTATGTTGTCGTAGCGGTCGCGTCTGTGCTGTCGGCAGCAGCAACAGTATCAAACACATGTGTACACCGTGCTAGGTAACACTAGGGGTGTTTTGTTATGTTGTCGTAGCGGTCGCGTCTGTGCTGTCCCGGCAGCAGCAACAGTATCAAACACATGTGTACACCGTGCTAGGTAACACTAGGGGTGTTTTGTTATGTTGTCGTAGCGGTCGCGTCTGTGCTGTCCCGGCAGCAGCAACAGTATCAAACACATGTGTACACCGTGCTAGGTAACACTAGGGGTGTTTTGTTATGTTGTCGTAGCGGTCGCGTCTGTGCTGTCGGCAGCAGCAACAGTATCAAACACATGTGTACACCGTGCTAGGTAACACTAGGGGTGTTTTGTTATGTTGTCGCAGCGGTCGCGTCTGTGCTGTCCCGGCAGCAGCAACAGTATCAAACACATGTGTACACCGTGCTAGGTAACACTAGGGGTGTTTTGTTATGTTCTCGTAGCGGTCGCGTCTGTGCTGTCCCGGCAGCAGCAACAGTATCAAACACATGTGTACACCGTGCTAGGTAACACTAGGGGTGTTTTGTTATGTTCTCGTAGCGGTCGCGTCTGTGCTGTCCCGGCAGCAGCAACAGTATCAAACACATGTGTACACCGTGCTAGGTAACACTAGGGGTGTTTTGTTATGTTCTCGTAGCGGTCGCGTCTGTGCTGTCCCGGCAGCAGCAACAGTATCAAACACATGTGTACACCGTGCTAGGTAACACTAGGGGTGTTTTGTTATGTTCTCGTAGCGGTCGCGTCTGTGCTGTCCCGGCAGCAGCAACAGTATCAAACACATGTGTACACCGTGCTAGGTAACACTAGGGGTGTTTTGTTATGTTCTCGTAGCGGTCGCGTCTGTGCTGTCCCGGCAGCAGCAACAGTATCAAACACATGTGTACACCGTGCTAGGTAACACTAGGGGTGTTTTGAGGACGCTATTCAGTATTCAGTATATTAGAATACAGACTGCGGTGGGACAGTTATATCACAAGTCTCTTTATTGTAAACAAGTTGCACTGACTACTTGCAACCTGATTGGACGGTCCAGCACGAATGTTGAACGTTAGCTTCGGAGCTCGATCTGCTGTTTGAACCAGCTTCAACTTTAAGTATGTTTACTGCAACGCACGGATAAAACAAAATACAGTCGTCTCGGGTAGCGAGGGGCGCTGAGGAGTGTTGATGCACTAAACACATCTTTAGTGTTGGCTGAACAAGTTGTTGTTAAACTTTCATCAGCGGAAGGTGACTCGGCACGAGGACACGTGACCTTGACATATCATGTAACAAGATGGATGCTATATGATTGTGGCTGGTGATTATTAAATTTGCTTTAATCATTTTAAAGCTAATTTTTTTTATTTGCATTTTTTGTTATACCAAGAGTATGATTCGAAAAGCGCAGTTGATATTGTCCTTATTATATCAATAGGCATAAGTAGCAGAGCTGGAGTTAGACGCGCTTTACAAAAAGCCAGTCTCGCCTCCCCACCCCTTCTTCGCCACCACCGCCGCCGCCGCTTAGCTGCAGATTAGCGTAATTGTGAATTACAGCGATTCGCCCGCGAATCACTTAACCGAAACGACTTGAACTTGTTAATACTTTACAAAAATGTCGGCCAAGTTTGAGAGAACTTTGAAAATTCGTTTTGGTAATGTAACTTTGACGTTACCTACAGCTCGAAAATGTAGCCGACGATAAACGTGACATCGTAAATTGTGTTGTTCAAGGAACGAGAAAGTACTCCAGTAATATCTACTCATTAATATGAGCTCCAGGAGCCCACAGCTCGGTGCGTGCGGTGCCGCACCGCCTGCCGCGGTTGGCACGAATATGACCAGCGTACGCTGAGCCGCCGCACCTCGTGGCGCGGAGCACACAGCAGGGACAGCGGGGGTCAGGCACGCTGGCCGATCGCTTACTTTATGAGCGCCGGATAAGCCACCAGTGTATCGGCTCATTGGACGTTAATTAAAGTTTCTCGTTTTATTTGGTGCGGTACAGTCGTGTCGATGACAACTAGCAGTTACTCGCCCGCCCGCGCCCCCGCGCCCCCGCGCCCCGCACACTCACCGCCCCGCACAGGTCGGCACAGCTTCCCGCCGAACATTAATAAAATAAAGTGACAGAGGGAAGGATTTACGAGAGCGGGCGATATTAATTAAAAGTTTACGTGTTGTTGACGACATTCTATTATTTCATTATTCAGCTATTATTACAGCGGAGTGCGCGCGGGTACACATATAAACGAGTCGCTTTGATTGCGGCAGGGCTACACCTGGCAGCCTTTCAAAAAGTAAAAGCCTTTTGTACGCACATCGCGCATGTGTAGGTGATATACATATGTGATGTAGTAGAAGTTAATAAAATCGAGTTATGTATTGGAGCATCACAAACATTGGATGGCGGATTGGCATCCTAATTCAAAATGAATGGCAGTGGCCGGTGCGGCGCGAGGCGAGGTAGCACACTGCACGGCACTGCAGCGCGGCGACAGCGGCCTGCGCTCGATACGAGCGACGTGTCATGTCAACAACATTTACCGCAGAAGGTACACTTTAAGTATAACGTAACACACTTTACCATTTATAGGGTGCCCTACATGGCTCCATATAAAAAAAGGGGAAACGTTTCCTCTTTGTTATTGCAAATATATTAAAACTGTCGAGCCCGCGTGGACCACCAACTTGTGATTCTGCCGAGTGTTTGGTCAGGTTAAACTATGCTGACAGGACAATGCCAACAGTTGTGTTGATGGCGGACGCTCACCAGCTTTACACAATTTATCCCTCTGTTATTGTTTGTGTTTACTAGTCTTGTATGCTTTACTAAGTGTAGTTACCGCGCGCAGCCGCCTGAACCTTCTCCAACTTATATTTACTTATGTGTTCATCCCGTATTCATAACAGGGGCTGTATATTTGTGCGCTGCTCGTCCAACACATGTAGACCCCCGCGCCCGCGTGCGGCACGTGGGCGCGGGGGTCACGGCGCGCTGGGCCGGGGTCAGCAGGTGGCTGCAGTAATGTTGCAATAGCTCGGCGTCGTGCACACCGTGCATGTGACCGTCGCTATATTAGTAATACTTGGCAAGGTCACACACACGTATTTTCTTAAATACTTACTAAAACATGTTTCATTAATGTCCACTTCGCATAATTGGAGTGTAATATTTTACAAGCATTGTCGGGTACGCATCTATATAATACACTCACGAATGTGTGCCTTACATATTGTGTTCCCACATTTTCTTTAAAGTTATCTTAACGCACTTGCGCGACTGCCATTATTAATCAACATCACTACTGTGCCTACGGCGTAGCTTTTGTGCTGTAGCTGCTACGGCGTAGGCAGCGTCTACATGCTCGTAGCGTTGCATTCGCAAGTCACGCGTAGACATATTGACAGGTTTATAATTTACCTATTTACAAAATAAAATTCGTTTAATTCGTTTAAAAATGTATGGTTGCTCAGACATTATTCATGACTTAACTTTAAACAGTGATTATTAGTAAACATAATTATTATAGTGTAACTCGTCTATTCCTCTCCACTACCGCTCTCCACTACCGACCACCTCCATTCTATAAACCAAGTCATCGAGAAATTTTTGGAATTCCAACTACCACTTTACACAGCGTTTGTAGATTATACAAAAGCATTTGATAGTGTCAGCCATAGCTCAATTTTTAACGCCCTTCAAAATCAAGACGTAGACTCCATATATATTCATCTTTTACAAAAAATCTACACAGAAAGTACGGCAGCTATTAAAATCAATATCACAACGGGGCCATCTTTTCCAATTAATAAAGGAGTTAAACAAGGAGACCCGCTGTCTCCAAAACTATTCACGGCTGTTCTAGAGGAAGTTTTCAGAAAATTGGCAGCAGGCTGGGCTGAGAGAGGCATCGTGGTAGGCGATAAGAGATTGTCAAATCTCCGATTCGCTGACGATATTGTCCTATTCGCGGCTTCAGCCTCCGAGTTGACGCAGATGCTCAACGATCTGAGCACAGCAAGCCTAGAGGTCGGACTTCGGATGAATATGTCAAAGACCAAGTTGATGACGAATAGCACACATGTAAGAATCGCAGTTGCAGGAGAAGAACTAGAATACGTCGATGAGTATCTTTACCTTGGTCAAATAGTCTCTTTCCAGGCGAGACAAAACAAAGAAGTAGCAAGACGCACCGAAAATGCCTGGAAGAGCTATTGGGCCATGAAAGACCTCATGAAAGGAAATCTTCCTCTGTCCCTTAAAAGAAAACTCATCGACGTGTGCATTCTCCCCATCCTCACGTATGGTTCTCAGACATGGTCTTTGACATATCAGCAGAGGTCCACCCTCGCAGTATGCCAGAGAACAATGGAACGTAGTATTCTGGGTATCAAGTTGGTAGACCGGGTTAGGAATACTACTATCCGCTCCATTACAAAAATCGCTGATGTCACTCGGAAAGCTGCCACACTGAAATGGAACTGGGCTGGACACATCTGCCGCATGTCGGACGAGCGATGGGCTAAACGCACGACCCAATGGGTGCCTTTACATGGAAAGCGACATCGCGGTAGGCCGAGGCGGAGATGGCGGGACGAACTAGACTCCTTCGATAAAGACTGGTCCCAAATAGCTTTATGCAGAGAGAGGTGGAAGGAGGGTAGGGAGGCCTTTGCCCTGCAGTGGGAAAGTTTAGGCTTATAATAATAATAATAATAAACCCGCAGGGCAGCTTGTGGCGAGCTGTCGGGCAGTAGCGACCCCGTGGACCTGACCTCCTGGGAGACCCTTTGTTCTTCATCTCTGGCTTGCCTTCACTGGCCGGCCAGAGTGAGCACTGACGAGGAACAAGGCTCCCACCTCACTCTTGCCTTAATTGGCTGGTTTGAGTGGAGATTCGCAAGAGCAAATTTGCTCGGGGGAAGGAAGTATTCCAATAAGATGCTGGTAGGGATCTTGACCGTACTTCCGGGATTGTCCTGATAGCCGTGGAATACCTCTCCACTCCTCCAGCACCTCGATATATGTTGCCCCCTTGTCGCTACGTCACTATGTGCTAGCGGCCGTTTTCGGGGGCCCATTTACTGAGTGTGCAAGTCACCCCCTGCCTTTTTATCCGTGTATACAAGCATTGGTTAGGCAGGGGCCATAGCCATTCAATAGTTTCAGATAAGTATAATCCATCTTAGCAACCCAAACCCATAGTCCAATACTTTATTTATTCCATGACCTGCAATAGACCACCACCAACCGGGGGTTGACCTTAGGTGCACTTAAGTGGTGCACATAGGGATAATCGCTGGTTGGTGTCCCACTTCATAATAATAAAGCTTTATTTAAGGGGCCTCTGCGAGTTGGCTTCGGCCCCTCGTACGCCTTTCAAAGGTCCGGGACCCCAGGGTCCCGAGATACGAAAATGTGCATAAAAATAATAATAATAACTCGTCTATTGACAGATGTGAACTGGCGCGCAAGTGAGAATGCCTTTTCATGAGAACATGTAAGATACGTTAATTAATGTGCAAATGTCCGATCAGCGAGTATGCGCATCTGAATGCTGATTCTATACCGCTGCCAAGATGGTTCTGCACCTTTATATTTTTTTATAACTCATGATGTATTCATCTACTTTGGCCTGTCACGGAATGAGTAGTGGCAGCTAGCTGAGCCTTCAGTCGTGATAGCTCACTCGGCGGACCGAGCGAGTCGAGTGACGAGAAGATGAGCCAGTTAGCGCCGTCACTGTGCAACGTGACCAGACAACCCAGCGTGTCGTGCGGCGCTGGCGGCTGGCGGCATGTCGCGCGGCGCCGGTGACATGTCGCGCGGCGCCGGTGGATGTCGCGGGGGCAGTGGCACGTGTACCGCCCTGCGGCTGCTACTGAGTGCCGATGTCTATCGCTGTGTGCTGCTGCAGGGGCTCGAGTTGACGTAGGAGCGGCGTAGATAGTGAGTTTGGTCGGGTGACATAAGCGCGGGACCCAGTCTTTACTAATAATTACAGTGTACACTGTGTACAGGTTACATCCGGCTTCTGGACTCCGTTTATTAAGTAGACCTTGTGGAAACTTAAACCAATGTCCAAGCGTTCAAGTGCTTTTGCCATACCTTTTATTGAAATCAATACTATTAAATAACATTTCTAGAACTTAGTGATTACACGCACAATATTTCAAAACACCAACACTACAGAATATTGGCCACCACGCACTAGACACTTTGCACGACACAGGAAATTGGACGCCAAAGTAAATAATGTTGACTTCGGAACAATCCAAGACCTGTCAGCAGACATCACGAGTCACGAGGTCATGTAACGCGAGCTATCTTCACTTAAGGCATTATTTACTTAGTGCTCGCCGGTCGCCGGCTGTAATTAGTGACAGGCAATAATTGCCGCCGGACGTCCACCCACCCCCCCCCGCGCATCCCCACACCCCCCGCTACCGCACACCGTGCCTAAGCTTTGAAACACGATTCTTAGCGCTAATTGAGTTACAGTTGGACGAGTGTCGGAAGTTCTCGCGGTGTAGCGAGTCGCCGACACTCTGCAAATATGACAGAGACGATCTCGCCTGCTAATACTAACTAATGGCTGTTAGCGGCGCAGATAAGATACTTCATGTTCACCTACAATATGTTAAGATTATATAATTTATTTAATAAGAGTCTTTAAAGTGTTTGTATGATCTGATACTATATAGTACTGATAGTTTGTATGTGGCGGACTAGCGGGGCTTTACACGAGACCAGCGGGGCTGTGCTGTCTGAGCGGCTCGTTCGACACGTTCACTACTACAACGACAAGCTATATGATGAAGTCGGGATTCGTGCCCCATTCCAGTGTCCGTTGTATTGTCCCTCCACTGTATGTTGACACCTTTGACCGCTAATGTGACATATTTAATTGATTTATGTATTTTGGCAAATCTTGCAATATCTTGAAAAAGAATCTTCTTAATTATTTAAAAATAAAAAAATGTGCAGAGTGGGTAAAACATATGACATTATATTTGAGCAGCGATATCTAGGTACAAGGAGCGGAGTGCGCCGTGCTGTGGGGCGACGCGAGAGTCGGCGACATGGCGCGGGGTATACTTGTAGCCAACTAGAACTACTTAATTAGTTTGTGCCGCACTCATTACAGAAGGCGGTAGATATCACAGGACAGAGCGTCGGCGGTGGCGGGGAGGGGGGGGGGGGGGGTCCGCACACCTTCACTGTACACAAACCATGTTAACTAAAAGAGTAGTAGAGACGTTTCTGCGTTATAAGCAGTGATCGGATAATCGAATGCATATTTATCTAAAGTTCTTTTTTTGTTTGAAAATTATGGAAGCGGCTTCATAAACATATTTTTTTAAATATAAATCCCGAAAATTCGGAAATGCGAAACTAGTCTGTATTACAGACTAGTTTCTAAAAAACTAGAAATAATAACTTTCATGTTACAGACTCTGTAACATGAAAGTTATTATTTCTAGTTTTTTAACTATTTATACCTACACCCGAATGATTCTATAATAAAAATAGAAAAGTTGAATCCGAAATCCCGAGACTTTTTTGGATACAAAAGTGCATTCCATAATATTATCCAACACCATACACTAAGTAAATATTCCTACACCCGATTTGATTCTATACCTAGTAAAGAAACTCCAAATTCCCGGGAATTTTTCGATACACAAGTGCATTCCATAATAACCAACCCCTACACTTTAGGTAAATATGCATGCGATTATCTGATCACTATAGTTAAGTGTGTATAATCAAAAAAAAAGTGAGCCGTCACGGGACGCCTGGCAGATGTGAAACATCGACATTACATCATCGCCACACAGTACATAAGACTGTGACTGTATATACATATACACCATCATATAGCGGGACGACGCGTCGCCACGGCATGCGTCGCCACGCCAGAAAATTGTTTTACGTGCGGCTATAGATGTTTCACATCAATAATATATTGTTTACACAATACTCCATAGTCCATACACAGGAGGGTGTAGTGATAGGCGAGAGAAAGGCTTCTTACGATGTTGAAAATAAATAGGCACCGTTTCAATTTGGCGAGCGGTCACGGGTCGGCCGTGCATCCTCGCAGGTAAGTACAGCAGTAAAGTAAGCCGCCAGTAAAATGTGGCGGCGCCGACGCTGTGTGCGGCGGAGTGTGGCGGTGGCGGCGCTGTGTGCGGCGGAGTGTGGCGCCACAACTCACTGTGTGACGTGCGCCCATATGTGCACCGCGGTGCACTCTTGTTGCTCGTCACTCCTTTGAGGTTACAAAGCGAGTTTTACCTTGGGATTTCTATTCTTCTATTCTAGTCTTGTTTTTCTTATTTCTTGATTGTCTAACTTGCGGGAACTCCAAACAAATATAGTAGAAAACCTTTAAGGGAATTCCCGAACTATATTTTTAATTCCCAGACTATATCTGTACCAAATTTCATTCAAATTGGTTCAGTGGTATAGGCGTGAAGAAGAGACAGACAGACAGAAAAACAGACAGACAGAGTTACTTTTGCATTTATAATATTAGTATGGAAAAGTATGGATATAAGTTTGGATAAACACACGCTTACAATTGACGTGCAATAAAACTCGATCCATTTTTAACCGACTTCAAAAAAGGAGGAGGTTCTCAATTCGTCTGTATGTTCTTTTTTTTTTTTTTTTTTGTATGTTTGTTACGCGATATCTCCGTCAATTGTAAACGGATTTTGATGGTTCTTTTTTTGTTTGATAAGTCATGATTCAGGGGTGGTCCCATATAAATTTTGTGGCGGTCGGTTCAGTGGTTCTCGAAAAATTCACCAAAAACAAAAAAAATGACGAAATATTCATAGACGATGTGTGTTTTTTCTTCAAGTTTCTATATCTACATTGGGAGTCGACACTAAAAAAAATAAATAAAAACTTTTTTCAAAAAAATAATAACCGCCTTCAAAAACTAAAAACCCAAAAATAACTAAAATTTCGGAAGTCGGTGGCTTCTGTTCTGCCAGTCAATTTGTGTTGCCACCGACTTCCGAAATTTTAGTTATTTTTGGGTTTTTAGTTTTTGAAGGCGGTTATTATTTTTTTGAAAAAAGTTTTTTTGTGTCGTCTAGTCAGTACCGACAAGTGCGGATCTTAGAACCGGGTGTTACAAATCGCACGCGAATGGCTTGCGTGTATGTCCTGCTCACGTCTGTAAACCACCTTATTTAAATGTATTCCCGGTGCGCTGCTCGCCGCTCACTCCCAGCTATTTAAAATCCTTATTTGTAATTCAGACACAAATTTTGAATAAGTGCGACGCGCTGAGCGTCCCTGTCTGTTCTCTGCACACAAGCGGTAAACTCTTATATTGTGAACTTTTTTTTTTTTATATTGTGAACTTTGTTCCACTATGAAATAATATTCTAACTACTTAATGTTTTGTAGTTGTTGCACTGAAAAGTATTAAATTATTACCCTAAATGTCAAGAAAATCGTATTTAGTGTGTAGTAGTAGTAGTAGAAGAAACAGACTTACAATATTTGTGATGTTGCAACTTGTATGACCATGAATAAATTTTGGAGCAAGAATTTCTGGATCAATGTTTTAGCATGATTGTTTACTGCAGCCGAAGTCGTAATACTAAATACTATTTTCCACCTCATTTGAATGTATACTCCTACAAAAATCATCACACAGTTTCTTTTCTAAATGTTATAAATCACCAACAACTGAATGTAGCGCCGATGTGTGCACAATCCTGTGCCGTGCCGCAGTAGGCTCAGCGATGCAGTATGTCATTTATTGGGACGAAGTAGGCCGCTCGGCAGATCTAAAACGAGAAGGATTTTTTGAATGAACGGCTCGTGGCGGGCGTGCGCTCGTGGGGGGAGGGTGGAGTTGTGACCGCGCTGCTAACCGCCGCCTAACGACGTGTGTGAATCAATCGCAGCGTAAAAATGCATTTAGTATTGCAGTGGTGCATTCTCCTCCGCCCGCACTTCCCCCCCGCCCCCCGGCCCGCGCCCGGCACGTCTTGACGAATGTTCTGCGTCGCGTGCACTATCCATTGAGCGCGGCTCCATTGTACCGCTACTAGGCAATTTCAAAATACCAGAGCTTGTCGGTACGTTAAACGAATCGGAGAGGGACTCGATTGGAATTTCAATGAACGTCTTTCTTACTGTCTTATGTATAACATCCCATGTGGAATACGGAGCGCATAGTTTATCTTAAAAAAATATGGCAAGGTTTGGATAAAACTGTCATACCTTGGTCAAAATGCAATTAAAATCAATTGTTTTTGAAGAGAACAAGGTGTCTAATGTCAGTTGGTGGTAGTCAGTTGAGCGTCCCATCGAGGTTAAATTTCTTTACCGGGAAACTGGTTGGTTTACGCACTTTACTTGTCTTCTACTAACGAGGTGTACAACCTTTATACTTATGTACAACCTTTTTACTTGTGTATTTCAGTTTTTAAATTAACTTGTTAAAAGTTCAATTTCACGGATTTATCCGTTACGGTTGTGTGTAGGTCTATCTGTCTCAGTTCAAACTTGTTCTCAATTAAATAGAAGATACAAGTAGTGAGCAGCCTGTGAGTCACAAGTTTAATTAAAACTTCAGCAAACAACAATAAGTCGGCAGCGGGAGGCTTCAGACGCACAACTTTCAACTTATATAAAGCCTACATTGGCGGCGCGGTACATGTGCTCGTGACGTCACAACGTGTTTTCATTCAGTTGTGCTGTTCCCGCGCCGCCGACGAGCCAAGGACGCAGTGAGCGCGGCGTGACGTGCGCGCGGAACATTTCCGCTGCTTTCAGCTGATCGCGATCTGCTGCATTAGCGTGCAGTGTAATGGTTACGTGCTGTATTGAACGTGTACGACACGAACCTACTTACTTGGCACTTCGCTTCAGGAGATCAATTTCAGATCCCGTCGGGCGAGGCGCTGACGACGCGATACAAGCCGATAGTTAGCGCAGACACTAGCGTGTAGCAGCTGTGCACGCGACGCGGCAAGGCGCGATCGCCACGCGGCATGCGCGCAGGCGACACGCGGGCGGCGCGCGGGCGACACGCGGGCGGCGCGCGGGCGACCAATCGCTCCGTAATTGAAACGTGCTAATTATTTGTGTAGCTCGACCATTACACAATATGTTAATCTTTACTTGGAATTCGCAGTGGCATACTAACGACACTTGAACCTCTACATAGTAGAGTGTACGTTGAACAATATCACCTTCCGCCGTCTGACCCCTTACACCTTTGAACTTAATAGATAAAGTGATTCAATATGATGGTTTTAATCCTCCTATTTAACCTTTCGACGACCAAGCGACAGCCGGCCGTCGAGCTGCTATTGTCTTTCTATTGTGTCTTGAATCATGACTGTTCGAAGGTTTAATGATCTAGTTACGTAACAAAATGGTAACGAACTCGAAACTGTACATATTGTACAGGGTGTTATTGAAGTTATAGGCATTATTTTAAACTAAGGCTCTACTTACGATACTGTTGTATCCTGTAATCTGTAATAATCGAGAATGTTTGTATGTATGTATGGATGTGTGTCACTATTTACGAAAAACTACCTAGTGGATTATGATAAAACTACAGTAATAACACATAGGCTATGTCCTACGGGAGCGAAGCATAATAACTCGTGTGAAACCGCGGGGGATAGCTAGTCTTGATACGTTTTCTACAGCAGACGTCGAAGGCAAAAGTTAAGTTTTTAGAATTTGTCTGTTTTGTCTATAATGTTTACCTGGGTTTAGTTAAACTCATTTGACTTACAAGTAATTTTCTAAATTATAACCTAAGTTTTTGAAAGAATTGCGTACCTACTTCACTTATCTATACTAATATTATAAAGAGGTAAGGTAAGTTTGTAGGTTTGTAAGTTTGTAAGTTTGTATGTAGGGGGTAATCTCTGGAACTACTGGTCCGATTTGAAAAATTCTTTCAGTGTTAGATAGCCCATTTATTGAGGAATGCTATAGGTTATATACCATCACGCTACGACCCACAGGAGCGGAGCAGTAACGAAAAATGCGGGTGAAACCGCAGGGGACAGCTAGTAAAGAATATTTCAGAATGAATGTATGTCTAGAAATAAATGTTTGCTTCTTTAGAATTTAACACAGCGCCTGCAAACATTGGTAGGTAATTACAAAAATATCAGTGTGCAGGTATGAGCGAGCGCACTCGTAGATAACATCTCGTGGTCCAGCGCGGCGCCCGGCCGCTCGGCGCGCTCGCCTATTTACATTCCGCTGTATTTCGCTAATCCGCAGCTTTCGCTAAAAAATAACATTTTCGGTCTTTTAGTAAATTTAAATATAAATTCATTTCACCGTGTGCTTGAAGGTTTACACTCGAATGCAAGAATCTTTTCGAATGTTGCTTAATGCGACTTTATTTCAAAATCTGAGAAACTACAAGTACCAGTAATCTCAAGTTTTGAATGGGTTTTTTTACAAAGTAATGGCTCACTAACACGAGATTTTGCGAAATTTACTCTCCTGGTGTGAAAAGGGTTGTTCAAAGTTTATTTGAAACTTCGTCAGTAACATACATAATATAAACGAATTAAGAACCTCCACTTTTTGAAGTCAGGTGAAAATGGCAGCTGCCTTAAAAAGCTACAAAGGAAAAAATAAGTTTATCTTCGGCTTTGTCGCAGGGAATCATATCTACCGGGATTTGTGCACATCCCGGGGGATTCGATCAATCCGCGCCAGGCCTCACGAGCGCCGAGCGCTACGGCGCTGTATGTTATATACGCATACGCAGCCAACTGAACCAGGAGCATGTTGTACCAACTGTTACTTATTTACCTGAAGTTTGCAAACAAATATCTAGAATAGAATACAATACAATTAATTAAATTTTTAGAATATTGTACAAAGTTCGTTTGTTCATAAAATTCTGCCGTTTCCGGTTTCGTACAAAAATATGGTTTGTAAAATTATGGGTCGTCATTACATTAATATATTCATTAGAAATACAAATAATTTATATTAATTGAGTAATACATATAAAATTATTATTATATATCCAAAATTTAAAGAAGTCAACGCGATAAAGTAATATTATGTGTCATAAAATCTTTAATCAAGTAATAACGTTTTCAACACACTTGCTCGTAAAGTGGGTTTTATTACCTTGCATTTAGACCCGTTAGTGGGTACATTACGCACGCGTGCGTTTCACTTTACATTATCGCACAAGTGCGGTAATCTTAACACGACCAATTCTAATTTATTCAAGATTGCAAAGTAAAAGTATATCCAGAACGCATTCTTAAATTTGTCGCGTAATACACTTTTGACATTTCGTTGCTACGCAATGACTTTTTTTTTAATACGGATCTATGACGCTGCCAAACAGCCTATTACTTACTGGTTACTTAAATATTAAAATAACAAAGATATTTAAATAAAACAATAATAAATAACTATAACTGAAACTAATTATTAAAAATTCACACAAACTAGATTTTTTAAAGCTAAAATACATTTAACTTTGAATTTTGTCTGTATTGAGAGTTTAGTATTCATATTATCTGTGGTCATGCCCGGGTATTGGCAGAGCGCGAAAAAAAAGTTACGCGTTGCGCGGCATTCTACATTTTTATTGTTTTCTAATTGATGATATTCTAATTGATTATATAAGTATTTAAATATGTCGAGTGAGGAAGAAACTGTATTATTAACTCCGCCGGAAATAATTATGGAGGCGAAAAACG
Organism: Athetis lepigone; assembly: GCA_033675125.1. Classification (NCBI taxonomy): domain Eukaryota; kingdom Metazoa; phylum Arthropoda; class Insecta; order Lepidoptera; family Noctuidae; genus Athetis; species Athetis lepigone. Next base: position 21,273,779 of record CM066236.1, read on the forward strand.
TGAGTAGTAATTTGTTGCCGACAAAGTCAAAGGATAAATACTTAGAGGCGTACGATAGTTTCATGCAGTGTAAGATTGATAAAAAAGCGCAGTCATTTTCAAAAATTTAGTTTATTTTATTCACGTAAGTGTGTTGAAAAACGTCGTATGATGCTCGCGCGCTATTGTCATATACTCGGCTTTCTTGTTGCGCTCGCCTGCGGCTCGCGCACAAATATCGCCTCGTAAATAATGACCAACACAGCGCACTTGTATCATAATGTACTATTGTTTAACAGAAAGTTAGGTAATATAATTATTATATACAGGGTGTCCCACGGCTATGCCACATGGAGGGAAAGCACCTTAAATCTTGTACTTTTTTGCTGAAAGAAGACATTATTTGAATTTTAAAAACAATTTGAATTGCATTCATAGATTTTCAAATAGTTAAATGGTTAAGCCGGAAATCGAACTTGTTCCACGAGAAAAAAAAAATACCTTGTAGTTTTATCATACCGATCGAAAGGTTTCATCATAAGGATTATTTTTTGCTAAATAACATAGTGTCACAAATAAAAGGAAGACCGTGAAATTTAACATTTGATGTAAAATTTTGTTCAGAAATGTTAAAAGTTTACATTGCCGTAAGGACATACAATTGACAATCATAACTACTTATTACTAATTAATCTACCCACTTGAGTAGTACCTACGCATCATTTAAATAAATAAACATCCACCATAACAAGACCAAAAAATCGTCAGGGAACGAAATAATCAAAAGTTATCACTTTGTATTCAAGAAGAAGGGACTAGTTTCAGTTTTGAGCATTTGAAAAATTGACTAATTTTGTATTAAAAATGTTAAAATTCATGGTCTTTCTTTTATTTTTGACACTAATTAAAACTGAAAAGAAAGAAACAAGCCCAGTAGTTTAGAATAGAACAGAACGACTCACAGTCGGGGCCCCTTGGAAAGATTTGATCGGTAAAATTTGAATGGGCCCCGACTGAGAGTCGTTCTGTTCTATTCTAAACTACTGGGCTTGTTTCTTTCTTTTCAGTTTTAATTTAAGTTATATTTTACACGCATTTTTTTAAATTAGTTTTCACGCAGTCGGGTTTTTTGTTTTTAATAATTTTTATTTTATTTTATACTTTTTAGTTACGGTTCATTGACTTCGTTATAAGATGTAAAATTACGCAATCTAGTAATTTCATTGAGGGAGTTATATCGTGGGGATTATTAGGTAACTTGCGGTGGTCTAAACTACTAATGATTAGTCCCTCTAGAGACCTAACTCGGCTCAAAGCTACATATGCTTGACCTTTAGCAAAAACGCGTGAACTTAAATCAACCACAGCTCGGTCCAAAGTAGTTCCTTGGAGCTTGTGTACAGTGACACCAAAGTGGTTTTTTTACCAAAAATATTTGTTTTTCATGTTTTGTTTATTTGTATATCGTTTATACTTGAAATAAAAACTTAAATCAATAAGCAAGAAAATTAGCGAGAATGATTGTTTTGTTAAACAACTTTAAATCGTTATATATCCTAAACTATTATTTAAAATGAAAAATGATAAAAGAAACCTAAAGATGATTTTAAAATACCTATTCAACGACACCCCACTCGACAAAGTTCATCGAATTTTTTTTTTCATTTTGTCAATATGGCGTCTGGTTGTCGCTGTGGTGAATTTTGATTACTGTCATGTCTTTAGTGACACGCGCAAGGTTAAGACGAATCGATTGACGTAAGAATCGTCAAAATCGGCCTACGCATTTGGTCTCTAGTCTCTAGAACGCCACATAGAATCAAACATAATTATATACATAGACTGATAAACACATTACCCTTTGCGTCGCGCAGTCGGGTAAAAATAATGTAAAGCATATTTATTTACATAAGTTCATAAGTTTTGTTTTAGTTATCACTATATTATAGTCTGTGACATCGAAACAAATAAGCTAGTTAATTTTGTAGTGTTATCGTGATAGTTACTGCGCCTAACGTGTGCTAAGTTAAAGATAATTCGCGCGGTCATGAGTGGCGCGAGTGGTGCTGTAATGAGCACGCTAACGGGCGCGCGGCACGCACGTACCCCCCCGCCCTCCCCGCACCGCGCACGACACGTGACAGCTCGTAACTGTCACGAAAAGCATGCCTCCAACAATTTCATGTCACATTTAAAATTGTTCAATTTATAATGATTATTATTTTAATTGCGACAAATAAACATTCTAATCATAATTTTTAAATAGCAAGTATTTTAAGGCTAATTGGTTCAATTGTCCAATCAGCTCGGAACTACTACTACTACACATACTTATATTTTACACAAAGTTATTAGCCCCAAAGTTTTGGCAGCAGCTCATTAGACCTGGACGTGTTCCATCTCACTCTCGCACTACTCTTACCACTGGGGGCCGCTCCGTCGTCCGAGCTCACTTCAATCTAATGACATCATAAAAAATGTATTCGAGCGGAGTCATGAGCGAGCGACGCTGAAATTAAGAGCTCACCGGATATTGAGGCGTCGCGCCACTTCCGGCCGGTAATACGGGCACTTCCGGCGCGAGATGGCACGCGGGCTCCTGCCGGGAGACTTGTCGGCGGCGTGTCACGGCTTCCGCTCACTCGCCATCCGCTAACGAGCTGAACTCATTGCATCTTTACTAATTTCATGTAAACACCACCTGCGCACACACACACACATACCCACTCGAACGCTCGTGTATGTGAGCTTGAGTGTGTGTCATTTGTTTGTGCCGTGCCACCCGTGCGTCTTCAGCACTAAGTAGCTCCGCTCGGTGAGCAAAGCGCTCGCGGGATGATCTTCTTCCTTCCTACGTCACGTGCAGCTTTTTACGCTTCTTTCGTCACGTACAACTTATCTGTGCGTTACTGGCAGTGTTCAAGAGGAGCTCCTAGAAACCAGTATCTTTATATTTTAAAATATTCGTGTATCGTATTGTTATACATGCATATGCCTGCGCCACGGGGTATTAGTGCTGCTGTCCCGAAGGTTGTTATCACAAAAGGCAACGGGCGTGTAGCTAATGCAGCAGCCTCGTTCCAAGCCTTCATCAATATATAAAGTTAACAGCTAACTTGCAAAGCAACAAGGAAAAAAACACGTTTTTACAGATTGAGGAGCGGGCTCACTAAAAGGTATAAAAACCTCTGTTTCGTAACACAAGAAAGCCACGTCTATGATAAATGGTAATGATTAATGATTAATGACGAATGACAAATGACAAATGAACTTTATTTGTAAATAATACTAAAATAAATATATAGGTATACAATTTATAAAAGGAAGGGCTCACAGGGGCATCAAAAAACTCGTCCGCATCGCTGTCGACAGGACACTGGACAGGTGGCAAAAGGCTGGCAGCATTGCCACGTTATTTCTTTGTCCCAAGAAAAGGCCAGCCCTCTGGTCACGTGAAGAGTCAACCAGCCGCCTGGCGATATCTTGAAAAACAAGATTAGCACTCGGACCCCTCGGACTCGGGACTGTAATGTTTCTGTGGAGTGTACTGACAAGTTTAAAGTTAGGAGCGTCTTCACACTAGCGTTTGTCCAGCGTAGGCGTTTGATAAACGTATGCGCAACGCAGACGCCGCAATTACTCGGCGCAGGCGTCGCGTTGTCGCGGCTTTAACTCTGGAGTCAATTGAACGCTGCGCTAACGCGGCGCAGATGTCACACGATCGCGTTGTACTCCGTAGTAACAAGGCTTCGCGTACCTGCGGCGCTAACACAGCGTATTCATATACCCTTGCACTGACGCCGCGAAGTGGCTCTAAACTATGCGTAAGGCGCTCTAAACTATGTTTCGTCCTTATTATTGTATTACTAAACAAGTTCCATGTTATTATTCAATTCAGCCGCCACATTGCCGCGCCCCCACACCCCTCAGTATTAATTTATACTAGTTAAACAAATATCGCGGTGGTGTTTGTTCTTCAACTGCTGGCAGTCAGTCAGCACTTGCCTGTAGTCAGTCAGAGCGCCTCACCGGCCAGTTTACTCTATTTCACATGTTATAATGCTGTATTTCTGTTCAATCAACCGAGCAAGTTGTGACGTCGCCGTGTGGGGGCGTGGCCGCGCCATCTTGACCCTCAGCCGGGGCGCGCTGTAACAAATGACGCGAGATAGCGCGCGTCACCCGGCGCCGCTCACGATAGCTGCGCGACACACAAAGCCTTATTGATGGCAGTTGATAAGTGATTTTGTGAATTTAAGTAATTCGCAAATTCCTATGTTGGTTTACATTGCGCGGCGCGCTCGGGGCTGCGGGCCAGTTCCGCAAAATTATGGGTTTTATTTGATGATCTTGTTGGACACGTTAGCAGTGCTGACACCGGCAGTTTTGTTAGACATATATGTAAAGAACTACTAATTCTGTCAGGTATTTAAAACAAATAATACTTTGCATCTGCTGCAAGTGCAGAAGACCTCAAACGGCGCAAATATAATAACCTCCTTGGGAATTATATATTTGAGCCGTTTGGGGTTGAAACACTGCCACTGGGGCCATGGGGTCATCTAGTTTTTTAAGATATCGCTAAGCAGCTGGTTTACTCTTCACGTGACCAGAGGGCTGGCCTTCTCTTGGGACAAAGAATTAGCTTTGCCATACAACGCGGCAATGCTGCCAGCCTTTTGAGCACCTGTCCTATTGACAGCGATGCGGACGATTTTTTTGCGATGCCCTGTGAGGCTTTATACAAATTGTTAATAGATTTCATAGTTAAGTTACTTATATTAAATAAACTGAATGTGTGAATAAAAAAAAATACTTATAAATTCAAAATGCCAAAAAGTATAGCAGCAATAAACAGAAGTAACACATAAACCGCAGGCGCAGTCACACGCCAAGTTCTGTGGTGCTAGCGCTGCAGGCAGTTGTCAAGCACGAGTGAACTGGCTGCTGTTATTTCCGTCACTACTGAGGAAACAACAACACCAGTAAGTGATTGTCGCTACACCGCGAGTCGTACTTGTGACAACCGAGATACGTTTATCACTATGAATTTAATTTACATACTATAATATACTGTAGGATTGAATAATATCAATAGACTGCCTCAACTGGCCGTGAAGTGTCCTCGTAGCGCCCACGAGCACTCCACGCACGATATACGAGCACATTACCGGCGGCAAACGAGCACACGTGCGCTACGGCGCGTAGGCACGCGAGCTACGCCGCGCTACGCACCACTACGAACTGCTACGAAGCCATTAGCGATGTAATTTTTGTACTAACCTTTGTTTTTGTAATAGTGACCAAGGCAAGGTTATTTGTGATAACGATACAAGTAGTGTTACTTAATTATCAAGAACGGAAACCGCAACATGAATAGTTATCGCGTGCTATGAGTTCATGCCCACGTGTACAACTACAACAATGTTCGGACAATTACACGGAGATGGCACCGCAGCGGCGTCAGCGCGCACCTGCTAACGAGCCATTGTGTCGCGCCACGCCACAGCCACGCCGCAGCCACGCAGCGTGAGCGCGCACTAATCGCCGCTTTGTTGACGCCTGGCCGACTGAAGACAGTTCACAACTACTGTCATTACCGCGGCACAGGCGCCGGCCGACCGACCGACACGACCGACACGACCGACAGGATTACGTAACAGCGGCAGTTCACGTGATTGACTATTGTTTCATAAGTTTACTGATGTTTGTGAGCAAAGCGGTAGTTGTGTCCTCCGCGATAACATTACACTGCTATTGCAATAATAAGACCATCAGACACGCAGATCTGCTACTTTTCGTTTAATATTAATTTTAATATGAGTGTGTTGCAGCCCCACAGTAGGACTGAAGCGTGTTCTCAATCTCACAATTCTAAAGGTGGGTACTGACCGGCGTTACGGGGCGTAATGTAACGTGTTACACCACGAGCATTCGTGCAGTCAGTACGTCGTGTTACGGGTAAACCAACGAGCAACGAGCCGCTCGTTGCTCGCTTTGAGTGCTCCACCCGGCTGTCGGTTTTTTGGCGAATCCTTTGAGTGTTACACGGTTCGGTCAGTACGCTGTTGCAAGTCGTCCCGAGCGCACACGCGTCGCGAGTAATCACACGTCGTCGTTCCTCTCGTATTCGTTTCTTAAAACATGGAGTGGCACAAAGAAAAGACTGTACTTTATAGAAAAATACAGAGAAGAGGAAGTGTTGTGAAACCCAGCGCATCCAGACCATTATAACAAACTCAAGAAAGAAAACACTTGGAATAGATTGGCTTCGTTTGTCCAGAAACGTTTTTTCTTCTTCCTAATTTGGATGAAACAATTAAGTAGAATCAAAGACGCCACATCTTGAGTGAATTAACGGCGAAAGCGGAGCACAGAGTTTTGACGAGCATGTTACGCCGATTTAAAAACACAGCGTAACATGCTCGATGCGTACACGCTCGATGCGAATGTTACATTACACCTCGTAACGTTGGTCAGTACCCACCTTTAGACTCTTTAGTACTTTATAATGTGTAACTATTTAATTTTGTTGGTACAGCCTCTTTTGCGCAATATTTTCTTGTATAATTATGCCACATTTTGATTATGTTCGAACAAAACGAACCTTTTTTAACAACCACAGAACATTTTTTAATAATATAATTATTTTAATGGAGTTCAAAATAGTAACCCAGACCCCCCTTTACAGAGAGCATTTTTCAGTTACCGGTGGGCAGAGCTCCAGAGGTAATTCTTAACAATGCGACTAGGGTCCTGGAATACCTCTTGAATAAACCCCTGATTTAATTTCTTGATTGAGTAGTACAGGTACTTTCAGGTTATGGTTGAGGTTTAAGCTGTTGTGCCATTAGCCGTCATGGCATCCACTCTAAAGGTAAAAAATAAAAACCTCACTACAATACATTGTTTAATCTCCGGTTAAATGGATGTCAGCAGCACGCGAAAATGCTCCTACACGAGCCGGCGTCGGCGCGTGCTGCGTGGCTGGCGTGCGCGCCGGCCGCCGCAGCTGTGCGCTCTCACTGCTAACACGATTTAGATTATATCCAGCCCGGCGAGCGCCACCAGCGCAGAAGGCTCAGCGCTGCCGACTGTACGTGCCGTGACCGAGCCGGGGGAACAAACATTATCTAAACAAAGTGAAGACAACAGGTATATCAGCTGTTGAGATTGTTAATATTCGAATGACACTAATGATCGTCATGTTGGTGCTTGTATTGCAGCGCGAGTGGACCTTCTGCCGACACCTGCCGGTGCAACCAGGCGCGGCGCTTTTCATCAGACACAACAGTACAGTCGCGCCCGCGACACGCGAGCCGCTTGTATCTGATGCAGCAGACTGAATGTTAATCCTAAGCGCGTCAGAACAATGCGCCGTGTTCTGGCGCCGTCAGTGCTGCAACACCCGAAACTAACTTTACAACAACATACACGTTTCTTGACAACATAACTCTTAAAGGTGAAATTACAAAATTTCAAAAGGTAGCTTAAGATCTAGAAGAAATGACAAGAAACCCATAAATACTTTTTATATAATTAATTTTACAATGATTTGGGAAGTTTAGATAAATCACTCAAACGATTAGAAGAATGTTTTATAAAAGAAGTGTAGATATTTACAAAACTTAACAGTAACTTTGCAGGTCGTTCAAAAATATGAATTATGTTACATCTACTATTTTTACAGAATACCGAGCGTTGTAAAACATTTGTTACAGCAAGCTTAACTGAGTGTGGGCCGAGTTAGAGCGCGGTCACAGACGTAACGTCCAGCTTGAGTGAGTGCGGCGCGGGAGAACAACTCCACCGCCCTCCGACGTAGGGCATGCAAACCGATAACCGATAATCGATAATTTATCGGTTATCGATCCATTTTGACTAAACGATAAATATCGAAAACAAAAACGATAATTACCGATAATCGATATATTTTTTTACAACGAATTACTAGCCTTAATGACAAAACTATTGATTGTTTGTCATTTTTGAGGACATATTTTCAGCAGCAAAAAAATAGCAACAGTAAGCACACCCTAAAAATCTCTTTAAAATGTGATTATTTCAAATGTGATCTCTTTTAATTATAATACAAAATAATAATTTTATGTCAAGTAATTTATTTATAGTGCAATATAATTCTTAAAATAATCCTTAAAATATTTTCTACTATTTATTTTAAATGTGATCTCTTTTAATTATAAAACGTAATTATTATATTTGAATTTTAACTATTGTATTAATCGTTAACAAATCTTGTTAAGATGTGTAGGTATATTTAAAGTTTTATGACTCAGATATATACCTTTTCAGTGTACTACGAAATTGTTCAATGTTAGTTTAATTATAGCAAACGTTCAAAAGTGTCAATATTTGACTCATAATAATTATTATATTATTTTGAAGAGTCTAATTTTTTTAATAATTAAGCAAAAAGCTTCTAAAATTTTATTTAAAAGATCTCTTTAAGAAGAGTTTAGTGAGGAAATCCAAAATGAAATGTTGCATTTTTTTTTCTTGGACAACTAACATACGGTTATCTGATCCCAAACTAAGCAGAGCTTGTACTATGGTTAAAAAAAAAACCTTGTTTTATTTATTTTTTAGTATATTATATTACTTTTTATTTAAGGCAAGTAATTGCATTAGTTTATCCATTCATTTACATGTAAAAAACAAGTTTTTGTATTTATTTTTATAAATAACGACAATTATCGGTAATTACCGGTTTTTATCGAAAAAAAAACCGATATTTTTCTTGCATGCCCTACTCCGACGACACGCGGCGACTGCACTTTGTCACTCATCATCATCAGCCGCTAGACTCCCACTGCTGGACAAAGGCCTCCCCCAAAGATCTTAATAATATTTGAATTTGTATTTATTTATTTATTTATTTAGAGCATGGAAAACCTACAGCTAAATACATCTAGAATAATGTGTATGTGTATTGTATGATGTCTTTTTGTTGTAATGTAGTTAATTGACTTTTGGAAGCCGTATTAACATGAATAAATAAATAAATTTTCTAAGGACTCGTAATGTGTTGCAGTGTCAATGTATTACTCAAGTAGTAGGTGAACGTTGTTGTACCGCATATATAAGCAATATTGTACAAAATTACGAGTACTCAATGTATAATTACTGTATCGTGCTGACGGTGCGCCGGCTTATTGTTTTGCACTTCATTTTTAAAACAACAACCGGTTCGTTTGATTTTTTATTAAATGGGTTACACACTTAACAAAAAAATAAACGAGCCCGTTGAAATGACAGGAACAGGCTCAATGATGGTGCAGGTTACATTGGTGTAGGATAATATATTGTTGACATAATAAATAACAACTTTTGAGTTTAGCGGTACTTGCAGTCACCAACATTTAGCGCAAACAGAAGAGTAAGTGGTACGTGCGCGGCCACATGAAGCGCGCACATTGTCCGGCGGGGCGCGGGGGCGCGGGGCGCAGGGGGCGCGTCGTTAGGCGCACTTACGTCGCCCAAAGCCAAGAGTAAATTTGTTTAAGGCGCGGCGCTGGCAGCAGTCCAGCCGCCGACCGCCGCACCGCCACACCGGCGCCACACGGTGGACTGAAAATCGGCTTTCATAGACTTAGGGATTTCAATTTGCAAGTGCTTGTTTTTATGCCGGATATCGCTTCTATTAGTCATTACTATGTACAAAAATGACACCCGAGTTAATTCTACCCAAAAACGAAGGAAATATAATTTTTTTACGAAAAATTTGTATGAAGCTAGTATGAAAAATCGAATTATCTCCTAAACGGCATGTTTAACCGTAATATCCTTGGAGATGGTCATAGTGCTAATTATTTATGATTTTTTGGTTGGCAATTGGACGAAAAATTTAATGCCGTTTTTTTTTTAAAAATCGTCAAAATATTTTTATTTGTTTTTACGTATGAAACGATTCCTTTTGGTGTTTATGTTGAAGAACACGGACTTTTAACTACACATAACATAAAATAGCATCACTCCTATATTTCCGAAGGAGTTGGCAGAGGTTTATAGTACACCCACACGTAGCCAACTATGTTTGAGCTAGATATTTATCAGCACAAAATGAGTTTTAAAACTTTTCATACAACCAAATTACCAATTGTCTTCTAATGAGTCCAAAAAGAAGTGATTAAGTAACTGCACTGATTAGGTCTTCTAATGAGTCTTAATAGGTGATTTAATGATTTTCAATATCTCACGACAATGGATTATATTTAACATTTCCTGATAAGTAAGCTAATTTGTTAATTAGCAGTGCTATGAGTTCTAAGAATAGTTAGTGACAATTATAGATTTTCATTAGCTAATGAGGAGATAACTAATGAGGGTAGTTACCTAATTATTGTCGTTTTGCAATAAAAGGGCTAAAGTTTTGTTTTATAATTTAATTTGTTCACAACTGTGTAACTGCTAACACTAAATCTGCGACTATAAAATCTTAAAATGGAAAGTTTAATCACCAATTTAGACTTGTTTGTTCTTCTACGAAGTGAGAGTACTTCATTTGATCATGAAGTATTGTTTAGTGCAGTTGTATCCCGCATAGGCGATTGCCTGTCTGACGAAGATTATGTTGTTCTCAAAGAATTTTGTCGGAGATTTACGCGAGCCGCTTTACAAAGGTGGGGGAAATCCAACCGATTCCTTGATAATTTCAGGAGAAAGTACGAGAATTGGTTGGGAGCAAATATTGATTGGCCGAGTTTTGTGCAAACTTTAGTTAATCAAGAACCAAGTGTTGATGAGATACCAAGAGCGCCCTCAGTCTCTCCAGAACCGTCGACATCAACGTCCATTGGAACAATGACGAAAAGATCCCGTAAACCATTCGAAGACCTGGGAAGTAAACAAAAAAAGAGAAGATCTGATGAACACACAGGCGAAGGTTCCAGTGAATTGGCATATGCAGCTGCAGCACGTTTAAAAGAAGAAGGGCATGGAGATATCGCCTCTGTCATCGAATACATGATGAAAAATCCTGAAGCAGCCGCTAAATTAAATGAAACGCTTAAGAAACCAGCGAAAACAATCATATTTACGCCAGAAAAGGCGCTTGGATTGCTTCTTTCGCTAAAACTCTCAAAGTGGCAATATATTACGTTGCGTGAGGCTGCCATTCGAGAAGGTGCTAAAGATATTTATCCATCTTACTATAAAGTGCAACAAACTAAGCTTGATTGCTACCCTCCGAAGCAATCAGTGACAGTTACTGATTCATCGGCTAGGATTACACTTCAAGCTTTACTTGATATCACGGTTACAAGAATCCTTCAAAGCCTTTCTAACGAAGAGCATAACAAGCAGTTGAAGCTGATATCCAAGTGGGGATTTGACGGTGCTTCTAACCAAAGCCGATACAAGCAGAAAATTGAGGGTGAGGAAGATGATTCAAGCATTTTCATGACCTCCTTGGTGCCACTAAAACTGACAGATGGAGACAACATTTTATGGACGAACCCAAAACCATGCTCAGTTTTGTATTGTCGTCCAGTTCAGTTTACTTTTGTAAAGGAGAGTGAAGCAGTTGTCCTTGGGCTGAAAAAACAAATGGATGAAGAAATTGAGGCCCTTATCCCCACAGAGTGCAATAATAATAATAGGGTGACTCATCAACTAATGATGACGATGATCGACGCTAAAGTCTGTACTTACCTTTCTGAAGCTAGATCAAATGCATCGTGCTACCTGTGCTTAGCAAAGCCTACAGAAATGAACCGCTTAGATGCTGTAACATCAAAAATTGTGTGTTCGGACCTGTATGAGTTTGGCTTGTCATCCCTACACGCCCGTATAAATTGTATGGAATGTCTGTTACACATTGCATACAAACTGGACTTCAAACGGTGGGCAGCGAGAAGTGATGAGCACAAAGAAATGCTACAGACAAGAAAGAAAATAATTCAAAATAAATTCAAAGATGAGCTCAATCTGTTGATTGATATAGTAAAACAAGGCTCGGGAACCACCAATGACGGGAATACTGCAAGAAAATTCTTTGAGTTTTCTAATAAAACCGCAGCTATAACCGGTTTGGATGAAGACCTCATCAAAAGATTTGCTGTAATTTTACAAGCAATTACATCTGGAGAGCAGATCGATATAATAAAATTTAGAGATTATGCTCGCAAAACAGCAGAAAAGTACGTATTACTATACGACTGGTTCTACATGTCGTCAACCGTTCATAAGTTACTAATCCATGGGGCTGACATAATCGAGAAAAATAATATTGTGCCGATTGGGACTCTCTCGGAAGAAGCCTCAGAGTCTCGAAACAAAGATTTTAGGAGGTTTCGAGAACATCATTCGCGGAAAAGAAGCAGGCAGGATTCCAATCAAGACATTTTAAATATGCTTGTTGTTTCTTCGGACCCTTTGCTAAGTGCACAAAGGCCTAAGTTAGATGCCAAGAAAAAGCAGAGCTTTTTTGCTGAAACTCTCGACTTAATTCAATTTCAGGAAACTGAGTTCGAATTTTTGGATATATCCAATCTGGATGCTGACTCAGAATTGGAGTCTGACAACGAGAGTGATAAGGAAAATTTGTAAAAAAGATATATATGTACATATTTGTAAATTTGTATTTGAGTGTGTTTGGGTTTTTTTGTAATATTTAATGATATGTTTTATTTTTTTTATTTATTTTACTTTATTTTACGAATGCTTAGTATTAATTCCTTAAATTAACTTATTTTGTATAAAATATAACTTCATAATGTTACTTCAATATAAATCTTTTTTTATTTAAATTAATATAAATGTGTCAAAAACAGCAATTTTTTTATTTTATTTTTCTTGTTTCGTGTGTTCTTAATATTTGGGTTAATAACATATCGAACTTTTTAACTTAGACACTAAAAGGGATCGTTTTACATGTAAAAATAAATAAAAATATTTTGACGATTTTTTAAAAAAAAACGGCATTAAATTTTTCGTCCTATCGCCAACCAAAAAATCATAAATAATTAGCACTATGACCATCTCCAAGGATATTACGGTTAAACATGCCGTTTAGGAGATAATTCGATTTTTCATACTAGCTTCATACAAATTTTTCGTAAAAAAATTATATTTCCTTCGTTTTTGGGTAGAATTAACTCGGGTGTCATTTTTGTACATAGTAATGACTAATAGAAGCGATATCCGGCATAAAAACAAGCACTTGCAAATTGAAATCCCTAAGTCTATGAAAGCCGATTTTCAGCCCACCGTGCGCCACCCGCCACACACACCCAGAAGGAACATTCCCCCATTGACATAACACGGCAATAGTGAATTTTCTTAAGAGATTATATAGCAGCCAGGGGTGCCAGAAATGGATTTCAAACTAACTGTTTTTAACTATACCATATTATTATTATTATGACAAACAAAGTATTTTACAAATGTCATGATTACGCATTCATGCTCTCTCGGATCACATTTCATAAATGCGTGTTTTGAAAAAAGTGTAGTATCTATCCAGGTAACAACATGTACATGTGCCAGTGCGGAGCGAAGTGAGCCTTCTGTTAGTGGTGCGCGCCCACCTTAATGCTCGGCCTGGCGGGCCGCCAGCCGCCGCGCTAATGAAATTATACAAAAATCATTCACATTTGTTTAAACTCGAGCGCGAGCCCCAGAGCCGCCGTCTGCTGCAATGGATATGTCGCAGTCATCTGGTTAAATCAGCTATTTCATTGTATGACTAGCGCGTTCATTGAATGACGACATTTAATTGAATGACTAAACGACAACTCGTCAAGTTGTTTAATGTAACGTTCAACGACTTGACTGAACGTCATTTAGCATTGTCGTTTAATGGGATATAGTCGACTTTGTAATGTTTGTTTAGGGTGACCATAAGTTCGCAACTTAAAAACTTAACTTCCTTTACATAACAAAAATGAGGACATGACATGACACACTTTATTATGATTTTAATTAAAAAAAAAACTCTAAAACTAGCCGGCGGCGGCGTATCAATAGGTAAATCCATGCTGTCACACTATTTTATTAATATTAAGAATAAAGTCACTTTAAAGTAAATTTAATAAAAATAATATCAAAACAGTGCTATCTGCGCGAGCTATTTTACGCCATATTTGTTTTGGTGACTACTAACGCCGCAGTGGAAAAAAAATGAACTAAATTACAATCACCTGACTGATATTACGTCCGCTCTGTTCAAAGGGCTATGCTTCAATCAGCTATCTAGTTGGAAGTTGAGTAGCGCTTGTTTAATCAGCTTTCGGCCTAGTCATTCAATTAAATGTTGCTATTCAATGAACGCGCTAGTCATACAATCAAATAGCTGATTCAACCAGATGACTGCGACAGATATATCTCGTGCCACTCGCAGATTACTTTTAGTTAATACTAATAATCTAGACAAAATGTCTTCCTTACCTTCAACATATTATTTTAATTATACTTACACAGTAAACCTCAACGAACTTTAAATTGTTTTTTTTTTTCACCTGAAGAGTTAGTGTTCCACGTCGCGCGCCTCAAAGAGTAGTCTGCACGAGAAGGGTCCAACAGGGCCAACGCCTGCCGGGGTTGCGGAATGTTTATAGTAGTTACCGTGACTATACCGGAACTTAAAAGGCAACCGAAGGAACATGAGTGGGTTTTAGTCAGTAAAAGTTTGACACGCCCTCCCACCCTGCCCAGGACGGGAGAAGTCATTTGATGATTTCCCACTCCCAAAAAAAAAACCAATTTATTGGCGGACTTATTTACAGCTCAAAGTTTATCAGTTTGGAAACAATGGTGTATATTACCAAACCCGCATATGCGTGTGGCATGCACTCGCGCCCGTCGATAACTGGTACTGATAGCCGTGTGCATGTGAGCGCGCTCGCCCGCCGCGACACCTCGCTAACGACCTGCGAGTGGACACACTTACGTGAGCACTCGTCACATACCAGTCCACTCGTACTGATTAGCTATCGTGTTCGACAGGGTTCATTTCCAAACAGAGCCATTCCATACTGCGCGAACACGTCGAGTGTTACAATTTCGTGTTTAGCGTGACACGAGCGATACCACACTGTGACCTGGTGCGGTGCACTCTCCTGGCGGTAACCACGTAACGTTAACGGAAAATAAGAAATGTACTTAAAAAAATAAAATTGAGTTAAAAGCTGTTTCCTATGTAGAGCCGATTAAGGACACAATCGGCGCCATATCTTCAGCCTCTGAATAACTATAATACCTGTAATACACTTAAAACCTCTTCATTAAGGCTCTTAGCAACCAGAACAATTAGCTGCCAAATAGGTAGCGGGGGTCGCAGTGGAGGAGCGGTAGGTGAGAGGAGGGGAGGGGGGGGGGGTTCTAGTGCAGTTTCTACTATATGCTGAGGTTTTATTCTCGACTGAATTAGTTGACTATCGACTTATGCACATCTATTACATCTCACCGAAGTGCGCTATCCCGCCGGGCGGGACGCAACGGGACGGGGCGAGCGGTGCAGGTGGGACGGCACCGGGACGGCGACGTGTCACGCGATTTGCTCGACAACACTCGAATTAAACTTAATTAAACGGAACATCGCTGAATCGCTGCGAAACCTCCGCACTACGGCCCGCGCCGGGTTATAACTACCTGGAAGTGAACTACAAACGCCAATAAAGAACAAGTTCTATGAACTAACAAGCTTTTGAGTGAGAGTCGTTTGCATAAATTTCAGTTATCGCGTCGAATAAAAAATAGCCAATATCAATTCTCGAGACCCAACCTGAGTCCGTACCAACTTTCATGAAAACCGATTTATAATAGTTTAGCCATGAAACTGCAACAAGTGTGCAGGGCTAGGCAGGAGCCTGCTCCGGCTTAAAAAAATCTGAAACGTTTAGCTCGACTGTTACTTTATTATCGTAAGTGTTTAACCCATTAACCTTTCAACGACCAAGCGACAGTCGGCTGTCGGATTGTTTTTCTATTGTGTCTTGAATCACGTGTGTTCGAAGGTTTAATTCATAATAATAACTCGACGTTGGCACAGAGCACGACATATCCAGTGAGCAGTGGCTTCGTATCCTCGTCAGTGCACTCCCAGCAGATGGCCGGCTCAAAGAAACGGAACTGTAGCCAAAGTTCGCGCTGCACGCGGCACAGTCGCGCCGAGCGCTCGCTGTGTTTGTGTGTGTGCTGCGCAG
Source organism: Athetis lepigone (assembly GCA_033675125.1). NCBI lineage: Eukaryota > Metazoa > Arthropoda > Insecta > Lepidoptera > Noctuidae > Athetis > Athetis lepigone. The sequence goes on from CM066236.1 coordinate 21,289,921, forward strand.
ACACTTGATTAAATTTGTATAATTAAAAAAGTAAATAAGCTTGGGTACGTGGTGTGCATGTGCAGTACAAGTGCTACAACTCGTAAATAATTGGGTTGAACAGTTGAAATAAACAGATAACAAAGTATCGCCTGGCGCGCTCTATGGGCGAGCCGCGCTTGCACTTGAGATTTGAATCAGTCTACACTTAAAAGTTATCTACTATACCGCAAAAGCAGGCTACGACACTCGCCCTTTGTGACCGACTAAAAATAAGGTTTCGTTAATTTAAAAGTAAAAAATATCAACAACTAAAAAGCTATTAAAATGTAATTATTATACGTACACAACCACTGACAATAAACTACTGCTTTTCCTCAGTAGTGTACCTCGGTGACACACTGACAGACAGACTCGCGCCGCCGCGGCCCAATATAACAGTAGCACACTGACACACACACTCAGATTAAAAATCTTAATTTTCTAAATCTGAATAACTTATTAAGAAGATTATTTTCTAATTGATGCTTGGATGTTAAGTTGCTTACTTGCAAATTCCCGTTCATTTGTCGCTGAAAATATATACACACACACCCTCGACAAATAAACACTGTTTGTAAAACAACAGTAAAAGATTTCATTTAACTAAAATGTACATTACACTAAACTTCTACTTGTTAATTTCGTAGCTATCGTAGCAGTGCTACGAAGCGTAGTCTCGTAGCGACGCAGATTCGTAGCCATGTAGTGTAACCATATAACTACAGACGTTTTATGTTTACTTTGCCTTCGGGAAAGTAAACAGGATGTAAGACTGGTTCGTATGTATGTATTTATGTGTATATAAGTAAGTTACTTTAGATTTAACAAATATTTAATAATAATAATTAATTAATTTTTTTTTTTAATTTCAGACTGGACTCAAGACATGGTATAAATAAAGCCGAGGTAAAGCCGTAGTAGATGCTTGACTGTGTGGGTGCTGTAATTAGCAACAGAATTAAAATTCTTATTTTGTTTTCTTATTTTAATCATGTTTTTGTTGTCGAGTTTAGTTTTTTTTTTCTTAGCTATACATAATAAACATTTTGCTGGGCCTCATTACCTAATGTCATAACTAGTAGCGTAGCCGCGTAGCGCGTAACAACGTAGACGGGCTACGCTGTAAGGGTCATTATGAAACTGCAACTATTAGGTTAAGTATTAGTGTCTCAACAAAACGTGGTAATTAGCAAAGGTTATAGGATCACTGTACCTACAGTAGAACAGTTACATGACAAAGCTCCGTGGTGTATAAATAGCAAGCCCGTGCGAGTGCAGCGCCGGCGCGCTCGGCGGCACACCGCGGCTTGCTCAGCTGGCTCCGTCGCACGCTCTTAAGCGCGACACTCACTGTCACTCAAACTGATCACATAAAACGCATGTCAGTCAAATGATCCCGCACGCGCTCGCGCTGGTTCAGTACCGGTCTTCACTTCACGTTCTTCCGAGCACCTTGCACTTGCGCTATTTCATAGTTAGTAGTTTCTGGCTAATCGATGTCTCAATACTGCGTCAGTTAACAAATATATTTGTATTCTGAAGACGGTATCATTCTTACTGCGCCCGTTGATTATGTTCATTTAATCACTACATAACCTAAAAAACATTGTGACTATAACCTGGTGCACAGAGAATCCGACTGACTCCGACTGATGGCAAACTGATGTTTGCTGTCCATTGTTTGACTGAACTGGTCGCGAGAGTCGAGCTTGAATTTCTTATTCTGGTTCGTTGTACACGAGTGTAAGTTTGTTCAATTAAGTGCGGAGTACACTCACATTGTTACGAGATTAGCGTTTATCCGTTATAATCCTTTTACTTGTGCTGTAGGGTTGTAACTCAGGAGTAAGTGAAATGTTTTTTCGTGAAAGCCTCGCGCCGTTCAACAAGTAGCTGCTCTCGTGTGTTATGTGTGCGGCCTCGCTAATGACGCCCCCTCTCTCCTTACCGCACCGCGAGGGCCTACCTTATGCTAAACAGTAGAGGGGCCCTGTGAGCGCGTCAGTGAGTCACTCGCGGACTTGCAGTGCGCCGGCCGGTGACGTGCAGCGCGGTGACAGGGCGCCGTGTGACGCCGCAGGTGCTGGCAAAGACATGATACCAATGACGGCTTTCTATACTTTAGATTAACACACGATGATAAAGGTTTTAACAACATATATACATAAATAGGTAACACATGCATGACATCAATCGCTACAGTAACAGTACCGAAAAATTCGACACGTGTTGAAGCCGCGCGCTACTTACTGTCACACTTGTAGTCACCGTTTGAAGAACACGTGTGGCGTACAAGCACATTCCACGCCCACCGGCACATCTGTGCACACATAATATATAATGCAGATTACCGCCACACATCGGTGCCACGTATCGGCACCACGTCGCCCTGCGCACCGGCGGTGTCACCGCGCGACCACCTCGCTTTTTAATGTAATATTCGCTAATGGCATCTCATTAATGAAGCTCCCCACTACATGTGTACGAGACCGCGACAGTCCTGATCCCGCGGGAGACTACAAATCCATTAGTTTGGCTGCTCTGCCACACCGTCTACGTGGTGTTATTTTTGAACTTTTCTTTGCATTTCTCTTTTTACTTCTGGGTAGAGCAAGATGTTTTATTTTGCGGTCAACTTATACAATTTGTTCACATTATAGTAAAATGTAGGCTTTTAACTTACGAAGTTATGCCAAGTAACTTTTCCTAATAATTAACTTCGTACATACAACGGCGGCAGAACTTAAAATGAACTCATATTCAGTGAGGCGTGTCGAAAAATTATTAATGAAAATAGAGGACAGAGTTGCAAGAAGTTTTACTAAATAAAAACGTGGAGCGCGTACCTCGCGGGCCCCAGAGCGGCCCCAGCGGCTGCCGGCGACTCTGTGCGCTAACGTTTACCGATCATATACAGAAATACGCTCATCAAAAACATATTTCTAAGTAGAAAAGTTGAATTGCTTTTGAAGTCTTCTTTAATACTAAAAACGTCTCGACTCCACACTTACTACGATCGGCACTTTAAACCTTATAGTATCTTAATAAAGTTGAATTCAGGTCGACAGAAGTTGTAACGTGAGACAAGGTGTCAGTGAGTAGGTAACAATCTGAAGTCCCGAAATTCTATGAATAAGAAACACTTGAGGGGCGCTTTGCGATGAGCGCTCGTCGTTTATAAACATGCAATTACGTGTCGCGCCGTCACGACCGGCTCCCGGACAGCCCCGGACGGTCCCGGACGGTCCCGGACAGGCCGGGGCCGCCGTCCCGTTGCGGTGTGTTTATCATTCGCAGTCGGACGGCCACCAATAGTTTATTAGAAATAAATTCCGCGGGAATATTGGTAAACCGTGATATACGATTATAAAGTGACTCGCGGTATGTAGTAACTCATTTTTATGTGTGAGGGTCTTTTAGATAAAACGTACCGAGTGCCTGACTCTACCCACCGGACGACTCGTCCGCACTATTACATTTATTTATAGTTCCAATAGTCGAAGCTACTTTCCAAATAAATAGCGGAAGAACGAGCTATTAGTAATGGTATTTTTTCCAGAATTAGACCGTAATTTTCGTATTAAAATATGTCAATAAGCGTCTCATTATTATATTTATCATAACAACTAATACTAACACTACTAACATAAATTGTAAGTTAATATTGTTACTATACTAACTCACTAACCAAATATGGGCATTTGCCTGAAATAAAAGTTTTCTATGCTATTCTATAATGAGACCGTCATTGTCTTATTCTGGAAAATTAGCGACAGTTGAAAATGCACATTATAGGAATTTTCCTGTGAAACAATCTTCATCGGAAAGCACCCTTTGCAGAAGTGTTAAGAGTACGCCGGAGTTTTTATTTTATTAATGTTTACGTTAACATCTGTTTCGTTCGACACTCTGACTGTACACGTGGTTGTTAGATGGTGAACAGGTAGAGGACGATTGTGTGTCCGCGTGGACGGCGGGTAGCCATTGACATTCATATTTTTATTCTAGGAAAACAACCACATTGTGTAGATATAAAAGCACGAGAAATACAGATCTGAGCTAAGAATAGGTGTTCATTCTCCATAGTATAGGTAACTCCGTGACCTGATTTTCCCGTGGCTGGCCGCTGGCTGCGCGCTGTCACGCTGACATTCAATTACAGGGAAAGTGAGCGCAGGTGAAAAGCTCGAGGTGTTAAAAAAGCCAGTAAGTTGTCGTGACGTGAGATATGGGCGGTCGGTGAGAGCGCGACATGCGCGACTGCTGTTAAGTGTCAATGTTTATTAAAAGTGGTCGCGTGCGCGCGGGGAGGGGAGGGGGGTGCACTCACGAGTTCACGTCACATTCATGGGCACATCTAGGACTTCACATTAATCCTTCGAAGTCCAACACAAGTGATTTAAGACACAATTGAAAGACGATAGCAGCCCGACAGCCGGCTGTTGGTTGGTCGTTGAAAGGTCAATTTATTATTAAACGGTTTTTTATTGTTTTTAAATAACAATTTTTGTACTTACGATATTATTGCACACCTCACGTGGCAGAATGTTATGAGATCATTAATAAGTATATTTCAAGGCGGGATGCGGCGCTAGCTGCATGATAATATGATGATGTAATGCGTGGACATCAAAGTGTCATACCATCTCCACTGATTGAGAATGAACACTTATTAATGTAGTAGGTATCTTTGTGCATTAGTTCTTCTTGTTGATACCATTTCTTAGCTATACTTAGCCCTTTTGAAGCTTATTGTCGGCTTGCCTTCGAGTAACTACGTAATCCACTAATCACCAGCATGTGGATAATCACGGACAGTTCAGTAATGTCACTAGACTCGTCATGTTAGCTTTGTGGTTTATGCTCTGCTCCTGTCGGTCATAGCGTGTTGTTTTGTGCCTATGTTTGGACTAGGCTCATAGGCTTGCTTCTTATGTATGGGTTACTGTACAGTTCCATCAAAATCCATTGTTTAGTTTTTGCGTGTCAACCGACCTACAGAACAAACGGACCAGACAGAACTTGTTCACTCAGTGACAGGCTCAAGTTGTGCGGACGAGCGCGTCCGACTGTGCGGGCCGTGCGGAGTGCTGCGGCCGATGTGAAGCGATATAAAACATTTAAAAATGGGCCGCACGCCGCGCCCCGCGCCGCCCACCCCGCCCGCCGGACGCTATTTAAATATAAAATAAGATACACGGAGCGGTTTGCTACAAACGTAACATAATTTCATACATATGTATGAGTGGATTCTTTCGTGAACACGATAATCATGTTCGTTTATGCCAAGCCCCCCCCCCCCCCTCCCGTGCGCCCGCTTCGCTAACATCCCGCATAATATGGTAACGTAACGAGATATCACAAACGTTCGCCTAGTGCCGCTCCGGGCCCGCGACCTACGGTTATTTTAATATTATTGACGATAATGGGATATTAAACAGGTGTTAACAATATATATCGTAAGGGTTCCACAATCATAGTAAATATGTATCAACCAAAACACACAAATACAATGTACGTAAGTAAATAAGATACCTACTACGTTATATTTACGTACTAATATGGACCAAAAGATGCAGAGTAGCGTTAACACGCGCTTTCTATGAAAAAAAAAATTAAATAAGTTGTGTGTGTGTTGCTCACTAGCATTTTTATATCGAACTCGTGAAATACAGTAATAAATAATAAATTTGAATGATATAGTTTAGGTTTCGCAGTATGAGGGACTTTACACGTAGACTAGAGACGATGCAGAATATTTAGTTAGGTTAAATAAAATAGCGTTACGCATAAAGTAGTGAAATTTCCCAGGGGCTGTCTGTACGCGGCGCGCCCTTAGGAGCACATCATGTACTTACATAGACTATGTACTGAGATACATACGCCGCCACTTCGTGTACACGTACGAATCATTATTCGGTTTCTGCTTTAATTTGCATACGTGGTGTCGTATGTCCTCATTCTTTTCAACATAGTGAAATCAATCAAATGACAATAAGCATTAGTTGGACGACACATTCGTGATGACGCGGGTGTAACCGCGGGGGACAGCTAGTACACGGCAGCACCTCTTTCCCTCTATATTTTGCAGCTAGTTTTATGGAACATAGACTAAACGACAGTCAGTTACCTATATCATCAAATCTCTAAACAGTTTCAGTGAAATCATGAAATAAGCTAATATGAACAAGTAATTGCAAGTCCTCTTAAGTAACCCTGTTTGAAGACCTGTTCATTAGTTACATGCCGGTCGGCTCCATGATTCCTACCATGACATCGCACATAGTTTTCAATAGTACAAAAATAAAATAGGCAATGATGGACGTTGAGTTGTTGATGATCTAGAAAAGGGTTACCGGCACAGCGCAGCTATGGGTTACACAAATAACACATTTCTTTGAAGAGGATGTAGCACGTAGTAACGTGTGAAGCAGTAGAACCAACTGACGTGGATCATTACGTCACAAAGCGGCAATAAACAGCCTGCACTCAACACGTGTGCAGCACGACATACGCAGATGTTCGCCGGGGGAGACGACGTGGACGAGCGCGCTGTGCTGCGAATTTCAATCAAAAACAACAGTATCTTGTAATCTCATCAATAATTGTCATTTGGCCATAACTACCAACAACTACATTGCCATATTAATACATTTAAAATAATAAAATTTTATTGAAAATGAATTTTAAGGCTGGTTTTGGGTAAGATTGTATAAAATGTTTTTCATGTCTCCATTCGATTGTGGAACTTAAAAGTTACTGGTATGTTGTGATCAGTGGTCGACTGATCATAGACTACGAAGATACTCTTATCGTATGATACAGTGAAAGAGGTATGTCACGAAGATAAAACACATTTCCTGGTCATTTTATATCGATTGAGTAGCGAAGAAGAGGTACTAAAAACAACATAACAGTTTGGAAAGACATCGGCGCCAGGCGGCCGTTCAGTACTATGTCTGCTTGCCGCTTGGAATGCTAAATTTATTTTATGACATCAATACAGAAGTTTTCGAATACACCGAAGTTACATTGAGCTGTTCTTTTATATATATCTTAAACAAGAACGAACATCATGTCAGCAACACCACCCAAACATGTTCTTCCTAATGGCTGTATGCATCGACGACGAGATTGTTAGTTAGGAAAACTTGGAGCATCACCGGTAAAGCGCACACTACCCAACACTACCCATACGTACTCCAGTTATGCTCCCCGTGAGTCCGTGGAGTCCCTCTGCAGCAGTAATGGCGGCTCTGTTGCACAAAGCTGGCGAGTCAGAGCCGCTGCGGCGCTACGTAACAACTGCCTGCTCGCTCTTCCTAATACTCACTGTAGGAGACAAACGTGTTGAAGTGAGTTTAAGAAGATGCCTGAAAAGATGAAAATAAGTTGACTGAAATTAGCCGGATTGGCACAAGTCAGAAAAACATGAATCTACATATACTAATATAACGTGCATGTAACGGTAGTTAATTTTGGTCCTTTTCTTGACATTTGTTTATTTGGTAACATTTAATTGTGACATATCCATTGTTCTAATCCGGTTAATTACATTCCTTTCAATATTTGTACGCTGGAAACAGCAGAATATTATGGACATTATATAAATTGTAACACCTTGTAAAACAATATTCTGACAAATAAATTTATTATTATTATTATGAAAATGTTAATCAAAATAATTATAATTTTTTTTTTTTTTTTTATAGCTAAAGAGTAAGTTTGGTTTAAGGCGCTAATCTCAAAAATTACAATTTTGTTTTTTATTATGTTGGGTAGTCCATTGACGAGGAAAGCATATAACATCACCTACAAACTCAAACTTATTTTATTCAAATAAACCATTTACAGGTACTTTCGAATCGTCAAGGTGTCAGTCTGTCAGAAAATTGAAGCTAGTTGCTCGTTCCAAAAAGTAGACCACATGGAGAAGAGCGAGGAGGAGGACAGGAGCGGAGTAGTAACCAAATAATTATGTAGATGAAACCGCGGGGAACAACTAGTCTAATGGGTTATGAAATACTTAGGAATTTATTATATTATAGGTAATATAGTTTATATTATTTGTCTACGCTTCGAAGTAATGTGGCACGACGATCCTCTCTCATATCTGAAAAGTAATTCAGTGGGTGTCGGGGCCGCGACCACATTGGTCCCGCTGTCTGTGGCCGAGCGGACATCAAACAGACTGTGAATACTGTGAGTGGCTCAAACATCTGAGTTATAGTCCGTAGCGCACAGTACCCACACGCGTGACACAATCACACAACAGAGCCAGTACGTAGTACCGCACCACTGAATATACAAATTAATTCAATTATACGCTATCTCCAACTTTGGCCCTAAAACACTGGAAATTAATACCGTTTAAAGCGCTCGACCCCCCCCCCCCCCTTGCTAGTCGCCCGGCGTCCGGACGTAAAAAGGGACAACACATGCGATATAATGGCTGCAAGTGTACTCCCCGCGGTGCTCAGCAGAGCTCCAGGTAGAGCACGACGCTCGCATACTAATGGCGCGCGGCGGACTCGCTTCATGTTTATATGAGTGTGCACGACACGCGGCGTCTGCCCACTGCGGACTGTGCCGCTCGTGATTTGCTCTGCAGCGCTCTATCTGACACTAAATAAATAAAACGAATATAGTACAATGAACTGATACATCATGAAAAAAGCATAACTTTCAATTGTTTCTAATACCAATCTCTACACGTGGCTACACAGAAAAGATCATAAAACAATCTTTTGAATGAGCTCAGTTTTCAATCACTCTATTATCTTTTTCGTTCTTTCATGAAATTTATTAATGATATCAACCGGTACATGTCATAATTAAAGACGTCGCTGTTGAATTTCCTAATTAAAGAAAAATAACAAAAGTGTAAACGCGGCGCACCTCACGTCGTCACAGCGCACTTCCGAGACGACATTACAATTGTGTTTACAAACATTACCAAACTGGTATCATTTCAATTAGGAAACGAGCCAGTGAGCAGAAACCTGCGCCATGCGGCAGCCGCGCACAGAAGTGCGGTGTGTGTGTGAGGTCGTCACAGCGGGGATTATGTGGCATTTTATTAAAAGCTATTTTTGTCCAATTTCATTATTAGAACATGAAACTATTACGCGAGTACTAGACGTAATAATAAGTGAGGCACATACATTTTCTGGCATCACTTTCTGTATCAGTAAACTACGTTTCTCCGAGAAAACGACACGCATTTGTCTCGGATCCAAGAATTACAATTTACCAAACTTTCATTTGGTAGAAGTATCGAAGTTTTATAGATTTCTCGAAAGCCTTTTCACTGAAATTGCTGTTTCCACGAACAGCCATTACAAAAGATTTCTAGACTTGAACGAATCTGTGGCCTACATACTTAGCAAAGTAGCTCACACATCGTGGTCATAGTTTAGTTTCACTGGGCTTGTCTGATTGTCTGCACTTAGCCTCATGAGTATGACTTGTGCCTACTCAAGCCAACCCACGCAATCCCAGAACAGTAGCAAACTCTTTACTTTGGCAAAAAATTCTGGCAGTGATTTAGTGTGTTGGAACAGTTTAGCCCATTGTTCGGCCTCACTTCTGCACTCCATGAGGACATGTTGTGGCATTTCTTTTGCTTCTATGCATCCTTTGCATAGAGAGCTTTCTCAGGTTACTCCTATTGTCAATAAGTGCTTGTTTAAGGCACAGTGACTTGTTATGGTTACTAAAAGCATTCTTTCGTCACTTTGTAGTCTGATGAGGTTGCGCGTTTGTTTTAGACGTCATCAGGCACGTACCTACCCAGTGAAACTTGAAGATTCCTGAGACGACGCTCCGCTATGAGTCCGGGCCGGTGTGACACTGCTGTCTGTGTGTGCGTTGTGGCTCGCTGTAGCGACTGCACACGCTTTGCAGGCGCTCACAACTTCACCTAATTAGTACCTCCGGTGCCTACCGAGTGCAGCTGCAGTGCGTGCGCCTGCTCCCCTATGTCGTCGCAGTAAGGTCGAAGTCAGCGCGCACCGGCCGCACGCGGCGCTGGCACCGTGGGTGTCGAGTCGCGGCGGTTTCTGATTGTATTTACACGAGCAGCGTCGTTTGTTATAATATATCTTCACGTTCTGAAAGTGCCGTCACATACAATCACTGTAAAATTTATTATAATTTGAATTTACTTTAACTTAAATATTTGATATGGAATAAAAGAAAAACTTTTGGAACGCCACCAGGTAAGTGTCTACATTACAGCTTGTTAACTTATGGCTACACCTAAAAACTAAGAAGGTCTGACATAAGAGTAAACTAAACCGAGCTGAGACCTGCGGCGCTCTAAGTCAGCGATGAAGTTTGCTCAGAGAATAAGTAAGGAAGTGTCGTTGACTTGAAACCCATATCGAAAAATGTGGATTACACTTTTATTAAATGGATAGAAAGTTTTGTGTCAACGGGTCATCCACCAGAGTCATTATTTTAATTCATAAGTTATTAATTTTTTTTTATTGAACACCAATGTCAATAGACCAGCGTGTATTCCGGGGTCACCACGTGAAGTCATCACTCCCGGGCGCCCGAACATCTCTATACGTGCGCGCAGGCAGGCCAATAGTAGATGCACCAACTGTATCCTTCATATATCAGACAGTTTCAACGAGCCGCTCATATTCTTACAATGTAAACTATGTCGAGCAAGGGTCAGGGAGGGGGCGACCTGCTGTCATTGTGCTATAATATTACTAAAATAAAATGATAAAAAATTAAATGATATTGAGTTAGTTGAACGTTGAAGTAAAGTTGGTTGTACGCGTCAGTAAGTTTTTTGCTTATTTTAAGCGATCGACTGGGCCGTGCTTCAATGTTTACCTACTACCCAAAAAAGACACAACCGGAACAAACTCACAGATCAGTCTCTTTTAAAGTGAAATCGTGCGAGGACGTTAATGAGAGAGGTGAGTGAGGTGCTCTCTTGATGAGAGAAGTACCCATATTCACTGCCGCGGTGTTGTGGTTCAAGTGATACTCTTTCAGCTGGTTGGTATAGTTCATGTCAATTTCTAAGTCAACGGCCAGAACATTAATAAAGTCTGATTGACTGTAACTTCAACAACAAGCACTTATCCTGAAACACAAACTTTACTACGTTAATTTGGAATCAATATTTGTTACAGCGCTGTTCATAATATAAATGCTGTTTTGACTTAAGTACATTTACAGCTAGAACTTTAGCTTGCAAACGTTTACAAAAACTTTCCTCTATTAGCAAAGGAAGCTTATAAAAGCATAGACCGAGAGTTTTTGCACTTAGAAGTTAACACTCTTAGACTTATAAGCGCTTACAAGAGAACATAATGAGTGTAGTGCAGTCCCTCATGCAGAAATGACAGGCGGAACTAAACACTGCTATACAGAAACAAACATTAATACAAAGAATAAGGAATGAGAAATAAATAAAGTTGTTACTGTGCTAATCTGGCGGCGCGCGCCGGCTAATGTCACTTTCATGAGGTCTACTCCACTCTCATTTGAATTTTTATAACAACTGTCGCTTTACGTCCCGAATACGTCGAAAATACAACTTTATATGCCGAGCTGAAACAAATGTTTTTCAAATGTGCCTCCGGGCCACGCGCGACCTGCGAATATATACAATGTTTAGGGAAATTCAATATGCACACTAGCATATACCTAGGAGTTTCAATGGATTTACACACAAAGTTGAGTACGCAGATCATCCGACCGTTCACGTTATACCTGGCTGACCATCTGAAACGAAACAAACACATTCGCACTTGTTAGATTATTAAAAAGAAGAAGGTTAAATATGTTAAACATAAAAGCAAATTATGTGGAAAGCATTTATTGTAATTTAAACCAGTTTTGGTTATAAGTTTAAGTTGTCGTTGAAACTATACCTTTTGTATGAAACAAAAGCAATTTATCATTAATAATCGTTCTATATACTACATTTTGAATATGTTTTTATAATAAAATAAACTTTAGGTAAAACTCAAATTCATTTATTCAATTTAACGAAAAGCTATTTGCTGGTTCCAAAATAGTAGGTTCCAATGGAGAAGAGCCAGCAAGAAACTCCATGAACACTCTTTTAAATTTGATAAAATATTACAATTATTCGGTTACATTATTCAAATCACACAATGTACATAATACACAAAATATAGTCATAATAGTCATATTATAAAATATAAACCACACAATGTACATAATACACATAATATACCTAGTCATAATCTAAATTTATATTCATAGGTAACATTATCACAATACACAAGAAGCTATACTTAACTTATATACAATCTCGGAGAACTCCGCACCGTTCAACGTCTCAAACAAGAATGACCCAGATCGGTCGGCGCAGGGGCTTTTATAGGCGGTAACAAACAACTTAGTGATGAGTCATACTTATTTGTTACCGCTCGAACGTTGGCTGTTCGTTTAATTTAAAAGTAACATTTAAGACTGTTATTTACTATAATTATTTATAGGTTTATTATTTACTAATATTATATATATTTATTTACTAATATTATATGTATCTATGCCTATACATAAGCATTAACTATCACGGCCATACTGACAGTACTTCGTCCTCGAAGTATTGTGTTCCTATGTTAGTCTAGGCACATGCTATTGATTAATGAACATATACATGACACAAAACAAAGACCATTATATATTTTTTTCTCTTTTTTTTTTAATTTTATTCAGGTCGAGTCAGGTCAAACCAAGTCGAGTCAAACATTTGCATAGACATGGTTCAAATAGGTAACAGAGTATGCTTGCCAACTACATAGACATGTCGATCACATTCACCCGCTGCTGGTGAGACAATCGACACCAAATAGAAGGCCGACCAGCGGTTATTGGACTGATAAAATGATTGAGTAATGCCAACTACATAGTCATGTCAATCACATTCACCCGCTGCTTGTGAGATAATTGACACCAAATAGAAGGCCGACCAGCGGTACTCAGACTGATAAAATTATGGAGTAATGCCAACTACATAGTCATGTCAATCACATTCACCCGCTGCCTGTGAGATAATTGACACCAAATAGTAGGCCGACCAGCGGTACTCGGACTGATAAAACTTAAAGTCAAATTCAAGTCAAGTCAATATTTTTCACTCATTCACAATGTGACATATTGGTTCTAGCATTGATATACTCTAGCAGTCTCTGAAGGAAAAGTTAAATAGAATTTATTTTTGTATCATGTATATGTTTTAACAACATTTTATTTATGAAAGAACATAGGTTGTAAAAAAGACCTTAATACAGAACATCATAAAGTTTATAAATCACATTATAAAGTTACATTATAAAGCTTTTATAATCATAATATTATCATTGAATAATTAAATAATCACAAATTATCTGCATTATTATTTCCTTTTAAATGGTATGTTCAACTAGTATTGTTTTTATCAACCAACTCTCTTGGCCAAAATCGTGAGTTTTCTTTTACTACAATAACATTCTTTACATTGCCTTGACCTTTGAGAGTGTAATGGTCATTGGGAAGGACTAAAGATATTTCGTAAGAATCTTTAAATCTAGTCTTATATATACCGTACCAACTGCAAACAATTTTATTATTCCACCGTACCTAATGTATCAAATCAAGTTTTGAATTTATTTGCCTCGGTACACAAACCTATACGCTAGTTCACGATTTACGCTTAAGTCTACGTTATCTCCGGACACATTATTAACTTCATTCAAATGGGCTTGGGTTGAGAGGATATTAACATTACAGCCTATTAATACACTAATCGATGTGAAACCTGTAGAACTGAATTGTGGTATTAATAGACTGTTGTACCTTCCATAATGATGAAAATAAATAATTGATCCGCTTGGCCAATCTGACGAGTTTCATTGTGCAATATTTTAAAAAGGCTAAATTTGGAAATTTTTAGCACATACAGGTCTTATTTTGTAAAACAATTAATTATTTTGGAACTAGTATTGATTTTGATAAGAGCAAGATATTGATGTAGGAATGATAAAATGACTTTCACGTGATTAATCTATTTGTTATCCTTTATATATATATAAAATTTAAAAAGTATGAACTTGAAAAACCCCTACCATCAGTGTTAGTCATGGGGGTTCTAAGAAAGTTACAGAAAAAAAATAAAGGAAAATGATTTAACCACGGTAGCGACCGATATACTGGACTATTTATGAATATTCATAAAAAAAACTCTATGAATTACAAAATATAAATAAAATCTATAGAAGTACGCCGTTGTTAGGAATTGTAAATAGTAACACAATTCCTAACTACAATTTTCAATCAGAAATATTATAACCAATACCAAAATATAATGATATCTGTACGAAATTCCACTTTCAAAACTATGCAAAAATATTATCATAAGAAGGTACCTACTCAAATTAATATTACTTCCTACAATGTAAGAAGCGACTCGTAACTCGAATTTTATTTAAAATAATAAACAGCTAATACTTTTATTTCTGTATATATTTATTTATATTTTTATTGATTCAATAATTCAAAATTTATACATCGATACCGTTAATCTAATAAATGTAACTATAGTGTCGGCAACGCAAAAGTTAAACTTGGACATCGAGTAACTGTCGAATGTAAATGTCAAATTAATAATGGCGACAAAGTGATTCCGTGATTTTATTGGAGTTGTGTTTATTGCTTTATCCGGACTCCGATTTTTCTATCATTTACGTCTACCTGGACTGTTGAACCAGAACTTCTTGTTGACCTGGCTTTTCGCACTTGGATACCTGAACTTTTAGTCCATAAAACCTTTAAGGTTTAATATATTCGTTTTTATGCGATGATAATCGTTATAAACAGATTGAAATGATTGTTAATCGGAATAATAAATGGGTAAAATGTATATACGTGTTGTTTTTTTTTTTATACATAGACAGGCTATGTTTTATGTGAGAATATGTGACAAGTCATTTATTAAATTATTAGTACTTTATTTGATGTGACCGTTTAAATAAGACGTACTTAGTGGTCGACATAAACGACTACAATTTTTTTTCTCCATAAAATTCTTTGATTATTTCCTTTTTATGACAAATGTCATCGTCGGTTCTGGCGGAATCTTAAAAATTTTGAGACTAGGCAATCTTAAAGTAACAATAATTCACTTTCTGAGAATTTAACAAAAAGATTATTTGGACAGTACCTACTAAACATTTTTTTTTAGTCAGAGACAAAAAAAAAATAGTGGCTAAGTGTAAATCCAAGACGTAAACAAGTTTATAGGTGACCGGCTCGCTGACCGTGCGAAAACTGATTTTAATTTTCAAAGCCGCATAAATAGTATACTTTTGAAATCATAAGAACAATATTTTGATTCCGCAGGTAACTTTTTTTTGACGATAATGAGCTACATCTTTTGACACGTTCAGATGGACTAGATAAATATTTTAGAACAATTTTGTTTGCCGCATCTTGTTCCATTTCCTATTCCTAATTCACGTTATTTTTTTTTTTTGCGAAATTGGAAATAAGTTATCGGAAGTAGCTATCTAGACCTATAAACTGCCTCACTTGCTAGGGAAGTTTATTTAATCAATTATCTTTGCCACGCTGGGCCTAATACCTTCCTGTAATAATATTCTCATATTTTGAACAAATAATCAATATTTTTGATATTTATAGTAAACATTAAATAGCACAATGCCCTGCAAAGTTTTCGGACTACTTTCTTTTAGCGGATTAGTATCAATGATATCGACCACTACATATAATCCGTACACTGTATTTATATAATCCGTAGGTAGTAATCAGTATTTGTACACCGAAAACGGTAGAATAATATGGACATAAATTTAAGACCTATTGTAACATTATTCTGACAATTTAAAACTATTATTACACACAAAACCTTACCGGCTTAAGCTGCCATCTCGACACTGGAGTTTCACACACCTCAAATCAGCACGAAGTATCTCGATGCTATTACACCAACTTTTCGATCCGCAAACATTTTCATCCGCACCGAACAGCAGAGAAACGATGTCAACATCCTTCTGCTGATGTTGTTGAGCAGCGTCTCGGGTAGCCATAAGAAGATTTCCAGTTGTCTCAGCATCCATCCTTAAACATAGAATTATAAGTATTAGAATCGTAATATTGGGCCTATGGGTTATCCCCACTTCTGATGTTAGATTATTAAAAAGAAGAAGGTTAAATATGTTAAACATAAAAGCAAATTATGTGGAAAGCATTTATTGTAATTTAAACCAGTTTTGGTTATAAGTTTAAGTTGTCGTTGAAACTATACCTTTTGCATGAAACAAAAGCAATTTATCATTAATAATCGTTCTATATACTACATTTTGAATATGTTTTTATAATAAAATAAACTTTAGGTAAAACTCAAATTCATTTATTCAATTTAACGAAAAGCTATTTGCTGGTTCCAAAATAGTAGGTTCCAATGGAGAAGAGCCAGCAAGAAACTCCATGAACACTCTTTTAAATTTGATAAAATATTACAATTATTCGGTTACATTATTCAAATCACACAATGTACATAATACACAAAATATAGTCATAATAGTCATATTATAAAATATAAACTACACAATGTACATAATACACATAATATACCTAGTCATAATCTAAATTTATATTCATAGGTAACATTATCACAATACACAAGAAGCTATACTTAACTTATATACAATCTCGGAGAGCTCCGCACCGTTCAACGTCTCAAACAAGAATGACCCAGATCGGTCGGCGCAGGGGCTTTTATAGGCGGTAACAAACAACTTAGTGATGAGTCATACTTATTTGTTACCGCTCGAACGTTGGCTGTTCGTTTAATTTAAAAGTAACATTTAAGACTGTTATTTACTATAATTATTTATAGGTTTATTATTTACTAATATTATATATATTTATTTACTAATATTATATGTATCTATGCCTATACATAAGCATTAACTATCACACTCGTACCGTCCAGTGAGCGAGCCCACGTCACCCACTAGTGACATGTAAACGGCGCGGCCCCGGCGCGGCGCGGCCCTGGCGCGGCGGCCCGGGCCCCAGCGCCCCCTCGTGCACATTATGTGCAATCTCGTTCCAATTTTGCCGAATGCGCCTTTCGCGTAATCCTCATACTCTCCAAATGGAACTTATTTCGTACGAATTTCGTAGGTACTAGTAATATTAAGGCTTTAGGCAAATATAGCCGCTCCGTAACTTCGGAGACGAGTTTTTACTCGACGGAATAATTTGAGCTCATCTCATTCAGTCGGCGGTGCTGCTGTAGTGTGCTCTGGGTGTAGTTAATAATTCCGCGAGATCAGAACAAAGGCGGACCGCACCACAATGGAGTAATGTCTCAGCAATTGTGATGAGCCGATACCCGCTAAATATTTAATAGTTCGATCTTCACCGCTCCGCTCTGCACCGTGCTTTACCGCGCCGAGTCTGAGCGTCAGAGCCGACAATGAGCTAATCTATTTGTGCTGATACATAGTGTCAGTTACAAGCCTGCACACCTGAAGCATTGATTTATTAGGCCTGCTTGTAGAGCGGGACCACCTGTTTTTGTCATTTGTTTTCATGGGCGCTGGTGCCAGTGAGAATGTTGTTCAGCTCCGAGAGTCGCACAATATCATATTTGACGAAAACTATAGTGTCACATCGGCACCGCCTTGGGCGACGTCACACAACAGTACGCGAGCGTGCCATCGTGCATGCCGAGTGACCGCCACGTGCTATCAGAGAGACGACCACACAAGCTGACCAGCGAGCACCGCGCGTGCCTATCAAACAAGCAGCCACGTACTGATAAGGAACTAGGTTCTGCCAGCGGCTAAAAGCATGCGTTCATGAAAAGCAGGAAGTGGTGGCGAAGCAAACTGAGACCTGACACGATAACCACGCGGTGCGTCAGAGCAGCCGATATGAGTATTCATAGGACAAGTTGCACACTGTGCGTGCACTGCATAAGATAAGCCAAAAATTAGGTTCTCCAACGTCTTAATCAAATCAATACCCTTCTCTGTTTATCGTAAGGTCTGTGAAGAGTTACGTTTTACTGCAAATGCATTATAACCAGCGTCACGGCTCGGGTGTGGCTGCCGGCGGAAGGTAAAGCGACGGCAAACCCGAGCGGTTGATGTGCGGGCGCGACAAACAAAAGACTCGGCCAACAACACGCGGCCCACGCTATTAGCGGCTTGTGTGCGGCGGCTAATGGCGATGCACGCGCCGCGCCCGCCACACTGCGCAACTACATTATGTCGTGATTATACGTACATATATGTCAGATTTCCTTCCTATGTATTATACACCTATTTTGCAGAAATATTTTGTAAATTTGTGTGATGTGGGTTGGAGGTGATTTGTCATGCTACTAGCCTCTGAAGAAGTCACTAACAGAAATTTTCACAGAATGAACTGCAGGTCCTATGATCGAAAGACAAACAAAGCGATTCGAGCAACTAAGTTGTATGTAGTCTTTGGAACACGGCGAGTGGAACACATGCATAACTGTGTGTAACGCAATACTGATGCACTACTTAAGAAAAAATGAGGGCAGGCGCCATTGAATGGTATCTGGGCGAGACGAGCCGAGAGCAAACAGCGCGCTATCAACATTGCATCAGCACACACGCCACACAAGCGGCGCCACTCGCTCCATTCAGCGCCGCTCGTGCGCCGCGCGCCTTTCGTTACAGCGTTACAGGAAGTTCAGTCCTGTCGTGCTTATTATGATTATTTTCCGGTTCCGAGTTTCCGAGTCACTAAAGAAGAGTACAAGGATAGAATTTTACAAATTTAACTGCTACGACGAAACAAATAACAGAAGCTAGTAAAAGTCGTTCTGAAAAGTTCAAAGTTAGTTCTGAAAAAAACAAAAGCATTATAGTTAGTGAATTATTGAGATGTGGAATAGTTGAGTCCGCCTCGAGCGGCGCGCGGCGGCGAGTGCCAAGTGCACGACATTGGAACAGCAGTTGATTTCGCTACAACAAGTGAGCCAAACGAGAACTTAATCTGTTAAGTGTTTTGTTGTGTTGACACGTTCGCGCTCAGTGTGTAATGTCACACACTGGTGCCAGGCCGGGGCAAGCTGGTAGACTTTTTAATCACCGTGTGCAGAAAGTCTCGCTGTAAAAATTATTACACATTTTTCATATGCGTGATGGCTCAGTGGTTAAGGCGCCCGGTCCCACTCTTATAGTTGTGGGTTTATATAATTATTGATGGAACAGGCATGCAGCTGGCGACTCTGGAAGGTTGTTTACATCAGTTACCCTCAAATATGATTTATTAAAAACTCAAATAGATCATGTCTCGTCAGCAGAAGACAGTCTGACATCCGTACACACCTAGGAAGATACTGTGAGGTTCTGTTTGTTTTCTTGTTAAATAATAAAAGCCGTAGTACGGTGTGGCGCACAGCTCCGGCGCGCTGTAGGTGTCGCTACAGCGGCTACACAAACACCGCCAGCGACACAAAGGCTCTCGCTCGCTGCTCGTTATTTTTGTTTCCAAACGTTCTCCTAATTTGTCGGCCATTAGCTCAGCCTCATTACTATCTTTTATTGTTCTTTGAAGGAGTTGTCTCGCGCAGTACTCCCCCACCCTCCTCCCTCCATCCCGCACGGCACGCCCCCCACCCCGGCCCCCGTGCCCCAGACGGAACATCGCCCCGTTGTTTTTCAGTTTTATTTAAAGGCTGTTAAAAAGGCCTCGAGCCGGAAATTATATTAATTAACAAGCATTGCCTTCCGGCACTCACCGCTTCTGGGAACGACTCTCGTTCCGTTAAAGTTATTTTTATGTTATTTTTTTATTGTGACAAAAATATTATAATTGAGTTAGTCGTTAAAGTGCTCTTAAATAAATTTATGCAATCATGTGCTCTTACATTCTACAGTAACGCAATGTCTTTGCTATATACCCGGAACCACTCAACACAGCCTCATTTTACTTTGACTGTAAATCATACAGTTTAGTGCTAAAAACTATGCAATTGTTGTAAAAGTCGTCAAAACAGCAGTAGCTCACCTGTAGGGCGAACTTTGTCGCGCGGTATTTTTATTTTATTTTATTACTATTAGGAAAACTTACAGCTACATGATACAATAACACTTAGAGTAGGTAGAAAATGGCCAATTACAAGTTTTCACTTATAACATAACGTTGTGACTAAAAATCATGACGACAACAGCATAGCGTAAATACAAGAGCGCTCTAATTAACAATACTAAAATACGATTCGTTTCTCAATTAATAACAAAAAAGCGATCGGCTAAAGTTTTCTTTAGTTTTTTAACATTGGTTAAAAATAAATCAAGATCAACATCCTGACACACAGTGTTAAAAGAACGACAAGCTCTCATTAAATATGAGTTTTGGCGATAGTTTGTTGAAACTGTAGGAACATGAAGGAGATGCGGTTTGCGACGAAGTGCACACGAATTAGGTACGCGAAGTCCAACCTTGCTCACCAGCTCAGGGACGTCAGTGGCACCATTCATGACGCTAAATAAGAAAGCGAGATCTGCAATTTTTCTTCGTTCATGTAGGGGTAGAATGTGAAACTTTCTACACCGGCTCACATAATCAGGAAGAAAGGTATTAGAACGATATTGAGCGTATCTCAAAAATCTCTTCTGTATACCTTCAATGCGATTAACATAAATATTATAATGGGGATTCCAAATTTGAGAAGCATATTCGAGGTGGCTACGGACAAACGCACAGTAAAGAATTTTCATAGTCTTGATATTCTTAAAATCAGAAGATATCCTAAAAATAAAACCTAGGGCTTTAGAAGCTTTGTCTACTACCTTATTTATATGCTCATCAAACAAGAGCTTAGAGTCAAAAGTTACACCAAGGTCCCTTATGACGCTAACTCTGGCTATTGAGGTGTTTGATAGCTTATAGTCATAATTAATAGGGTTTGGTTTGAAACACATCGTACGTGAGGCGAGTGTGCTGAACTGAGGGCGCTCCGCGGGAGCGCACACAGTTAGTGGCGGCGCCCCCGGACTGCGCCCCCTGACGCACGCACGTGTTGCAAACATCACAGGAAAGGCTTTTAAGTATTTGTGTCCCTCGGTAATAGACGAGTTCCTTATTGAAAACTGATCAATTCTAGTCCCAGCCGCTATCCGCAGCCGAGCGATCAGTGCGAAAACAAACACAATGACAGTCTTTACTACTTAAGATCGTGCTGCCTCCAAACTCAAACAATTTATTTAGTTACAACGATATATTAATACATAAATGACTGTAAAGATAGTTTAAATATGGTTAAATAAATAAATAAATAAATACAAATAATAAATGATTGATTGAAGACATCACCGAAGGATGTTAAGGCTTCCACAGAGAATTCTCTACTCGAAGTGACACGTGATCTGTGGCATGCGAGCGGCTTCACTGCATGTACTCGTTTCAAGTTTAATATTATATGTTACACAGCACTGCACAGTAACTGTGTGGTGAAGTCCCGAGCTCAGTGACATCGACACGACGTGTCCAGCGAGTTATCGATACATCACGCGACATGCACCAGTCGCCGCCGCAGTCGGAGTTAGCGCCGCTCGCCAGTAGGCCGGAGCGAACTCCTTCCCTCGCTGGGATCAATCTCTGTCGCCGTTCACTTTGCTGCTGTTGATGTTCATGTTATTAATATCTAGCATCACTACACTACTACACTGCACTGAGACGCGTTGCTTGCTTGATTAAAATTCGATGTTTTCAAGTTTCAAGGTTTATGATCCCGCTTCTGAGAGCACTAATTAATCATATTTATTATTTGCTAATCATAGAAATTTTACTTAAACATAGTTATTCTTAAAAGAGATATTGGTGCAGATTCTCTTGTTCACAAACTAAACTATATTTAAGTTCAGTGCATCTTTCTCTTTCCATTTCGTTAAGAAAAGGACAGACGATACGTGTCAGGTTAGTCCTGTCAAATTAGCTAGCGCCTGAAGTAAATTGATGTATTTTTAGTAGCCATGTTTTTAATCTATGGAGTGTTTTTGGCAGGACTTAACAAATATTTTATCTTATGTCTTTTCTTAATGAAATGAAAAGAGAAAGATGCTCTTTAACTTAAATTTGGGTAAGTTTGTGAACAAGGAAATCGGCTCCAATGAAGACAGTAGAGACATAAGTTTACGCTAATGAAATTATGTTGAACTTTAAACGTACTCAAACAAAGTTGTTCTAATCCCTCGCTAAAGTTTATTATGAAGAAGTACTTACACCAGCGAACACGACAGTGAGTAAGTGAGCCGACACAAGTTGTGCGCGACATCCGATATCTGTGCGAGAGCCGTCCTGAACGCAATGAACATGTCAGCGAGCGGTGAAATTATTACACAATCTTATTTCGATTTGAAAAACATCTCTGTCGAAGCTTGCGACGTCTCAGTGAAATCTTATTCCGCACACAATATGAAACGAATTGTCAGAGCGCGGCGCGGTGAGCACACGACCGATGTGTCAGCAGACGCGACGCCGCGTGCATACCGCGCCGCGTGGGTACCGCGCCGCGTGCGTACCGCGCCGCGTGGGTACCGCGCCGCTTGCATCCACCCGCTCTCCTGCTGCCTTTGTACGGATAAGTCAAAGCGTGTTAGTTTCGTGTAGTTTGCACTTTTGTACTAGTCTGTATTTTGATCGTATTCTAAAAGAAAATCGGCTTCTGAAATATATTGATAGGAATATCACGACAATCACTCGCTCAATTAGTCGCTTATACGGTGATAAGTTACGAATTTAGTTAGCTATAGAATATGTTAATTTGTTTTCGTTGTTGTGTATTTTAATTTTAGTTCAATAATAAGAACCTATCTGCCGCATTAGGCACGTCCTGTAATGGTAGAATTAAGGTTGTGTGTGTGTGTGCAAATAACAAAGTAAATAAAGTGATCTTACAAATCCAAGCTAGAGGAACCCAACGTGTCAGGCCGTAGTACCCGAGGTTATCGACAAAACAAATGCTCAATCAACAAACCCACACCATAGCTTCACCCTATATTTGAATATTTCGGAGCCTTCAAAAACTACAAAATGTAAAATAATTTTATTTGCAAAATACTTTTTAGCTAATAGCTAGCATCTAAAACGGAATATTAATTTATCTTCGTGTCACTACGCGAACACAACTCGCGTTCTATTATATTATGTGCTAACACTCGCGGATATTACAATGAATAACGGATTACAACAACGGGTGATACTACTCATTAGTCATTAGTACGTGTGTTGTGGGACACATCGTCTTGACAGTTGTCAGCGTGCACCGCTGCAGCTGGCGAGCTCTAGTCCACACTGACCGGCGTGAGCCCCGCCTGCTCAGCACATCAGCGCACATGTTGAGCCATTACTAACGCGCCTTGCTCTTACTGTTTCGCGGCTATATCTTACACTTAATTTAACCTCTCGACGACCAACCGACAGCCGGCTGTCTGGCTGCTATTGTCTTTCTATTGTGTCTCGGAACTATGCTACTATAATCTACGTAGATTAAAAAAAACGATCTACAGATTATCTATGACGAAATACTATATTAAATACTGACTGCATGTTGTACACACGTACTTGTAACATCTGCTGCACTATATTGATACATCATTATGTGTAATAATTTATGTATATCACTTGCTCCGGGTGAGATTCCGAAAACTGCTCGAAATCACGTTAACCACAGTTCAATTTACAGACACGAGCTCCTGCGGGAATATGAGAAGTTCCCGGTAATATGCAGCTCATTCAAATACACGTCTGACGTAGGTACTTGCTTTACTATATACTTATATTTATTTCCCATAACCCAACAGTGCAACACCGCACAAATTCCTGCAGCAGAAATTCCTGTTTATACAAATATGAAGTTCTTTTGTAGTGAGTTCAGCTGCCTTTATAGACAGCAATATTGCGCTAGAAAACAATAAAACGTGCACTAACTCAATAATGGCAATTTTTAAGCGTCCAACACGAGCCACCCACAGCAGGCAGCTGCCGAAGATCCACTCCTCGCGATGGAGGACTCGACACACGCCGTAAATGCTCGGTAAATAATGCAAGAACTTTATCTGACAGCATTAGAAATCGTATCGTCATCGTCTCTAAAGACTATTTCTCCGCAAAAGCTTTAAATAACTGTATAAGCTGGTTATTGTGAAGTCGAAAACTCGAAACCTTCTGTCGGTTGTTATTTCCCGACTCGCGGCACACTGGCGCAACGTTGCCTGAAAGGAAGCCAAATATAAATGGAGGTAAGTATATTATTAATAGTTAGCCGGACCCGCCGGCGGTTATAAAGAAAATCGTTCGAGAAGCGAGGAAACGGAATTGCCATCCGATTGAAATTCGAGTCGAGTAGGAAAATCTAGCGGATAGCCGCCGCGACCACTACCACGAGACTTTACACTCTGTGCGAGCTGCACCTGCTCACGATATGAGCCCCGGTGCACGGGAGGGAGCAATATGCAGTGCCAGTGGGTGGCATGCACAGCTTGCTAATCAGATATTATTATTTTTAAAGAAATCTACATTCCCGCTATGACTCATTCACTGAGTTAGTTGTTAATTAGCTCTTGTGGCTGCTTCACAGAGGCATGTACACAATCCTGTGATTTGTAACTGTTTGTGACAATATTCTGAACTAGTTATTAGGACGAATAACGATATCGGAGATTTAATAGCCAAGAGTCTTGACGTTTCTATAAGTGTATGCTTTTATGTGTAAACTGAATAATAATATAAAATGTGTAATAATGGTGATAAGGTACTTACCCTTATCAGACATTGACGGGTTAGCCTTATCATTCTTGTATGCAATAGAACGGCCATTAATACTCAAAAAACCCTTAGAAGCCTTAGCTTCGAAAGGGTGCAAACGGTTTTTTGAAAGGGATATTCGTAAGGGCTACCAATTACATAATAGTTGTCCGGTATGAAGGGGTTTACGTACACATCTTATGTACAATTGAGTTAAATGGATAACCGATTAGTAACATAGTAGAAGGCCTTCTAGAACTGTAGGTGAAACCTATTTTAGCGAGTTAACAGTCGCGATCTTTACTGTGTTGACATCGGGCATCTTGTGTATGTGTAGTTTGTAATTACGCGACGTTGTCCGTGTGTACTCAGAGCGCTATGTTTAACGACCAACCGCGCCAACAAGCATTATCAACATAGAATCGTGTCTGTAACATAACCCTTCTTCGTTTTTTCCAAACTCGTACTTTGAAATGAATAAATAATTAATGAATTTCTTATTTTAGTCGACTTTTACCAACTTCTAATAATCGTTTCAATTAGAAGAAGGCGAAATTGGCTCCTAACATAGCCAAAAGATACACATTAGATCACCATAACGGTACCTCGTAATCTGATCGTGTTTGGGTTCGTAAGAATTGATACTGCTTTAATAGACGCGCTGACACTACAACTCGCCGCTACATCAACACGCAGAGCCGCGCTGTGCCGAGGTGAGTCGGTTCATTACAATATCCATACTAATATTATAAATGCGAGTGTAACTCTGTCTGTCTGTCTGTCTGTCTTTCTGTCTGTCTGTCTGTCTCTTCTTCACGCCGAAACCACTGAACCGATTTGAATTAAATTTGGTGCAGATATAGTCTGAGACCAGAGAAAGAACATAGGATAGTTTTCATCCCGAAAATCCCCCGGGAACGGAAACTATTGTTCCACGCGGCCGAAGTCGCGGGCAAAAGCTAGTTTAAGTATATTTTCAACGTATTCACAAGATACTTCCAAGCGTGTGGTCAATATCTAACAAGTATTAAGTTACAATTCATTCCCGAAGAGAAAAGAGGCGAATAATGAGCTGCACAATAACGACACGCTCGCTAAGTACGACACGAGGCAGCGCAGCTTGGAAGCGAGCCAGCGAATAACTGCCGCGGAAAGAACAAGAAATTATTATGAATAAAAACATTACGAGCTGCAGCGCTGCCAAAAGATTTCAATTACGTCCATGAACATACCGACAAATAAATTGGGAACGAAAACTCCGGCGGACACGATGCATGCGGCGGTGCAATCATCCGCGGTGGAACTGTAAAACAATCGTTTAAGTATTGAAATAGACTGCGCCGCTGTCCGCCGCGGGGCGACTTCGCTAATAAAGTCGCGACTTCAAGTGCTCGCGTTACTTTGCTCTCGGTTATTACGGGCGAGCTAATTAGCGAACTTGATCACCCTCCAAATGAACCGCACTCCGGACCCGAATGTGGAAAAGTGGGCGTTTTACATTACTACCGCAGTGCATTGAGTACAAATTGCTCGATTAGTATAGAGCGCGTGAATATCTCCCCGGCGCCGCTCATTCTGCTGACATAAGGACGAACCTCAAAACATTTCTGAATGGGTTCCCATTAAAGCAAATGCATATGTCTGGTTTATTCTGTATGTTTACAATACATTTGGTTTTAACTTCGAACCCTAGAAATGATCGGCAAGATTGTGTATCAGCGCTCCTCCACGTGTTCGTACTGACGCGGTGTCGCCGATCTCTCGTACAGTAACGAGTGCACAAAGTCTCCGAGTTAGCGCGCTGCAGAGACGATCAACTTGGAGATGGATTACAAAGTTACCGCTCGCGCTCGCAGCTTCATTCATTACGCGATCGCTGCGAAAGGACGACGTGCGAATCTCGTTTTAAATATGTATTTAACTATGAGTCGTGCGAATGTTGAAATCTAAGCAAATCAACATAAAAATCATAGTCCTCAAGATGTATGACTACCATTAAATTGATAAAGATCGCTCCGCAGAGAAAATAGTGCTAGCTTTCAGTTATTATGCGCTGTAGTTAAACAACTTTGAGCAGACAATTTGATACCTACTTTTACAAAGTAGAGAAGATTTATTTTGTGAAACGACAATGAACGTGTAATTATTCTTGTAAAATGGATGACAGTATAATCATAATGAAGTTAACGCGAAGTCCTTCCTCGCCACAATGTTATCTCCGGGGTGGCGGCGGCGGCGGCGGGTCGACTCGATCGCGTCCATTACAACTTGTACATTAAGCCGGAGATAAATCTCTCAGTTTCCATTACCT
Organism: Athetis lepigone; assembly: GCA_033675125.1. Classification (NCBI taxonomy): domain Eukaryota; kingdom Metazoa; phylum Arthropoda; class Insecta; order Lepidoptera; family Noctuidae; genus Athetis; species Athetis lepigone. The sequence goes on from CM066236.1 coordinate 21,317,048, forward strand.
CCGATTCTTTCTCATTCCCAATTCAATTTTTAGCGAGTCATCGTGCGGAGCGAGGTACCTACTTCGTTTTCAAAACTTGGATAAAGTCAATTTGTTTAGCGCAAGTTTGAGTGTGCGGCGCGGGGCGCGGGTGTGCGGGGCGAGAGGGGGAGGGATCTATCAGCGTTTGTCGTGTAAGATTGATGGCACCCCCCCCCCCCCCCGCGGGTGGTGGTGCACACAGTTGAGGCTGTGTATATAAAATAAAATGCTATAAAAAAAAACAAATATTTTACGGTGTTATGTCTCCTAATATCAGATGCACATAGTTTCATGGCGCGGAGTGTTGAAGCAACACGTTATACATTTCGGAGTAAACCCAGCAAGCGGTTCAGATAATTTAACGATTTCACTGCAAACAGTCCATTGCGCTGTCATCCTACTACATACCATCATCATTAAAACAATATCAGATGTTTTCTAGTTGATCCTTAAAGAACAATGACACGAGTTTATTATTTATCTATTTATGCTGCTGCTGTCACTCACACAAGGCGAATGTGCAGTGTCGTGCCGTGCCGCGCTGTGCTGTGCACATTAATAGCCGCGCTCAGCACGCTCCATTAACTCCTGCTGAACCAAACTACAGTTTGTTTTAGTCAGTACAGCGATACGGTGTAATAACTGCTGCGTTGCGCTCTCGCCAGTCTTGTAGAGAGGTGTGTCACATGTGGTTTCAAACATTCTTCCTTCATTGTACACACTTAATATTCGGCTGGTAGACGTGTCTATCTAAGGAAATAACAACAACGACCAAATGATTTTCCGTAACTACTGCCATTTGTGTAAGTTATTATAGGAGCGAAGACGGCGGCGATATCAATTACCGTTCTGCATTATTTAGTGAATGCTACCCCCTCCGCCCCGCACGGCACAGCACTGCATGTAAACAGCGCTAGCATAACGCTAAGTGCACCGCAGTGCGTGAGCAGCAGGCGGCGGGCGGCGTGCGGCGGCGTGTCGCGCGGTCGCAGGTGTGCGCGCGGCCTAATGTCGTCGTTTGTATGTACTCCGCGCTACGCCAAGATTTATGATGTGCATTCTCACCTTACGCCGCGATAAGTACACAATAATTCTGATACACGGGTATTTAAAACCGAAAAGTGAAATGAACATCGTCGCTTGCAGAATTTCTGTGTAAGCAAGTAGCAGCTAATGTGCACATATTTCTGACTACTACTAATTGTACAAATGCTACGCGTATTACATGTCGTAGTACAATTGCGACGATAACTGCTCAAACTGATACAGTTACTATGCCTACTTTATGTCGTAATAACTTTGCCACTTGTATTACCATACGCTATAAGCTTGCTACATTTACTACGCCGTAGCATAAATGCTACGGCGTAGCATAAATGGTACGGCGTAGCAAGTAGTAATGCACCGTAGAACATTTGCTTCGCCTACTAAATTATTATTACACTAGCTTTTGCCCGCGACTTCGTCCGCGTGGAATAATAGTTCCCATTCCCGGGGGATTTCCGGGATGAAAACTATCCTGTGTCCTTTCTCGGGTCCCAGACTACATCTGTACTAAATTTTATTCAAATCGGTTCAGTAGTTTAGTCGTGAAGAAGAGACGGACAGACAGAGTTACTTTCGCATTTATAATATTAGTACGGATAAATGCTACGACTACCAGACTATGTACGTGGTAAACACGCTATGACTACTACATTCGTGTATATTCGCTACGACGTAGCAAAATTCTACGTAGACCACTACGCTTTGTAGAACGTTTGCTACGACTTCTGGGCTACGCAGTGCTACGTCTACTACTCTACGTAGTAAAATTATTTTGCCTAGCTCATGCACACCATGATTACATAGAAAACATATTGGCATGTCACATCTATAATGCTATACTGTTGGTATAAGTAATCATGACAACACTATGTTAATAAAATAACCAACTCATATAATTTAGTGTGTAACGTGAGCGTTCGATAGGTGTTTGCACGCGAATACTGGCCCCATTTAATAATAAGTTATTATTGATGACAAGCTTTCACATGTAAGTAAAAAAGTACAAAATAATACATTTTTTTTTTTTTTTTTTTTTTTTTGGTGAGTGGGAAATCATCCAATGACTGCTCCCGTCCTGGGTGCGACGGGAGGGCGTGTCAGACTCTTACTGACTAAAACCCACTCATGTTCCTTCGATTGCCCTTTATGTTCCAGGGTCACGGTAACCACTATAAACATTCCGCAACCCCGGCAGGCGTTGGCCCTGTTGGGCCCCTTCCTGTGCTGACTCCTTCTCTTTGAGGCGCGCGTGGAACAAAACGCGCCGTCTACGCGGTCCTGGTCCTAGCCGGGCGGCGAGCTACCCATCGCTCGCCATCCGCAGAACCGCGCCTACGGTGGCCGGTAGTCGTCTTGCGACTCTCGACGTCTTCGCCTGGGTCTTAGTCCGGGGCGAGAGGCTCGTCGTTGCCTCTCGCGCGCCGCCGCTTCCTTCACTAGCATAACTGCTTCACAGAAGGAGGCGACGGCATCCCATTCCGTCTCGCCCCGAAGCATGGCCTGAACCAGCGCCGGGCGCGAGAGGTCACCGCCGCCGATCGCCTCTACGAGGACACGTCGATGCTCCGCCCATGCGCGGCACACCTCGACTGTGTGCTCGACCGTGTCCTCCAGGCGACCGTTACTGCAGTGGTGACACCCAGGCGTCGCTTCCGCCCGAATCCGACACAGGAACCTCCCGAACTGACCATGTCCGGTGAGGACCTGTGTCAAGCGAAACGTGAGAGTGCCATGACGCCTCTCCAGCCACTCCTCAAAGAGGGGTCTTACCGCCGCTATAACGGCGTGCCCAGCACTAGGTTGACAAAATAATACATGACAACCATGAAGCAACTTCTTTGTTTATTTTCACAGGAGACAGAGGTTTCGTGTTAGTGCATGCAAATAGTTAACTACACAAGTTAATGTATAGCACTAATAAAATAAACATAAATATAAATATTAGTAAGAACAAAATTACGCTTTCCAATTTTAAGGTTAACTTAACGAGCGTATAACAATGACATTAAAATCCAAAATAATTTATTTTAAACTTAGCATGCTTCATAAAATAAAAGTAATGGGTCATTAAATTCATAATAATTCCATTGTTATACAATAATTCACTATAAGTAGTAAAACTGATTTAAATGCATTTTTACTTGCTACAATATACGTGCACCGAGCGGTTCGAACTTCGAACTAACTTGTATGTAAATTAATAAATAAAGTTTCAAGGATTGATCTAACCAAATTTTAGTATTTCAACACATCGCACGAAGAAAACTCATGATCTTATGTGCAGTTATCTAAAACTGCACATAAAATCATATGTTTTCTTTTGTGAAGTAATAATAAACTAAAATATTGGTACTTGCTAAATGTCATGATTCTACGATAATGGAACTGTGTAAGTAATAATTCTCTCTTTCCAATAAACCTTTAATGCCAGCCTATTGCCACCCCACTGCAGGGCAAAGGCTTCTCATCATCTCACACAGTGGAGGCACGTAATTTACTGTTTAGTTTCATATTACAATATTTAATCACTGCTGTAAACAAACTGTGCAATGGTCCAATTAATCGAAAACAGCGATAGTGTGTTACTAAAAAAGATGTGAAAATATAGAGCTTCCTAGAGTCAATCAGTCAGCGCCGTCCGCTCCGTCACTCTGCTCCGTCACTGCGGTTTAATGGAAACCGGTTTATATCCCGGATATATTGAGTGTTTCACATCCAAATTAAAAGGTTCAGATATTTAAAGGCCCGTTACTTAAAGGATTTAAATCAATTAAACTTGTTGATTAGGGTTAGATGAATAAAACATAACAATACAATAAAACAGACTCATATAACGAGCACGATACAAAGCTGCAGTTCACAAGTACGTGACAAGCTGTGATTCATATTCGAGATCGTTCATCGTCGCGGAGCCTGGGCGTCGTAAAACCGATTCGGTTTATTGCCGTCAATGGATATTGAAGTGAGATAGTTTACCGTCGGCGCGGCTGTGACGGCGGATTGTGGCGCGACATCGGCGTCGCCGTCAAGTGACACTGTGTCATCGTTTGTCAGAGTATTACTGTGACGGGATTGAAAGATTCGCGTCACATGTGACGATGTCAAGGGAGGCAACTTATGCAGTGAGCCAATCTTTCATAACCATAGGTTTTAATGTTATAACATGTTCGCTGTGTAGTACTAAGTTCCACGCTTTCATTCTGTTCCCGCGCGTACAGCTCATTATTAATTCATCAGCGTAAGATAATTAAAACATCGTGAACAACCTGAAGGCGTGAGTTCTCGCGAGGCGCCTCACCTCGCTAACATATTGCTCGCAGCGCCGCTGACTTCGACTAATTATGAAATGAAAACAACCCCACAAGTAATTAAAAGCAGAATCCTATTAGTAAACGAACGCTGTTAATTATAATATTTACACAGAATTGAATACCATACATGCATTCATTTTATTACTATCTTTGTTATTAATTGCAAAGAATCTTCATTCTTATCATTAAACAAAGAACTACCTTCTGATAAAGCAATTTACATGTGAATAAATCAGCTCGATGGGTACTTGTCTCAGCAGCCAACATTGTTTTTTTATTCGTAGATATTTCTTTTAACTATAACACTAGCACGTGTGAGCTAGGCGCCGAATTTGAGTTAAGACTTGATGCTAGAAAGTTCTGGATCTCAACCTGCCTTCATTTAAATACTTCTTTTTTTATGCGATTTAGCTTCTGTGTGCGCTCGGCACTACTTCACTGAAACTCGCGCAGGGGCGCGGTATGACTAACTTTTAATTTGTCTCAAACATTTTAAACTCGTACCAAGCGCTACAAACTTGAAGTTATGTCTCTTCCAGTTACTTAATATTAGATGGTAACTGGAAGAAGTATGCTTGTTCACCATCAGGATTGTCCGCTGTGCTGTTTGTTGTGCTCGGAGGAAGCTCAGCAACACGCCATGATTGTGAACGGGCGACTCGACGTCGTATGAGTACTGCGTGATAATAACCTTGTGAAGCGGACTTTAAATATTATACTATTTCCTCCTAAACATGTTAAAACTTGCATTAAGTTTGAAAATAAAATGTATTTCGTTACAAATGTGTCATCCTTATCGAGGCGTGTGGCAGCGGCGAATATTCCATTTGGAGCGGAGCGGAGGAGGCAATATCCAGCCTCGGCCGAGAGCGCCGCCACTACCTGCATACACGATTTATTTACATGAACATTCACTATTATACAGATAAAGGTTTATTCTGAGCTAGCGGATGGCGGCGAGCGGCCACGAGGGGGCGCCACTGCGGCACAGCTGTAACACGTACGTGTTGAGAATGGAAGGGCTTTATTTACTATTAGCGTATTGTAATGAACACGCCGGGCCCACTCGGGAATCAATTGAGCTCGATATGGAGTGTATTCATGCCGTGTTCGTCCGTTTGTAATGCGTACTCTAAAGGCCCTGCGCAGACGGCACACTTTTTGTGCGATCGAGTCTGCGGCGCACAAAAAGTCTGCATGGCGCGCAAAAAGTCGGTCGCGGATTTTTCACAGACACAACGCACACGACGCACATCTTCGATCATTTTGTCGGCAGAGCTGTAGGGACGTAGACGCTATGGAAATCGTGCAGAGATCGCGATGTATTATTTTGTACATGAAGTACAGAAAAAGAAATAGAGAATTTTGGGTACATCCTATACTTTTGGAAAGATTACTGAAGGGACAGTTGGGTAGTTTACACCATCCATACTAATATTATAAATGGGAAAGTGTGTCTGTCTGTCTGTCTGTTTGTCTTTCTTTCACGGCAAAACGGAGCGACGGATTGACGTGATTTTTTGAGTGGAGATAGTTGAAGGGATGGAGAGTAACATAGGCTACTTTTTGTCTCTTTCTAACGCGAGCGAAGCCGCGGGCAGAAGCTAGTTAACCAATAAATGTTAGACACAATTTCTATAAAACCTCTTTTAATTTCAGCCCAATAAATTCGATTCATTTTCAATTTGCTAGAACATTTGATTTTTAGTTGCTTTGAAATCAATAAATAGATAGTCAACTGAGTTGTTATTTTAGTGACGTCATAAGTTGCCATTGCCATACAAAATCTATTCGAAAATTGCGTTTTGACAGCTCATAAAAAGTACGTCAATTGATAATGGTGGAAATAACCGTGTTCCATACTAAACATTCAATTCTAAAACAACATCCAGCATTTTTTTTTTCAAATTTTATAAATTGTCTGTTACTACATTTGATGAGTTGCTATTTACAGCACATTTCTTTCCACATTTTTCTTTTTAAATGTCTAACATGATATTCTGCCTTAGAAGTATCATAAATTGCTGGTCTGTCTTGGATTTCTTGAATTAACATAGTTACATCGACCACTGGCGCCATGATAATAGATCGCGTGCGTTACGTCCACCCCTAGCAAATGCAGAGCGTCCCTAGCGTGTGCGCCGTCTGCGTTACCGCGCGTTGAAGCAAACGTTCAATTTTTTTCACACACTTTTTGTGCGAAACGGCGCGCCGCGGCGCGGTGCGGTCTGCCCGAATTACACGGATTTTATGTGCGCCGGACTTTTTGCGCGTCGTGTGCGTTACTGCATATAATTGCATAGGTTCTATTTTCACAGACTAAAAAGTGCGTCACGGATAGTCTGTCGTCTGCGCAGGGCCAAAAGGGTATCAGAATGTGTGTAATACTTTAGTAGTAGCTCGTCCACCAGCCTAGCGCCCTCAACAACAGGCAGCTAATTTACCCATGTTTTTCTTTCATTAATAACAATAACATTATATAGTAAAAATATAAGGTTTATGTTTAATTCTGCGTCACGTGACACAACAAGCAGCAGACTCGCCCGGGGCGGCGGCGCCCGTAACACAATCAAAATACGAGGCTCGCCGTCTGCAGCCTGCGGTGCACTGGCGCCTGGTGCAGTTGGACCGAATAGACGGAGGTATATTTATATCATTATCCCGGTGTCTTTTATTAGCAACAAATATGTCTGTCTTAGTAAGTATTAGCGCACACTTTTTACCAAGCTTGGATAATAAACAAAATACACAGTGCAATCTGTTAAATAACGCAAATCCTTTGTCTTCAGGCAGCAGATGAGCTATGAAGTCTTTCGTCTACCAACAATGAGTGATCTGCCTGATGCAGATCGCATCATCTTCAACAGAGTGACCCCATTATATACAGACATGTTTGTGCAACTCTCAGCGCCCGCTCGTCGATAGCTACCACTTAATATTTAAGGCACGGCGCGCGTCTACAGTATCCGCACATTGAACTATTCCACAACACATTGCTGAAGGAGCACTGCATCTTAGAGGAGTAAAGGATTCAATTATCCCTATAAATCAGTTATATTCGTTGGTATCGTTCATTGACATTTATTGTTTGTAAAGTCACGGGATAATTATCTACAAAAACATGCAATGGAGACTATTTGTTCAACGTTATATAATCACTAGCAGAAGAAGTTCAAAATTAGGGACTATCACAAAACAGTTGGAACTTTTTATTTGCACATTATACAACGAGTTTGCACGACAATGCCATAGCGTTCCAATCGTGAGATAATAAGAAAACACAGCACAATAGATAGTTATCTAGAAGCAATTGCATGCAGATTACATTCGTGCCCGACGATGTTACAAAACAAAGAATCCCGCGCCGGCGAATAACGCGGAGCGACGTAATTACTTGGTACAGAGACACGCCGCGCCGCCGTAACTAACTGTATTGGGCTCGAACGTTCAAGTTAAAGTTTCGTTTAGATGCGATCTCGTGCGCGGTTAGTGCGGCGCGGCACGCCATCAGGTACTGCGCCACGCTGTTACCAGCGCAATACGATTATTTTATTTTGCTTACCAAACAATATAAACCAATATTGCATTCTTTATCTAGGTCTAATACTTGCGAGCATATTTTCTGTGCAATTGTAAAGTATGTTGAAATGAAACTGGTTGAAACATAAGATAATAACGCTGTGAATTTGTTAGCATACTTCAGGCTGGTTTTATAGTCACGCTGCTAGACTAGCCGCTGGGCAGTGCGCTGTTAACAGCGTGCTAGAACAGCTGTACACTGTGAAACGAGATTAGTACTATGCGTTTCGCTGCTGTGGGGTGTGAGACAGTCGTATACAACATGAAAAACGGCGCGTCTCACGGCGTCACACTAAAACGCACACTGGCCGTAGAAGCGCAAGAGCGGCCCGCGGGCAGCGCTGGCGAACAGTGCGCGTTTTCTGAATGGCGCTGCAAAAGCGCGCGATTTTGAAACGCAACTACTACTCTCATTATATCTCTGAACGCGCGCGCTCCAATGGCGCTGCCGAAACGTTTAACAATAAAACCAGCCTCACTCATCTGTGAACAAATAAAACCTGCAAGGCTTGACACTGTTTACAGCTACATATTAGCAAAACATTGTGAATGAATCAACACTTCAAAGCCATTGCGTACGCCACAATTTTCGTGAATAGCATGAAAGCAGTATGATAAGCCAGTGAGTTATTTACTAGGCGACACACTCCCGCAGTCCGCGCAGGTGCCGGCGGGCGCCGCACACACAACACAGCGCACGGCGCCCGCTAATGGATTTCCGATATAAATATTATTTCGGCGGCGAATTGAATTCCGATTGATGTCGATTGATGGGCTGTGTGGCCCGCTGTGTACTCGCTACACATTCCTATAATAAAACTCCATACCGACACGTTACACGCGACGATTTTTTCGACGTTTGTGAGTATTATCGTAACAGTTACAGTTAGGTGGATGAACTTTATACACTGGCTTTTTGTATTCTGTGTATATGTAATATTATGTTCAAGAACAGGGAATTTTCAGTATGTAATATAGAACGGTGCTGAACTAGAATGACTTAATAAGATGATTTCTCAGCTGTGCCAAAACCATTGGAACAAAGGGCCGGGCAGGGGACGTATAAAGCAATAAAAAGGTTATTTCAGGAAATTTTAAGAAACACTAATAGAGAGACAAATAAACGTTACTAAGGACGTTCTTTGGCTTAGCTGCGTTCCGTCTCTATCGTACCTTGACGTTTGGCAGTTGTGTAACAGTGACAGGTATAGTGCTAAGCCAAAGTCAGTGCTTAGTAACGTCTATTTATCTTGCTATAATATTCGATCAGTTCCGACTTTACTATCAGAACTCGACAACGTTGAATTTAAATGAAAAGAGGAGTGTTGACTAAAGTGCTAATTTGAAGATTGAGCGAGTGCGCGGCACATTAGCTGTGTCGTAGCTCAGCGCGCGTGCAATGAGCCGTGAGATTGCGTCGCGCGCCCGGTGTACACGAGCAAGCGATACATCGATCGCATCGGTATCAAGACACTCATCGGTTGATACACTTCTAAATATCTGCCGTTATTGTAGCAGCACAAAAACAAGTTACTCAGCAGTTTCCTCTGAAAAGTAAGAAATGTTGCTACATTACAGTAGACTTTACAATGCGGCGAAATCAAGATAACTTCAAGATGACTACGTAACAGGATATTTTTGATTTGTCTAGTATAACATAAAGCTGAGGTTAAATACAAAAATACATAATAAGTACCAGTAATAGTTACCACGCTAAAACTCACAAGAGCAGAGCAGTACAAATACGCGGGTGACAGCTTGTAATATGGTAGAAGGTGGCATAAACCCCTCCGCGTGTGATGCTGTAGCTACAGTAGTAAAAGACCAGATTCAGATTCAGGCCCATTATAAATATTACTTAATTAGCTTACAACAAAGAGCGGGACATCGACTCTTGCAGAGCAACTGAATCTCCTCATCAGTTGCTAGCTGCCTCGCTGTTCTTCATCAGTATTCAGTGTGGGTCCAGCTCTCTACTTCGCTATGATTTTATTATAATCTACCTTTACCGGATTGCTGTAATAACAACCACATAATTTAATTTTCTAACAAATGGACAAAGAATATCTTTACTAATAATATTATAAAGAGCGAGGATTTACTTATTTTTAATAGATAAACTCTGAATGTGTATTTACAACGTCGACAGAGTGCTAAAATAATATTACGAAAATGATTAATTTGATCCGTCCTCATTTCAATGGGTATCTAGTGCGCGTGTCAACAATTTGTTTATTTTATGAGACAAAAATTAAGGTACCTCTTTTATCTGGAATTAGAATTGAATACTAATTAGCCTCCTTCAATTTATCCCTCTTTTAACCAATCATGCTGAATAACACCACGCTATGTGCAGAAGAAGAAAACAGTAGGTAAACAAAGACAAGAAATCCGTACTAATATTATAAATGTGAAAGTTACTCTGTCTGTCTGTCTCTTCTTGACGCCTAAACTACTGAACTGATTTGAATGAAATTTGGTAAAGATATAGTCTGGGACCCGAGAAAGGACATAGGACAGTTTTCGTCCCGGAAATACCCCGGGTACGGGAACTATTATTCCACGCGGACGAAGTACGAAGGACGAAGAAAAGGACATACGGTCAGCCTTTATGTCAGCATGCTTGCAGCAACAGTAGGTGAATAAATTAAATAATAATTTCCATAAATCTTATTAATAAACAGACAACAACGAATATTACTGCACAGCGCCGATTGCTGGCTTTACATTCATTATATTTAACAGGCGAGGTTAAAAAAAATATTAAAATTTACTTTAAAAGTGTTACTTTTATAAATTCAGTGTACTGCGTTGGTTTACATTAATGAGTATGGGTAATTCATTAAAATTGTCTGTTTAGTCTCTGTACCCGTAACATACGCGGGGTGGGTCACGTTGGGTCAATTGGTTGATTATTGGTCCGAGAAACCCTCATCACGGCGGACAGATTGCGCGGCGCCGCATTTAAATTGAAACTAATGCGAGTCCCGTGTTCAGTAGTGTTTGTAAACGACAGCGAGCCCGCCGCGAGTTACATTCGCTACACAACTCGACGAAGCCGCAAGACGACCGAGTCATACTTCACGGAGTGTTGCCCCAACTAACTTAATATTCACTAAGTAGCCAGAATAGGCAAGCACTGCGAGTTTTTATAGAGCACCTGCACTGCATCTACACACATAGTTTTGTACTCTATTAGTCCGATGAGGTGGCAAGCTGATGCAGCAGCTTTTTCCTGAAGCGAATAGTGCCATACCCATCAGCTTACAGACTGTTATTGAGATGAGAATATATAATCCAATGAAAAATCCCAAGAATGCTTCGCTACAGCCTACGGCCTAGTTCAGCTATCGCGCTAACGACCACAGACCCATGGAACAGAGAGATAATTCACTTCACCTGATATACAAATAGCAGTACCAGTATAGTGATTAGTTTTCAGACTTAAACTCCTCCTCGACCATATTGACTACCTTCTTTTACAAGTATAAAAGTCATAGCACATTTAAACGACTCTGCTCCCACCCGGCATAAAGAATATATAATTTAAATATGGGCTTTAAATATTGTTCTTAAGATATACTTTAAATAAGCATCATAAATTAAGTATGCTATGATCTTTATTATGTTCTTCACATCGTCGCTTGTTTTCTAGTGCATAAGTCGTAAGTGAGTGTAACATTAAGTATCGATTATGTATCGCTACTGGAAGTGTTCCTGGCTGCACGTGTCCTCGGCGGCATATTAATCACGGGTCTCGTTCAATATCCCCGGCGGCACCTACGCTCGGTGCCCGGCCGGGCCGCGCGGCACAGCATTATCAACTCTTTCGGCTTCACCAGCCAATGTTAAACTTTTTATCCGGCTGCGAATGCCCCGAACTTTGACAGCGAGATCTTGTAGAACACAAACTGAATACGAATGGAACATAGCGGCCATAGTTTCACGAGTTATATTTGGCGTCTCCATTCTTTACAGCCGTGACTGGGACACGATGAATGGGTGAGTATTCTGTACCACAAGGTCGAAGAAAAATCTTAGCCTACGGAAAACTTATTACGATTATCATTTTACAGAAGGTATAAATAGGGGCAGTCACAATAGCATTCTGAAGGCAGTGGCGACCGATACTTCCTCTACAATAATAAGGTTTGTGAGAAGACTGTTACTAACAATTATGGATCTTGTAGTTGTCCGAAATAAAATGATTTTATTTTATTATTTATTTATTATTTATAAATAATACCTTTACGACGAACTAACAGTTGCCACCGGTTTCGCTCGCGTGAACATGCTTTAAAAAGGTCGGATTTTCTCACATACATATATTATGTTCGTTCCTTTCTTAACCTCCTTTGGGATTGAATTTGAAAAATCCTTTCCAAGTACTCTCTTACAGTGTAAAAAGAACCCGCATACTAATTCTCACGACCCTGGCCCCAAGAGGTTTGGCTGTGCGTTGATAGTTAAGTATCAGTCAGTTATCCTTTCATACGGAAATATAGATATATTAACATTTGTGTCGTAACTATGCGCTCAGCAGGGTGATACAAATATATGGCGCCATAAAGTGGGCGCGCGGCTCTGTGGGCCCCGAAGTTATCGTCATATTGAGAGGTCTCACATCAGCGGCCCGATGTGGCCGGCACAGGGCACTTTGCAGTACCCACATCTGGTACAACGTCCTATCAATCATGAATTTATACGTGACATATAGGCTAAGCTTGGCAAAACTTAGCGTCTCAATAATTAGTACTCACCGAGTCTTTCATTTGTTGTGACAGCTGGTACCTTAGTAGGTACCAGCTAAGTGATTTACATACACTAGGTAGTCCTAGTGTATGTAAATCACTTAAAGTCAAGTAAGACCTGGTTTTTATGAGAATATGTAATGGGTAAATGTACATTAGCAATAATATTAAAACAGTCTGTGAAGCGATGTAATACTATTCTGGAGATGACAGTCGCATAGAATATTCATAAGTTCTGTGGGAAAAACGTAATCAACATCGGGATGAGGCAGTAAAGCCGGCGACCAGCACTAGTGTTAGCTAAGTTTCACCTGCCGGAAACTTGAAGCCATCAAAGTAGAACTCGACCTCACTTCATTTGGTGCTGCGACGAAAAGTTGAAGCTCGGCGATCGAAGTACAACCTGTACCTACATCAAAGTCACTTTCTATTTGCGCCAACACATCAACACCGACCCGAGGCCACAGAGAAGCTTTACGTCCCGAGAGAAGTTGCGGCGAGCTTGCAGCCCAGCACCCCCCGCGCGCCCCTCGCTCGCCGCGCTCCCCCGGGCGAATGAAAGTTTAACGGACACACTGGAGCATGTAACCGCCACACCTGGCAACAACACGCGTTTTATCTTTAAGTAGCCAATCAAAGGCGGCCTGATTTCCCCCGAGGAGCCGCGTCAAGGAGCTTTTTAATTTGTTGCGCGCCCCTGCGTGAGCGCCGCGCACGACCCTCGTAAATCCGCGATGGATAAAGATAAAAAACTGCAAGTTACTTCCCAAACTTGGTGTAAAGTTGTGCTCAGATCTGATAGCGAGTCGGAAATAAAAGCGGGTCGCGTTCCAGCGCTTATCTTTACGTCCGCTGGCGGGAGGCGCCTGGAAGTGTTTCTGTATGTTGATTTCTTCATTGTCATTTACGACAATGTTATTTTGAGTGTAGTTTTATGGAGCTGTTCGGCATTCTGTGTCATAACATCACAATATTCATAAGTAGCAGCGGCTCCGGTTTATTCGCGCTGTTATCAGCAGGCGCTCGGCGGTACTGCGCGAGCTGGGGCGCAGCGGAAGCTTGATTACTGAGAGCCCTGCTGTTCCGTTATCTCTTGTTTCGGACAATGATATGTAACGTTACCCTGGGTTGTAGAGGCCCAGGGAAACAATCACACAGGTAGGTTCGTCTAGGAAACCAGAACCTTAGGGAACTGGAGTCCCAGACGAACAGAAGGTTAGGAAAAGAAAATAAACAGTTATGAAAAGAACAGATATATATTTAAAATTATAGCAATGAGAGTACCTGATCACCCTACACTTTGGCCCAAACTCGTAGGATTTAAAATAAATAGGAGAGGATGTTAAAAACCAGGATTCGGAGGTGCTTCACGTCGTCACGAGGCAGGGTAAGCGCCTCGGCAACGGAGGCCGGAGGCCGGAGGCAGAGTAGGCGCCTCGACTACGCTGGCTGGAGGCAGAGCAGGCACCCCGACTACACAGGCCGGAGGCAGAGTAGGCCCCTCGACAGCGGAGGCTGGAGGCAGAGTAGGCGCCTCGGCAGTAGAGGCCGGAGGCGGAGCAGGCGCCTCGACAGCGGAGGCTGGAGGCAGGGTAGGTGCCCCGACTACGCAGGCCGGAGGCAGAGTAGATGCCTCGACAGCGGAGGCTGGAGGCAGAATAGGTGCCCCGACTATGCAGGCCGGAGGCAGAGTAGGCGCCTCGACAGCAGACGCTGGAGGCGGAGTAGGCGCCTCGGCGGCGGAGGCCGGAGGCTGAGCAGGGGCCTCGGCAATTGACGCCAGAGGCTGAGCAGGTACCTCGGTAGCTCGGTAGCTGAGGCTGGAGGCTAGAAATAGATAACGCAGAAGCGCGTGCAGGAGTAAACTGGGAGGTGAACCCAAGAGAGAGGCCGGTTCACTTAGAGGTTTAAACGTCACTCAGAGGTTCTGCAGTAATATATGAGAGGGTTCACTTCTAGACCTCCCAGTTACTCCTTCTTTCGATGCCGGCACAAGACTCACCTCCCTCTGCAAAAATATCGATAAAGAAGACTCTTTTCGAACACTTTATTAGGAACGCAATGTTTTGAATCAAAAATTTTAAATAGTAAAGAAAATGAGGGTGCCAGTAACAAAATTAGGCGGACAGGTCTATAAAAACGTATGCAAACTTCACGAAGATAAAGCAACCTCCACCTTTAAAGAAAACAAATAGAATGATTGACAAATGTCTAATGAAAAAGTGTCAAGCATTGTTTACAAATTAATTATTTCTTTTCAGAATATTATAACTAATTAGAAATACTATTAAAAACAAGGAGAATCACATAGAATGATAAAATATAAACCGTAAGTACTACATACAGTTTGCAAATTAATTATTTCTTTTCAGAATATTATAACTAATTAGAAATACTATTAAAAACAAGGAGAATCACATAAAATGATAAAATATAAACCGTAAGTACTACATACAGTTTGCAAATTAATTATTTCTTTTCAGAATATTATAACTAATTAGAAATACTATTAAAAACAAGGAGAATCACATAGAATGATAAAATATAAACCGTAAGTACTACAGATAATGTAGCGGCTCGGTAACTGCGAATTGCTGAATCGTATTTTTGAGTAAGGTATAGAACGCGAGCGGACGGCTCGCCAGTCGTCTACTGAACACCGCCCTGGGAGGCAATTCTCGTGCACTCGAATTAAACACGAATTCGAAAAAAAGATCGAATTCGAACTTTTTTCGAGTGCAAATGAAGTTATGCTATTCTGGCAATGTCGAATGAGACGCTTTTCGAACGCTGCCCGCTCGAAGAGCTTCGAGTGGTCAGCACCGTTCGAGACGTCATCTCACATTCGACATTACAGGTTTAAATAAAAATATATTACCGGAACTCAAGCCTCCCAAGTTTTTTTTGCGCCATTTAAGGCATTTAATTTTTCTTTTTTACTTCTTTCCTTCCACCTTTTTTCACTATCTTTTTTTGTAAAAGAAGCAGTAAATTTTCCACTTCGTAATTCCGGGTCGGCTTCCACGAGTTGAACTAGTAATTGTTTTTGTTGCGGCGAGGGGTAGTTTTTTTTAAGCTCATAATTTAAATTAATTGTTATCTAACGAAGAAGAGATATTCAAAATTTACAGACTACACCGTACACGTTTGAAATTCAACACAAACAAACATTGTAATCACAGACAAAAACAAAACAACCATTTTTTTGTCAATGTGTTCCGTTACACGATTTTAGAATGGGAACATGTTAATATTTCTTTACGAAAAGTAGGTAAAAGTAAGGAACCGTATGTTATTTCGTAGTTAATTATAATCACTAGCATTTACAATGATATCTCTAAAATGTTGAGTGCAAAGAGAATTGTTTTATTGTAACTTATGACGAGCGTTTTAAAAAACGCTCTATTTGTGTGAAATGGAACGTCTCACGCAGCATATTTTGTTCACAATGGCAACATTGTACACCTTAAATCAACATTCATTCGCAGTAAATATCTGTTTAATCTATGTTCATTCGAATTTTATTTCGATGCCTGCCGAGAATACAGCATTCGAGAAAAAGACTTCGTGTTTCGAAATTTTTTTGTCGAGATAGGGTTCGAATCGTAATCTCTACTTCGAGATCATTTCGAAGGAAACGAGAATTGGGTCCCTGCCTCGACACCCGACACGTGTATTAACTATAATTAGTGTTAACAAACTATTGTGGAATTGAAATATAAAGACATTTAATTTAGTAAATCATCCTTTTCTTTATTCACTATACCGGACCATAGAACACGCACAACACTGGTGACCCCGACGTTTTCGAAATTCCGTTTAAGAAATCAAAGTAGGCGACTCATCAAAAAAGTGTCGAGGCAGGGGCAGACAACCGCGTGGTGCAAAGTACAACGTAACCTGTAAAGTGAGGTTACATAGCAACGTGCGCGCATAAGTTCCCAAGATAAGCCTGCCAACGGTACCCGGTGCTTCGGGAGCAGCTCCAGCAACAGCGGCAGAGTCCATTGAAGAGTCCGTGGGCGATTGCACTACACGTGGTGCCCAAGAAGACCAGACAAAGTAGACCCTGTGGTGACTATCGTGCACTCTACGCGATCACGAAGGCGGACAGGTATTCAAGACTACTGGACTTCACATATGGGCTGGCAGGTACCGAGGAAAAATCATCTAGGCGCACAAGGCAGTTATTGTATATTAGCGATTTCATGAGCGACATACAATAAGTCAACGGAAACGATAACGCAGTTGCTGACGCGGCTATCGACTTCGACGAAGTCGCACGGGCACGGGAAGCAGATTATGTTACGCCATCAAGAGAGGTTGCGTAGGCCACGCGAGAGATTGGGATTTGTCTAGTGAGTGGAGTGAAGTGAATGTGCAAAAGCAATTCGGTAAAATTAGAGTGTTTTAGAGTTTCGGCAAAATTAGTGTGTTAAAATTAGAGAGTTTAAGTTGTGTATGAGCCATTGTGGGCGATAAATGTGTAACAATAGGCAGCATACTGTGGGAATGCTGATAAGTATAGAATGTTATTGTAAACAACATTGTAACATTGTAAGCGTAGAGACGTGATAGTATCGTTAATAGTGATGTAGCATAGCATAGCTACGATAGATGGTATAATTTTGAAAGAAACAGTTGTTTTGAATTTTTTTTGGAAAAAAATTGGAGAAAGGGGGGGTGTGATGTAGCGGCTCGGTAACTGCGAATTGCTGAATCGTATTTTTGAGTAAGGTATAGAACGCGAGCGGACGGCTCGCCAGTCGCCTACTGAACACCGCCCTGCCTCGACACCCGACACGTGTATTAACTATAATTAGTGTTAACAAACTATTGTGGAATTGAAATATAAAGACATTTAATTTAGTAAATCATCCTTTTCTTTATTCACTATGCCGGACCATAGAACACGCACAACAATAAAATCATGCTGTACCTATAAAGAGTTGTATTATAAATGCAAAATAAACTCTTTGTTCTCTTTGTCCTACTTTACAGTGCCCAATTGAGCTGTGTTGCACGTTGGTTCAGATTTCAAGACAATTCATTTTATTGTTATTATTAACTTATTAAATATTATGATTAGTTACTTAGGTACTGCTCACTGGATGGCCTCTTACCTTAACACTCCAACGATCAACAGCTTTACAGAAAAAAAAAAACATTCTTATTTTATTACCAAATATGTCAATAAACAAACATAAAAGCCTCCCCCTCGTCCTCCTGACGCCACACAGTATCATTCAGATAATGAATTGTCAGACAAAGATTCATACATTGAATGGTTTAATCATTATCAAAATAGCATTATTTTTTAACTTTTAGTAATCTTTATATATATAATTCTGCTGTGCGTGTGTATGTCATTGAACTCCTCCTAAACGGCTTGACCCTTCTTTAATATATCTATGGCTTGACCGATTTAAATGATTTTTTCTGTATGCGTTTGAGTGGCGCCCTGGATGGTTTAGATTCACAAATCAGCCCGGCAGATGGCGCTAATTGCTTGAAAAAGCATGTGATCTCGGAAACGACCCTAACGATTTCGCTGAAATTTGATATGTGGGGGTTTTCGGGGACGAGAAATCGATCTAGCTCAGTCTTATGTCTGGGGAAGCGCATGTTTTCGAGTTTTAAGTTAAAATGTTTGGCGCCCAACGAAGTGGGCACGGACCAGCTAGTTTTTTATAAAATCAAAGCTAATTTTTTTTTATTCTGAGATTTCATAGGCATTCGCAATCCATTTGTGCGGACGTTTTGTATTGAAGACCTTACACACATTTGACAGGTCATAGAGTACTGTGTACACCGTGCAGTTGTGACGTAGAACCTACTTCGTCGATGTACCACCAGTCGAACAGTGCGTAAATAATAAAAGAGTAGTTTCCAATAGCTCGGGACACGTAATCTAGCGCTAGTGATGGACGAGTGCGCGGTTGGCGCGGCGCGGCGTGGCGGTGCGCGGCATCCATCGACCTGTAACTGTATTAAACTGACTATGCATATATTTCCTAAAAGGATTAAAAAACCTTAAATTGATCCTGTGAGCAGGCTTTACGTGCAATGTTTTCAATTTGTTGTTTTAAATTTTTCAACAGAGCAATAAACCGTTCTACCTACGTGACCCGTAGGCCGTGACGTGAACTTTGTGTGTTTTAGGGGTATTTAAAAACATGTCAAGACGTTTATTAAGCGTAATACGCAAGAAATTTTCGTGCACTCGTCCTCTGGAGCAGTTCAATATAAACATATATACTCTGCGCTAACAAATGAACTGACATACCGACTCGATGGTCACCTTTATATTAACATATAGCGGTCAATGTTGTAAATTGGCGACGTGACAGGCGACGTGACAGGCGGCAGTCCATTTGTGGATATCTCTGGGCCTGGCTCAAATTGGTTGGTGTGCGGATTAGTCGGGACGTCACGAGCAGTGCGCCCGATAGCGGCACGCAATCAGACCTGCCACCGATGTGCACGTCATCAATATATATTCGGTCATTTGCTTTCTCTGCTCCTCAAATACCTACCTAAATCCATATCAAACTTATATCTAGCAGAGTATTCACGCACACAGCTCTTCTCGAGTGCGTGTTGGTCTCTTAGTTTGCCCGTGAAAGACAACCCTTCCCGATGTTGTGTCAATACTGTACGTGTTGAAATCAAATGTTTGTCATAACTCTGAGAACACTAAGCAAACCATCTGGCACTCGAACAATATAGAATAATTAGTACGCTATATCCAATACACATCATCTACAGCGTATGCGTACTGTGTGTGTGATGACAGACGTGACCGCTACGTAGGGTTATTGCGTCGCCGCGGCGCCTCCCGCCGAGTGTATGTGATAGTGCACAAGGCGGTCGGGTTCGTTGTCAACAACGTGACACTCACTGTACAGACAGAACAACAATTACACATTTCGTGAAGTCGTCAGAAGTGTTTACTAATGTTAGGTAATGGTGCCGATTCTCTTATTCACAAACTAAACTAAATTTAAGTTAAGTGCATATTTCCATTTCAGAAACGGACTGAAGATGAAATATTAATGAAGTCCTGTCAAATTTAGGAACACCATAGATAATTTAGACGTGATTAAAAACATGGCGACTAAATACACGCCAATTTTCTTCAGGCGCTGTCTAATTTGACAGGATTAAACTAAACTGTATTTTCTTTCCTCTTCTGCAAGAAATGGAAAGAGAAAGATGCATTTAACTAAAATTTAGTTAAGTTTGTGAACAAGAGAATCAGCAGCAATGTCCTCTCTATTAATCCATTTCTATTTAACAAAAAGTTAAAGAAACATGTATCAAGCTTATTATAAAAAAAATCAATTACTTTATTCTCTATATGTAGTGTGTAGGGAATATACAACAATCTAAAAGTTTTAGACAGACGTATATAAGTAATGTAATGATTCCAGGCTGGAATGTGGAGTGGAATCATTCCACACAAGACGCGAGGTGCATCGACAGCGTGTCAGTGTGCGCGCTCGGCACCGCGCGCGTGCGGCCGCGCGTCAACAGTTAGCACTCAGCCAGACAGTCGCCGAGTCATGATACTGCTCAAGAGTACTCTGTAGTACTAGGTACCTTACTTGTTCTTTGTTCACGTTTGTGTAGAACGGCTTCCACTTAAACTTTATGACATGAACTATCTAAACAATGGTGGCTCATCTTCATCTCAATATTAAGTAACGAGTGCAACAAAGTTTACAGATTAAAGTGCCACCGTCTTGGTGCAGAGCTTAAATAATAGTTGACCAGAGTAAGCGTCGCAGCTGCACGGCACATCACCGCGCCGCGCCTTGCCGCTGTGCCGCCGCGCCGCTGTGCCGCCGTGCCGCACACTGTACAACGTATATCAACTGCAGCTTGTAACACAACATGCAAATCTGCCCTCCCGCGGGTCACCTGCGCCGGGCCCCACAGAACATCTATTCGTTATAACATTCAATCGTACAGAACGAGGCACACTAACCATCGACTGTTTAAACAACTTTAGCTCAGTCGGTGGAACAACTGATTGTATTCCGGTTACGACAATAAAATATCAGGTTATCCGTCTCCCGTCGAACACAATACTCCAAAATTGTTCCACGTCTGCACAAAATGCACAACATAAGACATGCTGCTCGAACCTTGTGCGAATGTGGTGCAGCTTGTGCAATAATAGATCCATACCGCACAGAGCGTCCGGCGCTCAGCGGCCGGATGGCGGGCGACGCGCGTCGCTTGAATAATTTCCCGGCGCGCGCGAAGGTGCGCGTTAATAACCATTGCTCGGCGCTCACAACTCCGCAACTACAGTTTACAAAACGGAACGTCCGACAGAATTGAAAGTTGTGCCGTTAAGCTCCGGCGGCGGCGGCGACGGGAACTATTGTTGTAAATGAATCTTAACTTTTCAATTTAGCGCGCGGCGGCCGCCATTTAACTCTTTAAGGAGCGGACTCAACTTCGATTGCCTGTTAACGTTCATAAAAGAGGGTCTAACTGCTGAGAGGGCCGCCAGGCGCCGGACACAGGACGCCGGACAGGGCCTTTCAAATGCCGTGACTTTTAAAATTCAGAACATGTTTCACTCACACTATCCTTTTCATGAAATACTTTACGTAATATAATAACAATCTCTCGTACTGTTTTGACGCAGACCATCCACTATCTGTAAGATAAGATAAATATTAAAAATAATATTTTTTCTGTAAGAACAAATATTATTTTAAATATATTTCAACAGAGTATCGACCGATTCATCTTTATATATATAATTCTTCTGTGAGTGTGTATGTCATTGAACTCCTCCTAAACGACTGGACCGATTTTGATGAAATTTTTTGTGTGTGTTCAAGGGGATCTGGGAATGGTTTAGATTCACAAATCAACCCGGCAGATCAGATGGCGCTGGTTGCTTAAAAAAGCATGTGATCTCGAAAACGGCCCTAACGATTTCGCTGAAATTTGATATGTGGGGGTTTTCGGGGACGAGAAATCGATCTACATATGCAGGACAACGTCTGTTGGGTCCGCTAGTGTTTCAATATAAACTGAAAGTTAGTAGATGATACAATATGCAAAATAGTATATCAATAACATAATAAAATAATCAGGGCCTGAACTGCAAGGGTTAGAAACTTGAAATTTTGCACTGGGTAGCACTAAGAAAGATTTTTTGAAAATTCAACGAGGTATTATTTTTCCTAAGGGGGTCAAGCGGGGGATGGAAGTTTCGACATTCACACTGGTGAAGCCGTGTGCGACAGCTCGTATACATATATAATACACAACCTAAACTGTTGGTTCTACAGAAATTAAACTTGAAGGATGTTTTCTTCGTATAGAGTAAGTATCCGCAAAGAAAGGGTTTTTGGAAGTAGTGGAAGTTCGATATTCGACAAAAGCTAGTGACATATAACGGTCATTCTCCGATTCGGCGTTATTTGCCTAATTACCGTAACCATTTTTATTTTTCACTGATTTACCTTAAACTCATTAAAATATGAAACTAGTAAAAAATACGAATTCAATAATAAATGAGGCATGTTTTAATTACTGGTAGTTTTCTAGTTATTGAGACTTAAAAAAATTATGAGTACGGTAATTAGAAAAGTTTAATATGTTATGCCACGGTAATTAGAAAACACTGTCAATTTTAAGTAAAATGTGATATAATATAATAAAAATAACACACATTAATAATTTGTATACATCTATTTATATAAAATGAATCCCTATTTCCCTTTATCACCTTTGGACCGATTTCACTAATTCTTTGTTGTGTTTGTTATTGTTTGGAGAAGGTTCTTATGGAAAAAAAAATTGAAAATTAAAAGAGTACTTTAGAGTAGTGTAGGTTAGAGTAGAGTAGGGTAGAGTGGGATATAGTAGGGTAGGCTAGAGCAGGCTAGAGTGGCATATAGTAGGGTAGGCTGGAGTAGGCTAGAGTATGGTATAGTAGGAGTGAAGCCGCGGGTTCGTTTTCGCGTTATTTTCATACAGATTATTTACATTTTTAAATATTGATATAAAAAAAACAAAAACATGTAAGAATATAAAAAACAGTAGCCCAACGGCATCGGGAACAGGGTCCCAGCTACCGGTGATCAGGGCTTCAGAGAGAAGAACTTCCTAACGATGCGAGCCGTGTCCAAAAGCTTCTGAATGAAGCCCTAGATCCAGCCATCTGACGAGAGCCTCCTTAGGTGTTGGTCGAGACTCTTGGCTATTAAACCATTGGCAGAAACAACTATCGGCACATGACCGTTGAGTCCACATTCAACATGTCAACAATCTCGCGAGCCAAGTTGTTACTTAATTTTTATTATCTTTCTCTATCTTCACAAGGTTCTTGTCACGCGGGACCGTTACGTCAACGAGCACGATCCACCACCACTATATCAGGCTTGTTTGCTACAACAGTCCTTTCAGTGATGATGTATCGACCCCAGTACAATGTGACATTGCCATCTTCAGATTCTACGAGGCCGTATCTCAGAGCAAGTTGCAGATTGATAATCCTGGCTACTAGGTTGTGCCCATTCAAGTCCTCTTTGTTAGCAAGACGAGAATAATCAGAGATAGTGTGTCGAATCGTTCTCCCGGCAGGTGACACGCCCGACATAAGTCAACCGTACCATCTTACACAATAAATTCCCGTCAATTCTTCGTCATGATAACCCCATCCATAATTGTACAGACAAAACCTTCGGTTTCCCCAAATAGGTCACCAAATTGTAGCTACTAAACTGACACTAAAAAGTCTACATCGGGCCCATACAGGGCCCAGAAAAACCGCCCGTTTAGCGCCTTACTCTGCCATACTTTCTCACGATCCTTTGCCTCGAGCACTACAAGTTTGCGCCAGTTCTCTTTAGTTAAGGAGAGCGGAGTGAGGTTCCTGACCACAGTGACCACATCTCGGACTCTCGGTGCTGACGTAAGGAACCACGTCAGCTTTAAGGAAATATTCCCGGAGATACAACCTCCGGGTCTCGCGGTTGAGGATAGACTTAGCGCGGATATGCCTCATCAACTCATCACTGATGATCGCGGGTGATGCTCAAGCGCGCTTTGCATGTAGATTGACTTCTGTACCCATCTATTTTGAGGCTACAGTTAGTAAATAAGAATTAATTTTTCATACAACGGTAATTATAAACATACGGAAATTAGTATACGGTAATTAGAAAACGATAGATTTTCTTTAAAATTGCGGAAACCAACAAAATATGCATATACTAGCTTATTACAACGTACGGAGGCCAAAGTACTGCCTCGATTTACACGATCAACTTAGGTCTAACTTAAAAAATCAAATTTATATAATGTGAAACGGTAATTAGAAAAGTCTGTAACCAAGGTTACGGTAATTATATACAAGAGCGCTTTATTAGCGGTACACTAACGTTAGAGACGTGCAACTGCTGATGTTTCGCGGTACACATGGAGGAGACGAGACGCGTTCGGAAGTGGTGTGCCAAATACTGTTTTTTAGGGGTGTGCACTCGAGAACAGAATATATCACGGTAATTATAACTTTCCATCGGACATCCGATAATTTAATGATAATTATTTATAGACTGGTTCTAGTGAGTCAATGTTTTACTATGCGATACACGTTGTTTAACACCATTTAAAATGTTGAATAGATCAAAGTAAACCTGTAAGTCATAAAAATTACAAGTAAGTTTTAACATTAAAGACAGTGTGCGGACACGTTACGGTAATTAGAGAACAGAGGTTTTTGAACTTAGATTAAATTAATTTAGTCTTAAATACTTTAAACAGAAGCCTGTGTTTTTGTTTATGGCTAGATAGGAATGCTATCTAACATATAAAAAATATTGGATGATTGAATATGATAAAAGTACGGATTATTCAAGCCCGGACACGTAAAATTTGCTTATCGGAGAATGGCCGATAAAGTAGCGCATCAACATTAGAACTAGGTGTGAGTACTGTCACTAGTACTAGCTGGCAGCTGGACGCACAGTATAGTGAGTGCGCGCATGTCGCTCATCTCAGTAATACGTCATGTCGCTGTGTCGCAGAGCTGCGCGGCACTATAATGTTTATTGATAACAACAATTGTTCTCAAAACGATGTCAGCTCGAACACTGGCAACTGGAACGTAGGTGATCACTGGGATACCGGTGACTGAAACATTAACGTACGTTGAACGAGAACGAAGAAGAACGTGTATAAAATATTTTTGAAAGTCGAGCAGTATTTCTGCGGTGGGATTTCACCTGTCTGCGTGGTCCGCGCCGCGCCGTGCTTTGAGATTGGTTTTCTCTTATAAGGCTTTCCTGGAATACGGGATTACCATTTTTCTACCTTCCTTTATATTTACACTAGCATTCCGTTTTAGATTTGTGTGAGAGCTATGTGTAAGTCTTAGTCAGAGGATAGAACTCTAGTTTCAACGTGCACTCGCGTCCTCACCATGTCGCAGGGAGGGAACACTGAGCACTCGAATGAATCATCTACCTGACAGATAAAATGTGAATAAACTTACGAGGTCACCTCACCGGCACAGAGCGAGGGTCGACAAATGCTTGACTCCACAACATAGTATATGATGGAATAGTAAGAGCTTATCGATGTAAAGGGTACAGCTATACATAATGTATGTGCCGGCCCCGGGGACCACGGGTGCTGAGGATCCGCCTGAGGCCCGGCTATTTCTAAATGCATAGAATTTTCCTGATGTACTACAGTGCGGTCACCGGCTCACCGCCGGCGCTGTAAGGGGCCGGTCCCGGGCCGGCACTAACACGACTAGCATATGATTTTATTGATGGGATCCGGTAGCTATGCTCTGTGATCACTATCAGTAAGACATGCAATTTTATGCGTGTTTGACTTGTGAGCGATGCGCTCTTGGTATTTTATGAATACACACGGCACGGCGGGCGCGCTCGCTCGAGCAATGATACCGCACACGTGATTTACATACCGACTTACATACAATACGTTCTGTACACAGAGGTACGTGCCCGAGATATATGACCCAGTAATTCTATTGGCTGATTGCAACGTTGATAAAAACCAGAACACTGCGAGCTGAACTTACACATGAAGAGTTTCGTTCATATTACATTTTGACGAATGTTACCTTAAAAATATTTTTTTTTATTTTTTTTTAATTTTAATAATAAGGAACAGAAAACAGTTACACTATGAAATTATAACTTAAAAATAATATGGATAACACAACATTGTTTAGGCAATAATGTAACCAACAACACTGTTCACGGATAGACAAATTAGTAATAAAAGTAAAAAAATTCACTAGGTGGTTAGCAGAACATGCACAAACTAAATCTATATAATTTAACAAAATATCTATATCCTATTAATATTAATGTGCAGCTTACATATTTAAATAATTTCCAGAGAGAGAGTTAATGGTTCTGATAGAGAGCAGCATAAATGTCTTTTAAAAGCATTAATAGTGCAGTTGAATATGTCAATATTGACAAAAATGGTATTGTATGTGTCAACCATACGTCTGATAGGTGAACGCAAACCAGAATTAGTCCTACAAGTGTTGACAGCAAAGAGAGTGCCTGCGCGTACCTGCCGCCTAAGGCATGTTCTGGGCACTGAGTAACATATCGTGTTAGTTAGGTTCAAACAGTTAAAGTTATTTCTTACAATTTTGTACAAAACAATGGCCTCAAGATAATTTCTACGGGAACTCAGGGGGAGGAGCTTGTACTTACTGAGTAATTGGGAGTAGGGTAGGTAAAGTTTATGGCATCTGTAGTGCATGGCACGAAGAAATTTATACTGTACGTTTTCTATCATCTCCGAGTATTTTTTGTAGAACGGATTCCATACTGATACTGCATACTCTAGCTGTGAGCGAACAAGGGCTTTGTATAAGCATAGATATGACGAGGTTTTCTTGAAATTAAGTGTGGATCGCATGATAAAACCGAACATTTGGAAAGCTTTGCTTGTGATTTTGACAATGTGCGAATCTAGACAAAGTTTGGAGTCGAGGATAACGCCGAGGTCCCGAATTGAGTATAATTTAGAAAGTGGCATGTGACAGAGGTTGTAAGTGAAGTGAATAGTATGCTTCTTTTTGGTGAAAGTGATATGGTTGCATTTTGGTATACTAAGTGCAAGTTTGTTGTTATGGCAGTAATCCGCAAGTCTATCCAGATCTTATTGGTGGTACTTACAACAGAGATCTACTTCCAAGTACAGTAAAGTAATATTAAGTACTAATTTAAATCAGGTCAGTTATTTTAACCTAAAAAATAAAGTTTTAACTTATAGTTCATTTGTTTTATAAAGATAAAATTTTCCATTAGTTGGCATTATATTTTTTTTTATTTGAGACATAGTTTTGTAGTAAATGACTATTACACCCAACCACTACACTACCAGTATTTAAATAAGAACATGTCTTTTGGACGTTAATCATATCAACCAAACCAAATATGATAATTACAAAAAAAAGTGTTACAGTATAAATAATACTGTCTCTTTCATCATTTCATTTACCCTCACTGGGAGTTGGATTTCTAAAAGTCTCTTCTCTTCGTAGTGTACCTTTACGTCATAAAAAGATCCTATCGCACATTGCATTTTTCACCTTTTTATAATTTTTTATTTCTTTTATTAGTATTTGCAAAGCCAAAAGGAGTGTAACAAGGTTCAGTAAAGTATTTAAATTAAGAACAAGAAGAATTCGTTTGAAAGGTTTTTGTAATGCGATAAAATCGGAGCAGACAACAGGCGTTCTCTATCTAGAGTAAAGTCTAAATAATGCCTCGGCGCGTAGCACTTTCGTAGCGAGCGTAGCATTCGTGCTACGTCGTAGCCCTCGTGAGCTCCTCTCTTGGCGCTAACGTTTCTTTTGTGAGCTCACACTAGTTCACATGCTCTATTTAAGTATACATAGTTGTCATAGCTCTACCACGTAAGACAAGTTGCGCAATAGTCCTGTGAGTACACAGAACAGCTCGTTACCAAATATTTCGGTAGCTGACTCCGTACACGTTCACAGTTAAGAGTTTTCTTATTCCTCTATATAAAGCTGCTAGTTTATAAATGTATATAAGACGGTAAGTTTCGGCGGAAGTGACACAACTGCTCAGCAGTGCAGAAAGTAAAGCTAGCCGACCGAGACCGAGACCTGAATTCGGATCTTATGCTTTGATATTTTAGACTCTCTCTTTTGGTCAAGATTTACTTACTTCCTTTTGGTAAATATAAGCGAAGAAATTCTTAGTGAAGGTACGACGAGTATAGTGTTCTCACTACACCAGACGTACTTTCACAAAGAATTTCTTCGGTTGAAGTGATGAATAAAATAAAACACTTGAATTTAGTGTAATCTTCTGTTATCAATTATATAAACCGAACACAATATTCGTGATGCACAAAAATCTCTAACACTGAAAATCTAACTAACAATTATTGAAGAGTAACACAGCCCCGGGGCACGGGGCGCCGGTACACGAGCACTAGGGACGTGTAGGCCGCACTGTGCGGAGCTGCTTGGCCGCTAGGCTGATTACAGACACACAACAATACATACAAAACACTCATACACAGCAGCAAGTTTTGTCCCACGTGGTATAAGTGAGCTTAATGTACCGTAAAATGATATGCTACTTAATTTTTTGAATTCTTTATCTTTCTCAAAAATGGAACTCATCGATGTAACCAAGGTCTTGGTTGGAACAAGCTTATTTGACAGATATTGTACATTTCACGTTACTACTCTGTTAGCCTGTCACAAGCGTCTGTGACGACCTTATATCCCCACCTCTGTAAAAAAGAAAAATATTAACTCCATAGTGATACTCCTGCGTCCGCGTGCACGTACTGTACACGAACACGTGCTCGGTGTCCGTCGGCGCGGCGGCAGCTCAGCGACTCGCGGTGCGGCTCCTGACACTTGTCCTGTTTGTTACCGGTACTTAACTGTGGCGCTTACAGTGAGCCGTCCTCGAGACACGCTCCACTGTGGCCGCGACATGGGGCGGACGTGGAACCTTTATATAATCGTCGCAAGTATTTATATGTACATGTGTTCTAACGACACTCGCCTGCAGCGAGATCACTGCATGTGACACAGTGGCATTGCAGAGGGCAACTTACCGAGTACGACCGCATTTTTTTTACTACTGAAATACTTAATTATAATTTAATTAAAAACCAACCAATCATAATTCACAAATCGCTTTAATTCCGACTTCAAATCTGTTTTGACTTTTAAATGAGTTACCGTAAATATTGGCGAACAGCGCGATTGGACGTGTATTAAAGGATTAGAGAATATCAATGAATCCTACATGCAAATGATTGGCGTTGAAAGCTAGCGGGAATACATTACAGTCGGCAGTCCGGCCGGGCACGCGAACAAGCTTTCATTTTGTATTTACCTGTGAAATACTAACAGGCATACACTGAAAAAAATGCAGACTAACTAAGATACATTTTCTCTTAGTTGGCATCAAAATGTTTAGAATAATTATTTATTTTGTTCCTTTGTACAATATAGCTTAGTTGCCAGAACAAATTCAATTTATTTATGTCGACAATTTTGCACATGAACAGTATATTCAACTGGCTTTGTTACATCATACATGCTTTGTAAGATTTTACTTCTCCACTTTTATAGATCAAAAAATAATTTGAGTTCATGGTAACAAGCAACTTGTTAGCAATATATAAAATTATATCGTAGTTTTTAACAACGAGCATGATTGACTAGATAGCCTGCTTAATTAAATCAAACAAGAGAAGTGGTCGCATAAAATAACGCTTTGTTATTTCAACAAAACGCGGCGGCCGGCCGCCACCCGCCGAACTTGTCAATCTTGAATCTTGTCATTTGCCATCGCTACACGCGCGCGTACCGTTTCCGTGAGCTGCTTGCTGTTGTGTGATAATTTTTGAAAAATAAGTAAGTTCTTGCTTATCTAGTGAATACTATAACATGGACGAAGTGGCAGAATTATTAAAGACATGGGAACTGTCCGATATCATTCCGAAATTTGCAGGTAAGATAAGATAGAAACTATTTTGTATAGCTCAAAGTATTCTTTTATCTTTGTTTTAATGTAAATTTTACGAGTAGGTACTTATTTTGATCACTTTTAAAAAATGTTTACAAACTAACAACATAACACCTCAATAAGATGCTATATGTTGTAATAGTAATAATATTATGTAAGTAAATTGCCTACTCCAGACTCCAGAACAATATTTATTTTACCCAGTGACTTACCAATCTTATTTTTGCTTGCAGATTTATCGGATTTAGAATTTGGACGGGACCCAATAATTAATGTATCTGTTGCAGAGGACAAAGAAAATGTGCCCACAAGTTATGTCGAAAATTATGTTATTCTAGAAGCAAATGTGCCCCCAAATAGTAGAAATTGATCAAAGAACGCAGAGTGGGGTATGGGGTAAAAATATGTAACTCTTAGATGCGCCTGATAATAAGTGTTTTGTGTTATGTTAGTGATTAATAAAGTTATAATAAAATATGGTTGTTTGATTGCTATACTATTTGTACCTATTTGCTAAGTCCAAGCCGTTGTACTAAGCCGCTGTCATATGAACTACCTGTATTCGTCAATCCAAGTCGGTGTCTTTTGCACATCCACAAAGTACCTACCTAACTTATTGTAATTTTTATTAACTACAATATGTGACTTTGTGGATGTGCAACATGCTGTGACTTGCATTGACGAATACAGGTAGTTCATATGACAACGGCTTGTGTCTACGACGAAAATGAGGTTAGTTGAATTAATCAGTTCATCACGGTTACTTCATGCAAGATCTTAGTTGAAACAACATAAGATTGACGAATACAGGTAGTTCATATGACAACGGCTCATGTCTACGACGAATATGAGGCTAGTTGAATTAATTAGTTTATCACGGTTACTTCATACAAGATCTTAGCTGAGACAATTATGAACTTCATTGATTCCATAATGTTGCACAGACGTATCGTGCAAGATCTTAGTTGAATCTACAGTTAAGTGTATTGATGTGACAATGTCTCATCCTTAAACTGGCCAACATTTGAGCTAAATTAAATAACTACCCGTAATTATAGCAATTCATTACTTAGTAGACGGAACTATGATAATTTAACAAAGTTCTCATAACTGCAGAAGGCAAGATCTTGTTAGGCTCGTATGGAGTCATGATGCGTGATCACATTAAACAAGATGTTTATTAAAGCAAACAATTTTTTTTTTCAGTGTACCAGTGACAGCAGACAGATTTTAACCCGAGGAATATTAAGTATTACAATTCTGATCGTGATGACGAGAATTAATGTAATTGTACAACACGCCGGCGCTGCGGACGCGAGCGGATCTACACGAGTAACGTCTTTAGCAGGTGTTGCGGGACTCAAATGTTTTCTATTATAAACTCGCTAAACAAACACATTACGTCGAAAAAGTTGGTAAGTCGATTGTCGGCAGAACACGTGGAGAAGTTTTAATTGATTGTAAATTCGTTTTATTCTTTGACACACAAAACATTATACACGATATACATACACATATTTCCCCCTTAGACCGCCGGAATCGAGACACACTGCTCAATAATTGTTTTAATTAATTATGGCAAACAACGGGTTAATCAATATTATGTAACTTCACACCCTGACACAAACACACGGCTGACTGCGGAGAATACAAACATTACATTAAGGCTTTCAGATACTAGTTTACTGTTGTAATAAACAGTTGAGTACGTACTATTTATTTATTGAATCCAACCCCACACCACAAGACAAAACAAACAACGAAAATAGTGAAGAGCGTACAGAGCAGCACAAGAGACTGAGTGCGGGGTGGGCGGGGGGCACGGGGGCACCTTTCCCCAGGTGTACTAAATATACCATCAATCCGCTCGTCCTTCCTTCTTAATACTCTTTAAAGTTACAGCGCTACTCCACGAGAGAAAATAGCTATTGGAGCATAAATTTCGAATACAGGACTTTGTTCCAGAAATGATAAAGTATTGTCATACAAACTATCTCAGGTTTAGTACTCACATAATGTGCCAGCTCAACACAGCGCCGGTACGATTGACAAGTTATCAGTACTGACAGCAGGATGTAACACACAGGTACCTGCTGGATTCGTGAATAAGGGACTTTTCGCACAAGTCGTCTGATCTGAGGATTAGTAAGCCGAACGAATACTGCGAATAAGCCTAGTGAAGTGTAAAGCTAAGCCCCTCCTATCACAACATACTGTGAATACCTAAGCACGAGCTCGGCGCGTGGAGATATTTATAGCTCGGGGTAAATACGCTTATGACATAACTTCACATAAGTCAAGATAAGGCATAGCGAGTAACCATGAAACGTTGGCTCACAGCGCGGCCAGTGCGCTCCACTCGGCGACACACCCTAGTAACAGAGCATAAGCGTCTCAACACTAGCGGCATCTTCTAACTTTTTATGACAAATCTATATGAAGAGAGGTTTTATAACGCAAAATATACAAACATTTGTATACTGATCGGGAGATAAAAAATAACATGCAATAAATTACTATACCACCGCGGAACTTTTTAGTGTGTGCTGAAACTAGCAAGAGTGAACAGCAGAAAGGAAATTTATTTATTTTCCAGAATATAAGTACTTACAGAAAAAAAAATTAAAATATTTATTATCTCACTATATTCGACTCACCAACTGGAATTATAAAATTTCATACAACAATTAACATAATATAACTAAGTACATGTAACCGATTTTTGATTTTGCAAGCGGACGAAGTTCTGAGCATAAGCTAGTGAATTTATAATAGAACTAAATGCAAAATGTATCAAAACCTACGTTGTGTCAGCGCTGTACTGTACCACCCACTAGAATATGTTTATTCCAAAGCTTAAGGGACAACGCACACCGGAATGGCAGCGGCCGGCAGCGGCCGCCCGCGGCGCCGCGAGGCCGCCAGCGGCGGCCAGCGTCACTAGAAACAATAGGCGCGCGCATGGCGGGCGGCCGCTGACGGCCGCTGGCAGTCTCGCGACCTTTTCAAGCTTTTCAAGCGATACTAGACTTTTAAGTATGTAGTTAAAGTTTAAAATTATTTCACACTAAAAGTGCTCGCCGCGCCGCTGCCGGCCGCTGCCATTCCGGTGTGACTCGGGCCTAAATGTGGCTCTGAGAGCCGAGCGCGAGCGCGCGGAATATACGTAATGGGAATTCTATCAATTTTGACATTCGGAATAGATAGAAAGTATTTCTCTGAATACTGTATGAAAGGGTTGTACCTAATTCTTGTACTTGTGACAAGTATTTGCAGAATCATTGGACAATCTTCGTTTTAACGGTCATAACATTAGTATTAAGTACTTTTACTAAGTTATTTTGTGGCTGTTCTGATGAGAAATAAACTATTTTTTTTTTATAACATTCGCCTAGTACCCACAATAATCTTATAATGGCGCACAACAAGCGCGCATGGTGTAGCGCGTGTGTCGGACGGGTGTCGCTGTGTGCGCGGCTTGTGGCGCCGCGGTGGAGTCACACTCGCCAGTAGCGTTATGACCCATGTCAGCGAGTCCCGCGCAGGCTTCGGGACACTTCTGACAAATTCCTAATACAGTGTACAATGTGAATAAAGCACGCTAACTATGTACACACTGTAATGAGTAGGCTCGGTATGGCGTGCCGGCCGTGTTTACGCGAATACCGCTGATCCTCCCTAATGTAGCAAGTTGTCGTGACGCGGGCGCCGCGCCAGGCGACGGGCGCCGGGCGACGGACGCACGTAATTGGCTCATTTAATTAATGCTTAAGCTTCATTTAAATTAGAAGGGCTGCGTAATGGCATCCCTTTTGCCGCTGCAAACAAATCGAGAGGTTATACTAATTGCATTAATTTCAGATTACGATTCAAGCGATAATGTGCGCGTTTTAAACTTTCTCTATCAGGGAAAGTACTTAACACTGATAATATTAAATAGGTAGCAATTTTTATTTTTCAATTAGATAAAATAGATTGAATAGATTTAATAGATTAAATATATTGTAATGAAGTTTTTTTTAACCGTATATGTACGGGTTCGACTGCCAACTCATAATAACTAAAGCATAGTCTTATCCGTTATCAAAAGTTGCGAAGTATATTATTTACAAACCTCTTGCCTCGATGTTGGTCGTATATTGTTTGTCAACTCCCTGCAGTTCCAACATGTATAAATGTTTTATTTTTCTCTTATGGCAATTGAGTCACAGTCAAGTTCAGTCGAGACATATTTAAAAGTTCATATTTACCTACGGGAGTTCAATAGCAACCCAAGATAAAACAACGAGTAAAACCAGCGGGTTACGACTAGTGTCGCAACACATGAAATAACGAATAGTGATGAAACGCATCGTGGGAGACTTTGCACATATTTTTAAGCTGTGTATTTATATCGTGTAATATACTGATTTAATGACACGTTTTTATTGTAAATGAAAATTTGTAACTGACCATAAGTTTTATTATGTGACTAGCTGTCCCCCGCAGTTTTACCCGCTTAGTTCCCGTTTCCGTTGGATTTTTTGAATAAATACTATCCTATGTTCTCAGGCTATAGCTCAGGCTCGGGCTTAGGCTAAGGCGGGTTGTGGGTTCGAATCCGGGCAAGTACCAATGTGACTTTTTCAATTCATATGTACTTTCTAAAGTTTATCTTAGACATCACTGACATCCCGTGCCTCGGAAAGCACGTAAAGCCGTTGGTCCCGGTTGTCATTCGTAGAACTTTGACAGACGTTACGGGTAGTCAAAAGCCAGAAATTCTGACCAGCCTTAACCAAGAGGCATTGTGTCACCCAGTTACTGGGTTGCGGAGGTCAGATAGGCAGTCGCTTCACGTAAAACACTGGTATCCAGCTGAATCCGGTTAGGCTGAAAGCCGACCCCAACATAGTTGGGAAAAGGCTAGGGAGATGATGATGTCCTCAGGCTATAACAGCTCTTTAGTACCAAATTTTATTGAAATCGCTTCAGTAGTTTTGGCGTGAATGCGAGATAGACAGACAGAGTTACTATCTCATTTATTATATACGTATAAATATATGTATAAGTATGAAAGTATGTAATAAGATGGACTAGTATGGAAGTAAGGATGACAACATGTATAAACAAACAGCTAATAAATCGGTTCGTTTTCCAAATAAAATAAAATATACGTAGAAGCTGACCTGTAGTCCGCATAAATATTAATTCAACATATTGTCAATGTTTTATAAGGCGAATGTACGTATAATTTCATTTATTATATTAATATTGTACAATAATTATAAACTAAATCAAAACATTAGGAAGACACAGAAGAATAAACATGTAAAATAAATTACCATTTCAACAAAAAGTAAAACATCTTCTAGAAAGATTAGTAATACACAGGCGGAGCCGGAGCATAGAGCACAGCGAGCAGGCCAGCGGCCGCTCACACGTGCCTGTGCCTGACATCGTTTATAACCGCGTGAAGGTGAGCGGCGGCGGCTGGCAGCGCGCCAGGCGCCCTCACGTGCTAATTATAAACGAGCCTGCAGCCTCTCCGCGACACTCACAACATGCACTCCTTGTGAGCGTAACAATATGCCCTCGTTAAATAATAACGCTGCAAGTTCCGCACGCCGTGCCACAGACTGCTTAATATTTAATATAACTGTACCGGAGCCTTCACAAACGGTTACCATGTAGTCTCGCCTGTATGTAAAAGTAAGCACACTGCAGACTGTCTAACTGACTTTCAGTTTGTTGCGTTTTTGTATCGCCCACTACAGACTCAGTCCAATATTATAGCAGATTCAAAACACTCGTATTCAAGGAACGGGGTACTCGTGTTTTTGTTTTAGCGTAAATTAAAATCTGTGGGGTGCGACTGTTACCCAATTCGTTCTTTCCGCCATGTTGGCAAAGGTCAAGTTGTTGGCATTGTCCGTGGTGGTGGACATGATGGGGTCCAGGCAGAGCAGGTGGTCCCGCAAGTCGGCCCAGCCCCCGTTGCCCCGAGGGGGAGGTCTCGCTCGCTTCTCTATGCGACCGTTATTGCTGTACAGCATCACCGCCTTAACCTTTGTAGGAAACATGTTGGAGTCCCCTAGCCAGCGGCTGATGACGCGGAGCGCGGCGCGGCTGCTCGGGAACACGCCAGTGGACAGCACGCGCGGCGCCATCACGGCTGCCATGTCGGCGCGCCCGCCGCCGAGCTGCCCGAACGCGTTCAGCAGCGAGTAGCTCCAGCTGAGGTCGTCGTACATGCAGTAGTACGACGCCACCGACGATATCTTCTGCCACACGGTTTTGTTGAAAGCCAGTCCTTTGTCATACGGAGGCCGCCACGCGGTCACAGACAGCAAGTCATAGTCCAAGTCTTTTGCGTACGGTCTCCCAAACGACATAACAAGTATCCCTTGAAGGTACACCATAGACCTCGTAGTATATCGTAGCATATGCAGTAAATCCGGTAAAACATAATTATCCTCCTCCAAGAATATTACTGTGCCCTTGTATCCCGCAGACCAGTCCAGCCCGTTGAAGATGAAGGCAGCCTTCCACCACCAGTGATGTTTGTGCTCAGTGAGGCGTCCGTCGCGGTCGCTGCAGTACTTGTCGTTCCCGTTGCGAGGGCTCAGACAGTCCTTGATATCTACGCCGGGGAACATGTCAGGATACAACTGAAGTGAGTAAGGGTAAAATATTTGCATGACCCTGCAAAAACTGATGCTGGACACGAGCTTGATGAATGTGTCGTGGTAGTAGCTGTGCGAGAAGACCAGCAGCACGGTGTGTATGTGGCGCACCTGCTGCAGCGACAGGATGAGCAGCCGCAGGCGCTGCAGGTCGCGGTGCACCTGCACCACGATCATGTTGGTGTCGGCGCGCACGGCGCCGTAGCGCCACCGCATCAGCACCTCGCGCTCGTAGTTCAACACCTCGATGGTGTTGCTGAGCGTGCTGCGCTCCGAGCTGTTCAGCGGCTCGTCCGGCAAACTGAACTGTTCGTTGATGTCGTTGAGCTCTGTCTGCATATAGTAAGGCACGCGCTGGGGCTGAGCCGGCCTCAAAAACATATGTTTGTACGCTACGAACACTAACACAAGAACACAACAATAAACTGGTACACCCTTAGATCTCGCCCTAAAAATAAGTAGTTTTAAATTCATCTTGTGTAATTTTTTTATGAATAATGGTGAGTGTATAAGTTGAACACTATAGTATAGTAAGTACGAGCACAAGCATCACGATCATGCTCACGAAAGAACTGTGATTCCTCTAAAAATATTTATGTTTACAACAATAAATCCTTACAAGTTTGACAATTGTTTTCTTTTTTATTATGCTTTAGTAAATGTGGCACATGCAGTGAAATATTTCAACTAAGTACCTACTGTCACAACAAAATCTGCCGGCTATTTGAATACCATTTATAAATTGAAATAAGACCGCACTACACGGCTATAGTTTTATGCAATGTGTTTTTTTTTATTATTTGTAATGCTAGATATTATTTTCTGTCTGTCATTAAACTAAATCTCCTGAACCTCCATAAGTAGGTAGTCGAAGTTTTCATAGACCGTGTATTTCTATTGCCGGTATTGCCAACGTGTAACGTGTAACGCTTACCAACGTGTAATAATAGCACATTATGATACAATAGCGCGCGAGTATCATACGACGTTTTTCAACACACTTGTGAGTAAAATAAACACATTTTCTGAAAATGATTGCGCTTTTTCACTGCATGAAACTATCGTACACATCCTTTGACTTTGGCGGCAACAAATTACTACTCGCGTTTTACGCCTCTATTATTATTTCCGGCGGAGTTAAAAATACAGTTTCTTCTTTACTCGACATATTTAAATACTTATATAATCAATTTAGAATATCATCAATTAGATAAACAATAAAAATGTAGAATGCCGCGCAACGCGTAACTTTTTTTTACGCGTATATTTTTTAATGACGGGCCTGTTGGTGTAGTAGTTAGTAGCCCTGACTGCTAAGCCGGAGGTCGTGGGTTCGAATCCCACCCAGAACAAACTTTGTGTGATGAGCATGATTGTTCTGTGTCTGGGTGTTATTTATCTGTAATATGTATGTATTTATAAATTATATAAGTATGTATATCAGTTGTCTGGTAACCATAACACAAGCTCTAAGCAGAGCTTAGCTTGGGATCAGATGACCGTGTGTGAGTTGTCCCAGTATATTTATTTATTTATTTCCAGGTATTTATTTTTTCAATTATTATATTGAGAAGTTTATTTTTCAAAAAGAATTACATTTACTTATGCGAGAACAAACTTATTTCTAATTAGCTAAATATATTAGACGACGAACTTGATTTTATTACCGACTTCACAAAAAGGAGGAGGTACTATGTTCGGCTGTTTGTATGTTTTTTTTTTTGTATGTTTGTTCATCGATTACTCCGTCAATTGTCAACGGATTTTCAAAATTCTTTTTTTGTTCGAAAGCAGATAGTTCTGAGGTGGTCCCATTGTCACCAAGTTAGGATCTGATGATGGGATCTTAGAGAAATCGAAGGCAACCCTCAAATTTTATAGGCTCACTTATTGTTTTTCGCATATTTTATGAAGTATCTTGTGTATTTGCGTATGGTTGTCACCATCTCAGTTAGCTGAGCTGATGATGGAAGGTACAACTCCTTAACAGTAAGAAGTTACTCGAACAGGCAAGGACTGTTTTAGTAAATTGTTTTGATGTTTGATAGGGCATTTGCCACATTTGGGCTCATGATCATCAAGTCATGACCTGATGCTGCAGTCAGGATAGTCTGCAGAGTACCTAACTCCTCGACAAATAACAGCAGATATATCGTGTTTAGGCTCATTGAAAAGGGCTCGATGTGTGGATAAACGTACTGTTAATGAGGAACACCGAAGTACATAGAGACCTGATGCTGAATCCAGGAGCATCAGAAAAAGTACAAACCTTGAAATTACAGCAGAGTAGTCGTGTTTGGGCTCATTTTAAACAGGACTAAATTTTAACTCGACACTAAAAAGTAAAAAATAAAAAACTTTTTACAAAAAAAAATAACCGACTTCAAAAAGTAAAAACTTAAAAATAACTTAAATTTCGGAAGTCGGTGGCAACACAAATTGACTGGCAGAAGAAAAGACACCGACTTCCGAAATTTAAGTTATTTTTAAGTTTTTACTTTTTGAAGTCGGTTATTTTTTTTTGTAAAAAGTTTTTTTTTATTTAAAAAGCGTTACGTCTTTTGTCGCCGCCAGTACCACACAGGACAGGCTGATTTGTTTCTGGCTCCTGAAAGCTTGTAAAGTTTCCGTGGAGCGCCCGCCGAGCTCCGCGATCCGAATTTTCCCGGCAAAAAATAAGATCTGAAAGTTGCGGACTTTCAGATTTTATTTTTTGCCGGGTAAATTCAATTTGACTGAGAGGTATATCTTTTAATTATGTACATTTCCATTGTAAGCTTACAATTTCCTCTGTTGTTTACTGGCTTCAATAAAGTTTGAAGGCGTTCCAGACGGGGACTCGGAGCTCGTCCTGCGAATAAATAACATAAAATATGCGCACGGATAATGGAGTTTACATCGACATTTTATTTTAAAGTGATAACCTGCCAGCCCACCGAACTGCACAACACTCGTAAATTTAAAGTGCCAACAAGCGGCAGCCATTATCTAAGCCGACAACGACGCTCCTCTTTGATTTTTTCTCAACAAACTTTTCTAATAAAATTCTAGTTCGGAAGTATTTTAAGCGCTTTTGCTGAAGCGCTCTGAAAGGGACGAGATTATAAAGCTATACAAAATTTTAATATTAAGTAGATATTTTTTGTATCCAGCAATACATTTCAGTTTTGTCAATTAAAACACTTATTCGGCACATTCTTGGTATAACTACTTTATTATATTGAGTTTCTTAAACCATTTCTATGTTGAACTATGTTCCCATACTCATAAAAAATAATGATGATTGTACGACTTGTCAACACCCTGAACGCAGTAAGCGACCCGAGCCGAGGATATACATGTATGTATAATATAATGGAGAAAATTTTATTTTTTAATTATACGGATTGTTAATCAGAGCGTTATTTTCTACTCCCGATAAAGTACGTTTTATGATGAACTATGTATTATTTAGTGTATGTAATTATCATCGGAAATGAGCACTCATGACGTCACACTACAAGAGGCCCTGTATATCAAGCTGTGATATTTCAATAAACAATCATTATTTCGGCAGCAATACACCGTTTCATTTCGTTCCCTCAATGCCATAGTAGAGCCACATTGCCTTTACTGTAGCTAAAAAGTGTTGACAGCACAGAACAACGTTATCAGCTCCTGTCAGCGCCGCGCACGAGCGTCCCGGACGCACATTGTGCGCGGTGGCCGGAGCCCCGCCGCCGCATTTGAATACAACAAGTGTGTTGTAATTCTTTCACAATAAATTGACGTCACGCAAGTATGTAGGTCGGCTGACGGCGCGCTGGCGGTGTCACAGGTGGCAGCAAATTGTCGACCCTCGTCAGCGGAGGGCAGATTAGACCCTCCTCCGTTACCTGAGGCCGGAGGGCTCCCGCACTATTATGTACGAGCTTGATACTTACCTGCGACACGCTGTACACGCATTTTTTATACTCGACATTAATTTGCTCGGATAGAGAAATGTGGCGTCACGCAATAGGTTTAAGAAAAATGTGGGGTACGCTCGCTGAATAGGCTTGGGCCCCTCGGTACTGTGACCACGTGAGAGCCTAAGAGCTGCGGTATTGCGCAATAGAAAGGAGTCGTGTAATCGTGACATAAAGTTGGCACCGCAGCGCAAGGTTGGCACTCATAATATTGTTAGGTTGAAAACTTTACTCTCTATGACCATGTGTCACTGCAGATAGAGCAGAGATATATATATGAACAAATAACCACCACACTAGACCATTTGAAAGGCAAAACTCTTGCCTAAGTTCATTTGATACTGTATTTCGGACGCTAAAATGTACAGCTACTAATTTATGTCTCATCTAAGCATATGCCAAATTGCCAACAGGTCGTCCCGCAATGCTCAACCCGTGCAATTATCCAAAGATTTAAATAGAGTGACTGGTAATTGTGTACGATACTCAAACACGAGATTGTGCCTATGAAAACCAACAACTTTTTCTATGGGAACAAACCTGCAATCGGGAAAAAAAACTGCTGTTCAGTACATTTATGTTTGCCTAATGTACTGAACAGCTGATTTCGGCTTGCTCCCATAAAAAAAAATATTTGTTACCATGACCACAATCACGGGTTTAAGTATCGTACACTAATTACCAGTCGCCCTAAATACACCGTGTTATGTAAGACGACGGACATATTGGAGGAGACTAATCAGTATTCAATTTTAACAAATGCTCATAAAAATAATAAATTGCGCGCGATAGATACTCATCGAAAGAAGAACGGATCATACCTACTTCACTCTCTTATCACGTGTTAGTGACCCGAGCCACGAGCGCTAGGGTGGCCTTTTTTGAAGAAAGCAGAAAATAAGAAAATATCTATGCAAAGTGTATTTACCACATCGACAAAGTGCTATAATAAAATAATGAAAAATATCTTTTTGGGATACCTCCCTCAAACGTAAAGTGGGGATAATTTTTTTGTCGCCTAAAAACATTGAGAGGTTGCTAAGTTGTTTTTTTTTGGTCTGTGAGTATAACTTAAAAGCGCATTTGTTAAAAAATGTTAAATTAACCCCTCCACCCCTCTAAAAGCAAAACGTCTGAGTTGAAAAATCCGTACTTCCGTACTATATTAATATTATAAATGCGAAAGTAACTCTGCCTGTCTGTCTCTTCTTCACGCCTAAACCACTGAACCGATTTGAATGAAATTTGGTACAGATATAGTCTGCGACCCGAGAAAGGACATAGGATAGTTTTCATCCCGGAAATCCCCCGGGAACGGGAACTATTAATCCACGCGGACGAAGTCGCGGGCAAAAGCTAGTCCAAAATAATTCATGACGGTAG
The DNA here is from genome assembly GCA_033675125.1 of Athetis lepigone. Lineage (NCBI taxonomy): Eukaryota > Metazoa > Arthropoda > Insecta > Lepidoptera > Noctuidae > Athetis > Athetis lepigone. The sequence goes on from CM066236.1 coordinate 21,358,806, forward strand.
TCCATGTACTTAATGAACTCTAAATTAAAACTACTTATAACGTAGGTCACTTTGTGAGTTCATGAGTTATAGAGGCCGCACTTATAAAATGTGCTTACTTGGAAATTCGTAAAAAAATTAAATAAAAAATAAACATATAGGCTAAAATATTAGAAAATAATATCTTAATAATTAGGAGGTACTGGGTACGGAACCCTGTTTAATTAATATTTCGCGTTGCGGTACGGTACAAGCAGCTGTTTGAGATCAGAAAATACTAAATACAGAAAATAGCACACTAGATACCCAAAACCAATGTACTCTGTGCCCTAAACTGTAATGGGTGAATGGGTGGCAATGGTGTACACAGGGACTGACAACGCCATCTAGTGCATAAAAGAGGCAATGTTTTGTCGTGCTACTTCAATACTACCGAAATAATAATTTGATTAAAATAATGGAATTAGTTTGTTGATTTCAAATTTAAGTTATTGATATTTTAAAGAATAACATCGTTAAAATAAATTCAAAGATAATGGAATTTGTATTATTTGTGCTAAAAGGCTCGTATTCTAAACTCAAATAAAACTACATAAGTCGTACAGAAATTTAATAAATCAAGGTCATGTCAGTCTAATCTATATAAAATGTCTAATACAACGAATTTTTTAATGAATAGGACAATTCCCTGTATTTTTTTATTTATTAGTATTATTTGGAGAGATGCAACGTCTTGCATTCTATTTTGTTGAATATTAGAATTCCATTGTACACTTCGTTCAGAATCTTGAATTGAATGGCCGCCTGTCAGCTGTACACAGTACAAGTACTTTGGTTGGGAAGCTGTCAAATGGTGAATAGCAAAGCAGGAGCGGTAGTGAGAATATTTTTAATAAATATGTCTTTTTATTGGCAATATCAAAGTAATAGGTAATCGCCGCGCCTAGCCGTAAGCCTTAGCGTATAGACAAACGAAAACCAATACCGGCATCGTCGTAAAATGAGTTCGAGAGATAGGTCGCTGCAAGACAAGTTGAAAGTACTCTTCAAAAAGGGTGCATCGGGTGAGTATCGGGGCTCGTCCTGGTGGGCGCGGGGTGCTGAGAAGCGAGCGGCCCGCGGGGCAGTCTAGTGCATGTGTGTTGTCCGCAGCGCCGCTGCCGGCGCGCAACGAGCTGGTGGTGAGCGGCGAGGTGGAGCGCGAGCTGAGCGCGGACGCGGCGCTGCCCCGCCGCCTGCGCGCGCTCAAGGATCTCGGCGAGAAGGCGCTGCACGTGCGCGTGCAGGAGGTGAGCTCCGCGACACACACTTATTATTTTAGTACCCTCAATATCCATTCTGATGCAACATTACAAAGCATTTTCGTTCCTTTCTTGTTTCCTGTGACTGCAACTCCTTTGTTGGTTGAATTTCTTTCACTTTGTGTTACTGTTACTGAAATTGTTTTTATCATTATCATTATCTGATTACAAATATCTGGTGAATTGTTTGTTTTGATATGGTTTATTTACAACTTTCTTGGAGTTTATTAAGAACAGCTGTTTATGCTGTATGTCACTACACTATGATATTTTGTATAAAATTATGTGAAAACATTTCATCCTATAAGCTGATGTGATTTACTAATTGCTTTTATATACTGTGTACCCTTACTTGATGGTTCTACTAAACATTCATACTGGTAAGTTACTAGTGCAATATTAGAACACCTCAGCTGTGACTACTGATAACCGTTGACATTCTAATACTACCCACCTGTACACTAGCACTTATTTACTAAATATTACTCTCTAGGAACAGTAGTACAACATAGCAATCATAATGTAATTATATCATAAATAAGTAATTTTTTTATATGAAGTATCATTGTTTATGTAAACCCACAATGTAATACAACACTTATTGGAGCACCCGACAGAAGATAATTAATTGTTTACTTGTGACATATTAACATGTTGTTTTATAAAAAGACATAATTTGGAACTCATCCATCAACTTCCTGAAACAGATTTGTTGATTTCTCAGATGGTATGTGTGTGTAGGCTTATTAACAAATTCATTTTTAATGTTCTTTACTAAACAGGTGTGTTTGTTTGTTTCCCAAAACTTGTGTTTCTGTCCAAGTTATAAAAACATTAAAAACTTGACTGTTGCTAGGGTGGAGTTGAGAAGCTTTGGTCATTAACACGAGATCTGCTAGAAGAAAGTAATGTGGAGGCCCGCCATGCAGCTCTGTGGTTCCTACGCTGCCTGGCCGAGGGGCAGGCAGACTACCTGCAGATCATGCGCACCATCCTGTTCCACTACCTGCGAGACACACACGCACGCCACCCCCCAGAGGACACACAGCTCCGCTTCAAGTTACTGCACACACTGACCAACAGCGGGAAGAATATCAACTGTTTTGAGGAAGAGGTACGTCTATATTTCAATTAGGTATATCTTTAACATTAATTTGTATATTGCTGTGTTCTGCAAAAAAATATAAAATCATTTTTGTCCGTGACTTAGTCTGAAGTCAAACATAGATTTATCCTTAGCTGAATGCTCTTAACCATAAACTAATATCTGGCATATTTCAGCTGTTGTAACAGTAATGGTAGATTTCATATTTATTCAGTGAGTGACCTTTCAACATTGACCTTTTTAAATTCAGTGTAAGATATAGTAAAGAAAAGATTGTGGCTTGAGACTGCTACTAGTTTTACCTCCATGCCTGAATTTTGTTGTATTTTTAATGATTTAATCAATTTTAATCTCTGAATAGTATTGTCACTATTAAATGTAAGATGCTAATGTTTGCTTTTGGAAACATTACATAGATTGTGTTTTCACCTGCTTGTTTAATTATTGACTTGGTTAATACAAAATTATTAGGATATAAATTTCCACAAAGAATAATGGGTACTAGCATTTCCAAACTCCAAGTATAGTCAACAGATTTGTAATCAAGTAGCTTTTTCCCACAGCTTCGCCCGAGTGGATGTCGAACTTCCATCCCCTATTCACCCCTTTAGAGGGCAAATTATAATTATATTAGGTTGCCTACCTTACACTAAAACACATCCTTTAAGTTCCATGTCTCTAGAACCAGTGATTTAGACTGTGTTGATATAGCAACAATCAGTCAGTCAGTCACTTTCAACACAATGAAATAAAATGGTACTATTGTGGAAGAAAGTTTTGAGAAATAAAAATGTCTTTAACCGTAAGAAAAGAAGTTTGATTATTACCATATACTGTATTATGTCATATTTGAAATTATATTTAATTTTAAATATAACTACATACAACGATCATCTTTTAATTAATTGAATGCTAAGACGGACATTGTGGTTTGATTCCCACCCAGAACACACTTTGTATGATGAACATGATTGTTTTTTCTGTGCGTAGGTGTAATTTATCTATAACTAGCTTTCGCCCGCGTAATGTCGATGCTTCCAACCCCTTTTTTGTCCCTTTAGGGTTGAGATTTTTAGAAAAACCCTTCTTAGTGGTTATTTACCCTTTACAAAGAACACGCCTCGCAAGTTTCATGTCTCTAGGACCAGCAGTTTGGGCTGTGCGTTGATATATCAACAGACAGTCAATTAGTCACTCAGTTCACCTTTTATATACATCGATTATTATATATTAGATATTTGTTTTATACACATAGATATATATGTGTGTATTCATAAAGTTAAGTATGTGTATAAGCTGTTACCATGTACTAGTTCTGCTTAGTGTGGGATCAGATGGACGTTTGTGAGTTGTCCCAAGATATTTATTAATTTTATTTAAAATATAATCATAAATTATGGTTTCACTTAGTTATTTTAAAGCTTGTCATGGCATAGTGTGGAGCATAGTAAAATGTGCAATGTCTTGTAATTGTAGATCGGGCCGTTCCTGCTGGAGTGGCTGCCGCAGATCCAGCAGCCGCCGCAGCTGGTGGACTTCCTGCAGCTCGTCATCAACGTCGTCAAGTTCAACGCCACCTACCTCGACGAGCACATCGTGCACGGAATTGTCAAGTACGCACATTATCATCGTGTCTTACAATCATTATTTATTTTTGTAATTCACTTATTCTTACATGGTATTGTATTGCTAATACTAGATTTTTCACATGACCTTGACCTTTATAACTGCACTACGTCGAACTAAATTCATAAACATGTCAAACTAGAACTATCGATTTTGTAATACAATTTCTTTTCATGATTATAGACTCATTTCCATCCACAATATTGATTCTAGAACTGATATTGTGCATTTTACAAATAATGTTGCATCCCTTAGTGAAGGTGTAAGCATAATATTGAGATAGTAGATATGTATGCAGATATCAAGTCATGAGCCCATGACTCACTGAACACATCTACTTTACATAATGACTTGTTTATTTACTTTACACCATCTTCAATGTTTACATATTCAATAATATCCTTCCATAACAATCCCTGTTTCATAAACAGGATACTTGTACCATTTTCACATCATGCTAATTTAATGTTGATCTGTTATAAAGTTATCGTTAGTTTCCTTCATACACACTCGTGTTGATGTTTAATTTAGAATGTACATATTTTGCTCATGTTTGTTGGATGCCTGTATGGTTAGTATGGTTATTGAATATGAGTAACGTGTGGAAGTGCAGTGTGAGTGGTGTGTTGCAGTAACGCGTGTCACCTGTGCGTGTACTGCGCGGACGTGTCGGTGGTGCAGTGCTGCCTGTCGCTGCTGGAGGCCGTGGTGTCGTACTCGCTGCTGCCGCGCGCCGCGCTGCGCACCTTCGTCAGCGCGCTGTGCCGCACCGTCAACCTGGAGCACTACTGCCAGAACAGCTGGAAGGTATGTCCACGTGCCGCCGTGTGCCCGGTGCAGTGCCGGCAGACGTACAGTTGATGTCGCGTGTTGCAGCTGATGCGCAACGTGATGGGCGCGGACCTGGGCCACGCGGCGCTGCAGGAGATGGTGGTGCTGCTGCGCGGCGCGGAGGGCGCGGGCGGCGCGGGGGGCGCGGAGGGCGCGGGGCTGCTGCGCGGCGCCGTGTTCTACATCAACATGGCGCTGTGGGGGCCGCGCCGCGTGCCCACGCTGCGCGTCTCCTTCCTCGCCGTGCTGCCCGCCTTCCTCAAGGTACGGCTTTTATTGTTCAAGCAAAATGGCTAGCTTTCACTTCGGTATTATCAATATGCAAAAATCTAAATATACCTAGTTTGTCAAAAAGAATGAGAGTGAAGTGCACATGTGTTGTGTTGCTGGGCAGGCTCTGGAGGGCAACCAGCCGGTGGTGACGTACGAGGTGGTGGTGAGCCTGCAGAGCGTGGTGGCGCGCGTGCCGCTGCAGCTGTGCGAGGCCGCCTGGGACGCGCTGCTGGCCATCCTGCGCGCCGTGCTCGTACAGGACAGTGCGTATTCCACACAGCTTTATTTACATTTTATGAATAACAAAAAGTAGCACATTACATGTTCATGACACATTCTGTCTTTTTAATCAATAATTTACTAAGCAGCTTCTATAATGATGAACAGAAAACTACGAGCCGCCGAACGAGCTGATCCACACGCGCGTGCACGCGCTCATCACGTCCATCGAGCAGCTGCACGACGCGGGCCAGTACTACGGCGACGTGGACGCGCTGCTGGACCTCGTGGACTGCTGCGGGCACGACCGGCCGGTGAGCACTCTCACGAGACCTCGCCGGGCTGCGCGAAGTCCCTGTCTCACGTAACACTGCCCTGCAGGAGGCGTCCACCATGCGGCTGGTGTCGCTGCGCGCGGGCGCGCTGTCGCCGCTGCGCGCGGAGTGGCTGGCGGCGGCGCTGGCGCTGGCGGAGCGCTACGTGCGCCACGAGCCGCGCCGCGCCGTGCGCCTGCACACGCTGCAGGCGCTGCTCGCCTTCATCAAGCGCAACAGGTGCGCGCCACTGCTCATACAAGTGGCCCTATAATACTACCCTGCGGCATCCCGCAACTATTACATTGAAGTTCAGACACAATATGAACTTTTCAAGTATTTTCTACTATTGAGAATAACGTTTATTTGATAAATGGCTTTTAAACCAATCATTGCTTTCCTCTTATTCTATACGTCTCAAGTGTGTAATTTTGTATGCGAGACTAAGTCAAAAGCTTTGCTTATATCTGCAATGACTGCGGTGAATACCAAATTCTCTGTTGTATCGTTCAATTTAATATCCAAATAATTCTTGACGGCATTTTTCCCAGGCACTTGTACGGAGAGGAGCTGATCGAGCTGGTGGGCATCCCGGTGCTGAGCTCGTGCGCGCTGGACGCGGAGTGCGCGCTGCGGGCGGCCGCGGCGCGCGCGCTCACCGAGCTCGCGCGACTGTCCGCCTCCGACGCCTGCACCGACCTCATCGACCAGCTCGAGAAGGTGGGCGCGGCAGCCAGCACACACCTTCCCATACTTACGATATATAGAACCGCGACGTATTCTTCGTTGTGTTGATTCCAGATCTTAAACCGTCCGTTCGAGATATACGTGACGGAGGTGCCGATCCCGCGCGAGGCGGACGTGGGCGACCTGCTGGCGGCCGCGTCGGGGCTGCTGGAGCTGCTGCACGCCAAGCTGCTGGGCGCGCCCGCCGCGCACGCCGCGCGCTGCCTGCTGGTGCTGCTGGACCACCTCGACCACCACTACCGCCGCCACGCGCTCTTCGTGCACCACCCCGACATACGGATCAAGGTACGTGTGGCTGCTGGTGCTGCTGGTGCTGCTGGACCACCTCGACCACCACTACCGCCGCCACGCGCTCTTCGTGCACCACCCCGACATACGGATCAAGGTACGTGTGGCTGCTGGTGCTGCTGGTGCTGCTGGACCACCTCGACCACCACTACCGCCGCCACGCGCTCTTCGTGCACCACCCCGACATACGGATCAAGGTACGTGTGGCTGCTGGTGCTGCTGGTGCTGCTGGACCACCTCGACCACCACTACCGCCGCCACGCGCTCTTCGTGCACCACCCCGACATACGGATCAAGGTACGTGTGGCTGCTGGTGCTGCTGGTGCTGCTGGACCACCTCGACCACCACTACCGCCGCCACGCGCTCTTCGTGCACCACCCCGACATACGGATCAAGGTACGTGTGGCTGCTGGTGCTGCTGGTGCTGCTGGACCACCTCGACCACCACTACCGCCGCCACGCGCTCTTCGTGCACCACCCCGACATACGGATCAAGGTACGTGTGGCTGCTGGTGCTGCTGGTGCTGCTGGACCACCTCGACCACCACTACCGCCGCCACGCGCTCTTCGTGCACCACCCCGACATACGGATCAAGGTACGTGTGGCTGCTGGTGCTGCTGGTGCTGCTGGACCACCTCGACCACCACTACCGCCGCCACGCGCTCTTCGTGCACCACCCCGACATACGGATCAAGGTACGTGTGGCTGCTGGTGCTGCTGGTGCTGCTGGACCACCTCGACCACCACTACCGCCGCCACGCGCTCTTCGTGCACCACCCCGACATACGGATCAAGGTACGTGTGGCTGCTGGTGCTGCTGGTGCTGCTGGACCACCTCGACCACCACTACCGCCGCCACGCGCTCTTCGTGCACCACCCCGACATACGGATAAAAGTACGCGCGGCTGCTGGATTTTTTTTATTATTATTATGGGCTTGCTCTTGGTCCCAGACTAGCCTGAGGGCATAGACGGGGCCTACGATGGAGCGAGCTTACCCAATAGATGCCTATGCACTCGTTTTTTAAATACTTCCGGGTTATACGAATTTGGAAACACAGAGGCCACCGGCAGGGAATTCCATTCCTTCGCGGTACGCATTATGAACGATTTTGAGAAGCGCTGCGTGGAGGATATGAGGAATATCAACCAAGAAAGGGTGGTATCCGGCCGTACGTCTGGATGTCCGGTGGTAAAAAGGAGAAGAGGGAATGTGCTCGTGTAGCTCATGAGCACATTCCCGCTTGGCTTGGGCTCCGTTTAGCGGAGAACAGACACGCTTGGGTTTTGGCGGCATTGAACTGCACTAGATTGTCATCGCCCCATTGGGACACACGACTCAAGGCAAAGTGCAATCTGTAAAATACCGCCAGGCAGGCAACTTTTCGCCGATGTGCTAGTGGTTGAAGTTGGGCCACCAGCTTCTTGTCGCCAATCAACCTTCTGGCTCTGCGATCCACCGAATGCAATGCGGCCACTTGGTATTTGGCTGAGCCATCCCATAGGTGACTGCAATACTCCATACACGATCGGAAAGTGTTAGAAGCTGTCCCGGCGTGAAGTATCGCTTAACCTTGTTAAGGATGCCCAGCTTTTTCGCCGCAGTCTGTGCTTTGGACTCGATGAAAGTGCCGAAGTTGAGGTCAGAACTCAACTCCATGCCAAGGAGTTCCATGGAGGAATGGAGAGGAGGCAGCCGGTTATATTTACAGATGTACCTCGGAAAGTAGGAGCCAGGTCAAATGGGCTCCGTTTGGCGGAGAACAGACACGCTTGGGTTTTGGCGGCATTGAACTGCACTAGATTGTCATCGCCCCATTGGGACACACGACTCAAGGCAAAGTTCACTCGCTCTACCATGGCCTCTCTCTGTGAACGAATATCGTCCCTACTGTCTTTTGCGCTGGCCAGATATCTCTCTACAACTGTACTGTCATCTGCGTAACCGACTATGCTAGGATTTAGCATATCGTTTATATGAAGCAGGAATAGGGTTGTAGAGAGGACAGACCCTTGAGGAACACCGGCATCAATGGCCATTAGGTCCGAAGAGCAGCCGTCGACGACCACTCTGATCGACCGTTCCGTCAAGAAGTCCGATACCCAGCTACAAAAGTCTGCCGGTATGCCATAAGCAGGAAGCTTGCTAAGGAGACTTGCGTGCCAAACCCTGTCAATAGCCTTTGAGATGTCGAGCGAAACGGTAAGGGCTTCGCCGTTTTTCTCAATGGCTTCGCCACAGCAATGTGTAACATACACTAGAAGATCCCCAGTAGACCGACCACGGCAAAAGCCAGGCGTCCGTCACTCGCTCAAGGCCACGCGTTTTATGCCTACCGCTTCGCGTATCGTCGACGATACAACGAACACCGGGCTGTCGCGCGCCCGGCTGAGTGCTCGCGCGTCACGGGTACAGCGCCGACTATCAAAATGCCGAAACCACGTAATTATTGCCTGATTATTGTGCAATTCTCCTGTTTCCCAATTCTCTTCTTCCCTTTTGATTATTTATTAAAATTATTCACGCGGTTTTGGATATTTTTGACACTACAATGTTTCAAATATAAGAAGTGCAATTTGACGTTTCATACTTTTCATGACGCCACAACTTTGTACATGCGTAACTCAAAAATTGACATTTATTTCTTCCGTAAAACCACGTAATTTTAAAGTTATTTTTATTTTATCACAAACTACACAGATTTTAATCACTTAATTTACATTCAAAAATTTCAAACAAAGCAATATAACCATTGTTGACAATAAATAATATTTTTTCTCGACGTCGTGTCAAAGTCACGTAGTAAGGTACGATACCGTAGTGTTGTGACTCTTCAAAGTTACTTGTATACCAATAATCGTTAAAAATGACCGAATAATCGAACTTACTAATAACGATCGTTTTCAATGAAAGCGACATTTATTATTTAAATATATTTTTGATGATTTCTAAATGTCAACGAAAAAGCATATTAAAATTAAACTTATAGTTATTATAATTTTAATAAGTTTTTGTAAGCAAAATCGCTCGTGCTCAAGTCTTGACAAAAAAAAAATGGTTGCCTGTAAAGTCGGTTTTACGGGCGAAGATTTTACGTGACAACGTCTTTTACCGATCATAGTTGAGTGGGAGAGAGACGCAAGGCATTCGGCGGGCCTCTCTCTCGTTCGGTGACTCATCGTAACGTTACCGAGCGTTACACTTTTTCATAAGTGACTCCCAGCCGCAACCTAATTTAAGACGTTGTCACGTCAATATTTTTTCTTTTAATTTGGCAACACTGGCAAGTGAGAATTTGAGAATTTCTTTCATCTAAAATTTAGAAATTTACAGTCATAAAATAAATAAATCTGTAACTTAAATCGATTATAAATTACAAAGAAATGAAATCAATATCTCGTTTAAATCGGATATGGTAGTAATCGATTTTTTTAACCCAATCCCTATTCTTCAGTAGGTTAGAAATGTCAAATTGCGCTTCTTATATTTGAAACACAGTAAAATATATTAGTCGGGAATTCAAGGAACAAAAAATACGCATCAGTCAATTTATCAAACTAAAAAATATTCGATCAACAAATAAAATAATAATTGTTTTTCTAAAACATTCGTTTTATTACCATTGTCATCATACGTTTATACGTATGATGACAATGGTAATAAAACGAATGTTGCCTAGCAGATTTGCTGGACGACACGCACACACGTTAGTCGCGCGGCGGGCAAAAGAATCTCAACTCTCTTAGTGCGTACTTATGGTACATTTCTCCTTGCTGCAAACAACTGGTATTATTATTATGATTTTGTAGGCTATTATAGCGTAGGTATTTTGGTTTTTGTATTGGAGTGAAGTATCTGTTACGTAGTAACTATTTATTAATCTGTGCAAAAGCCATATTGCTGGTCATTGAGTAGATTGTTGTCTTCTAGGTATGCCAACAATTTGCTATTTAGTACCTTTTCCATGACTTTACAGAGCATGGCTGGGGAGCTGGTGCTGCTGCCGGGCTAATTGAATGAGCGTCGATGGTGAACTCTCAAATCTTTTGTACAGATGTTCTATGTTTCGTAAATGTTCACTCTATTTCCGACAGATATTCGAGATGCTGTTCGGACTCCGCGCAAACCAGTTCAACTGCGTGGGCTTCTGCTACGACAGCAGCGGCGCGCCCGTGTGCGGCGCGGCGAGCGCGCGGCTGCGGCCCGTGTGCTCGCCCTTCCTCGTGGCCGAGCCGCCGCTCGCCCGCGCCGCGCCCGCGCCCGCCCCCCGCGAGCTGCCGCCCGGCGCCGCGCTGCTGCCCGTGGGCCGCGCCGCGCGCCTGCTCGCCACCGCGCTCGCGCGCGAGCGGGACTGGGCCGTGCTCGCCCGCGTGCTGCGCGCGCTGCCCGCGCTGCTGCAGGCGCGCGCGCTCGCGCTCGGCCGGCGCGCGCAGGACATCGACATGCTGGCCTCCACGCTCTGCTCCATGGTGACTACTTACTGTATCTAGTGAGTGCGGGACTGGGCCGTGCTCGCCCGCGTGCTGCGCGCGCTGCCCGCGCTGCTGCAGGCGCGCGCGCTCGCGCTCGGCCGGCGCGCGCAGGACATCGACATGCTGGCCTCCACGCTCTGCTCCATGGTGACTACTTACTGTATCTAGTGAGTGCGGGACTGGGCCGTGCTCGCCCGCGTGCTGCGCGCGCTGCCCGCGCTGCTGCAGGCGCGCGCGCTCGCGCTCGGCCGGCGCGCGCAGGACATCGACATGCTGGCCTCCACGCTCTGCTCCATGGTGACTACTTACTGTATCTAGTGAGTGCGGGACTGGGCCGTGCTCGCCCGCGTGCTGCGCGCGCTGCCCGCGCTGCTGCAGGCGCGCGCGCTCGCGCTCGGCCGGCGCGCGCAGGACATCGACATGCTGGCCTCCACGCTCTGCTCCATGGTGACTACTTACTGTATCTAGTGAGTGCGGGACTGGGCCGTGCTCGCCCGCGTGCTGCGCGCGCTGCCCGCGCTGCTGCAGGCGCGCGCGCTCGCGCTCGGCCGGCGCGCGCAGGACATCGACATGCTGGCCTCCACGCTCTGCTCCATGGTGACTACTTACTGTATCTAGTGAGTGCGGGACTGGGCCGTGCTCGCCCGCGTGCTGCGCGCGCTGCCCGCGCTGCTGCAGGCGCGCGCGCTCGCGCTCGGCCGGCGCGCGCAGGACATCGACATGCTGGCCTCCACGCTCTGCTCCATGGTGACTACTTACTGTATCTAGTGAGTGCGGGACTGGGCCGTGCTCGCCCGCGTGCTGCGCGCGCTGCCCGCGCTGCTGCAGGCGCGCGCGCTCGCGCTCGGCCGGCGCGCGCAGGACATCGACATGCTGGCCTCCACGCTCTGCTCCATGGTGACTACTTACTGTATCTAGTGAGTGCGGGACTGGGCCGTGCTCGCCCGCGTGCTGCGCGCGCTGCCCGCGCTGCTGCAGGCGCGCGCGCTCGCGCTCGGCCGGCGCGCGCAGGACATCGACATGCTGGCCTCCACGCTCTGCTCCATGGTGACTACTTACTGTATCTAGTGAGTGCGGGACTGGGCCGTGCTCGCCCGCGTGCTGCGCGCGCTGCCCGCGCTGCTGCAGGCGCGCGCGCTCGCGCTCGGCCGGCGCGCGCAGGACATCGACATGCTGGCCTCCACGCTCTGCTCCATGGTGACTACTTACTGTATCTAGTGAGTGCGGGACTGGGCCGTGCTCGCCCGCGTGCTGCGCGCGCTGCCCGCGCTGCTGCAGGCGCGCGCGCTCGCGCTCGGCCGGCGCGCGCAGGACATCGACATGCTGGCCTCCACGCTCTGCTCCATGGTGACTACTTACTGTATCTAGTGAGTGCGGGACTGGGCCGTGCTCGCCCGCGTGCTGCGCGCGCTGCCCGCGCTGCTGCAGGCGCGCGCGCTCGCGCTCGGCCGGCGCGCGCAGGACATCGACATGCTGGCCTCCACGCTCTGCTCCATGGTGACTACTTACTGTATCTAGTGAGTGCGGGACTGGGCCGTGCTCGCCCGCGTGCTGCGCGCGCTGCCCGCGCTGCTGCAGGCGCGCGCGCTCGCGCTCGGCCGGCGCGCGCAGGACATCGACATGCTGGCCTCCACGCTCTGCTCCATGGTGACTACTTACTGTATCTAGTGAGTGCGGGACTGGGCCGTGCTCGCCCGCGTGCTGCGCGCGCTGCCCGCGCTGCTGCAGGCGCGCGCGCTCGCGCTCGGCCGGCGCGCGCAGGACATCGACATGCTGGCCTCCACGCTCTGCTCCATGGTGACTACTTACTGTATCTAGTGAGTGCGGGACTGGGCCGTGCTCGCCCGCGTGCTGCGCGCGCTGCCCGCGCTGCTGCAGGCGCGCGCGCTCGCGCTCGGCCGGCGCGCGCAGGACATCGACATGCTGGCCTCCACGCTCTGCTCCATGGTGACTACTTACTGTATCTAGTGAGTGCGGGACTGGGCCGTGCTCGCCCGCGTGCTGCGCGCGCTGCCCGCGCTGCTGCAGGCGCGCGCGCTCGCGCTCGGCCGGCGCGCGCAGGACATCGACATGCTGGCCTCCACGCTCTGCTCCATGGTGACTACTTACTGTATCTAGTGAGTGCGGGACTGGGCCGTGCTCGCCCGCGTGCTGCGCGCGCTGCCCGCGCTGCTGCAGGCGCGCGCGCTCGCGCTCGGCCGGCGCGCGCAGGACATCGACATGCTGGCCTCCACGCTCTGCTCCATGGTGACTACTTACTGTATCTAGTGAGTGCGGGACTGGGCCGTGCTCGCCCGCGTGCTGCGCGCGCTGCCCGCGCTGCTGCAGGCGCGCGCGCTCGCGCTCGGCCGGCGCGCGCAGGACATCGACATGCTGGCCTCCACGCTCTGCTCCATGGTGACTACTTACTGTATCTAGTGAGTGCGGGACTGGGCCGTGCTCGCCCGCGTGCTGCGCGCGCTGCCCGCGCTGCTGCAGGCGCGCGCGCTCGCGCTCGGCCGGCGCGCGCAGGACATCGACATGCTGGCCTCCACGCTCTGCTCCATGGTGACTACTTACTGTATCTAGTGAGTGCGGGACTGGGCCGTGCTCGCCCGCGTGCTGCGCGCGCTGCCCGCGCTGCTGCAGGCGCGCGCGCTCGCGCTCGGCCGGCGCGCGCAGGACATCGACATGCTGGCCTCCACGCTCTGCTCCATGGTGACTACTTACTGTATCTAGTGAGTGCGGGACTGGGCCGTGCTCGCCCGCGTGCTGCGCGCGCTGCCCGCGCTGCTGCAGGCGCGCGCGCTCGCGCTCGGCCGGCGCGCGCAGGACATCGACATGCTGGCCTCCACGCTCTGCTCCATGGTGACTACTTACTGTATCTAGTGAGTGCGGGACTGGGCCGTGCTCGCCCGCGTGCTGCGCGCGCTGCCCGCGCTGCTGCAGGCGCGCGCGCTCGCGCTCGGCCGGCGCGCGCAGGACATCGACATGCTGGCCTCCACGCTCTGCTCCATGGTGACTACTTACTGTATCTAGTGAGTGCGGGACTGGGCCGTGCTCGCCCGCGTGCTGCGCGCGCTGCCCGCGCTGCTGCAGGCGCGCGCGCTCGCGCTCGGCCGGCGCGCGCAGGACATCGACATGCTGGCCTCCACGCTCTGCTCCATGGTGACTACTTACTGTATCTAGTGAGTGCGGGACTGGGCCGTGCTCGCCCGCGTGCTGCGCGCGCTGCCCGCGCTGCTGCAGGCGCGCGCGCTCGCGCTCGGCCGGCGCGCGCAGGACATCGACATGCTGGCCTCCACGCTCTGCTCCATGGTGACTACTTACTGTATCTAGTGAGTGCGGGACTGGGCCGTGCTCGCCCGCGTGCTGCGCGCGCTGCCCGCGCTGCTGCAGGCGCGCGCGCTCGCGCTCGGCCGGCGCGCGCAGGACATCGACATGCTGGCCTCCACGCTCTGCTCCATGGTGACTACTTACTGTATCTAGTGAGTGCGGGACTGGGCCGTGCTCGCCCGCGTGCTGCGCGCGCTGCCCGCGCTGCTGCAGGCGCGCGCGCTCGCGCTCGGCCGGCGCGCGCAGGACATCGACATGCTGGCCTCCACGCTCTGCTCCATGGTGACTACTTACTGTATCTAGTGAGTGCGGGACTGGGCCGTGCTCGCCCGCGTGCTGCGCGCGCTGCCCGCGCTGCTGCAGGCGCGCGCGCTCGCGCTCGGCCGGCGCGCGCAGGACATCGACATGCTGGCCTCCACGCTCTGCTCCATGGTGACTACTTACTGTATCTAGTGAGTGCGGGACTGGGCCGTGCTCGCCCGCGTGCTGCGCGCGCTGCCCGCGCTGCTGCAGGCGCGCGCGCTCGCGCTCGGCCGGCGCGCGCAGGACATCGACATGCTGGCCTCCACGCTCTGCTCCATGGTGACTACTTACTGTATCTAGTGAGTGCGGGACTGGGCCGTGCTCGCCCGCGTGCTGCGCGCGCTGCCCGCGCTGCTGCAGGCGCGCGCGCTCGCGCTCGGCCGGCGCGCGCAGGACATCGACATGCTGGCCTCCACGCTCTGCTCCATGGTGACTACTTACTGTATCTAGTGAGTGCGGGACTGGGCCGTGCTCGCCCGCGTGCTGCGCGCGCTGCCCGCGCTGCTGCAGGCGCGCGCGCTCGCGCTCGGCCGGCGCGCGCAGGACATCGACATGCTGGCCTCCACGCTCTGCTCCATGGTGACTACTTACTGTATCTAGTGAGTGCGGGACTGGGCCGTGCTCGCCCGCGTGCTGCGCGCGCTGCCCGCGCTGCTGCAGGCGCGCGCGCTCGCGCTCGGCCGGCGCGCGCAGGACATCGACATGCTGGCCTCCACGCTCTGCTCCATGGTGACTACTTACTGTATCTAGTGAGTGCGGGACTGGGCCGTGCTCGCCCGCGTGCTGCGCGCGCTGCCCGCGCTGCTGCAGGCGCGCGCGCTCGCGCTCGGCCGGCGCGCGCAGGACATCGACATGCTGGCCTCCACGCTCTGCTCCATGGTGACTACTTACTGTATCTAGTGAGTGCGGGACTGGGCCGTGCTCGCCCGCGTGCTGCGCGCGCTGCCCGCGCTGCTGCAGGCGCGCGCGCTCGCGCTCGGCCGGCGCGCGCAGGACATCGACATGCTGGCCTCCACGCTCTGCTCCATGGTGACTACTTACTGTATCTAGTGAGTGCGGGACTGGGCCGTGCTCGCCCGCGTGCTGCGCGCGCTGCCCGCGCTGCTGCAGGCGCGCGCGCTCGCGCTCGGCCGGCGCGCGCAGGACATCGACATGCTGGCCTCCACGCTCTGCTCCATGGTGACTACTTACTGTATCTAGTGAGTGCGGGACTGGGCCGTGCTCGCCCGCGTGCTGCGCGCGCTGCCCGCGCTGCTGCAGGCGCGCGCGCTCGCGCTCGGCCGGCGCGCGCAGGACATCGACATGCTGGCCTCCACGCTCTGCTCCATGGTGACTACTTACTGTATCTAGTGAGTGCGGGACTGGGCCGTGCTCGCCCGCGTGCTGCGCGCGCTGCCCGCGCTGCTGCAGGCGCGCGCGCTCGCGCTCGGCCGGCGCGCGCAGGACATCGACATGCTGGCCTCCACGCTCTGCTCCATGGTGACTACTTACTTGCTGCAAACCATGGAGGCAACATGAACCATTAAAAAAAATCTACTTATTTTAAGGCAAAGCTGATAGCAGACGTTTCAATGGTGCAGGTATCAGACCGCAGCCTGAACTTCCCGGAGTGCCTGCGCGTGGGCGGCGGGCAGAAGCTGCTGGTGTCGGAGTTCCACAGCGCGGCGCTGCCGGGGCTGGCGGCGCTGGCGCCCTACCACAGCTACCTGGAGCCGCAGACGCAGCAGAGGATCGTGCGCTGCCTGCTCAAGTACGGCATGGGTGAGTACTGCACAGTCTGGGGTGATTCATCATCATCATCATTATCAGCCGATAGACGTCCACTGCTGGACAAAGGCCTCCCCAAAGATTTCCACATGCTTCGGTCCTGCGTCACCCGCATCCAGCGGGACCCGGCGATCTTGATGAGATCATCCACATTACACTGGTCATATCAGTCAGTGACACTCCCATCACAGTAACCAGTAGCCCGATTCACGCAAAATCAAACAAGCCAAATATCGTTGAAGTTCGATCAAAGCCCTATCCAAAATCGGTATTCACGTGTTGTTTGAACGGGATTCGATAGAACGACAATTTAATAAGATCGTAATTCAACGATCTATCAACCATTTATTGCCAATTACATTATTATGAATTCTACCAGGATAATAAAATACAAATTTTCGTTTTAGAATATCGGGTTTACACCATATTGAATAAATAAATAATACCAAAATCAATATTAATAAACATTTCATTTATCTACGAGAAAACCTTCGAGCCAACGATTGAATGACGATTTAATTAGCTGAATACGCATCAACGACACTTCGATCAAGCGACTTTAAAATCGGTGTCGTTCTATCTTGATTGACAGATGTGAATACGAAAATGGTCTTAACGACTTAGTCGCTACGATATCGCTACGGTTTTGATTACGTGAATGAGGGTTTTTTTTGGCAGCACGTAGGCGTCAGGTCCAACTGCAGCATGATTGGTGATTTTTTACATATCTGTCGATAAAACGGCATGACATTGACAGATATGTCAAAAATTCTCCAATCATGCTGCAGTTGGACCTGACGCCTACGTATTGCCAAAAAACCCTCATTCACGTAATCAACAGTAGCGATATCGTAGCGACTCCTCATACGCATAAACCCTCATTGGGCTACAGTATACATGTAATAAGTGCAACTGTTCCCTCCGTCAGTCCTCCGCACGCCGCAGCCGTACATCAACGCGCTGACGATCTTCACGCTGGAGACCAGGGAGACCATGGTGAAGATGCTGCCGGAGGTGCTGCTGGACCTTTCCAAGATATCCGACACCAAGGCCATCGCCAGCCCTATGCTGGAATTCCTGTCCAGTGAGTTCTTTTTGTTTTAGGATACAGAATCATGAAATAGGACTGTCAAACTTTTGCTGACTATAAAACCACCCCACTACTCCTCCTACCTACGCCGAGGATCGCCACCTATTGCAACAATGCGCTCCTGAATTATAATTTTTGGATATTTGCCACCACGCAATCAATTATTATTATTACTCATTTATTTATTAGCTAATAATTAACACAAATTAACACCGCACGTATCTAGTGTACCGTACTGCCGTCTGCCAGGAGACATTTCTCGTAGCATTACAGGACCCTCATTTGTCAAAAATGCTTCATTTAACTGCAGTTGTGTAAGTTTTATTCTTAGAGAACTTGTATTCCACTGTGTGCCCGCAGCGCTGACGCGGCTGCCGAAGGTGTTCGCGTCGTTCGTGGAGGACCAGTACATGTCGGTGTTCGCCATCCTGCTGCCCTACACCAACCCGTCGCGCTACAACCACTACGTGGTGTCGCTGGCGCACCACGTCATCGCGGCCTGGTTCCTCAAGTGCCGCCTGTCCTACCGCCGCAACTTCGTGCGCTTCATCATACACGTGAGCCTGTTACATGTTGCACACTGCTACACCAACCCGGCGCGCTACAACCACTACGTGGTGTCATTCGACGCTCCACCAGCGCTCATGTTCTGTGACCGTATGTTCGCAGGGGCTGCACAACTACATCATCATGCCGTTCGAGGAGCAGCTGCAGTACAAGAGCAACCACGTGCAGAGCGCCAACGAGGACTCCTCCAACAGGCAGCGCAGCTCCAGCTTGGTAACGAATCCATTCCATACTAACTGACTCCAATGTACGAGCGCGCACGCATACTCGCGCTTACATACGTCGAACTCATACGCAGACGTTCGCACCTAGTGTTCGATTGTTATTGATGGAGACTGCAAGCTCGAGCGAGATACTGTGTCTTGTCCAGCTCATCGTGGAATACAAAACACAACAGTGTCTTCTATTGGTAGTCGTAGGAATTGTGTGTATATCGTTTTGACCGGTTGTCTTCCCGCAGGGCTCGAAAGCTGTGTCCCGCGCGCCGCTGGGGGCCCGCACGCGAGGCGGGGGGGCCTCGGGCTCCGGCTCCAGCTCCGCGTCCGCCGCCTTCCACGTGGAGCTCACCGAGACCTGCCTCGACCTGCTGGCGCGCTACACCTCCACGCCCTGCAGCGTCAAGCCGCACAGGTGAGCCAGTGGGCTAGAGGCCTGCCGGCGCGTGTATCGCGTGTCGCGTATCGTGTGACGTGTCTGTTGCGGTTGCAGGAGCGACACGGCGGAGTTCCTGTTCAACGGCGGGCAGTCGATGACGTGGCTGGTGGGCCACAAGCTGGTGACCATCACGACGTCGGGCTGCCTGCAGAACTCCATCAAGGCGGGGCTGTGCGACCGCTGCGCCGTGCTGTGCCGCGCGCACGCCGACAGCGTGTCCTCGCCGCTGCCGCCGCTCAGCGCGCCCGAGCCCGCCGACGGCGCCGAGCCCGCACCGCCCGCGCCCGCACCGCCCGCACCGCCCGTCAACGCGGCCGTCACCGTACGTATCATTACTACCCGTGCGAGCTAACATGGCACCTGGCCTGAAAACAAACCTCTCCCCGCGATCCCGCGCGACGCCCCGCTCTCGTCTTACCTGTAGCGTCAGCATCACTATTACAGACCAGACCCAATCGAACTTGTCACATTAATCAGAGAAACGCTAATGGAAGTTACTAACTACATCTAGTAAGATTTATTGTTATGAGAACCAGCAACAATTTATATTGTTTCACCAGAATATAGCAGGCATATTAAACAAATTAGAGCTCTTTGAAATAGTAATGATTGAACTGAGCAAGCAGATTGGAGATATAGACTTTATTTGCTTTAGCGAAACGTTTTTGCGATCTGGTGATGAAGATAACTTACATCTAAATAACTACAATTTAGCTGCCAACTTCTCAAGACAGAGTAAGAAACGGGGTGGAACTTCTATACTAGTAAAAAAAGGTATACATTTTACTCCATTGTCGGTAGTCGATGATTTTGCGACAATCTATTGTTTTGAATGTTGCGGCATAGAGGTGCCGAACTATAATCTCTATGTAATTTGCATATATAGAACCCCTGATTCCGACGCGACATTTTTTCTGAAAAATCTAGAACTATTACTATCTAAACTAACCCATAATAGTAAAAAACGCATTGTCATATGTGGAGATTGGAACATAGATGTTCTTAAAGAGAATCTACAGAAAAAGGAATTAATGACGGTCCTCAACAACTTTAACTTAGTAGCTCACATAAAATTTCCTACTAGAAAAAAATCGAGTATAGACCAAATAGCTAGTAATATTTCGACTGATAACGTGAATAGTAATATACATAACCTAGCTCTTTCGGACCATGATACAGGTCAATCATTAATATTCTATCTACCTAAACTTAAAAATAAGGACAAATCGATAAAATACTGGTATGAAACTGTAAGAGACTTCAGTGAAACTAACATCAATAAATTTTTAGAGTCCATAATGGCTTTAAGCTTTTATGACGTATACAGTGAAACATGTTGTAATAAGGCGTTTAACGTTTTTCATAATCTATATACTCTATTCTTTAAATTGTGTTTTCCCGCAATACGCGCAAAGAAAGGATATAAACCTATAAAGAACAAATGGATAAGTAAAGGATTAAAAGTATCGTGCATTAAAAAAAGAATACTATATTATAAATATCAACATGATGCTATAAGCAAAAAAAATCATAAGTCTAATTATCTCACATATTCTAAAATATTAAAAAAATGTATATCAAAATCTCAACGATTAAATAACGATAAATATATATGTAACTCTAAAAATAAATGTAAAGCTACTTGGTCTATTATACAAAATAAATTTAATAATTCTGTTGATAAAATTAATATAGAAAAATTAGTATACCAAGACAAAACTATTAATAACCCGATTGACATATGCAACTTTATAAACAACTATTTTATAGAACTGACCCATAAGAATAATTTTGATGAATCAAATAATGACTTGCGTAACATTAACATTACCGCTCAAAGAAATAGTTTGTTTTTAACCCCGGTAACCGAGACTGACATTTTGAAAATTATTTATTCTTTGAATGATACACTCGCGACCGGTTATGACGAACTCACTACACGAACAATTAAATTAAGTGCTAAAAGTATAGCAACTCCATTGACCTACATAATTAATTTATCGTTAGAGCAAGGAATATTTCCCGATAAACTAAAAGTTTCAGTAATTAAACCTCTATTTAAAAAAGGTGATCGTACTAACATTGACAATTATAGGCCTATCACATTAATACCTATAATGGCAAAGATATTCGAAAAAGTAATGCATGAAAAAATGATCAGTTATATTAACAAACACAATATTCTTGTTGACAACCAATTTGGATTCAGAAAGAGTAGTTCTACAACACTGGCATGTTTTACATTAGTTAAACTGGTAACAGAAGCACTAAATAACAAAATGTCAACGTTATCAGTTTTCCTAGACATGAGCAAAGCCTTTGACTTTGTGTCACATAAAAGGCTTCTATATAAACTTGAGAAGTACGGAATTAGAGGGCAAGCACTTGATTGGTTCGAAAGCTATCTGAAGAATCGCCAGCAAAGAACGTTACTCTCAAAAATAGAAAATAACTCGAAAGTTTCATATACATCTGAACTTAAATTTAATTGTTGCGGCGTGCCGCAGGGTAGTATTTTAGGGCCACTTCTATTCATTATTTATATTAATGATCTTTGCAGTAACCTACAACATAAATGCACATTGTTTGCTGACGATACTACACTAACCATAAGATGTTTAAACAAAAATGATCTCGAATTTGACACAAATAACGAATTACAAAATGCTGTACAATGGCTACAAGAGAACAACCTTCAAGTCAATTTAAAAAAAACTAAGTTAATTCACTATCAAACCACAAATCTAACGTCCCTTCCTACTACAATACAATACAATAACACTATCTTGCAACCGGTCCAGTCAACATTATTTTTAGGAATAATTATTGATAATAAATTAAGCTGGAAAGAGCATGTAGATAAAGTGTGTGGTAAGCTCGACAAGTTTGTATTCGCTCTCCGCAAACTAAGACTCACAGCCAGTAAAGAAGCAGTCCTAAGCGCATATCATGGGTACGTCTCTTCAGTATTACGCTATGGGCTAGTTATATGGGGCAATTCTGTCGATGTTAGCAGGGCATTAAGAGCACAAAAAAAATGTATTAGAGCCATGTGTGGTGCTGATTATCTAGATCACTGCAAACCACTATTTCAAAAATTAAAGATACTTCCACTGCCATGTCTCTATATTTTTGAAATTTGTCTATTTGTTAAGAGACATTCCTATCTATTTCCAATAAAAGAACATGTCTCCAAAAGAATTCAAGATAGAAACCCGAATCAGCTAATAGCACCAAGCCAAAGAATCCAACTATATAGTCGTAATTCCCACTGCATGGCAATAAACATTTTCAACAAACTGCCACCACAGTTCAGACAGCTGCCTATAAATAAATTTAAACGTGCAATATTTTGTTGGCTTTTGGAAAAATGTTTTTATTGTATTAACGATTTTCTAAATTATAAACTATAGTTATATTTATGTTCATAATATTAAGTAGCTATATATATGTATACGTCTAAATATATTAATATAAAATATTAAATTTGATTTAGATCTTAAGATTGACATTGTATATTTAATTTGAATTTTAATGTTTTATATGTATACGTCTAAATATATTAATATAAAATGTTAAATTTGATTTAGATCTTAAAATTGACATTGTATATTTAATTTGAATTTTAATGATTTAATGTTTTAATGATAGTCCTAATTGCAAATTTTTAAATTAATCCTTATTTATAGTAATGTTAATATTAAATGTACTTGTAACATTTCTGTGTAACGTTATAACATCTGTAATACCGTATACTAAGAAATAAATTCTATTCTATTCTATTCTACATTATACGGTAAAAGTTTAACTAAAATGGTGAATGTGCAGAAACAAATTTTCAGGCGTATACGTAATTTTTTTTTATAACTTTGTTTCTAATTAGTTTGTAAAAAAAAAAGAAAAGGTAACGTAACGTAAACGTAGTAGTTTTTTAAAAATATCTAAAAAAAATATTTTTAAGCCGCAGTTCTTTACTTTAAATTAATTTGTTAATATTTTTATGAGTCTCCCATTTTATATTATTTTTTAATTGGTGTTAGCGTATACCTGTCATCTGTCATAGTGTTAGCACAAAATCGAATATCTCCTTTTTTGCACTTATTACTTTAAATGTCATTCATTCGGGCCAGGTGCCATGTTATCTCGCACGGATAGTACACTACTTATTGAATTAGTAGTAATATCCGTGTTCAAAATAAACTGCAGAGAGTAATTAAATGATGTGAAAAAAAAATACTAAAGAAAAGTGCAAGACCGAGTGAAGAGAAATAATGATAGATGTGGTGGTGCAGGTGCAGCTGAACGACGGCGCCAGCTCGGCCGCCCCGAGCGCGCCGCAGCCGCACGCCGCGCCAGAGGTCAAGCGGTGAGTACACGTGTGTTGTCGCGCTCACACACTTCACGGTACTGTGGGCCCACCCATGTGCCTGCGACACAAATGTGTACCAGATGAACATAACGTGAACAATACATAAACACGTAATTGTACTTATGAATTCCAACATTTATCCCAAAGAAACCTTTTTAGATGAAGAAACCTACGAACAAGTAAACTGATTATTTTTTACTTTCTCACAATCACGTCATTAGGTTCGCTAAAAATTTTGATGTTATGCCATATGAAGTAATAAAATAAAATTAGCGCTTATTATTTTAAAAATGGATTATTTTAGAAAATTGCTTGTTACTCCGCTGTAAGGTTTCAAGCAAACGACGTATTATCTAGAATGTGAACATAATGGATAAGTTCAGTGTTAACCATTAGAACGGTACATCCGTGGGCCGGCAAAGCCAAGACGCACTGTGACTAACGCTTCGCTGTCCTTACTAACCGCCGGGCTACTCGAATGATGTGTTACTCTTATAACAATGACTAACACTTAGGGGCTGTCCATTAATCATGTGAGGCTCGAAAGGGGGGGGAGAAGTCTATGAAATATCACAAGGGGGGAGGGGGGGTAAAGTATTATATCACGTGTACTTATTTTTTCGCGCGATGTCAGTCAAAACAAACTGCAACCTTTCTGTCTACCTCTGAACGTTTATTATAGTAGTCTTTAATTTTCTATAATAAAATAAGATGATACTTATACTTACCAGTATTTTTTATTTAAATAAAAAAAATAATTCTTTGCACGTAAGAAAAAATACATGTGATATAGGGGGGAGGGGTAGTCTTAAACTTCACCACGTATCACCAAGGGGGAGGGGGGGTCAAAAAATGGCAAAAAAAAAACATCACGTGATTAATGGATTTCCCCTTACTTCTTTGGGAATGCGGGACTTTAGAACAACTTGTATTGAATGCTATCAAAATGAACTCTACGTAGCGGTGCTTGTACTCGTACGATGCTTTCTCTACACACTTACATTATGATACCAGCCATTTGTTCAATAACTCATCTAAATACATGTTAGTACGTGTGACATACAATAGATACAAAATAATAAAAAATATTAATGTGCGTTATTAATGAGGAACAAATTATTTGAACTCTACCATATAATCAAAGATTGGACATTTTGGGATTTGAACATTTTGACAACGGAAAATATTTTGAAAATGAGGCATGGTGACCCTTTACACAGTGAAGCCAAGAGCGTAATATAAAAGGCTAACGCGTATCATACGACGTTTTTTATCATTTTACGAACAGTCGTAAAGTGATAAAAAACGTCTGTATAATAGGCTGCATAATAATAAAATAATACGTGCTGGTTATTTATTACATTAAGTGGGCAAAAACGCTGGAAAAACAGTTTTACGAGCAAGCGTGTTGAATTTTGTAGTAGAATAGTCGTGACTTGTTACTACATGTCACTTTTCCGGCCCGGATCGTATAATATAAACTTGAATTCAGAACCTTTCCTGCCGGTGTTTCAGTTCAGTGTGTCAATGTTACACAGAGACAAAGTTCAAATCGTAAATAAGCTTAGAGCACACGTTGTGGTGGAGCGCGCGCCGGCGCGGAATGTTCTGCACCCAAGTGTAGCGGTGACGCGTAGGGTAGCGCACGATCAGTGGAGTACCCGTGTGCCTTGCGTGTGCAGCTACAGCAAGTACTCGCTGCAGCACTCGCGCTCCGCGGAGACGTCGTGCTCGTCGCTCAGCATGTCGGAGCCGCTGCTGGCCAGCGGACACGCCTCCAGGTGCCCCCCGCCTCGCAACCCCGCACCCCGCACTGTCGCATACTTCGCTGCCATTTTCTTTTTCCTGCCACTAGGGTGCTCATCATCCGAATGTCCCGTCCGACGTTTTCTATTGCAAATAGGCATCTTACTGATCATGACATTTAGCAACCAGGTAGCGCCCACTGTATGCGCTAAATCATTTAGTATTTCAGATAGACCGACCACTCATCAGCATGATTAGACCTTTTTAATTACATTTTTATAGAAGAGTATAGTAGCAGTAGCAACGAGTTCACCATTTTTACGCTCCAGAGATAATTGAATGTTATATGGTTGTTGTTGGTAACCCGCGCCTGTAGCCTGTAGCACGCAGCACATAGCCGCAACACGCAACCCCGCCCGCGCGCTCGTACTAACTGTAGCGTCGGTTTCAGACAAAACTCGTCGGAGAACAACAAGACGAACGACCCGCTGGTGGCGGTGCTGAACCAGTTCTCGCAGCACTTCGAGAGGGTTTCCAAAGAAGTGGTGAGTCATACTCCACCACTCTTAACTTATAACTTCTTCTCATGATCTTCGTGTATTTTTATTTTTCTATTATATATAAGAATTTTCATATTTTTCTACGTCCGTAAGTTTTTGCTCCACGTATTATAATACGTAGATATAGTAATTGAAGTAAGTAAGTAATGTGCGTGTTCCCCCCTTAGGACTCGGACGACACGTCGTGGTCGCGCGTGGGCGAGCTGGCGGCGGCGGGGCAGTGCCCGTGCTGGTGCGCGCACTGGGCCGAGGTGCACGTGCGCTCGCCCACCGGCGACGTGTGCTGGGTCATGCGCATGCAGAACCAGGTGCGGCGCGGAGCTGTCGTTGGTCAGCGGTGTTGTTGTGCAGCGACTCTAATAGTAACATCCGCAGATGAACTGGGACTACCTGCTGGAGTCTCCGCTGGCGGACGTGGCGGCGCTGCTGTCGCCGGCGACCGCGCACGCGCAGTCGGCGCCCGCGTCCTCCGCCTCCAGCGGGCTCGGCGACTCGCGCCACGACGTGGTGAGTGTGACATGTGCAGGTGAACTGGGACTACCTGCTGGAGTCTCCGCAGTCGGCGCCCGCGTCCTCCGCCTCCAGCGGGCTCGGCGACTCGCGCCACGACGTGGTGAGTGTGACATGTGCAGGTGAACTGGGACTACCTGCTGGAGTCTCCGCAGTCGGCGCCCGCGTCCTCCGCCTCCAGCGGGCTCGGCGACTCGCGCCACGACGTGGTGAGTGTGACATGTGCAGGTGAACTGGGACTACCTGCTGGAGTCTCCGCAGTCGGCGCCCGCGTCCTCCGCCTCCAGCGGGCTCGGCGACTCGCGCCACGACGTGGTGAGTGTGACATGTGCAGGTGAACTGGGACTACCTGCTGGAGTCTCCACTAGCGGCCTTGCCAGACGAAATAGTCCAACTCGCTTTGTACGGCCTTTGAAGTTTGTAAAGAAGACCATTAGTGTGATTCCTCAGTTTTTACTTCTGTGTTGAAGCTGATCCTTAACCAACATGTTGTGTCTGACGCGCAGGGCTCGGACTGCGACCCGCGCTCTCGCAGCGGCTCGTCGTCGTCGCAGACACAGCAGCCGCACGCGCAGGACCTGCACAAGTCTAGGTGCGTATGCATTACCGAACCGAATTTAACTAGCAATGTTCAAGACCTTGCTTAATAACACGGATAAGTGAGTTTTGCATAATCATTCATTCAAATATACCACTAATTGTACATCAGAACACTGTGTACCTATTATGACTCACACTGGTTGTCCGCAGCTCCGACACCACGGTGGGCAGCGATCGCATCGCGACACAATCCGCGCCGCAGGGGTGAGTACTGTCCTAAACCCCAATATTTAGGTAGGGGAGCGGTCTGCCAAACTCCTACTAACTAAAATCTTTAACCACCCCGGTGTATCTTCACCCGCCAAGCATATGGAACTGATGCGTCATCTGCGATCTTCGACTAATGCTGGCCCGCCTCTTTGGGAAGTGAGGCGACCACTTCCCTTTTTTCAACTCTACACCCCAGAAAACCACGAAAACCAACACCTATGACGCATTTTGACCGCCAGCTTGGATTTTAAATAGACTCCATTTTTGGCATCAACGCCCCATAACAAACGTTACGAAAAAAATATCCCATGTCCGTCTCCAGGTTCTAAGCTACCTCTTCACCAATTTTCAGCCAAATCAGTTCTTTTGTTCTTGAGTTTTAAATAGAGTTGCTCAACTATCGATAGTTTCCCTATCGATAGATGACCTCGAAAACTAGTAACAATATCGATAGTGCTATCGATACTATCGATACTACCGATACTATCGATACTATCGATATCACAAATTAACTAATACTGTTGATAAGAAGTAATAGTATCGATAGTATCGATACTATTCCATAATAATACTATCGATAGTATCGACAATATCGATATTTTTTAAGTAATACTATCGATACTATCGATATTATCGATAGTATCGTTGTATTAACTAATAGAAACTATCAATACTATCGATAGGTTGGAAAACTATCGATAGTATTACACCATCGATAGTTTAATAACCGCCAATAGTATCGTCTCTGAATTATAGCTTATGTAACAAGTAGTGTTAAACTATTCTTACTCACTAAAACAAAAAACTTGACAGGGCTAGGTGTTGCCTTGTGTAAATTTTTGATTACGTTCTGAAATTATTTTGCTCTTGAGAAATATACTAGCTATGTAATTGAATATTGGAAGGTAGGTAATACTATCGCCGTTTATTAAAATATCGATAGTGTGAGCTATCGATACTATCGATAGTATTGCTTTAGGAGCAATACTGGCGTACGATAGTATCGATACTCTCGATACTATTTTTGTATATCAATACTATTGCACATATCATACTATCGATAGTATCGATACTATCGATAGTATCGATACAATCGATAGGCTATCGATTATATTGATATGACGTCAACTATCGATAGACTATCGATAGTTTAGCAATAGTCGACTATTGATGGGCAACACTAGTTTTAAACTAACACACCTTTCTTTAAAATACAGTGATGTTAATATCTTGTGTTGTGTGCAGCACGGGCGCGGCGCGACTCAGCACAGCTCCCATCAACATCCCCGGCTCCCCGCGCCGCGCGCCCGACGACCTGCTGCTTGTCGTGCCCGAGGTACGTGTTAGTAACGTGTGTTGTGTGTGCAGCACATCAACATCCCCGGCTCCCCGCGCCGCGCGCCCGACGACCTGCTGCTCGTCGTGCCCGAGGTACGTGTTAGTAACGTGTGTTGTGTGTGCAGCACATCAACATCCCCGGCTCCCGCCCGACGACCTGCTGCTCGTCGTGCCCGAGGTACGTGTTAGTAACGTGTGTTGTGTGTGCAGCACATCAACATCCCCGGCTCCCCGCGCCGCGCGCCCGACGACCTGCTGCTCGTCGTGCCCGAGGTACGTGTTAGTAACGTGTGTTGTGTGTGCAGCACATCAACATCCCCGGCTCCCGCCCGACGACCTGCTGCTCGTCGTGCCCGAGGTACGTGTTAGTAACGTGTGTTGTGTGTGCAGCACATCAACATCCCCGGCTCCCGCCCGACGACCTGCTGCTCGTCGTGCCCGAGGTACGTGTTAGTAACGTGTGTTGTGTGTGCAGCACATCAACATCCCCGGCTCCCGCCCGACGACCTGCTGCTCGTCGTGCCCGAGGTACGTGTTAGTAACGTGTGTTGTGTGTGCAGCACATCAACATCCCCGGCTCCCCGTTATAATATTTATTATAACGTTACACCAGGAGACTGAAAAGAAGAAAAGTAGACCAACTTGGTGCTTTTTTGCACCGCGACCTTAAAATTTAAGCAGCACAAGAAACCAGCGAACAAACCCACCGATTTTTAAATCCGCAGACTTTTAAGTACTTCATTGGCAGTTTACACCTTTGGCTCGTGAGTTCGTTTGCGGATTTTTTCTGTGGAAATAAATGAACGTTGACTTGGGCCTGTTGCAGGGCAAGTCGCGGCACCCGGTGCGGCGCTCGAACTCGTCGCCCGAGATGTCGTCGTCGTGGAAGTCGCGCGACACGCCGCCCGCGCCGCCCGCGCCGCGCCGCGCCGAGCCCGAGCCCGACGACATGATCCTGCTGCCCAGCTGCGAGCCCACGTGAGTGTCGTGTGCCGCGGAACACATGGCCTAAATGTGCCACAAGAAAACATTTGAATGTGTCTTTCGATCACTGGAACGTGTATCACTCTTTTGTATCAATGGCTTAGTAATTCGCTTCGCTCAACTCCAATCCTTTGAATCAGTTAGTTTCTAAACTTGTATACACTGCCTAGTCGCTAAATCAGCTATCTTTCTGGTTTATTGGGCAGCTGTTTTTTTTTCTAGGTATCTATTTGATAACATTAATAGATATTAACAAGGTAAGGTACCCTATTTAAAAAAATAGGTTTAAAATGATAACACCTTTCGACGAACAAGCGACAGCCGGGACTGATTAACGAATATAACTTAGATAGATCTACATAAATAAAAACAATACGTACCTATTATTTGTGTCTACTAAGATGTTGTGAGTGAATGAGTTGTAAAGATACATTGATACAATCTAATGGGAACGGATTATAAATAAATAAATAAATAATTGTATCTATGTATTGTTAATGATTTGTATGTATAAAGATATACATGTAATGCACATATAAATAAATATATATATATATATATTCATGTACGCCATAGACTACCCGTTACCCATTTTTAATAATTTAATTCCATCCAAAGGTTGTCTGGAAGAAATTGCTTTTTAGCGATAAGGCCGCCTATTGTACTCTTGCATATTTGTTTGTGTTGTCCTTTACTGTTTTTGTCCTATTGGTGTACATTAAAGAATATTCTATCTATCTATCTAAATAAAGAACGATTAAAGGAAACGGATTGATTGATATCTTTTCTAATATGAGTCGTGTTGTCGTGTTCTAGCGGCGCGAGCACGTCGCAGTCGCTGCACGCGACGAAGAAGGCGGCCAAGAAGAGCGACATGCGCGTGTCGTGCGAGGCCATCCCCGAGGAGATGTCGGGCACCTCGCCGCACCACCCGCACCTCATGACCTACAACTCCGACCCCGGTATGTAGAGTCCAGCAGGCAACGTAGTCGCTTTACAACACCAGTAATGCTCTAAATAATTTGATATTCGTCTTACTATGAGCTGGCTGGTCCATATCGTCACTCGACTCCATCCAACTGCTTCTCAGAATACTTATACCCAGCGGTGAATGGAACCTAAAATACTATAATAATCCCCTAATACAATATTTAAAATAATAGTTGTAGAAATCAATAACAGAACTAATGATAATTGGACATTTTGCTCATCAACTAGTAGACTTACTTTATTGTAACACAATTTCTTCTAAATTGAGATCAAAACAATGTAGAAATTAATGTCTCTAACACACGATAACCCAACACTGTGCACTTTATACTCTAATAAGATACGAAGTAACTGTAATTACCACGTAAATAATATCTTATGTAGACTGTAAATTAGGGACAAAGTCTCGCTGCACGTGCCATTAGAGCTGTAAGTGCGAGTGAGCGCGCGATATAGTCCGCTCTGCTCGCACGTGCAGCGAGACTTTGTCCTGGTGCTGGCAGCGCGCGTGCAGTGTGTGTGGAAGTATGGTGTGCACAGAGCATTACAGCACGAACCCCCAAGGCCGGTCGGTTATCTAGTTCAACCATTATAATCGTCATTTAATTCAGGATATTAATAGTGGTCATTGATGTTAATAATAGGTGCTATCGCAAAGCGTATAGTGTCGCCGATCTATATGCTACATTTACATTCAGCCCCAGCCGCTGCCCCTCGCGCTGCCGGCAATAATACGGGAAGGATCGAGAGAAGTGTATGTTTACATACTGCCCTACCACAGCTTTCAAGTTTCGCCAATGGCAGACGTCGAAAAATTACAGCGGCCGCGCTGTCTCTTTTAGCGAAACATAATTATGTTCGATATTAAAAAAGATATCGAATACAAAAAAAAAACAAAAACGGTCAAGAGCAAATCGGACTCGCGCAACGAGGGTTCCGTTAATATGTTTTTTTTTATGAAATCACTACAAATTTACGATTTTCGGTGTTTTCCTTTACATGACATTGTTTCTTGCCAAATTTCATGATTCTTGGTCTAAATATGCAATTTAAACCGCCGTATCTTTTTATTGCGTTTAATTTAGAAACTTGATTTTTTCACTGCTTTGAGAGATAGCTGACCTGAGTACGAGTACTTGATATTAATTTCAGCTTGATATCTCGACGCATTTCTGAAAAAAAGGGTCTTGACAGACAGACGGACGGGTAACAAAGTAATCCTATAAGGGTTCCGTTTTTACCTTTTGAAGTACGGAACCCTAAAAAGAATGTTCGTCGTAGACGATGGTGGATGATATCGAACGTCTTTCTCCTCCAGGCGCTCAGCGAGTACTGAGCGTCGGAGCAGAATGTAAACACGCACTGCCGCTCGCGCTGCCGGTCCTTGAGACTTCCGCACAAAAAACCGCCATTTCAGGGAGCGCCGGGCAGCGCGAGTGGCAATGGCAGTGGCATGAGAAGTATCGCGTTTACACACTCGTCCTGCCCACTTCCCTACTCACTACGGCTGAATGTAAACGCGGTATAAGATCATAGTGCAGTTTGCGTGTAAACCATAATAGTGCTGTAAGATATATTTTTTTAATTGGTTTTATTTTGTGTAAACATTTTGGATATTATAAAAATGTGTGTTTTCAAATTTAAATAACAATGACACCCAAACGATGGTATATTTTTATCGTAACTTTATAATATTTTTTCTTTGACTTGATATTCCTCCCGTACCCTTGCCTTATATCTACGTGTGTAAAGGCTCTGTGGGTCATTTCACATTAACCGACTGGCCGACTGGTGCGAGGGGCACTTAGGGTTCCGACACGAGACACGGCCCCCGACTCGGGGCCGTGTGCAGTGATGTGCGGGCGTGTGCGTGTGTCTGTGTGTGACGTGTGCGTGCGTGTGCGCAGCTATAAGAACGCGGACGTGTGCAGGCACCGGCGACGCGCCCGCGCAGCCACCGCAGACGCACAACCACCACCACCAGCTGCAGAAGGTATGCCACACTTACATTCAGTTTTATCAATTACAAGTTATAAAATTATTGATTTAAACGTATGTTTTGGAAACATAAGTTTCCATTGTATGTATGAATGGTCACAAAAGTCGTGTGTGTGCGCGCAGACGGCGAGCGACGGCACGGTGCCGGAGGGTCGCGCGGGCCGCACGCGAGCCGTGTGCGGCAGTGCGGCCGCCGGCGGGGGCTGGGCGGGCGCGGGGCGGGACGCGGCGGGGCGGGAGCGCGACGACCTGCCGCCGCTGGCGCGCTCCAAGCGCTCCAACACCATCTCCGTCATGAGCCCCACCAGGCGCCACAGGTACCTCACACACACCGACACCACTACTTACAACACGGGCTGGGCGGGCGCGGGGCGGGACGCGGCGGGGCGGGAGCGCGACGACCTGCCGCCGCTGGCGCGCTCCAAGCGCTCCAACACCATCTCCGTCATGAGCCCCACCAGGCGCCACAGGTACCTCACACACACCGACACCACTACTTACAACACGGGCTGGGCGGGCGCGGGGCGGGACGCGGCGGGGCGGGAGCGCGACGACCTGCCGCCGCTGGCGCGCTCCAAGCGCTCCAACACCATCTCCGTCATGAGCCCCACCAGGCGCCACAGGTACCTCACACACACCGACACCACTACTTACAACACGGGCTGGGCGGGCGCGGGGCGGGACGCGGCGGGGCGGGAGCGCGACGACCTGCCGCCGCTGGCGCGCTCCAAGCGCTCCAACACCATCTCCGTCATGAGCCCCACCAGGCGCCACAGGTACCTCACACACACCGACACCACAACTTACAACACGGGCTGGGCGGGCGCGGGGCGGGACGCGGCGGGGCGGGAGCGCGACGACCTGCCGCCGCTGGCGCGCTCCAAGCGCTCCAACACCATCTCCGTCATGAGCCCCACCAGGCGCCACAGGTACCTCACACACACCGACACCACTACTTACAACACGGGCTGGGCGGGCGCGGGGCGGGACGCGGCGGGGCGGGAGCGCGACGACCTGCCGCCGCTGGCGCGCTCCAAGCGCTCCAACACCATCTCCGTCATGAGCCCCACCAGGCGCCACAGGTACCTCACACACACCTAGTGTTGCCCAAATTCAGTCTTGGTCTTGCAGTCTTGGTCTTGTTCTTGCGTTTTTGCAAGACCAAGACCAAGAACAAGACCGCGTATTTTTAGCAAGACCAAGACCAAGACTGACCGTGCAAGACTTGAGCAAGAACAAGACATAGCCTGCAAGACTCTTGCGTCTTGCAGCTAGGACTTAGCGCTATTTCACTGAGTAGTTAGGTGTAACAGTTCGGTGTATAGGTAGGTACGCTTAGGAATTCTATGAGACGCAAAAAACTGTATCAAAGAATATGAAAAACTGGACCTATGCGCATTACGACTAATACCATAAACATAGCGAATAAAAAAATATCTATTAAAATCAAACTGAGTGCATGCATAGTTATGTTTTAACCATCGGCACTTTGGTAATGCGGCATCAAAGGTTTTGTACTTACTTCTCAAAGAAATTTGCCGCTTTTCGGAAGTACATGGTTATGATACACGCGCCGGCGGCTTCTTTTGAAATCTAAAACAATCGTTGCCGCCACGCCGAAATCATAACATTTGTGACACTATTTGATTGCCGCCATAGGGCGTAGGTATACTCATGCAAAATAATTTCGAATTTTTTTAAGAGTACCTACAGGTGTTCCAAAGAATAAATAAGTTTCAGAGTGCTTAGAATGAAAATGAATACATTATACTGATCACGCCAGTAGTATTATGATTAGGATAAAATGGTAAGGATAGGTAGTAGATGTCATATTAATTCATTCTAGTAAGTATACATTATAATATTGATTACTTATATGGTTTTAAACTAATTACTTAGGTACTATTATTGTATTAGGTACTAATATTGTTTATTAAGAAACAGTTACTTCCATGGAAAACGACATACAGGTCAGTTGATTTTTCGAATTTCTTATCAAATCTTCAGTTATTTATTAATCTGCTTGATCTTTACTATGGCTATGTTAATTCAAGCTCACAATGTTCCAATTCTAATACGTTTTTCTAAGATTTAAAGTAAACTTTAATAAATAGTAATAGACTAATAGGTAATTGCAAGACTTGCAAGACTCTTGCTGCAAGACCAAGACCAAGACCAAGACTGGGAGCGCAAGACCAAGACCAAGACCAAGACCAGGTGTATTGGCGCAAGACCAAGACCAAGACTGGCTGAGTCTCGTCTTGTTCTTGCATTTGGGCAACACTACACACACCGACACCACTACTTATCTTACTTTACAAAAGTGGCTTCGATTGACTACATGTTTAATTGTTACGGCACGTTTTACATTTCTAAATTGGACGGGCATCACCATGAAGCAAACAATCAGTGGAGTGCGCATAGGGATGTTTTTGTTCTAAATCAAAGTCACCAGATAACGAAGGGGTGGAGCTAAGCTTCGCCCGCTGTGATTGGTCGATGAATTGACAACCAAATGACAACTGATTTTTTAGGGGTTTCCAAAAGGGTGATTGGAAAAATATCCAACAACTGGTCAGTACTAAAAAATACACTCATACCGAAATCTCTTATAAGTGATATTCCATTGATGTGTCGTGAGCCCGAATCATCCGTATGCGCGGTCAAGTGATTGTATAGTCTTTGGGCATCACATACCAATTTTATGTACTGACTTTAGTTCTCATCATCATCTCCCTAGCCTTTTCCCAATCGTCTGACTGACTTTAGTTCTATGGTGTGTAAAAAACCGCTTTGTCAAAGTGACTCGCGCGATTCAGATATATCTGACATCACAACACGGGCGACGATACATGTCGTCTTTTCGAGGACAAAATTATAACTACTATTACTCCTCGGACCTTTGAGCGAGTGTTGTATTTATAGAGAAGAAGAACAACTTGTTTTCTAAGTAACACTCATGGATTATTCTAGAAACGAATGTTTTAAGTATAACGTAGTTTCAAGAAGAAAACAAGGAGTGGTATAGTTAGTGTAGCATGTGGTGGTGTTGCAGCGCGGCGGCGGCGCGGGGCGCGGGCGGCGGCGCGGGCGGCGCGGTGGGCGGCGGCGGCGGCGGCGTGACGCCGTCCTTCGTGTTCCTGCAGCTGTACCACAACATGAGCACCTACCCCATCACGCCGCCAGTGCCCGGTACGCCGCACACATACACACGATAACACTTTTGTAAACGTCCAAAAAACCAACATTTCTCTCTTCTAAAGCGTACGACAAAACTCTTGAAGTAGTCGAAAATTATGCAATTTTAACCTTTGTCGTCACTGCAATAGATCATATTTTAAAGATGCGACGTATAACCAGGCGTCCGTCACTCGCTCAAGGCCACGCGTTTTATGCCTACCGCTTCGCGTATCGTCGACGATACAACGAACACCGGGCTGTCGCGCGCCCGGCTGAGTGCTCGCGCGTCACGGGTACAGCGCTGACTATCAAAATGCCGAAACCACGTAATTATTGCGTGATTATTGTGCAATTCCCCTGTTTCCCAATTCTCCTGTTTCCCTTTTGATTATTTATTAAAATTATTCACGCGGTTTTGGATATTTTCGACACTAAAATATATTAGTCGGGAATTCAAGGAACGAAAAATATGCATCAGTCATTGTATCAAAGTAAGAAATATTTGATCAACAAATAAAAAAAAATGTTTTCCTAAAACATTCGTTCTATTACCATTATCATCATACGTATAACCCTAGCAGATTTGCTGGACGACACGCACACACGTTAGTCGCGCGGCGGGCAAAAGAATCTCAACTCTCTTTGTGCGTACTTATGGTACATTTCTTCTTGCTGCAAACAACTGGTATTATTATTATGATTTTGTAGGTTATTATAGCGTAGGTATTTTGGTTTTTGTATTGGAGTGAAGTATCTGTTACGTAGTAACTATTTATTAATCTGTGGTATAACCTCTTTGATAGCGGACTGATAACAAACAGGTCGTTACGATGGAAATATACATTTTCTGTTACAAAATGAGGTTCATGATAGTAATGTCCGTGTCGCAGGCGAGACGCCGACGATCCTGAACCCTCTGGCGGAGCGGCCGCTGCGAGTGTCGGGCGTGCAGCACGAGCGCACCATCAAGAACCTCGACCTCGTGCCGCCCGTCGAGACATACAAGGTACCTCTACTACATACAGCGAGGATATATTAGGTGTATTTTTGGTCTTGCACAACCCGCTAGGAGATGATTCTACCCATGAAAATATTATGGAATGCTTTATGCTTTTCCTTTATTATGGAATCAACTCTGAAATCGCGTAAAAACATATATCAAAAACATTTTATGTAAAATGTTGCCAAGACAACCACATTAGGTCTGCCCTGTGAAAAATATATCAGATCTCATGTAGAGACAAGCTTCTGAATCTACACGGCCTATATCTACCGACCTTAATTTCACAAATTCTACATATCATTAAAAATGTATGGCTTGGCTGTTTCGTTGCTTACTTCAGAAACTAAATATTCGCATCACCTCCACGACGACGGTAGCTTACCTTCTAACCTAACCTATCCGAGTCGGGGTGCCCTAAAGTCCATATTGCAACCAGTTTCTTAAGTATTTTAAAAGTTGCTTAGCGATTATTCATATGTAAATGAATAATATACTAAATGAATATTATGTCAAATGTGCATTATACCACCTTCGAACCTTCCGCCGTTGGTTTCCAGCGCTACTTCTGGGTGGTTTATAAAAAAATAACCACGAAGGGTATGGCGGGGTCTATGCTATAGGTCAATATGCGTTTGAACTTTATGCATATCAAATCAAAGTTATGAATAAATACAATAGGATATACAATATTAATACTTAATAATACAGTATGCTATAAATTAATTATGGCATAATATTATTATGACAAAGCAAATTATGCCTAACTTATTATGACAATTTAAATTAAGACAAAAACCATTATGAGCAAAGAGGAATCCATATACATGACTCTTCTCTCTCTGTATTGTTTGTCAAAAGGCCAACGTATTGAAAAACATTGTATTTGTTTATGTGTTGATTGTGTGTGATGCGTAGTGTTAAACCAAAAATATATATGTCGCAGTCATCTGGTTGAATCAGCTATTTGATTGTATGACTAGCGCGTTCATTGAATGACGACATTTAATTAAATGACTAAAGGACAACTCGTCAAGTTGTTTAATGCAACGTTCAACGACTTGACTGAACGTCATTTAGCATTGTCGTTAAATGTGATTTAGCCTACTTTGTAATGTTTGTTTAGAGTGAACATAAGTTGGCAGCTTAAAAACTTAACTTCCTTTACATAAAAAAATGAGGACATAACATGACACACCTTATTATGATTTTAATTTAAAAATAAATACTTTCAAAATACCTGAGGGCGGCGTATTAATAGGTAAATCCATGCTGTCACACTATTTTATAACGAATAAGTCACTTTAAAGTGAATTGGTGACTAATACTAACGCCGCAGTGGGAAAAAATGAACTAAATTACAATCACCTGACTGATTTTACGTCCGCTCTGTTCAAAAGGCTATGTTACAATCAGCTATCTAGTTGGACGTTGAGTGATGCTTGTTTTATCAACGTCCGGCCAAGTCATTCAATTAAATGTCGTCATTCAATTAGGGATTGCAATCCGGTACAACTTTGAATCCGGCCGGATTCACGAGAATTCCGCCGGATCCGGTCGGATCCGGCCGGATTGGTATTTTGGGTGTTCAACATAGCGCATATTTCTAACTTCATGGCATAATATGTGAAATAATCCGCCGGATTACCGGATCCGCCAGACCGGATTGCAATTCCTACATTCAATGAACGCGCTAGTCATACAATCAAATAGCTGATTCAACCAGATGACTGCGACATATATATCATTATTATAATGAAAACATATTTTTCAGATTGGAGTGTTGTACGTCGGGCCCGGACAACAAGATAACGAAGTGTTAATACTGAAGAACGAATACGGCAGTGTGAGGTACGTGCTGCGAGCGTGTGTGTGTTACTGTACATACATGTGTGTTGTGGATACTGTAGGCGTGGTGTGCGCAGGTACGCGGAGTTCCTGACGCAGCTCGGCACGCTGGTGTCGCTGGAGGGCGGCGAGGACGACCAGCCGCACCTGTTCCTCAACCTGGAGAAGGGCGGCAAGGACGGACACTACACCTACGTGTGGAACGACGACATCATGCAGGCAACTACCGCCCACTACTGACACCCTACCATATCTGTAGTACACGCAGCAAAGTGATCGGAATGCAGGGCCGTCAAATATAATTTAGTTTTCTAAAATAAATATCATTTCACACCGATGTTGAAAAGTTGCCGTCCCTGCGTCCCTCAGTAGCCTGCGCAGTGTGCTGACAGTGTGTGGTCGCAGGTGCTGTTCCACGTGGCGACGGCGATGCCCTCGTCCGCCAAGGACCCCACGTGCAACGAGAAGCGCAAGTACATCGGCAACGACTACGTGTCCATCGTGTACAACGACTCCGGCGCCGACTTCAACATACACACCATCAAGGTACACCTACAGTGCGCGCCACACTATGAGCGAGACCTCGAGTGATGCCCACGCGCGAGGCGTTAGGTCCAAAAACTAGACAAAAAAAACGATCGGCCATCTCTGTTAACTACAGTCGTTTCATAAAATATCTGTATGTCGGTTACCTTCGCACGCCCATATTCTTGATTTTATATAGAGAGCAAACAAGTTTCTATGGTCTTCAATATGCACAGCCATAGGTTACATCGGATGTTAGGTGGTGAATCGATTAACACTCTGTTTCGCATTTCGTAAATGATGGATTATTATTTTTATACTTTAGTGACAATGACTTGTTGTACGTAGTTACGTTTATAAAACGGTAGACGTGGTCTGGTGACAGGGGCAGCTGAACTTCTGCATCGTGGTGGTGGAGCCGTATGAGCACGGCATGAACCGCGTGTTCTTCAAGACCAAGGACGAGCGCATCCGCACCAAGTTCCTCGCGCACCTCGACACGTGCTGCGTGTCCGACACCAACGTGGCGCTGCTCGCAAGACAGATGGCGCTGCACTGCGCGGTGAGTGTCCCGCCTGACGTGCTCACTGTGCCGCGTGCCGCACACACGACTGACGCGTGCCTGTCCGCAGCTGGCGTCGCACATCTCGCAGTCGCTGTCGCTGGGCGGCGCGCCGTACGCGTCCAACTCGCTGGAGCGCCTGCGCCTCATCAAGCGCCTGCGCGTGCGCGCGCAGACCGAGCGCCTGGCGCGGGCCGCGCGCGCGCCCGAGCCCTACGCCGGGCCCGCCGACCTGCAGCACCGCGTCGCCATCGACGACTTCAACGACTACACCTAGGGCCTGCAGACCGAGCGCCTGGCGCGGGCCGCGCGCGCGCCCGAGCCCTACGCCGGGCCCGCCGACCTGCAGCACCGCGTCGCCATCGACGACTTCAACGACTACACCTAGGGCCTGCAGACCGAGCGCCTGGCGCGGGCCGCGCGCGCGCCCGAGCCCTACGCCGGGCCCGCCGACCTGCAGCACCGCGTCGCCATCGACGACTTCAACGACTACACCTAGGGCCTGCAGACCGAGCGCCTGGCGCGGGCCGCGCGCGCGCCCGAGCCCTACGCCGGGCCCGCCGACCTGCAGCACCGCGTCGCCATCGACGACTTCAACGACTACACCTAGGGCCTGCAGACCGAGCGCCTGGCGCGGGCCGCGCGCGCGCCCGAGCCCTACGCCGGGCCCGCCGACCTGCAGCACCGCGTCGCCATCGACGACTTCAACGACTACACCTAGGGCCTGCAGACCGAGCGCCTGGCGCGGGCCGCGCGCGCGCCCGAGCCCTACGCCGGGCCCGCCGACCTGCAGCACCGCGTCGCCATCGACGACTTCAACGACTACACCTAGGGCCTGCCCGAGCACGGCGACACGACTTCTGAATTTCGCTAATTTGATCTTCAATGACGAGGCGTACGTTTCTCTATATTATTTGAAAATGTATATTAGTATAAATTGTAATAAATAAGAATAAGAATCATTACCCTATATACTTGAAGGAATCACAAAGCTCACGTAAGTCGTAGTTGTCACTAGCTCGTACTGACGATAATAATGTAACACTGACGTGCGGGCCGTCGCGCCTCGCGCATTGTACATACCTGTTTACCCGAATTAGCGAAATTCAACCTCACCACAATGTACGTACAGTATCGATCCGGTCGGCGCTTATAATGTAATAGCGTGTGCGGTCACGAGCCGGTCACGCGGAGCTGCGGCGCCGCTGTGACGTCACTGCGGCACCTAGCGTCACTCCGCCACACGTCACGCCGCGCAGTGAGTGCGAGTACGTGCGCGAGCGGCCTCACCGCGCTCCTCGACTTATTATTATATTACTGTATCTCATACATTTTTCTTTTACTTTTTGTGAGATGTGATAGTAGAGCGTAACAATTAAATACGAAATAGAAATACGAGAAATATATTTAAAGCTGGCAAGTTTTCTACAAATCGCTTCGCTTACGGGATCTCGCGAATTTCATATAGTGGTTTAAATTAGGACGAATACCGCCTTGAGTATAAGTGGACAGTTTTTGGGAACAGATCTCGCCGCGACGCTGTTGATATTGTCGGGCCGCAGCGAGTCGGAGCTTACAAGATGCACTCGCTACTAATTCATTTTATACAACTAATGTATTACAGAACAATGAATTCTTTTTGTTTATTTATTCGACTCTACCGATACGTGTTTTGTCTAGGTTGTCTGTGGCTTAAATAGTTTAATTTCTTATATAAATAAAGGCTGACATAAATAAACGTCACTTAGCGTGAATGTTGGCTCAGCGGTGGGGGGGCTGTGTCAGGCCCACCCGAGCGCTCGCAAGGCAGATGTTCTACGTAATTTAAATAAATCACATTTTGTCAGTGGTGGATTGAAAATAAAGAATATTTTCAACTAAGTCATTTTAATGCATATAATATTTTATAAGACTCAATATTATTGGATAATATCAAATAAATTAATGAATTCATGATATGTATAGATAAAAGTCTAGTCTATTTATATGTATAAATAAAACAATTGCCATGCGATACTCACGGGAAGAACTCGAAAATGGCTCGCTAGATTTAAATAAGTAATTTATTTTATTTATTCTGTTCGCTTTACACTTTGTGCAACCTTTAGCAATCGCCCGGTTAGCAAAGACACTCCTGTTAACTCTCAGTGCATAAACCACTTTGAACACTGTGTGATAATGATAACAGTAGGGCGTGACAAATGCTCATATATACGGTACATAAGAGTTCCCCATCTCTTGCACACTAGCGGTGCCTGCTTAATTTTCATAGCTATTCTATTGAATAACTGCCAACTGAAATAAAAACAGAATAGCAATATTTCTATACTAGTATATAAACCGCCTTTGCCGTGGTTTTTTCATTTGGGGTTTAGTGTCAAGCATAGTTAATGAAAATTGACTTATTACGCTGGCGATTTTTCGAGAGTTTAGTTGAGGCGAGAATGTCGTGTGGTCGCTACTGCGTGTACTGAGCAAGAACCGGAAACGTTAGTTATAAATAAAAAAAATAATGAAATGTACTCGTATTTAATCATCTAAATCCGAAATCAACTCGCGAGAACTTGACAGCGCCAGGAGCAACGCTTAGCCAAACGACGCACTAAGTCACGGTTATTAATGTCGCTCTTAGATTTTGAACTGAATAATGTAAAAGTTAATGTTAAGGATTTTTAGTAAGTACATGTTTTCACAAAATATGAGTTTGTCAGTAGTTGCGGCGCGGCGCGGCATGCGCGCGTTACGCGACACGCGTTACACGACACACGTTACACGACGCATGTTACATGATGCGCACGAGCCGCGCGCGCTGCAGTGAGTCGTTAACAGTTGAGGCATTTCTTGTTTATATATATTTTATGTAGCAATTTATTTCCTGACAAAAGATTTTGTAATCAAATAAATGATGGCTATTTTTTCGTATGTTTTATTACTGACAATCCGTAAGCTGTACCTATATACCTAATTAACTACTTTCTACGTCTTTGCTGCGCAGATTCCACAAAACTTATAAGACTAAAGTAAATCGTAGTGCCGAAACGTGGACGCTGACGATAGTTAGGGCAGAGTCAGAGTCACACCGAAATGGCAGCGGCCGCCAGCGTCGGAAGAAGCGCGAGGCGCGCGGCCGCTCGCGGCACCGCGGGCGGCCTCGCGACCTTTTCAAGCGGTACTCTTAAGCGGTCTTTTAAGTACCTACCTATGTAGTTAAAGTTTAGAATTATTTCACACTGAAGATGCTCGCCGCGCCGCTGCCGGCCGCTGTCATTCCGGTGTGACTCGGGCCTAAGACTGCTTCACAAGTTCAATGCCGCACGCACAGCAGGCAATGTAACAGTCAATCCAAAGTTACCGACTTATATACTTGAATTAGCAAAGTGAAGCTGAAGTAGTATATTCCCTTTATATCGAGTCCCGTTATGTCGAGCCTGAAAGTCTATTGTTCTCCAAAGTATTGATATTTTACGCTTTCTATTACCTTTACGTCGAGTTTGGTGAACAGGTACAGTCAGGGATATTAATTAAAAGCCAAGGTTTGTTCCCGTTGAGTCACACCAGTTTGTGTCACACTGAAATTGCCGATTAGTAACACTGTAACTCAATGCGAGGTTTTTTTGCCATTGATTTACACTGCAACCTAATAGTATGTAATAAGGTTATCATATCGGTAACAAAGTGTCTCACAGAGTTACAGGGTGTTTTTTTTTAATTATTGATTGAAAACTTAAGAGAACAAAAGTACTAGGCGCGCAGTAACGTGAAGTAGTTATGTGCGAAAATTTAAAATTCACAGTACCTATTTTTAATTTTCTCACAAGATCACCTTAATCAATCCAAAGTACTAGGCGCGCAGTAACGTGAAGAGGTAAATAGAAATCGTGACATAAAAAAAAATTACGATTGGTAACACTGTAACACAATGCGACGTTTAGGTTAAAAAATTGAACATATACATATATGAAAATAAGTAATACAAAATAAATTTATGCCATTGGCTTTTATTGGCTGACTGTACCTGATCACCAAACTCGACATAAAGGTAATAAAAGCGTGGTAAATACACTCGACATAAAGGGAATAGAAACGGGACAGAAACCTAAGCTCGACATAGGGGTAATAGAAGCGAGAAAAGGTTTTTGGCTCGACATAACGGGACTCGACATAAAGGGAATAAATCGTAGTAATGTAGTGTGCTGCTCATATACCTAGATAGATATATCGCAGAACTGAAAGCTTCGTCCGCGTCGCCCACGCACCTAACCCCACTTGCCATACCTAGTAAGTATATTTTATTCAAAATTTAGATGATTAATTTAGGTACCTAAGTAATTGGACTTTGTAATTTAGGTATTAGGTGCTAATAGTAGGTACATATTACGCGGTTGTATTGCGTTGCTGCGTGACCATCCGTAATTGAAACTCTTTAAACGCAACTATTTACGAGACCAAAGACACGTACCTATACACTGGTTGTAAATAAAATACGAAATAAATTGGTCATGTCGCGGCCGTCAGTCACCGAGATTTCCGGGGTCGCTTATAATGTGGCTCAGGATCTTTTGTGTGGTGGTGATAGCGAGCTCTTCATTTGCTAAGAAAGATGAGCTCTTGGACTCATTG
The DNA here is from genome assembly GCA_033675125.1 of Athetis lepigone. Lineage (NCBI taxonomy): Eukaryota > Metazoa > Arthropoda > Insecta > Lepidoptera > Noctuidae > Athetis > Athetis lepigone. The sequence goes on from CM066236.1 coordinate 21,402,699, forward strand.
TACGGGCTGGAGGGAAGGAACAAAGTGTCAGTGTGCGTGGCGACGCCGAGCGGGCGGCTGCGGCGCTGCGACGGCGCCATGCTGTCGCGCGAGTGGCTGCTGGCGCGCGCGCTGTGCCTGCGCGCCGCGCCGCGCCGCCTCGCCGTCGAGCGACCCTCCGCCGGCGGCAGCTGCGAGCGCCGAGCCGCGGGTGAGCTCTGTACTACTGGCTCACACAACACATGCGCCACCGATACCATTTCATGTAGGTAGTAGTAGTAGGTAGACACTAATTTGCTGCAATCAAATGACTAGTAATACCTGTTTGTACACCAGGCAACACAAACGTGTACAGTTCGCGACGCGCGCGCCACGTGGTATTCCACCCGTGGTTCGACCTGGCGATGGTGATCGTGAGGAACCCCTACAACAACCTGGACCACCTGCCCAACGCCACGCAGACCCAGCACGAGCTGCGGAGACACGGGTAACTCACACATACTATAGTACATCTTGATCCTAGGATACCTAGCCAAAAGCAATACGGCAGCCTTGATCAAGGCAGAGTAACTAGAGTATCGCCGCCGCCGGTGCGGCTGTTCCTTAATAGTAGGCCAACGAAAGACAACTAAGGTCAACAATCTTGGCATGTAATTTTATATTAACTAACCAATCACATATTTAACAAATATTTTTAGGCAAGTTTAAGATAAAAAAAAACATACCAAGATTGTTTACATAAAGGTAATTACTTAAAGTGATGAGGTATTACTCTCCAACAAAACTTGGCATTATTTTGTCTCTTCACTGATTTAAATTAGGATAGACATTACATTGTAAGCAAAAGTAAAACTGGACCTGTTACTACAACAGTAGTTAATCATTGATCATTGAAAGCTGGAAACAATGTTAGACCAGAGAATGAGAGAGAATTGGTACTAATCCTAACTTGTTTGTTACATAACTCAGAGAGAAGTGGTACTAATCCTAACTTGTTTGTTACATAACTCAACCAAAATCAATTTTGTTATCATTTGGTTCTTGTTTTGAATGTAACCAATCAATGATTAATTAATTAGTAAAATTATTTGTTACAGGCTGTACAAGTGGATGAAGCATTATTTTGATATCTTTGCCCTGACTCGCAACCATGGGTACCATGTAAACAGACTTGCTCGCAATTTACAAACATTTCATCATCCTCTTTGGTATTTCTTTGTGACAATGGTGCTACCGTCGGCATTGTTAATGGCATTCTTTGTTTACATCACATTCTATACAGGTAGCACTAAGAAAACTCCACAGGTTCCTTATAAGAAACTGCGCTATTTTAAGAAAGTATCTCATGTTTAGTTTTAATTGTTATTAACATAGTTCTTTTTATAATAGTGTTTTATTTATGAACATGTATATATCACTAAATCTTATTCACTACACTAACATGGGCATTTTTAATAAGTTACACAACACAGCAGTCCACTCAACATGTCATGAGAGAGAGGCACTCGAACTGTTTCATTCAGACTTCAGGTCGAGCTTCCTCTTCCACCCTTTGACCTTGCCCCTGAGCTCACGCAGCCTCTTCATCTCCTCCTTGAAGTCCTGGTGCTCGTCTCTGAACAAGCCGTACTCGCGCAGCTTCAGCATCAGGCTGTGAGTCTCGACGTGTCGCGGGTAATAGTGGATGATCTCCTCGTTAGAGTGAAGTGGCCGTTCTGAGAACATTTTCACGACTTTCATGGACTTGGAGTTAGTGGGTATTGCGACCTCCCCAAAGATCCTATTAGACAAACGCTGCATACGAAGAGCATAGTTTGTTGATGCTTTTATTAATTGTGAATATTGAGCATATTTAGTAGCCATCGTTTACCTGTAATTAAGGTTTAGGTTATACTTATCAATCTGTGAAACAAGTAATAATATCAAACAAAACCATATTCTAAATTTACCTTCTCACTTTTTAATATTTATTTTTCCATGAAAATATTATTTCAAGCTTTTCAAGGGTCGAAACTCGAAACATATAAACCTCGCGCTTTTGTTGACAAAATTGATAATCGGCAATGGCCAATGGAATGGCATCACTGACGTAAGTAAGACGTAAATTGTTAAGTTTTTTTTTTGAGGATTTATGGCCTGGAATCAAAGACCTTTAAGCCAAAATTGTTAAGTTGTCAAGTAGGAACACAGAACATCTATCAAACAGTAGCAGTACTGTACTGCCCACTGTTCTGCCTCACTGTTCTGCCCTCGTGTAAACTGTAAAATAGGCAATTAACGAACGGGAGTAGGAATGACGAGTGACAGCTGTGATGTGGCAAGTGACAAGCTCTGTTACACACAGTGTTGCTATTATCCGACGATAATATCGCACGTTATTGCAGTCCACGTCTCAGAATATCGCGGCAGCCAGCGCGTGGAGTTCGCTCGCTTAGTTGTAGTTAGGCTAATCGATGACTAGTTATTATATTATCATGTCTAGTTATGAATTAGGATTTAACCTTAAATTTTTATAATATTTAATTTGTGAACAAGAGAATCAGCACTATTGTCAGCCTGCCCTTGACAAAACCTATACCTATACGACACTGTCATTTTGTTGCCTACATATATACCAACTAGCTTATGCCCGCGGCTTCGCTCGCGTTAGAAAGAGACAAAAAGTAGCCTATGTTACTCTCCATCCCTTCAACTATCTCCACTAAAAAAAAAAAAAGACGGGTTGCACTCCGGGAGTGCCGGCAGAAGTGAAAACTTGATTATTAACAGCGTGCCACGCGCATCCATGGATGGTGACAGCTGTCTACTACCCATCCGTCCTACGCTTTTTCGATCAGGTCACGTGTCCTGACGCGAGTTTAAGATTTTATACCCATTACAGAAAAAGTGCTCAACGCCGCTAAAGAAGTTTTCACTTCAAAAAAGACAGACAGACAGACACACTTTCCCATTTATAATATTAGTATGGATTATGTGCCATATATATGCTACTGTTTGTTGTCCTACTTGAATCAAATAAATCTTCTGTTATCAGATAGCGGTATCAAAATTTATAGTTACCTGTGCAAAATACCGGTGACTGCTGATAGGTACCTGCCTGACACTGTCAGGTTTCGGTGTCATCTGTTGATCTGTCAACTACAAACAAGGACGTATTATACGAAGGCCATTCATGAGTTGAAGAGATATTGGCGAAAGTATTAGTGTAGCCATCAACAAAAAAAATGTGTTGAAGTTGATTGATCTGTCAACTAGGGATGAGACATACTTGCACATATTAATACTAGGGCTTGCAAGTACGAGTTTGAACAAATACTTGGGCCAGAAACCAGGTATTAAAATACTTGAAAGTATTTTATACCAAATGCGTATTTCAGTGCAGTAAAGGGCTCGCGGTCACGGCATTAGCGGTCGGCAACGTCAACACTTTTGCCACGGGAAATTGATTCGTATGCCAATAGAAATAAGAATTATAATCTTATACTCAAAAATAATATACTTAGATTAGAAAGTATTTTTATTTGCAAATGCAACTGTGCTCCTTATAGTTAAGAACAACATGGATCAATGTCCTATGAAAGTATTTTCTAGCTTTGCCGGTGCCCGATAGCATAGGAAGTCCACACTTGCAAGTTCTTCTTACTTCGTACCAGGGCGCCGCGCCGCTGTACTTTGAAGCAAACTTTCATGCGAAATTGATTCGTATGTAAATAGAAATTAGAATTATAATCGGATCCTCAAAAATAGTATACTTAGATACAAAGGTATTTTTATTTGCAAATGCGATTGTGCTCCTTATAGTAAAAAGTTACATGGATCAATTTCCTATGAAAGTATTTTTTATTTCTGCCGGTGCCCGATAGCATAGGAAATACTTCCATACTTGCAAGTATTTTTTACTTCGTACCAGGGCGCCGTATTGAAGCAAAGCCCCTGGGTTTCAAACCCTGGTTTGGTAAATACGTCTCAACCCTACTGTCAAGTGTCACTGTCAATCAAATCAATCAATTATCTGTGTGTAGTAAACTCAGGGTGCGTTCCAAAACGTGCGAATAATTCACTCGGAAATTAAAAAGAGATAGAAACAACGAAAGAAAGAGAACGGCTATACTGTTTTTGAACGCTACAGAGCGATTTACTGTTTTGGAACGGGTTAGGGTCATGATGGTTAGGGTCGTATGATGACACTGTCAACATAACCTTTTCTCTCTATTGCAAAGAAGGAAAATCGTGTTTTTTAAACATATTTTGCAAATAAATAAGTACTACCTGTTCGTTTTTACTTTAATAAATCCATTCTTCAACATTAAACTTCAACATTGGCGCACATATGATTTTGACATAATATGTCAGGTAATGTTTAACGACGCTCAGCCAAGGGTGAGAAATCGCACTTGTCAGTGCGAAAATTACTCTACCGAAAGCGTTCCAAAATACTGCTCGGGTAGCTGTCGAGTAATGGTTCGGTTACCCTCGGTTTCACTCGGCTCATTTCGGAACGCTCTAGAGTAACTTTCGCACTACTCCGTGTAATTTTTACCCGTTTTGGAACGGACCCTCAGTAAACTGAACTCAGAACTGTCAGATTTCAGAATTCAGAACATCACAATGCACTATGCAGCTGCAAAATTGCCAAAGCAAAACAAAACGATAAAACCTGAGCAAATAAATAGATTTTCGTGTATATTCGAAATATAAATGAAAAATAACACTTACCTATTTAACTTAGAGATATACTATAGTAAACTGTTTAAAAGATGCATGTATCAAATTGGTTTCACAATAAAATTAACCGAGTTTTCTGACAAAAAATTTGATATTTTAGAGGACGGAAATTGTTAGGAAGGCGAAGTGTTTGTTGCACTTTTTATAACAAATTCTCTACATTCATTCTGAATGTCTTTTTGTGACGGAAGTGCCGGAGGTTATCGTAAAACCGGTGAGTGAGAATCATCTTTTATATTTTCTATAGTCACTAATTATTTATTTGGAAAAATTATGTAATAAATTAAATATGGTAAGTGATAGATGTTATAAGGTAACACTAAATATCTGAAGTATTTTAGTGTACTTGTACTTTTATTTAAAAAATTGTGCCTGTACTTGAACTTGTGCAAATATGTGACCGATTATCACTATATAGTACAAAAAAATAGCCCAAAGTGTCCAAGCCTTTCGTGCAAATATATCACACTGTGTAGCTACATAAAGGTGTCAAATTATTTATATTCATAGCACAATGTTGCAGGGCAACAACATGGTCATTTTTTCAAGTTCAAGGATGAAGGGCATCCTGGTAGCAGTGGTCCTCTTGTTATATGTTTACCTGTTGTTATACATCAAAACCATCTACCTCAGAAATAAAAGACTAGACGAGATCATGACAGTGGTAAGCTTTGTTATTTTTTTTTAGAAGAAAAATGAAAGCTATAGCCTAAAACAACTAAAGAAACCTCTAAAACAACACATAATCATATAGATGTTTAGCAAAAATTTAGAAAGAATTGTTGTAGAGTAGAATGTATTGAAGTATTATTAAATGTTGTTGTCATTATTGTTATATTCCCTTACTAAGATCTTTAAAGGATATTAATGTCAAGTTACTTACACATTATTTACAGCTCTCAGCACACCTTTAACATGCTATTGTAGAAAAAATTACAATTGGAAAGATTTAAGCCCCAAATATCTGTATTAGCTAAGCATGTCCCAATTGGTATTTACAATATTAATCACCCAAATCTAATCACTGCTCATCATATTCTTGCAGGCATTGAAAACAGAAAGACAATTGCTAAATACCCACTCTTTAGACAAGAAGTTGGCAATGCAGATGGCACAAATTGACCGACTTTATGAACACTACTAGAAGCTGCAAATCAAATCAACCAAACAGAGAAGTGGAAAGGGACATTATTGACATTATAAAAGAAAAACATATTAACAGTTTTAACATACAAGAGAATCTCTATAAATACTCTAGAATACTAATGTAGGTAAGTGAAAAATGTTCCTTTAAAATATTCAACAGTATTAAAACTAGTTTTATACAAAAAAAAGAAACAAAAACTTCCTGATCTCACAGGAAACAAGATATTATCGAGTGAGTAAATACTACACAAAGCATAAGTAGAATTTGCCATTCCTCATCCTCTATTATAATATCATATGACAGTCAGTGCAAGACAAAAATAAGGTCCATCACAATTCACAGGATGCTGTGGCTCTATGTTCTCATCAAGATTTATGAACACTTCGCAGTAATTGTTTAACAAGTTAATGGGTCAGTAAAACTGTATCCCTTTGTTTCCCGACCAAGTCGGATAAAATAGGTGGTTTTGAATAATACTGATCAGTGTTGGCAAAAAGTTAATCGTGATTAATGATTAACGATTACGATTGAAAAGTTAATCGACATTTTGTGATTAAGATTAATTTAATCATAATCAAAATCTTGACGATTACGATTATAATCGTAGTCATTAATCGTTAATCACGATTAAAAATGTACGATTAATTTATAGTAGGAACATGAATAAAAAAAGACACTGGTAAATCGGACTTTTTGGAACGAAGTTACTTATCGCGTGTTGCGAAAGGGGGCTAGACGGAAAAAATTAAGTGGAGGAGTGGATTTATTACAGAACAAATCATTCGATCTGTTAAATAGTGCCATCTAACGTCTACTTAGGTTAACACATAGGCTAAGATACTTTTTTGTTTATTATTTTATACTTTAATCAGCAAAGACATTTTTAATCAAATTAATGATTACGATTAATGATTAAGTTTATTAATCGCGATTATGATTATTTTTTTAATCGCGATTAATTTAATCACGATTAAGTTAATCGCGATTGATTTAATCACGATTAAGTAATCGATTAAAAAAATAATCGATTAATGCCAACACTGATACTGATACTTACTTACTAATTTTCTGATAGGTACCATTATTATTGAAATCAACCATAGAATTATAACAATTTTGCACAAAGTGCTTATTAAGTTTGGAATTAATGTTTATTTTTATTTGGGCACCCGGCACTAGAAACATTAGTTTGTTTTTAATTTTATTTTATTTTCATTAAGTTTTAAACATATACAGTCGTGGTCAACTAATTAGGGACAAACAAAAATTTAAGTTGAATTTTAATTTTCATGGCCATGGTAGATCAGATAAACTAAATAATTTAGTTTAATTTTATGAAATACTAATTAATATTAAGAATATTTGAAAATTGTGAGCATTGTTTCGAAGTTGATAATATTTTGTAATAGGAAATTTAAAAACAAATCTCTTGCAACCAAATCGCAGCGTGTTCTGGCTGGCCATCTAATTAGGGACAAAAACAAAAGTAGTGTGTTTTATTCCCATTTTAATAAAATCTGATGGGATGTATTTTTTTTTAATAATTAAGATTAGAGTCTGTACGTTGACTTTGAATTTGTTGAAATATTATCATAATGTTTAATTAAACATGGGGCGAAATAAAAGTTCTGATACAACAATGCAAAAAATAATAATTATTGTTTATTATAGTAAATAGCCATATCGTAAATTATAAAAACATTGAAATTGCTCCATTATAATGATTTACAAAACAGGACAATTATAATCTATATTTAGAAATTATACTTTTGAATCTATAATACTACTAAACGTGCAATCAGAAAGGAAATACCAACAAAAACTATTGTGCAAAAAAATCGCAAAACGGTGAGAGTGGCGATATAAGATACACGATGGACTTTTTATTGATTACAGGTCTGAATAGTGTTGGTATTTGAACTAGAACATGGCGGTGGAGTAATCTACAACAACCTTTCGACGTCAACTTGTTAAAGCTAAACTGTTTGGCATTGTGATACGAAAAGTTCCAGTGTTGAAAAAATTACAGACTCGCCATGGTTGGCCTTAGTTATGAGGCACTGCTATTGGGACTGTTTTAAATAAAAAATGTTTTAATTTTGGACTAAACGCAGTTAGATTTTGTTTCATTGGTAGGCAGGCGGTATTAACGGCGCCCAAAAAAGTAAAAAGTATTCAAAATATACCAATAAACAAGTTAACCATTGAGGGGAGAACATAAAACCATGGCATTGGTTTTCTGGAAATGGTGTGGGACCTTTAGAGCAAATGAAAGGCACACTAGATTCAATTGAATAGAGAGATATACTAGAAGCAATCACACTACTTTATGTTGAAGAGCACACGATAGCTACCCCAAAAAATACTGCACTATCTGTTAGAACATTTCTCACCGATGAGTACGTATCAGTTATACATTGGCCGGCCTAGAGGCCAAATCTGAATGCTTGGAAACAATTAGTGGTACGATATGAAAGAATACTCGGTTTAAAAAATGGTGCAATGAATTGGCTATTGAAAATCAACTACAGTAACTGTAAAGAAGACTGGAACTGTATCACTAAAGAAAAATGTGACATTTAAATTGCGTCGATTCCAGACCTTTGTTACATGGTTATGGCAAACCTTAGCAATCACTCTGGATATTGATTTGTATTACTGAATAACGCATTAAGCTTAATTAAATTATAATTAAACATATTTTTTCCTTTACTGCTCTCTGCAATAATTATTTTTAATGTTGTCTTAAGTGTCCCTAATTAGTTGTCCAGGGTACGAACAGAATGAATAAGAAGTTTAAAAGTTGAATTTTGATGAATATTTATTTTACGTATAATCCATTCCTTTAATAACTATGCTAATTTGATAAGATATTGGTAAAGTTTTATATCAATAGTAGCTAAACTGCCAAATTCTCGAGCAAATTTAAATTATGATAAACAGAATTAAACGTTACTCATAGTATATCAAGTTGTCCCTAATTAGTTGACCACGACTGTATATTATTTTTATCAGAGCCGTCTTTACCTATTATATGTGCAGGGTGTGCGGTGCACACGGGCGCCGGGTCTAAGGGGGCGCCGAGCGCCATCTAATATGACACCTCCAAAGGTGCGTCGATGCCAGCGCTCTCAAAGACCCTGCGCTCGTTGTTATGGCCGACGACGGCGCCGGGCGCGCAGTAACTTTTGTTTCAACGTGAAATCTGTCTTAAGGCGCTGTCCATAGCGAACACCTTGTAAAAGTCTAGATTTTCGTCACAAAGTTAGCCGTATCTATACATACCACAAGACAGAAAAAAATACAGTGTATGATCGAATATATAAAGAAAAGACGTACACAAAAACAATTTACAAATGTGGTCTAGTACTACGAAAAAAAAATGTTCAAAAAGACCACAAAAAAAAGTTATCGTCTCGAAATTCTCAATTTTTTCAGCGACAACCATCATATTTTTTATATCTATAACATAGAAAATTTTATAAACTAAAGACATACCTAAAAATTTTAAAACACAGAACTGGATTTTTTTAAATATTCAATTAAAACTGCAAAATTACTTACATTTTTGCGGATTTTGCCAAACGTCGGAAACGCTCCTTGAGGTTCCATCGGATGTCGAGGGCAAGTCTCAAGTACTTCATCGTCGACTCGACACCGATGTGAACCCCTCCCATCGCTATCTGAGACCCCGGAGGTGGCCGGTGCCGACGGCCATGAAAACAAATGGCCTCGGACTTGTGTTGGGCCACCTCGAGTCACAGCTGCCGGATCCGAATTTCCGTTTGAAAATATAACTGATATTAGTATTCCATTTTGACCCCGCTCCTACTAGACTAGAGGCGCGCCCGGGTACTGGTTGCACACGGACGCCACAAGGGCTAGGACGCCTCTGATTTTTATAGACTTATAACAGTTTAAAGTGTCTCCCTATTAGCGTTCAAACATACGACACAGGTCGTCGCGTCGACATGACGACGACCACGATAGTTTGCGACTTGACGACGACCACGATAGTTTGCGACTTGTCGCCTACCGCGATACTGACGATAGAACGATAGAAGTGCATGCGTTCAATATTTCAACCAGGACGTGTGCAGCTACAACTATCGATTATAAGCACCGATTATTATCGAACAGGCAACCTTGGATAGTTTGACGATATTCATGTTTCTTAATATTGCTAGTGCCTTACGTATATTTTTGTTAATAATTCTTTATTTCAATGCACTATTTTATAAGCAAGCTAAGCATAATTTGTATCCTAATGGGATCCAGACACAAGGCTAGTTTGTGAATTATTGCAATGACATTAAGGAAGTCAGGTGTTGCGCGCGGAGGGGCGGTTCGCGCGCACATAGGACAGAGTAGCCGCATCGCTCCGCATCGTATTAAATTCGCATCGGATCGTTTCGCAATCGCGTTCGCGTTGAGTCGTCCACGTAGGACATGGCGTAAGCGTTCTGTGGGCCAAACAGAAGTAAGTGACTAAAAAAAAGCTTTTTCCAAAAAAAGATAACCGACTTCAAAAACTAAAAGCTCAAAAATAACTATTACGGAAGTCGGTGCCAACACAAATCGACCGGCAAAAGAGAAGCCACCGACTTCCGAAATAGTTATTTTTGATCTTTTAGTTTTTGAAGTCAGTTATCTTTTTTTGGAAAAGCTTTTTATTTTTTACTTTTTAGTTAGAGTCCCAATGTCTGACTACGTTTTAGAGTAACTTTCAAAATAAATGTATACTTATAATCTTATAAAATGGAAACGGCTTCATGCGTGCAACGTCACAGGATATCCATTAGTGTTGTATACTAAAACCTTCCCCAAAATGTAACAAACACTTTGCTGAAAACCGCATCAAAATCGGGTCAGCCAAACGCGAGATAATCGCGGACAAACATACTTTTTTTTGAAGTCGGTTAAAAAATGGCAGTCACACAATACATAATAGCCTCGTGTTCCTCCGAAACTGGTAACGTTTGATTAACTAATATTAATAAAACAACAGAAATGTGAATTGTGTAGTTTTATTCAATAAACTATTAGTAAAATACCATTATCTTATTATTATACGATTGACCCAAATAATTGCAAATCTCTCACTTTTCTCAAGCACATTCAAACTAAGTTTCAGAAGCACATTCAGAGTGACTTTTCCTCTTGATAATATTAGTTTAGATTTATCTAGCCTCTTACATGTTGCATTGTTGTTAAATGTCCTAAATTCTTATATATTTTATTTGAGAAACTATCGTGGAAATGGATGCCCTTACTTCAAGATAATCAACCATTTAAAGAGATTCTTTCTTTCTTTCTAAAGGAGTATTTACCAGATGTTACTCGAAGCTACCGTTATCCGAGGTAGCTACTGCTTCAGATAGCCGCCCTGCAGCTGGTTGTCGAGGCTGCGGCACACGGCGCTGCTGTCCTGGCGCTCCAGCACGGCGCCGGGCGCGCACAGCCAGGGGTCCGCCGTGTCGCTCTGCCACCGCTGCAGGCGCCGCTGCAGTTCTTCTTCTATTTGCTGTAGAGATGGCTTGCCTGAAACAGTGAGAGGACAGCGCAGGAGATGCTTTAAAAGTTGTAGGGGGAATTCGTTCATATAGTAATGAAAAGAAAATAATTCCTAACTTGATGTCTGTTAAAATATCTCCCGTAGTCTCCTAGATGATGTTGTGCACGAAACATGAGGACACTTACCGTGCAAGTTTCTACTCTCCGTAGGGTCAGCGCGGATGTCGTAGAATTCCCACTGCGGGCGGTAGTAATAGTCCTTGAGGGTCTTGTACCACGGCAACGGCTGCTTGCTGCGCGTGCGGTTCAACACGTCCTGTAGCCGTGATCATAATGACGTAATAGTTTCTAAAACAACTGATAAACATCTAGAACTTCTCTGCTGGAGTAAAACTCACCTGGAAAGTAGGTGAAACGTATAGATCCTGATCTATGGGGAAAGGCATGCCAAAGTTGAGGTTGTGTATCAGTTTGTAACGCCGCGTGCGCACTGCCCGCATCGGGTAGTACATGGTCACCTCGTGGTGAGTCTGTGACGCGAATACTGCTTCATTGTCGGAGTACGGTGGCTCTGGAAAGAAATAATAATCAGATATACCCACTATTTAGCCAATGATATGTACCCTAAGAGTTACTAGGTCCTTACCTTTTTCTAAAATGGGAAGCAAGCTTTTTGGTTTATCCGACTGTAGTATGTCATTGCTTTCCTGTCCGAATGGGATGTTGAACCAGTCCATCACGGTAGGCATGACGTCCAGTAGACTGACCATGGCGAAGGATGCTTCGTTCTTTCTTGTGTGAGGCATTGGCGAGGCGATGATCATGGGCTCGCGGAGACCAGGGTCGTAGAAGTTAGTGCGGCCCGACGGGAAGGGGATGCCATTGTCCGACGTGAATATGACCAAGGTGTCGTCCAAATGCCCAGCGTCTTGCAACTCCTTAAGCACCAACCCCACTCCTGCGATTAATTTGTTAGTTTAATTACTGGTACTCATGTCAATCATAAGTCCACTACTGTATTTAATCCAATGTGTAAAAGTACCTTGATCGAGTCGTGACATTGTCGTGTATTGTGCTGCGATGTCTCTTCTGGCCGCTTCCGTGTCCTGAGCGCATTATAAATAAATAAATAAACTTGTCGCACAAAATTAACTACTCTTCGCACGATTCTGATCGATAGACCCCGGGTGTAGTCAGTACCTGAACAAAGTACGGCAGCTGCACTTGCTCCCACTGGTAGTAGATGGGATGCCAGTCGGGTATGAGCCCCATGCCCTCCTCGCCTGATCCGAACCGCTCGCAGAACGGACCGAACTGCGGCTCCGTGTGACCACACCGGTGCGGGTCGTGGAAACTCACGTACAACAGAAATGATCTGAAAAAGTTGGCAGCGAATTATCACTTCCTTTTCGTTCGCACCTGTGAGAGGCAAGTTATTATTTGGGGTGTGAGAAGCATTACTTGTTGTCGTGGTTGGCCTTGTCGAGGAACTCCCTGGCGAGCAGCTTGATGTGCGTGATGTTGCGGCCCACCTGGTTCACGTGGTTGTTCTCCTCCGTCTGCTCGTAGTCGAACTTGTACACCGCGCCGGGACCCACGTCCTTCTTGCCGATGATACCTGACGGAGAATATTGAACTACTAACATGTCCACGATGTTTGTCCAATTTACAAATCTGGAGACAAAACTATAGCATCGAATTATCGGCCAATTTCTCTGCTCACATCCTTATCAAAAATTCTCGGGAAAATTATGAACAACCGGTTACTGAATTTTCTAGAGAAGAATGCCATATTATCCAACAGTCAATATGGCTTTCGCAAAAACAGGTCTACGGAGGATGCAGTGACGCAATTGGTAGATTTTGTAATTTCCAAACTAGATAATGGTTATAATGCACTGGCATCTTCCTAGACCTGGCGAAAGCCTTTTGTTGGGGTGTTGTAGACCCGACGTGAGAAATAAATACACTGTATTACTTCGACAGTATTGCAATTTATTAACTTGACAAACACGAGCAAAATACAAGACATGGTTGTTGCATGGCGGTGGTCCAAGAAGAAGAAGGAGCATAGAGAGAGCCGCCGCAGATGTCAAACAATGACAGATGACACATTAGTGACTTGACACCGTAACAGATTCCTCCCCCTTTTAGGATAATTCTTACTTTACTATTAAATTACAAATTCAATCTTTGAACAGGTTTACCAACTCTACTGCTCCTACGTATAGCAACAGGAGGGTTAGAACTAGGTACAATCTCTTGGGAAACCTTAGGTACATTTTTAGAACTACTAGTACTAGGAACATGTGAAACATCGGTTGAGTTAGGTAAAACATTAGGAACATTTAATGAAATATTATTATCACAAGATGATGCAGACTTAACATTATCATTAGGCACTGGAACATAAGTACTAGTTAAATCAGGAGAAATCACAGTATCCGCGGCACCTGGCACAGAATCCTCAAACACAGGAATATCAAACTCATGTTGACATTCTATCCTGTCACCTACTCTTTTTAACTGGTCAATATGTCTCTTCCAAACCATACCATTATCCATTTTAACAAAATAATGTAATTTCCCTAGCTGTTTCTGAATGGTTCCAAATTTCCACTTCTCAGAACCCATGTAATTTCTGGCAATTACCCGTTCACCAACAGATAATGTTCTCACTCCACTCATCCCCTCAGAAGAAGATAAATTATCCGGCACAAGTGAAGAAAAGTTACTGCTAGGTTGATAAGCAAACATTAGCTCAGAAGGAGCTTTACATGTAGATGGATGTGGTGTAATTCTGTACATGAATAAAATTTTATTTAGAACTTGTTGCAAATTACCTTTACTTGCGTTGCAACATCTTAACTTATTTTTTATTGTTTGAACATAACGTTCTACCTGGCCATTAGTAGCAGGATTGTATGGGGCAGAACGCTTATGTATAATGTTATGTTTTCTCAAATAATCTTGAAACTTATAATTTGTAAATTGGGGACCATTATCACTAGTCAAAATCTTAGGATAACCAAATGTAGTAAATATTCTTTCTAAAATTTCAATCGTATTTTCAGTAGTAATCCGATCGAGCATGTACACTTCAGGCCATTTTGAAAATGCATCCACCAATATTAGGAAATAAGTTCCCATAAACTTACCAGCAAAGTCAATGTGTATCCGTTCAAATGGTTTGGTGGGATATTCCCAAGTATGTTTATTTGCTACCGAGGTAGGGTTTCTTTGTTGTAAACAACATTGTACACAGTTTGCCACTAGATCACGCACATCTTTGTCAATGCCAGGCCACCAGCAATAATGCCTAGCTAAAGCTAACATTCTATTAATCCCAAAGTGAGCAGTATGTAAATCTTTTAGTATGGTGGGCCTCAATTTAACTGGAATGAGAACTCGTGATCCTCTTACAATACAACCATTTTGTAATGAAAATTCAGACTGCTCAATACCAAATCTATCCTGGTGTGAAACAATATTACCTGAACGTAAACCTGCTAATAAAGGCTGTAAACTCAAATCTTGATTTGTAGAATTGCAAATCTGATCTATAGTAACAGGTAATTTCTCAATCAATTCAATTTGGCAAACATCAACTTCTTCCCGTAACTTTGGCTCTTCCACTTCAAGTGGTAACCTAGACAATGCATCTGCATTAGCATTTGCCTTAGAAGTTTTGTATTTAATTTCATAATTAAAACCCTGTAAGTATATAGCGTAATGTTGCATGCGAGCTGCAGAAAGTTGTGGTAATGCTTTAGAAGGTGAAAATATTTGTAACAAAGGCTTATGATCTGTATAAAGAATGAACTTCCTACCATATAAATACTGAAAAAATTTTTTAACACCGAAAATAATTGCATATGCTTCTTTATCTATCTGAGCCCATTTTCTTTGAGAACTATTCAAAGTTTGAGATGCATAGTGTATAGGACGTTCTGAACCATCTGACATGATGTGTGAAAGTATTGCACCTACTCCAGTCGGGGAAGCATCTGTGGCTAACACTAAAGGTAATTCAGGTGAGTAATGAGCTAACACAGTATCTGAAATTAATTCTTTTTTAAGTTTCTGGAAAACATCCTCACACTCACTTGACCAATGCCACTTAGTATCTTTCCTCAATAACATGTGTAAAGGTTCCAAAGTGTTACTCAAATTATGGAAAAGTCTACCATAGTAATTAATAAGTCCTAAGAAACTTTGTAATTCAGTAAGATTTTTAGGCCTAGGTGCATCTCTAATTGCTTTAATTTTATCACTGGTCCCGGATATACCCTTCTTACTAATAATGTAACCACAGTATTCAATTTCATCTTTTAAGAATTGAGATTTGTTTAAATTAACTTTTAAACCATATTCAGCCAATCGTGAAAAAACCATTTCTAAACGCTCTAGATGTACTTTATCATTAGGTCCTGTAATTCTAATATCGTCAATGAAAACATGTACCCCTGGAATATCCTTTAAGATGTTCTCAATCTTACGCTGCCATTTGGCCGGTGCACAATTTAACCCAAACATGAGTCTTGTACATTTGTAAAGACCTTTATGTGTATTTAATGTTAGTAAATGTTGATCCTGCTCCCTGACACGCCAGTTTAAATAAGCATTACATAGATCTATCTTGCTAAACTTCTCACCACCAGCAAGACCATGAAACAACTCTTCAGATGTTGGTAATGGGTGCTCATCAACAATTAGTTGTGGATTAAGAGTAATTTTATAATCCCCGCAAAGTCTAACCTTACCATTGGCCTTGACCACAGGTACCACCGGTGTTGCATACTCGGAGTAATCTACCTTAACTAGGACTCCATCATTAACCAGGTTGTCAATTTCCTGTTCTACTTTTTCCTTCAGCGCAAAAGGAACTGACCTAGCCCTACAAAAAATTGGTTTTGCATTTTGCCTGAGGTGTAATGCCACCGGATTACCTTTAATTTCACCAACATTTTTTCCATCGAAAAGAGAACAATATTTTTTAAACAGTAATTGCAAACTAGACTCTGTGGAATTATTAGAGTGGAGTGGAGCGGAAACATTACCTGCAAGGCGCACTGCCTTTACATCAAGGTGCTCGCGAAATCGCTCCCAAGTAAACAATTTAATCCATTCCCTTCCCAGAAGAGGATCTTTGTTACCACTCACCACATACAGCTTGAGATTCTGTTGAGTCTCTGTACCAACTGACGCAGAGCATGTAATGTAACCTAAAACATTTAAGAAATTATTAGAATAGGTACACAATTTAGTCTTAGTTTTATGCAGTTGTAAATCCTGAAAACATTTTTTGTATAATTTGTCACTGATAATAGATACCGCAGAACCACTATCAAATTCCATCTTTATTTTACAATTATTTACTATAGGGTACACCCAAAACCTATTATTACTCTGACTACTAGATGTGTTATTTATGTATTCTATCTCACTTGAATTATTCTGACCAATAGCATTTACATCTTTAGATTTTTTAAGTTTTAAACACATTTTCTTAATGTGACCTTGGGTCTTACAGAAATTGCATGAAGCTTTAATGAGCTTGCATTTATTTGCATAGTGATCACCTCCACACCTATAGCATATTACCTTTTTAGTATTTTTTGCACTACTCACTTCACCCTTGGAAGTCAACGGCTTCTTCTTGGTATTCTGTAGCACTGCATGAACTGGAGCGGCGTTTTCATCGCGCGCTCTGACGCTCTCCATGCCAACTGCAATGTCGAACGCCTTTTCCAGAGTAAGCTCCCGCTGCTCCAGCAGCCTATCCTTGATTCTGGAATTCCTAATACCGCATACAAATTGGTTCCGAAGCGCAGTGTTGAGAAAATTTCCGAAATTACATGTTGCCGCCATCTTGCGGAGCTCGGCAATGTACTCTTTAACTGTCTCACCTTCCTTTTGGTTTCTGTTGTGGAATTTGTGGTACTCTGCAATTTCCAGTGGTTGTGGATCCAAATGTAATGTGAGTGACTTCACATTGTCCTCGTAAGTTCTATCCTCCGGTTTATTGGGAGAAACCAAGTCGCATATTGTATCGTAGGTCTGTGCCCCAATGTAATGTAAAAAGTAAGAGTTTTTGCTACATTGTTCCGTTATTCCGTATATCTGAAAAGCCCCCTGCAGTCGCTGCACCCAGCGTTCGAATTTGCTCTTATTTTCATAAAATTCTATGAAGTTTGGGGGTACCTGTACAGGGCGCGTAGTGCCACGCCCCGAGCCGGCGTCTGTAGCCATTTTCCAACAAAGGAACCTGTATGATCGTGATCCGTCTTAATCTTCGATCCTCGTCGCCAAAACTGTTGGGGTGTTGTAGACCCGACGTGAGAAATAAATACACTGTATTACTTCGACAGTATTGCAATTTATTAACTTGACAAACACGAGCAAAATACAAGACATGGTTGTTGCATGGCGGTGGTCCAAGAAGAAGAAGGAGCATAGAGAGAGCCGCCGCAGATGTCAAACAATGACAGATGACACATTAGTGACTTGACACCGTAACACCTTTCATACTGTTTCTAGAAATATTCTTTTAAAAAAACTGGTGCGGCTATAGATGTTTTACATCAACAATCTGTACAAACAATTATAGGTAGTTCTAGAGATAAGATAACCACTTTAAACAAAGAATGATAAACCAATAATGTCTTAAGCTCTGTAGTATTAATACAGAACAGATGAATGCAACAATAAGATTTTCGCGACGCCGCCGCGCCGGTCCCTTCTAGGCGACCTGATGGCAAGTTAAACTCAGGTAGATTTAGAATGAAACCAATCAATCAACATATACACACCTGTCATGACATCGTGCTTGCGCAGCAGATTGGGCATGCTGGCGACGGCGTCGAAGGAGTTGAAGTGGTGCTCGGCGCGGTGCAGGCCGTACATGCCGTTCTGGTGGCTCGGCGTGCCCGTCAGCAGCGCCGCGCGGCTGCAACACGTGACGCCATGGTTACCACATGCTCGCTTCATATATACTCTGTCTGGTTCGGCGCCTCTATGATAGCCTTTATAAAACACTAGGCATGATATTGTGAATAACCCTGCACCTCGGCCGCGAAAAGATAGATATTCTATAATGTAGATCAATAGGACAAAAACCTACCCACCCAGAAGCAAGATACATTTAGGAGCGAAAACATACGCATCGCTGTCAAAAACCATGGCTCAAACTTTGTACGATCAAAGCATTTTAAATGAAGGAAAATGGGCTCCTAAGGGTGTTAGGGTGTTGTGTTGATCAACGTCAACCGATATCGATCGATGGCATCGATCGACTATCGATCGATTGGTGTGGTAACACCCTAAGATTATACTAGTTTTTCTACCAAGTTTGGGAGACAGCATCTTTTGTTCAACTAGATCATAATTTGCCAGCATTAGCCTACATATAATTGTACCCTAAAACAATTATAAGTATCTGTAATAAATAAATTTTAAAAGATTGTTGCCCAGAGACCTTGGCGAGCAGCTGCTGACCGAAGTGAAGGCGTTGTTGAAGAGTAAGCCGCGCTTGGCCAGTGCGTCGATGTTAGGAGTCTGGCATATCTTGTTCATGTAGGAACCCAACTCGAAACCCGCGTCGTCCGCTGCAACATACCAGATACCAGCATTGAAAGTTACTTCTGTCGGCAGCTAGTTACAGTAGTGACTACGACTAGCAGTGCTCACGGCTTAACTCACCTGTCTGTTAAGTTTAGTTTAATCATTCAAGTAAATGTAGTCGATAAAAAGAAAAGGAAATTAAATGAAAAAAATTAGGCATCTGGCCTTATGTTCAAAACATGATATGACGAAAGATGTTTGTTTGTAATAAATAAACACTAAAGTAACAAACAGATTTGAAAAATTATTGTAACAAAATCCGTTCAATAGTTTTTGCATGAAATAGTAACAACCATACATCCATCCTCACATCATTTCATTGGCGGAAGGCACGTGCCTAGAGCGCCGCAGATCTCACAGGCAGGGGCGCGCGGACGGGAGTAAATGTAGCCTTAAGCCTAGGATAATAGTTATTTGTTGTACATGAGTGCAAAGTTGCTTTTTAACCGCGTGCTCAATTTTGATGACCGAGCAAGCGAAGGATTCAAAAATTAGAATCCTGAGCGTTAGCGCGGAAATCAAAAGAGCACAAGGTGAAAAATCTTTGCGCTCGAGTGCAACACGTAACTTTTTATCCCCCCACCTCGGAAATGACTAAATACAAAATAAAACATTTACAATCACAAGATAAGTACTTTTATTTTAGTTTAGGTCCTTTAGGTACATATTTACTACAGAAAAATATTTTTCTTCGTCGCTGGAACCACTCATTTTCGTTTATTTTTACTTGTTTTCAAGTTTCTTATTTAAAATAATACGACGTCAAAACAAAATAGCGCGCAAAGCAAATTAAAAAGAAAAGTACACCAAGGATGTTCAGAGACTGAGTTTTTAACAAATTAAAAAAAGTTGTATGATAATTTCGGCACCATGGAGATGAAAGTAAATAGTTTTAATGATGTTTTGAAGTCACATAGGTAGGTGTACTTAGCGCACGTGATGTTCTAACTAAATTCTTACTTTAACCTCTAGAGGGTAAAAACAGCTTTTGCGCTGAGATATTGAGTAGCAAAAATACCATTTCCGAGGAAGGGGGATGAAAAATATTAAAATTTGTACAGGACCAATTATCGTTGAAGTTAGTACTAAAAAATGATGGATTCGTAAAAATCATTTAAGAAGCTCAATCTAACTAATGTTTTTATTTAGTTATAATTAAATTAGATATCGTATATTAGTCTCAAATCGGAGTGCTAAATAAATCAGAATTAGCTTTTCCCATACATTTTGTTTTTCCGCCGCCGTCACCGTTACGTCAAAGAGAACGAGATGACGGCGGTAAATTGCGGCAGGAAATACGTCATGGGCCAGTTGTTTTTTAATGGGAAATCAGCTTATCTCACCTACCGAAAAAATTGGCCCCTGGGCGAGATGTCCCATTTTTTTAATGGACATATGGGTAATAAAGGACCCAGATGTCCCCTTTTGTAAAGTGAAGGGATATATTTATAGTGGGGGCGTTATAAGCCAAAAGCAATATTTTTTGCATTAAAGCATGAGACTTGGTAGGTACACTTGTTAGTTAGGTGGGTTAGAGTGAAAATCGCCCGGGAGGCAATCGGAGGCACCCCTCTGGGGGGAGGGGGAGGGGTTGAAGTTCTCTTCTACCGCGCGCTCTGTTTGTCGTCATAACTCCTAATTTATCGTTACTATGGCAAGTGGGGTATCATTTTCGGATAAATCAAAGATGGCCAATCGTTTTCTGAAATAAAAAATATATGTCTATAACCAAAATAAAGTGAATTATGTCCTAAAATGTGAAAATTTCAACCGTAACAAAAAACATTAAATGGCCATAATTTTTCAAATCGTGGCTATATCGACTTTAAAAAAATATGATTAAAAAGCTGTATGCGTATAGATTCTGAAAATATAATATATGTTTATAGTGTATATAGAAAAATTGTTAGAAAAAAAACAGCTTGGCGGAGCAGCCAAAATTCATTGTAAAATAAGGACAACGAAATCGATTTTTACAAATTGACCAATGTTTTACTAGTAAATATAGAGAATTGATCAAAATAAATAGATAATGAATTTATATGTTTTTTTTTTGTTAAAAATCTATGTTTGTCATTTTTTTATACTTGTACTAAGGGTTAGTACAAGTATAAAAAAATGACATTAGTCATTTTTGATCTTATAGCTAAGCGGGCTCTGTTGACTAGTTAGTTTAAGTGAATTAAACGTCTGTAATTAAAGTAACAACATATAACTATGCTAAAAGTACTTACTTATAGAATAATATAAAAGGTGACTGCACCAATGATAAACACTTTAAGAGTTAGCACCAATAGCAGGACGCAAAGAGTTGTTCGACATTTTAGACCGCCGCACTTCTTATTACATCTGCACTGGACCATTTCTATATACATAGGTTGAAAACCACTGGCAAGTCTG
This sequence comes from Athetis lepigone, assembly GCA_033675125.1. NCBI lineage: Eukaryota > Metazoa > Arthropoda > Insecta > Lepidoptera > Noctuidae > Athetis > Athetis lepigone. Next base: position 21,424,087 of record CM066236.1, read on the forward strand.
TCCATGTAGGCTGACAGTTGTCACTGACCTTACTCCGTCCCCAATCAGACAAATCAGGTGGATTTCCAGACATCTGATCAAATACAGGAACAGTTTTGGAATACTGCTCAAGAAATGTTGGTGCAGGGCAGCTTTTGTAAGACACCATTTTCTAGTTAACGAATATCTTTAATAAACAGATATTTTAGGTTTCATTTACTTAGCAAAATGTGCAAGACTTCTAACTATCTTATAAACTTTTTAATAATATCCTGTGACAACATATGCCATCTGATCTCAAACTTAGCAGAGCTATACTATGACAGACTAGAAATAACTGGTCTTCATACATATATAATTATAAATACGTACATATTATAGATAAATTACAATCAGACACAGGATTAACAATGCTCATCACGCAAAGTTTGTTCTGGTTGGCATCGTAGCCACGACCTCCAACTTAGCAGTCAGGGTCACTAGCCACTAGACTAACTGGCCCGCGAATAATAGTGAAAGCCTCGCTAATCCGTCCCTCGTATGCTGCCAGAATACCTTTTCCCCTTCACAGTTAAAAAACAAGATACATTGTGACACCCTGGAAAAGCGTAAAACAGAGGCAACACTAGCTTTAAGTGGTCCTGTAAAAAGATTTTTTTATAACGGCGGATTCCAAGTGGCGAACAACAGGATGATAGGACTAACGCAGTAGTCAGAGTTGTGCCAAAGTAATGACACGTACACGTACTGTCGATACTGACGTCTCGTTAGCAGTCGTTTTGGTATAGACGAGTGCCTGAGCTAGAGGAGCTGTGGGTAATGCAGGCACTGGAAAACCCCACCTGTACCTTCCTTGCCGCAAGGTATCAAGTACTCTCCATTAAAAATACTTAGAATTATTTTCATTCATCCGCTATATACTTCCTAGGACTAAAATAGGATGAGGATTATTTACAGAACCACCAGTGTGATGTTCCTGTAAAAAAGCTGTGACACTGTGACTTATTTGAACGGTGGAGAAAAAAAGCGCAACGGAGACATGGAATGCTTTTCCAACTGTTGCAAAAGAGTTTCTGGCAGCACATGAGAAAAGGGTTTGCGAGGCTTTCGCTATTATTGAAAAGCTGCCCTGCATCTCTTTTTGAGAACATTTTTCACCGAATCCACCTGATCCATCTAATAAGGGATAGAGTAAGGTCGGTTATTTTACTGTTAACATACATGGAGAGACTTGCCAGTACAGTGGTTTTCGACGTCTGTGTGGAAATGATCCGGTGCAGGTGTAAAAAGAAGTGCGGCGGTCTGAGGTGTCTATTCTATCTCAGACACCTTTCTCTATTTAAGATTGTACTTTACCCAGGGTGAACAATGTACCCATGATGTTAAGATAAATAAATAAAGATAAAGACGCTCTCAGCGGGAACTTAAGTGATTGGGGACGTCAAAGTATTAAATAAACAATATAGGGGCAGCGGTTGTCATTCGTGGAACTTTGACAGTCGTTACGGGTAGCTAAACTAGAAAGTCTGACCAGCCTAACCAAGAGGCATCGTATCGCCTAGTTACTAAGTTGTGAAGGTCTGATAGGCAGTCGCTTAACATAAAACACTGGTATCCAGCTGAATCCGGTTAGGCTGAGAGCCGACCCCAATATAATCCAGAAAAGGCTAGGGAGATGATGAGATAGGGGCAGTGACTCGAATGCTAGCACTGCACCAAATTATCAGCACTCTGGACAAACAGATATAAGCTATTATTTTGGCCTATAACTCATAAAACTTACAATTAAGATATTTTGGAACTCTATTTCTGGCAAAACCATACTATCCGACGTAAAAAATGGCGACATTTAAGAAAACAATTCTTTGCGTCCTGCTATTAGGGCTAACTCTTAAAGTGTTAATCAATGGTGCAGTCACCTTTTACATTATTTTATAAATACTTTTAGCTAAGCTTTTAGCATAGTTATATGTTGTCACTTTAAGTACAGACGTTTGATTCACTTAAAATAGTCAGCATAGCCCGCTCAGCTACAAGATCAAATATGACTAATGTCATTTTTTATACTTGTACTAAGGGTAAAAACGATAGATTTTTAACAAAAGAAAACATTTAAAATCATTATTTATTTAATTTGATAGAATCTCTATATTTACTAGTAAAAAGATTGGTCAATTTGTAAAAATCGATTTCGTTGTCCTTATTTTACAATGAATTTTGGCTGCTCTGCCAAGCTGTTTTCATTTTTTTTCTAACAATTTTTCTATACACACTATAGACATATATTATATTTTCATAATCTATACGCATATAGCTTTTTAATCATTTTTTTTAAAGTCGATGTAGTCACGATTTGAAAAATTATGGCCATTTAATGATTTTTGTTACGGTTGAAATTTTCACATTTTTGGGCATAATTCACTTTTTTTTTACGTAGGCATGTATTTTTTATTTCAGAAAACGATTGGCCATCTTTGATTTATCCGAAAATGATACCCCACTTGCCATAGTAACGATAAATTAGGAGTTATGACGACAAACAGAGCGCGCGGTAGATAGAAGAGAACTTCAAACCCTCCCCCTCCCCCCCAGAGGGGTGCCTCCGATTGCCTCCCGGGCGATTTTCACTCTAACCCACCTAACTAACAAGTGTACCAAGTCACATGCTTTAATGCAAAAAATATTGCTCCCCATACATTAATGGATGGCTTATAACGCCCCCACTATTTAGTCTATATTATTCTAATGAAGTTGAATAAAGAATGAAGTCTAATGATAAAAAAAAATATTATATGAAAAAGTTTGAGTATAATTAACTATTTAGACTAAAGAAAAAAAAGCTAAAGCTCCTATCTTCTTAATCGTAGTTTACTCAAATATGGGTATAAAAAATTGCTGACGTTATTTTTAAGTGTGCGGTACCTACCTAGTCTATAAGTAGGTATTCATGTTTTTGCATTGTACTAAACATGTATGGGACTGTTTGTTTCCTGAATAAATAAAATAAAAATAATCATAAAACAATTTCGGCTAAATAGTTTATTCTTTAACCACTCTGCTCGACAAAATTATGAGATTTGGCACATCTGCTGACTAGGCACAGGATGTCTCTATCTATATAGGATGTCTCGATCTTCCTATGTCATAAAATTTTAAGTTAAACTTACAGTTGTAATTAAAGAATATATTATTTAGCCGAAATTACCCCTTCACACCTTAAAAGGGGACATCTACTTCCACAGGGAACATCGACATCCAGATTTTAAAAGGTTAACATCTCGTTCGGGGGCCAGTAACCCCATGTTTTGACGGTTTCGTGGAAGGGTACGTGATACTTCGCAGCGCAACACGATGCCGTCATTTCCGTCATTAATTATTGTATTTAGTTAATAAGTTTTTTCTGAATGTATCTATTTATGGGCTCCAGTTGCCTGAATCCTTACCTGAATCAAATAAATAAATAAAATAATAGTCAAATGAATAAGATTATATAATAAAAATATACTTGAAACTGATAAATAGGTACCACTAGTTTTAATTTGATTTCATAACACAATTTTTATTATTTCAAAAAAGCCGCTAGGAAACCAATTTCTAAAAAAATGTAAACTGAATAAAATTACCTAAAATAAATAAAAAGCAAATTAAAAAAAATAATTCGTAACTACTGAAAAAATTTTTGTGTGAGATTTCACTTTTTCTATCGGTGTTTATTTGAAAGTGAGAATTTGTCAAAAAATATTATTAAATATAGGTAAATAACGTTTATCTCTCCTACATGTATGAAGTATGTAACTTTGAACGTCTGTAATTTTAATAATTAGGTACAAAATACAAAACCAAAACAACGATTTAAGTAAGTAAATATCATTGGTACTGTTTGTTTAACAGACGTCTAACCGTCACGCACGCGTCGTGAAAGCAACCGTACTTTTTAGGGTTATTGCATCAGTGTGCAAATAATTTGCACAATTACCTATTTATTGTTTGTTTACGTGTGTGGTCTATAGACGGACACTTAGGACGGACACGTAATAGAAGTCGTCAAGTCAGACAACGATGTTGTTGATATATTGTAGCTGTCAAACTTTGTGATAACATTATCAAGGAAGGACTTTACGGAAAATTGGCTTGGAAGTGATTTAGCTAGTACTGTATGTGTTACTTACCAAATAGTATAAGAACGTTTCCTGGTTTAGCATTTTTATCAGATAATACTGTTGTAGTGACAAAAACACACACTAACAGTGCGCAAATAGAACCCGGCGAGCTCGCCATGTTATCTGCCCGGCTAATAAAGCAGTAATAATAATTATTGACGTGTCAGTGTTGTTGGCAAATAACGGCACTTCGGGATCGTTGCCCTACATATCGACCGGCTTCGCTTTGCCTCCAAAATTCAAATACAGTTATTTGAATTTGAATTTTGATTGTGGATAAATAAGAAAAAAAATAGCTAACCTATCAAGCTATCAAATACGCAATGGCAAGTAGGAAATGTATTTTGTACCTCTTTGATGTGGACGGCACACTCACCAAGCCACGCCAGGTTATCACAGAGGAACTAAAAAGCTTCTTACTGGAAAAAGTGAAATCTAAAGTGACTGTAGGACTCGTCAGTGGATCCGATTATGTAAAAATAGTTGAACAAATGAGTGGCGCTGAAGTGGCCGCCGAGTTTGACTATGTGTTCTGTGAAAATGGTGTGGTGCAGTACCGAGGCGGCAAGCTGATCAGTTCAGAGAGTATCCTGGGACTACTAGGAGAGAAGTTGCTACAGAGAGTCATCAATTTTGCACTGGGATATATGTCCAAGATTGAATTACCAGCCAAGCGAGGCAACTTTGTTGAGTTCAGATCAAGCATGATCAACCTCTGCCCCGTGGGAAGATCCTGCAGTCAGGCAGACAGAGATGAGTTTGCCAAGTTTGACTTGGTGCACTCTGTAAGACAAAAGTTTGTGGAAGCTTTACAAAGTGAATTTGCAGGTTCAGGATTAACATTTGCTCTCGGAGGACAGATCAGTGTTGATGTGTTCCCAACTGGCTGGGACAAGACATACTGCCTTAACCATGTTGCAGATCAAAAGTTCGAAGAAATCCACTTCTTTGGAGATAAAACAATGCCAGGAGGTAATGACTATGAGATCTACAATGATTCACGGACTATCGGGCACAAGGTCACGTCTCCTGAAGATACCAAACAACAAGTAATGCAGTGCCTTAATATTGAGTAACTTTAATTTATATATTATATTTTTTTTATTACATAGTTAATGTCAATGAGTTGTGCTTAATTCTTGCATTTTACTAATTTTGCCAGTTGGATACCAAGAAACAATGTTAGTAATTATTTATGTACAAAATAAAATGATGCATATAAATACATGGTAAGTGTAATGTTATGCAGTGCTACAGTAAGTGATAACCTTGTAGTTGTAGATAAGAGTATCTGGGTTTATCATGTTTTCATATTAAATGAATAGTTATTTTTGTTGTTTACAATTTAAATTTTTTAAATAAATTTTATTGTCAAATATAACATCCTATTGATTAGTATAATTTTATGGTTCATAAATATTATTAGAAACATGAAATGCTGTTACAGGTCAGTCAGCAAAAACTCCTACAAGTTTACACAGACACATGGTTGTAGACAGAGCAGCAGGGGGTTTGGGTAGGAGGTTGAAACATTGAGTTACAAGAAATAAAAGTATCGAATATTCAACAATTTATTAAAAAGTATATAACTATAAAAAAATCAATGCCTTGTATATAAACATCAAAAATATGTCCAGTGATTTCCACATTATTCAGAATGAAACCATAACACCTGATATGTTAATGATTCTATAGCTAATAATAAATATGATTGAGCTTCAGTGTCCCTCATAGATGGGTTTCCTCTTCTCAATGAAAGAGATCATGCCCTCCTGTCTGTCTTTAGTCGGAATGTTAATCTCGTAGCACTTCTGTTCTACTTCATACCCGTCCTTTATACTGAGTTGGATACCTTCGTTGATAGCTTGCTTGGCACAGCGGAGAGCGATAGGTGCATTGAGTATGATCTCCCGTGCAATACTTAGTGCCTTTTCAAATGCTGCATTGTTTGAACTGTTCTGTGCTACCACATGGTTTACTATGCCTGCAATAATTGATTACAATAAGTTTACAGAAAACAATAATTATTCAACAAATAATTAATCTTGGAGTGGTGAAATTTACCTAAATCCTTGGCATCTTTGCCATTGACTATTCTTGAAGTGTAGATCAGTTCCTTAGCAATATTGATGTTGACAGCTCTGGGGAGTCTCTGAGTGCCTCCAGCACCAGGAATCAGCCCTCGTCCAGTCTCCACCAACCCTAGCTTGGCTGTTTCTGCCACCACCCTAATGTCACATGCCAGGGCCAGCTCCAGCCCTCCCCCAACAGCTACACCTTCAATAGCTGCTATAGTGGGCATGGGCAGATCTTCTATTTCTATGAATGTACCTCTCAGTCCTTTGACAAAATTAGCTACCTCATCATCTGCCATCTTAAAGCGCTCTTTCAAATTGGCCCCTGCAAAATAAATACCACAATATAATGTTACCAGAGACGTAAAGATATAATTTTAGGTAAGAATGAGACCTTATATAATTAATTAGGTATAAACCCGTTCAAAAGGTCACAATATGCAGTATGTAACGACATGTTATTTATGTTGAATTCTGTTATTTTATTGACGTAAACCTGCTTTGCAACACGGAGCTTGCTAAAACCCTGTTAGATTCTTACCAGCACAGAATATGCCAGGCACCATGCTGTGCAGTATGACAACCGATACCTTGGTGTCCTCCCGGATCAACTGGTTTACTTCGCGCATGGCTTCGATCATGTCGAAGCCCAACGCATTGCGGGCCTTAGGACTGTTGAGTCCATACAGTGCGATACCCCTGTCCGTGCCCAACAACTTCTCGTACACCACAGGACTTGCATTCTCAGTATACTGCTGCGTCTGAGTTGCTAATAAGCGCGCAGAACCATTTTTTAATAATGAACTGTATTTATACAACCTTGGAATCAACATTTTAATTTACGATTTGATATACTACCAAGAAAAACAAGTTAACTTCTCTGTTACGCCAACTACTTATCAGTTTCATATCACAAGATTTTGTTTGCGTGGTTGTGGTTCTAATAATTTAAATCTTATCACTATATTCACTATGACAGTATGACACTATCACAGTATCACTACATGCACTGCACAGATTAAATCAGTGTTGCCAACCCCAAACAACTAAAAAAGAAAAAACAACAGCTCGCAAAAAAGAAACAGGAAAAACAGTAGGTAAAGTAATAAAGGCAGATTCATACCTTTGCTCATGTAATTAAAACAATGAACATTTTTCTTAGTTACCAGAACTCACAAACATTGTTATATTAATAATCACAACAACAAAAAATAAAAATCAAAGTAAAATTATTTTATTTTCCACTTTCATTCTCAATTTGCCTCATCTTCAGTATTTTCACACTCATTTTTCTTTTTAAATCATACATATTTTTGTTAAATTTCTTCATGTGCCTTTCTGTGGCTTCAAATGAGTAGCAATTCATTATTTCGAATTTAGTGTGTGTAACTGTCATTCGTAAACTGGGATTTCCCCGAGCATAAAATTAAGATCGTCAATCACATATTATAATGTGGTCGGGAATAGTAGATACTGCCATCTAGTGAATTCTAGTGTCATTGCGCTTTATTACATAGTGGTTATCAAGATTAAAAATCATAATAATAACTATTTATTATTAAAAATGTAAAATTCCTTGAGTTAGCACAGTCTCAGTAACAGGTAGTACGCAGTGTTGAGGTTTTGATTATAATGTATTTATTATATTTACGAGAAGGTTTTACTATTTTAACCAAATTCAAAAAATAAGGTTGTCAGGAAAAAACAATACCTAAAGTGAAAAAAAAACTCAAATAAAAGAAACACATTCAAAAAGTAAAAGCAGGTATAACCTGGCCTAAGCCTGGCCTGGTTCAATAAAGAAAGGAATCTTCTTTTTAATGGCGGCGCTTATCATGTCATCTCGCTCGCACACTAGTGCCGTCTATACTCACACGCGCGCGTACCGTCGACATAAAAAAAAATTATCTTGATTTGCTTCCACGCCTGTCTTGACGCGCTCAGTGATCCTTTTTACGAATATCTTGTTAAAGTTTTCTGTTATTTTTTCGTTGTTACCTGTTTGTTATTGTTGTAAAAGTAGGCACTGTTTCCGATGAAAACATTTTTTTTTTATATTTGATTTGAAAAAAAAAAAAAAACTTTTACTTTATATTTTATTTGCTGACTGTACTATCTGTCAACGCAAGTATATGCCGCCATTTAAGATTCCTTTCTTTATTGCACCGGCTTATAAATAACTTACACTTCGGATGTGTAACAACAAACAGAACGATAGCCACCTACTTCCAATTCCGAAATATAAGTTATTTCCCTGTTTTTAGTTTTTGGTAACTATTACAAACATTCCGCAACCCCGGCAGGGTCGTTAAAAGGTTAAAGTAATTAATTAATATATTTAATTATTTATGATAAATTAACATAATATCTATTGATTGAAATAGGCAAACAATCGAGTTATATGCACTTTGAATTCCGCGGGCTACCTTGAACATCCACCTTAAGACGCCCGTCTCATACACAAAAGACATCGGTGAAGGAAAACATGGTGAGGAAACCTGGAAATGTAGATAATATGAGTTTGAAATCACCAATCTGCCTTGAGCAAGCGTGTGGTGATGAATGCTCGTACCTTCTCTGTATGAGAAGAGGCCTTTGCCCTGCAGTGAGACATTAATAGGCTGGTATTATTACATATTTTTTAGTTTTTCATTTAAAAAACTTTTCACTTTACGTGCACTGAACTCATGAACGAACTGAGTTAACGCCGTTAACGGCAATCAAGTTACGCGGCGTAGCCCTAGCCTGTGTGTGCCAGGCGTCAGAGAGATCTGTGAAGTGACGACCGCGACCAATACATACCCAGACTTTGCTTAAAAGTCCTAGCAACCAAGCCATAAACTCCAAAAAAAAAACAGGTGTCAGACAGATTGACAGATATCAAATGTCAAAATAGCGTTACTTACGTACGTTAGCTGGTTGGTTAGCTTTTAGCTAGCACTATTTAATTTATCACTTAGGCAGCACTGTTATCATAGCAGCCGAAAAACAAAAAATAACCTTTTAATGTCGACGTCAACATTATACTTATAATTTAAATAAATACGGTGTAGGAAGCAAACAGCAAATTAAAATATTTTCTTTATTGATGATTTGAACGTTTTCAACGCCACTGTGAACTAAAAAAGTAAATAAAGTATCTTTTTACATTCAATAAATTCCGCGGTCCTGGAATCAGCGCACAATCTTATTTTCTCGTAGAGCTTATTAACTCTGAATCGCTGTAACTGAAACTCAGATCAATATTTTTTTTGTAATTTCAGCTGCAAGCATGGCGCAAGAGCCTTATGTTATTGAATTAGATCCAGACACAAAAACTACAATGAAGATGTATCTATTCCGAAATGTTAAGAATGTGGAGCTGATAAGAAACAATATTGTCCAAGGTGTTTGGAGCTGTGCTGCAATTAAGCCTCAATTAATTATAGATCCTTTTCAAGTAGTAGTTGCAGCCAACAGGTCGGTTCTGTCTCAGAAACACAATTCAATGGTCACCAGAACAGTGTTTTCCGAAATATTGTATAATTTATCTATCACTAAAAATATTTCACAGAGTTTGAGTAAGTTTGGCATAGAAAAGGATGGAAACCTGTTGATTTGTTTTCTAGTTACTTCTGAATCAGATACAAGTAAAGAGATTTTACCGCACATTGAGGGTAAATTGTTACCTATGAGCGACTTGAAAAGTTTTACCTGTATGAAGACCTTAAATAATGTCTATAAATTGAATAATATACAGACTGGTCAAGACTTAACTGATGTTATTGTTAGTAGAATGGTTACAAAGAACTTTGTAACACATTAAATACCATACCTGTTAGTTTAATTTATGAAATATAACAAAAATGAAAGACCAAATTTTTAACCATGTTTTATTTTAACAACAACAATTATTATTATGTAAAATGTACAATTTAAGTTACATACTTAATATGTAAAAGCAAAAATCAATCACTTCATACAATATTAATGCAAGTTTCAGTATAACATGTTATAGGTAGTCCATATAATTAAGACATTTTATATAATACCAGGGGTATCCAGGCCATGAATGAGATATTACAAAATATTATTGACAATTTTATTCCTAATGCAGACAATGCCCAGGGATTGTATAAATAAAGCATGTGCTAGGCCACCAACAATTAGATTTTGGTGTAAAATGGTTTTGTATGGTTCAATGTTATTTATTTATTATTATCAATGCAGACTGACTCATCATCATAGGTTATTCATCATTGGGGTTGTGGTTTTTGATTAATTTACCAAAAGTAGATTGCCTGTCTGAAAAATCCGGGATTGTTTTTCAGGTTTATTGTACATTCTGCTTTTACAATCACTATGCATAAACATGCGGGAAAGTTGCAGGCATCCCTGCTCGTTCTTTACACACATCATTGATTGTGTAGTATTGAATACCTAGGAAAAGTATAAAATAAATAATATTTCAAACAATTCTGGCATTTTTCATTGCCTCGGTATTATTTATAATATCAAATTATGTAGATTGCCTGTAACATTAAGGCTGCCGGCTGAGTCACATCGAAATGGCAGCGGCCGCCAGCGTCGGAAGAAGCGCGAGGCGCGCGGCCGCTCGCGGCACCGCGGGCGGCCTCGCGACCTTTTCTAGCTTTTCAAGCGATACTAGTCTTTTAAGTACCAATGTAGTTAAAGTTTAAAATTATTTCACACAGAAGGTGCTCGCCGCGCCGCTGCCATTCCGGTGTGACTCGGGCCTTATATTCAATAACAACCAATAGGAAACTTGTCCATTTGTTCATCTGATTACATTGATATAGTTGAGGCAGTGTTACAAGGTAAGTTACTTACAGTGGTTCATGGTCCATATTTTCTAAAACACCTGAATGTCAGGCACCTTGGTAAATAATTGTACAGGACAGGAAGTTAACATTTCTGAAACCTATAACATCAAGCGGTACATTAATAGAGTTGCAAGAGATGCTTGGCACATGGCAGAATGAAACGATACGGCCATCCAACCTGCTGTTCCGCATTGCAAGCACTAGTAGCGTAGCCTGGTTTCGATTTAAGGTTGTATAGCTTCCTATCAACGCAAAACTAATCAGATTATCGCCTGCGGTAATAATCTCCTTCTTACAAACATTTTACAAAACTTTATTATAAACAATATTGCCTCTTTCGAAATGTCCTTTGACACGATCGCAATGCGAGAATGCGCTTTGATCCACTGTAAGTAACTGATACACTGGTGCCGGTTGATCACTAGTTCACAACTGGTGACGACGACGCTTACAACTATGGTTATCTATGGCCACATTTCATAAAATGAATTCTGTAATACATCTCCAACAATAATAATATTAACAAATTTTTGTTCAATAAAAGTCAACATAATCATCATATATTACAATTACTATTCATCATTACAGTTAAATGCTCATTACATCACTTAACCTCTTAACTGCCGGAACGTAGATCTACGACACAAAAATTGTTACCGTAAACTGCCGGAACGCAGATCTACGGCGCAATTCTAGTATTTAAAAATTGTCTTTATTATCACTTAAAATAAGTAAACTAATCCTCTAAACTAATATATGAATGAAAATATGAACAGAAGAATCAAATACAAACGGTTACTGCCTTCATGAACGAATGAAAGGTCATTTTAAAATTATTTTTCTAACGTGTCGGTACGTGTACGTGACTTTCTCTAAGAAAAGTGATTTTTGTGTGAAAAAGTAACAGAAGCTACGTAATTATTTGTGTAGTAATGTTTTTAGGGCCTAAGTTATCATAATTATTTGTCTATCATAAACAGTCACAAGAATTACAAACTTTCGTCGTTTTCAAAGTAAAAAACTGATAAAAAGGGCGCGCGGCGCACGTTCCGCTCAGTTCGCGGCAGTTGAGCGAGTTACTACGTGAGCGATGCGCGGCAGTCGAGAGGTTAACACTGACTACCGGTTACTTCATTTCATTGTGGTAGAAATTTTAATAAAAATTTGAAATTCCTCTGAATGATACGTGGGCATAATTTGTAATATTAAATCTAATCTACGAACGAACACAAAATCGTTAACTTATTACGTAGTGAACAAAACCTTATACAATTTAAAAAAATGGCAGCTAGTAATTATTGAGTCTTAGGAACTTTCTGTAAATCACAAGACAAAAATCATTTGGAACGAAATAAAATACATATACACAATATCTCTGCGTAGTATAGAAAAGAAGCTTACTAGTAATAATATGTACAAATACGTAGCAGGCGCTGGAGTCGCGTGTATAAGAATAACTAATATATAATTAGTGTGATAACGTCGTATGTAAGTAGCACCTCGTGAACACCTGGGTGCGCGCCCGCGAGCGTCCGTGTTGTACTCACGCGTGGACACAACATAATGCAATCATTACAGTTCATTACACAGCGCCAACGTTCGGCTCGTGGAAACAAAATCCACACAAGGAAATTGGCAAATTGATAAGCTATCATAAACCATGATTGTTCGACTGGACGATTAGTCAATCAGATCACTGGGCTTTTGTCTATTTTGACTTGTTCCAGAATCCGGGTGATAGGGTCTCGTTATGTCAATTTGAATAGTACATGTTACAAAGTGAAATGCTAGCGTGTTCAGAGCAGCGCCCGCATCGCTGCCGATGGGAACACGCGAAGGCACACCGCGGCGCAGTCGTGCACGCACGTGTGCTATCATATTTAAACATCACTATTTGCCACTACATCCATATTACATAAAACCGTGTCTCCCAACAAACGCCTACGTTAAATATTGCCTTAGGGATACATTATTCAAAAATAGCTTTAGCTTGCATTCATTTTGATTCTAATTTCTGATTCCAACGCGCTTCATGTCTTTATCGGGTATCAATGGTGTACCTACCGTAGGATCATCGTTTACTAGAAGAAACACTTCTGAACGCAAAAAATTAAAACCTGGTTATCGAGCTTACACTGAGCTGAAAACAAGAATGGGAGCGCCTCGATCATGAGTGAGGAATACCGAACGTTTAACGTCGACTACTTGTTGATTTTTTATGAGAATAAGATAAATAAATCTATTATCAATATTTGAACATGATTTCTAAAAGCACATTGGAAAGTTGATAAACATATTTATAGTAAAAGTTGGAAAACATTTCTTTAGTATGTCTCCCGAATTGAAGCATTCTGTTTGATGTCCGAATAGAACGTACTAAGTATACTATTACATTGAACCAGTCCGCTACTACTAGTGCTCCAGTAAGACGTGGCAGCGCGCGGCAGCACGCGGGGCCGCGCTCTCACTATACATTATCGTTACTATATCGGTATAACGTAGCACCAAATGTTTTTGGCGTTCGAATTCACATCCACACCGGCACGACATACGAATGGTATATAACTAATTGATGAAAATTTAATCAAACCTTGTGCTATAACGTTTTTTTCAAATTAACTTGTTAATTATTCATATTAATTATAAAGTTGTGAGTATTGATTTGGTAACTTTAGATTAGGCTTGCAGTGTGCACTCGAACGCCATTAAATCTAACTGTCGGTACATGCGAATATAACCACAGGTCAACATAAATGATAATTGCACGATTAATATATCATTTATATCGAGCCGTGGAACTACCTTAAAATACCTATACACTAAATAAGTATTCAATGACATAATGACGAACGTAATAAAAATATTTAAATGTATCAATTAGACAGTCTAAGTGTATAATGTATGGGAGACTAGATAGAAGCATTACTACGGGTATGACGTCGCTACACTAGGCTAGATAGAGCATGTGAGTGAATAGATAGTTGTATAGAGCTATGTACACGAGTCCCGCGCCGCCGTCGTCACTGGTGGAAGGGCGCGAGGCTGTACAGCGAGGGTCACCGGCGCGCCTCCGACACGTACACCGACACCGTCATGTCCTTGGAGCCCACGCCCATCGCGCACCTGTCACACACACCATCACATTATATTTTGCACTTATTGTAGACTAACAAGCAAAACGTATTCAGTGGTTACTAAAAGCTGCACTACTTGGACTAGCTACCCTTATCTGCTTTTGTCTAAAAAAATATATTAGGTCACTCAAAAATACGAACCAAGGATTATCGACCGATTTTTTATTTAACACCTGACATTTTTTTATTGGACTATTTACGAACGATAAAAAAATAGTTATTGCCAAAAGAATAAAGACGCCAGACTCAATTTGGCGTCGTCAAGATGCAGTAGCTTTTTTTTAAACTATGTATTCATGCATCCTTTTGTGAGATACAGGCGTGGTTGTATGTAATGATGTAAGCGGTTACCTCAGCGGGTGGAAGGTGAGGCAGGAGACGGGCCCGATGCGCGCGCCCATGAAGCCCTCGTGGAACTTGATGGTGTTCAGCGAGGCGCCCTTCAGGTCGTAGATACTGATGCTCTGGTTCACGGAGCCGCTGCGGGAAACAAACGCGATTATTTCACTAGACCATTCACAGGTACATTTGAATTGTCAAGAAGTAAGTTTGTCAACAAATAAAACCTATTTGCTCGTTTCAAAACAGTTGCTTCTTATGTAGTAGTTCTAGCAAGAAAATGCATGAACCCTCTTTAAATCTCAATAGAATATCACAATATTATTTGGTCACATTATTATAAGTCCAATATGAAACAAGGTATCCGTTAATGCAACAGTGGCGGTGACGGTGTGGCACGTACCAGGCAATGAGGCTGCAGAGCGGATGCACGTCGACAGCGGCGAGCGGCGCGGGCGCGCGCACGGTCTGCAGCACCGCCATCTTGCGCGTGTCGTACACGCGCACCTCGCCGTCCGTGCTGCAACAGGCAAGCGTTAGTGGGGCGCGGGGGCGGCACGAGTGTGGCGCGAGTGCGCGCGGCACTCACCAGGCCGTGACGAGCGCGTGGCGGTCGGGGCGGTGCGCGGCCTGCAGCACGGCGCCCGCGTGCGGCGCCAGGCGCCACAGCGGCGCGCGCGGCGAGCGCTCGTCCCACGCGCGCACGCCGCCGTCGCCCAGCCCGCACACCAGCAGCGCCGAGCCGTCCGCGTCGCGCCACAGCGACGTCACGGCCGCCTCGCACTCTGCAATCAGACACAGCTTTATTCAGTTGTGTCCTGATGGCGCGCTGATGCATGCATTAGACACGCTGCACGCGACGCACCCGTGTTGATGTCGGTGAGCAGCAGCTCGGTGCTGGCGTCCCACAGGCGCACGTGCGGCGCGCGGCCGGCCAGCGCCAGCGTGCGGCGCGCGGCGCACCAGCGCAGCAGCGTAGGCGGCGGCGCGGGCGCGTACGTCGTGCTGCCGCCCGGCGACAAGTGACCCACTGCAACGCGACAGAATTGTGACCGAGTGCTGCCTCACTACGAAGATGGAACATTTCATCGCAATCCAACACCTACAGCACAGCTTGCCTCGGATTTAGACTACGATTAGCCGCCAACACGCTAACCACGTGTAAGATCGCAGTGCTTGTGGTACTGTTACACTTATGGTAAGCTTGTTGGTACTCTTTTGTCACATTACTTTAATCACGGGATATCACGGGATATGCCTTGTAGGTGTGGCACGTAGCGTCATTTTCGCGATTGGATACGAACGAACTAATTTCCAAAGTACATTTGGCAGAATTTTAATCTAAGGCATAACATCACGCCTGCATAATATAGAAGGTAGAAGTTTTTTTAATGTTTTCTTAATGTTTTATTATTATGGAGTCATTTTAAAAACCAAGTTTGTGCCTTGTGGACATTACATTTTTCTAAATATGCGACATTGTTGTAATTTTCACGGTTTCTGGGACACTGATGCTAAAAATGAGGTCGATTAGACAACCCAAGTTGGTAGCCATGACATTTTTCACAATAATTATGCGTCACGGGTGCTGTTTTTATGGTTCTCTGCATTGATGCCAAAAATGAGGTTGATTTGAAAATCCAAGATGGTGTCAGTTTTCACAAAATGCGTTATGGGTGTCGTTTTTGTTATTTTCTAGGAAGCAGATGCCAATAATGAGGTCGATTTAAAAATCTAAGATTGTGGACATGCCATTTGAGTCATGGGTGTAGTTTTTGTGGCTTCTTGGAGTGCTAAACTAAAAAAGTAAGCCGATTTGAATTTTAAAGACACAAATTATTAGACTCCATAAAGGTAATAAACACGTAAGAAATATAAAACTACCCTACCGTTAAGAGAACACATGACAAGGGTGTCGCGCACTTGCGCGAAGGAAGCCCTTTGCCAAACCTTGGCTTGGCGCCGAAACGTTAAGTCGCGCAAATGTCGCAAAATTACTAGAACCGCTTAACACTATAGAGCAATGTGTATCTGTGAATATACCTATTACAAATACGCAAATTTAATACTCTAATAATCAGGTAACCTCATTTTTGAAAACCTAATGTCTACAACAACAATTTTGTTTTTACAAATGCAAAATGCTCAACAATCTAGTTTAATAAAATAAAAAAAACTTTTTTTTAATATGACGTTTTCCTATTTGATACTATATGTTCATACGTCGTGGAGTGCATACTAATGTTTAAATAAAAGCTACTCGAATATACAATGTACTAAACTTGGCGCAACACCTCGTTGCCAGTGCGGTCATTAAGCATACGAGCAGAGTATATCAGTGCGGTCATTAAGCATACGAGCAGAGTATATCGCGTGCTCGCTTGCACTTATCTCTCACTTAGCTCTTATGGAAACGTGTAACGGAAAGCCCTCGTATCCATAATGAAAAACGATTATTGAATGAGCTAGCTTTATGCTTTACTTAGGAGAACCCCCAGGATTAGCGTTAACGGTATCTATACGATTGATACTTGTCACCAGCAACGAGGTTTGTGTCCAGTTCAGCTGTTCCGGTGTGTGGCAATGAGTATGAGTGAGCGAGACACGTGTACTCACGGTTGGCGTCCTGCTTGCCCTTGGTGGCGGCCTGCTTGTCGTCGGCCGACGCGAACTGCTCCGACACCAGCTGCGCTAGACCTGGCGCGCGAACACCAACCCAACGTCAACACATGGCTATGACACTACTCTGGCTCTATGACCACTCACATCATACAAAGTGGTTATCAGTAACAATCATTAATCAAAGAAAGCTCTCATATACGTCGTTATTTTATAGGGTTCCGTACACAAAGTCTGCTAAAGGGGATCATGTTACTAAAGGCCCTGTCCGCCTGTCGGTCTTCCGTCTGTACTTATCTAAACGTAATAGGAATACTCTTGAAATGTTCATAAGGCGTGTTTTATTATAAAATTGTTTTATTATAAAATAAATAAATTTCTTATATTACTTTTCTTGATTGGTATCAAGAAAAGTAATATAAGAAATTTGTAACTTTCAGCTATAATATTGTCCGATGGCACGGAACCTTTCGTGTCCAATTAGCATTTGGACACTTTTTGCTCTGCTGGTTGGTATGAGTCAGCAGCAGGTATGAAATTAGTGTGTGCGTCATAGAGCCAGCGCTTATATTGTAATACTGTGTTATGTTAAAGACTACATTTTTAACTAGAAGCTCCTCCCGCAGGACATGCTTAGTCAAATACAAGTGTTAGTACTTGTTAGACGATCCATTTTGAATGTTGTGGATGAGTTATGAATGGTGGCGAAAATAGTTTAGTCACACGATTATGATAGATATAGATAGTTTGTTAGTTAGTTGATCCACACCACAGATTTGATGAATTAAAAACAGACAAGTGGGCACCTCCACCTTGAACCCTGTTTACTTGCAGTTCGATTTATTTATGATTAGTAACTGGCATACACCGATGTGGCGCCATAGAAAAAGATTATGAGGCAACGATTAATAATTAAATCCTAAGGCGATTTAGTTTATATTTTAACATTCTACAGATCGAATTTCGGTCACAACGACTAATAGAGACTACAGGAGAGATATTACAATGCACCGGTTCCTCTCCCTCACTTCACTAATGATCATCGGGAAGGCAAATCGGTACTATAGGGAGGAATCAGCCCCACGCTGTAAGTGTACATGTGTCAGTAGGTGTGTAGTGTACGTACTGTAGACGGCCTGCGCGGGCCGCACGCTGTAAGTGTACATGTGTCAGTAGGTGTGTAGCGTACGTACTGTAGACGGCCTGCGCGGGCCGCACGCTGTAAGTGTACATGTGTCAGTAGGTGTGTAGCGTACGTACTGTAGACGGCCTGCGCGGGCCGCACGCTGTGAGTGTACATGTGTCAGTAGGTGTGTAGTGTACGTACTGTAGACGGCCTGCGCGGGCCGCACGCTGTAAGTGTACATGTGTCAGTAGGTGTGTAGCGTACGTACTGTAGACGGCCTGCGCGGGCCGCACGCTGTAAGTGTACATGTGTCAGTAGGTGTGTAGCGTACGTACTGTAGACGGCCTGCGCGGGCCGCACGCTGTAAGTGTACATGTGTCAGTAGGTGTGTAGCGTACGTACTGTAGACGGCCTGCGCGGGCCGCACGCTGTAAGTGTACATGTGTCAGTAGGTGTGTAGCGTACGTACTGTAGACGGCCTGCGCGGGCCGCACGCTGTAAGTGTACATGTGTCAGTAGGTGTGTAGCGTACGTACTGTAGACGGCCTGCGCGGGCCGCACGCTGTAAGTGTACATGTGTCAGTAGGTGTGTAGCGTACGTACTGTAGACGGCCTGCGCGGGCCGCACGCTGTAAGTGTACATGTGTCAGTAGGTGTGTAGCGTACGTACTGTAGACGGCCTGCGCGGGCCGCACGCTGTAAGTGTACATGTGTCAGTAGGTGTGTAGTGTACGTACTGTAGACGGCCTGCGCGGGCCGCACGCTGTAAGTGTACATGTGTCAGTAGGTGTGTAGCGTACGTACTGTAGACGGCCTGCGCGGGCCGCACGCTGTAAGTGTACATGTGTCAGTAGGTGTGTAGTGTACGTACTGTAGACGGCCTGCGCGGGCCGCACGCTGTAAGTGTACATGTGTCAGTAGGTGTGTAGCGTACGTACTGTAGACGGCCTGCGCGGGCCGCACGCTGTGAGTGTACATGTGTCAGTAGGTGTGTAGTGTACGTACTGTAGACGGCCTGCGCGGGCCGCACGCTGTAAGTGTACATGTGTCAGTAGGTGTGTAGTGTACGTACTGTAGACGGCCTGCGCGGGCGGGGGGCGCGCGTCGGCTCCAGGCCGCACGCTGAGCGCGCGCCACGCCGCCAGCAGCGCCGGCTCCATGCTGCTGCCCGACGGCCTGCGGGGGAATTAGTACTGCTGCATTATTCGGTATTCATAACTTACTGTCATAGTGAAAAAGGAGTGCTTTTCTTGAATACAATAATTTGCATGCTATGTAGTAAGACATGAATAATACGGTACCGATAGATGGCGAGGTTGCCGGTGTGCGAGGCCACGGCCAGCAGTGCGTGCTGGTGCGCGTTGAGGTAGGCGAGCGCCGTGATGCGGCCCCACGCGCGCCGCCACGAGCCCACGCACAGCTTGGCCGCCGTGCCCCAGTCCCAGATCCTACACATACACGTGTTATCATTTTGAACGTTTAGCGAGTATCGTTCTTGCTAGCGAGTGTTGGCGCACCCGAAGTTCTCCTTGGAGGCGACGGCGGCGTGCTGCTCGTAGGGGTGGAACAGCACGACGGCGGGCGGCAGCGGGCAGCGCGAGTGGAAGGCCTGCGTCTCGAGGCGCGCCACGCGCGTGCCGCGAAGCGCGGCGGCGTCGCGGCGCAGGCTGCGGTTGCGCGCCAGGCGCCAGGCGCGCTCGTGGTGCGCGCGCGACTCGCAGTCCGCGCTCCACGAGCCGTCCTCGGCGCGCGCGAACGCCGACGACGCCCACTCCACGAACTGAGTCGTCACTATCGGCTTCTTTGGTGGCTGACCTACGTGACGCAAACGACAATTTTTTTTACCCATCTACAGTTTTTTTATGTAATAACAAAATTATATAAATAACAAAAAGTAATGTAAGTAATCTAAAAAATGAAAAAAAAAAAGAAAAGTAAACATAGACACAAAAATAGTCAAGGTAATGCCTTGCGTTGCGGCACATGGTAGGCGGTTATCTACTTATTTCGTACAAACAACTTTTATTAAGATATTGAAACATAACCAGCTACACTTACTAGAATTAGAAGAGGTAGAGTCTCTGTCGCGAGTGGCCACCGAGTCCTCGGAGATGGTGTGCGGGAGCCCCGCCTTACCACGCCTCCCACCTATATAAAGTGACCACACAGAAATAGAGTGTCAGCACATATTGGAAGCATAGCGAATTATACCCTCATCGTGCTCTTTTTAAGTGAGGAAATCCTCATGTCGAACTTTCGCCACTTAAAATATCACGATTGATTTTTGGTACCATAAATCGGGAGTACGACATTCGCTTAACACATAATCAGCGCAGCCAACTGGTATATATACCCATAGGCCCTTTTTGTGTGTGTCTTGCCACCTGGAGGACGGCTCCGCGCTGTATGTGTACCTGAGGGCAGGGTCCGCGCGCATGTGTGTGTGTACCTGAGGGCAGGGTCCGCATGTGTGTGTGTGTACCTGAGGGCAGGGTCCGTTTGTGTGTGTGTGTACCTGAGGGTAGGGTCCGCGCGTGTGTGTGTGTGTGTGTGTGTACCTGAGGGTAGGGTCCACGTGTGTGTGTGTGTACTTGAGGGCAGGGTCCGGGTGTGTGTGTGTACCTGAGGGCAGGGTCCGCGTGTGTGTGTGTGTGTGTGTGTGTGTACCTGAGGGCAGGGTCCGCGTGTGTGTGTGTACCTGAGAGCAGGGTTCGTGTGTGTGTGTGTACCTGATGGTAGGGTCCGTGTGTGTGTGTGTGTACCTGAGGGCAGGGACCGCGCGTGTGTGTGTGTGTGTGTGTGTGTGTGTACCTGAGGGCAGGGTCCGCGTGTGTGTGTGTGTGTGTACCTGAGGGCAGGGTCCGCGTGTGTGTGTGTGTACCTGAGGGCAGGGTCCGCGTGTGTGTGTGTGTGTGTACCTGAGGGCAGGATCCGCGCGTGTGTGTGTGTGTGTGTGTACCTGAGGGCAGGATCCTCGTGTGTGTATGTGTGTGTTTACCTGAGGGCAGGGTCCGCGTGTGTGTGTGTGTACCTGAGGGCTGGGTCCGCGCGTGTGTGTGTGTACCTGAGGGCAGGATCCGCGTGTGTGTGTGTGTACCTGAGGGCAGGGTCCGCGTGTGTGTGTGTGTGTGTGTACCTGAGGGTAGGGTCCGCGTGTGTGTGTGTGTACTTGAGGGCAGGGTCCGCGTGTGTGTGTGTACCTGAGGGCAGGGTCCGCGTGTGTGTGTGTACCTGAGGGCAGGGTCCGCGTGTGTGTGTGTACCTGAGGGCAGGGCCCACGCGTGTGTGTGTGTACCTGAGGGCAGGATCCGCGTGTGTGTGTGTGTGTGTGTACCTGAGGGCAGGGTACGCGTGTGTGTGTGTGTACCTGAGGGCAGGATCCGCGCGTGTGTGTGTGTGTGTGTGTGTGTACCTGAGGGCAGGGTCCGCGTGTGTGTGTGTGTGTACCTGAGGGCAGGGTCCGCGTGTGTGTACCTGAGGGCAGGGTCCGCGTGTGTGTGTGTGTGTACCTGAGGGCAGGGTCCGCGTGTGTGTGTGTACCTGAGGGCAGGACCCGCGTGTGTGTGTGTGTGTGTGTGTGTACCTGAGGGCAGGGTCCGCGTGTGTGTGTGTGTACCTGAGGGCAGGGTCCGCGTGTGTGTGTGTGTGTACCTGAGGGCAGGATCCGCGTGTGTGTGTGTGTGTGTGTGTGTACCTGAGGGCAGGGTCCGCGTGTGTGTGTGTGTACCTGAGGGCAGGGTCCGCGTGTGTGTGTGTGTGTACCTGAGGGCAGGATCCGCGTGCGTGTGTGTGTGTGTACCTGAGGGCAGGATCCGCGTTTGTGTGTGTGTGTACCTGAGGGCAGGGTCCGCGTGTGCTCGTGCAGCGGCGAGGCGCGTGTGTTGGGGGAGGGCGGCAGAGAGGAGGGCTCCTTGCTGCTGCTGCGCGTCAGCTCCAGCTCGCGACCCACGCTGTCCACCTGCAACATCGCACTTTTATTAACCCTCCAATTGTAAATAGGGATGTTACGAGTTTCACGGTTGCGTCATTCAATGTATCTGAGTTTACTTGTAACATCAGATACACGATACAGCACTATTTGAACCAATTAATGATAAATAGATAATGTTTACGTAGTTATGGTTATGTAGTAGTACGAATGCTGTGTGCACGTACCTGGTTGGCGATGTAGTTGATGATGTCGGTGGCCATCTGCGACACCTGCGGGTGCGGCTCGCGCGCCATCGCCGTCAGGATGTTCCACAGCTTCATGTACACCGAGCCGAAGCCTGCAGCATAACAACGTTGAATTACTTCTACTCTTACTAACTCTCGGGCCTCTACGGCCGTCAACAGTAGATGTGCTTTTGCAAAATAGAAAAAAATCAAATATAAAATTGGCACTGACTGTAAAGTATACCGCCTCTATGGGCGTTAATAACAATGTGTACTGTGTGTACTCACCGATGGAGGGCAGCGCGAGCGCGGCGGCGTTGCGCACGAGCGCGTGCGAGTGCGAGGTGGCGTGCGAGCGCGCGTCCGTCAGCGCGTCCCAGCCCTGGTCCACGCGCCCGCCGCGGTGACTCTCTCTGCAGTAGTAGTAGCTAGCGAGCTAGCAGTAATGAGTACTCACCGATGGAGGGCAGCGCGAGCGCGGCGGCGTTGCGCACGAGCGCGTGCGAGTGCGAGGTGGCGTGCGAGCGCGCGTCCGTCAGCGCGTCCCAGCCCTGGTCCACGCGCCCGCCGCGGTGACTCTCTCTGCAGTAGTAGTAGCTAGCGAGCTAGCAGTAATGAGTACTCACCGATGGAGGGCAGCGCGAGCGCGGCGGCGTTGCGCACGAGCGCGTGCGAGTGCGAGGTGGCGTGCGAGCGCGCGTCCGTCAGCGCGTCCCAGCCCTGGTCCACGCGCCCGCCGCGGTGACTCTCTCTGCAGTAGTAGTAGCTAGCGAGCTAGCAGTAATGAGTACTCACCGATGGAGGGCAGCGCGAGCGCGGCGGCGTTGCGCACGAGCGCGTGCGAGTGCGAGGTGGCGTGCGAGCGCGCGTCCGTCAGCGCGTCCCAGCCCTGGTCCACGCGCCCGCCGCGGTGACTCTCTCTGCAGTAGTAGTAGCTAGCGAGCTAGCAGTAATGAGTACTCACCGATGGAGGGCAGCGCGAGCGCGGCGGCGTTGCGCACGAGCGCGTGCGAGTGCGAGGTGGCGTGCGAGCGCGCGTCCGTCAGCGCGTCCCAGCCCTGGTCCACGCGCCCGCCGCGGTGACTCTCTCTGCAGTAGTAGTAGCTAGCGAGCTAGCAGTAATGAGTACTCACCGATGGAGGGCAGCGCGAGCGCGGCGGCGTTGCGCACGAGCGCGTGCGAGTGCGAGGTGGCGTGCGAGCGCGCGTCCGTCAGCGCGTCCCAGCCCTGGTCCACGCGCCCGCCGCGGTGACTCTCTCTGCAGTAGTAGTAGCTAGCGAGCTAGCAGTAATGAGTACTCACCGATGGAGGGCAGCGCGAGCGCGGCGGCGTTGCGCACGAGCGCGTGCGAGTGCGAGGTGGCGTGCGAGCGCGCGTCCGTCAGCGCGTCCCAGCCCTGGTCCACGCGCCCGCCGCGGTGACTCTCTCTGCAGTAGTAGTAGCTAGCGAGCTAGCAGTAATGAGTACTCACCGATGGAGGGCAGCGCGAGCGCGGCGGCGTTGCGCACGAGCGCGTGCGAGTGCGAGGTGGCGTGCGAGCGCGCGTCCGTCAGCGCGTCCCAGCCCTGGTCCACGCGCCCGCCGCGGTGACTCTCTCTGCAGTAGTAGTAGCTAGCGAGCTAGCAGTAATGAGTACTCACCGATGGAGGGCAGCGCGAGCGCGGCCGAGTGCGAGGTGGCGTGCGAGCGCGCGTCCGTCAGCGCGTCCCAGCCCTGGTCCACGCGCCCGCCGCGGTGACTCTCTCTGCAGTAGTAGTAGCTAGCGAGCTAGCAGTAATGAGTACTCACCGATGGAGGGCAGCGCGAGCGCGGCGGCGTTGCGCACGAGCGCGTGCGAGTGCGAGGTGGCGTGCGAGCGCGCGTCCGTCAGCGCGTCCCAGCCCTGGTCCACGCGCCCGCCGCGGTGACTCTCTCTGCAGTAGTAGTAGCTAGCGAGCTAGCAGTAATGAGTACTCACCGATGGAGGGCAGCGCGAGCGCGGCGGCGTTGCGCACGAGCGCGTGCGAGTGCGAGGTGGCGTGCGAGCGCGCGTCCGTCAGCGCGTCCCAGCCCTGGTCCACGCGCCCGCCGCGGTGACTCTCTCTGCAGTAGTAGTAGCTAGCGAGCTAGCAGTAATGAGTACTCACCGATGGAGGGCAGCGCGAGCGCGGCGGCGTTGCGCACGAGCGCGTGCGAGTGCGAGGTGGCGTGCGAGCGCGCGTCCGTCAGCGCGTCCCAGCCCTGGTCCACGCGCCCGCCGCGGTGACTCTCTCTGCAGTAGTAGTAGCTAGCGAGCTAGCAGTAATGAGTACTCACCGATGGAGGGCAGCGCGAGCGCGGCGGCGTTGCGCACGAGCGCGTGCGAGTGCGAGGTGGCGTGCGAGCGCGCGTCCGTCAGCGCGTCCCAGCCCTGGTCCACGCGCCCGCCGCGGTGACTCTCTCTGCAGTAGTAGTAGCTAGCGAGCTAGCAGTAATGAGTACTCACCGATGGAGGGCAGCGCGAGCGCGGCGGCGTTGCGCACGAGCGCGTGCGAGTGCGAGGTGGCGTGCGAGCGCGCGTCCGTCAGCGCGTCCCAGCCCTGGTCCACGCGCCCGCCGCGGTGACTCTCTCTGCAGTAGTAGTAGCTAGCGAGCTAGCAGTAATGAGTACTCACCGATGGAGGGCAGCGCGAGCGCGGCGGCGTTGCGCACGAGCGCGTGCGAGTGCGAGGTGGCGTGCGAGCGCGCGTCCGTCAGCGCGTCCCAGCCCTGGTCCACGCGCCCGCCGCGGTGACTCTCTCTGCAGTAGTAGTAGCTAGCGAGCTAGCAGTAATGAGTACTCACCGATGGAGGGCAGCGCGAGCGCGGCGGCGTTGCGCACGAGCGCGTGCGAGTGCGAGGTGGCGTGCGAGCGCGCGTCCGTCAGCGCGTCCCAGCCCTGGTCCACGCGCCCGCCGCGGTGACTCTCTCTGCAGTAGTAGTAGCTAGCGAGCTAGCAGTAATGAGTACTCACCGATGGAGGGCAGCGCGAGCGCGGCGGCGTTGCGCACGAGCGCGTGCGAGTGCGAGGTGGCGTGCGAGCGCGCGTCCGTCAGCGCGTCCCAGCCCTGGTCCACGCGCCCGCCGCGGTGACTCTCTCTGCAGTAGTAGTAGCTAGCGAGCTAGCAGTAATGAGTACTCACCGATGGAGGGCAGCGCGAGCGCGGCGGCGTTGCGCACGAGCGCGTGCGAGTGCGAGGTGGCGTGCGAGCGCGCGTCCGTCAGCGCGTCCCAGCCCTGGTCCACGCGCCCGCCGCGGTGACTCTCTCTGCAGACATAACACTACGTTCCTCACTGCGCTTTCACGACATGGCTTGAGGTGGATGTTCAAGGTAGCCCGCTAAATTATAATTTTATTACGTACTAGCTTTTGCCCGCGACTTCGTCCGCGTGGATTAATAATTCCCGTTCCCGGAGGGATGAAAACTGTCCTATAACCTTTCTCGGGTCCCAAACTATATCTGAACCAAATTCCATTCAAATCGGTTCAGTGGGTTAGGCGTGAAGAAGAGACAGACAGAAAGAGTTACTTTCGCATTTAATATTAGTAAGGATTTTTTGTTACAGTATTTGATTTAGTAGATTGATTGCCTATTTCATGAAAAAGTCATTCAATCGAGTTATATGCACTCTGAGGGCTGTTTTTATGATTTAAATGATTATTATTCTGTAACTGTCAATCAATCAATCAATCAATCAATCAGTCAATCAGTCTTTATTTGTGAACACAGGTAGGTATAAAATACAGATCTTACATAAAATAATATAGTCGAGCTCTGTGCCCTACCAACTAAATTGGTGTACAAATGTGTTGGCTTTTTAACATAAAGTTTATATATATTTAACGCAAAAAATATGGTCATCAATTATAATTATTTTTGCATGCATGTCAAGATAATAAATTATATTTAGTTACATAACAGGTCTGGCAAAGTCATATTTTATTAAAATTGAAATTGAAATTGTTTATTATGCAAGTAGGATATTACATCACTTTTACATGTCATATTTTTTTAAACTAGATGGAGTCGGCATTTCCTAGCTGACTACCTCTGAGAAGAAATGCCGAAACAAACTCAAAGGATTATCGTCTCTTTTAAAGTCCAGACATAGATTCATTTTTTGTGCAACGAACCATGCAGAATACGTTTCGGTCAGGCCTCTTGAGGAAAGTTCCAATTACAATATTTAGGTACACCTGCCTCAACAAGCATCGTGAGCTCAACTTTATCTTAAGGAGCTCCACGAACCGACACAATATTACTTGTAGGAACATAAAAAAAAAGTGAGCTTACAAGTCGCGTGCAAAATAGTTATATAGTTATCATTAAAGAATTCTTTTATACAATAATATGTCTTATCTATTAAAAATAAAATCAATTTACTTTTGAATTTGTGGATATTCTCTTCATTCCTTATACATTTAGGTAATTTATTGTAAACCTTCGGAGCCATTACAAAAATACTGTTTTTGTATAGTTGTGTTCTAGAACCGACTGTTTGCAACCGATCACAGCGGCGTTGACTAGTTATTCGAGAGAATTTTTCTGAATTATTTTTGACGAACATACATGTTTCAAAAATGTATAACGACGGCATTGTTAAAATTTTGGAATTTTTAAAAAACGGTTGGCAGCTTTCTGTTTGCTGTAGATTGTATATAGCTCTTATGCACCTTTTTTGGCACTTAAATACCGTATCTTTACCTGTGGCATTGCCCCAAAATATAATCCCATATCTCAGTGTTGAGGCTACTAAACCATGATACGCCGTTAAGACTGATGCTCGATTAGCTGTTTTACTTAACATGTGCAAGGCATAGGAATATTGGTTTAGCTTACAGCATATACTAATATTATAAATGGGAAACTAATGGCTTATTACAGTCGCAAATCATTTTATATCAACACACACAGGCACTGAGCAGCGAATTGCAAAAAACGTTTAAAAAATTGAATTTCGCGGGCTACAGTGATGCATTCCCCTTAAGAAGTGCATTTCTACACTATTGTATTCGTTCCACTTTGACCAATTTCGCGAGTAGTGTAGAGCAGGCTATAGAAATGCTTGCGGGAGTCATAATACCTGCTGGTAACTGCAGCCATTGCAACACTGATGCTAGGCAGTGGCCAGAAACTAGGCTGAATAGGGAAGGTTTCTGGTTAATGTCACATTATTAGACTACATCTTAGAAGCTAGGACCCGCTTCATAAAGATTTATTAAGTCACTAGCTTCTGCCCGCGGCTTCGCTCGCGTTAGAAAGAGACAAAAAGTAGCCTATGTTACTCTCCATCCCTTCAACTATCTCCACTTAAAAAATCACGTCAATCCGTCGCTCCGTTTTGCCGTGAAAGAAAGACAAACAGACAGACAGACACACTTTCCCATTTATAATATTAGTATGGATTGTAATCTTTACCAAAAAAAAGTTAAGAGAATGACTTTCTAGTAATTAAATTGATGTTGTATAGGCGATCCTTTCAAAGCGAAGAACTTCAAACCACGCATGAACACACTAGAGAAGTTTATAGTTGACATACAAACAAACCAGGAGCCCAATTCTCGTGCGTTAGATAAATATCGAAATCGATATTTATCAAATTAAAATGGCGGATATCGAGTTATTTGGATAAATCGGTATTCTCAGTTTATCGAGTGAAATAATTATCCAACCATTTCATTCATTTGTCATTGAATTTTGTGATATTTTTATTAACCGAGAATTAGGTCCCAGCTCTATTTAAATAAATGTGATAAAACAAAGAAATCTCACCTGTCACTTTTCCGCACTCTCTCTTGTATGTATACGGCGATGAAGTGCTGCTCAAATATCAACACCATCCATTGGATTGCTGTTCATGAAAAAAAAAAACAGTGTTCATCAAGAGTTACACCAAGAAATTCACTTTTATGTATCTGCTCACCTACTTGATTTCTATGTGTAATTGTGAGTTGATGTTATTTGGATGTCTGTGTTTAAAAATTTAGATTTTTTGTTTTACCATCATTAATGTTCAAAGCGTTGTCTAACCATGTTATAATTTTATTCAATATTAATATTTATACTAAGCTCATGTGATTGATTCTTCTTACAATCTAAGATAACTGTAGTGTCATCATTAATGTATATAAGAAATAGCAACGGCCCTAAGATAGTTCCTTGTGGAACGCCTGAGAAATTATGTCGAGATTAAGAGTCAAAGTCAGTAATACTATTCGCTTTGTCATGGAATTATGTAATTC
The DNA here is from genome assembly GCA_033675125.1 of Athetis lepigone. NCBI lineage: Eukaryota > Metazoa > Arthropoda > Insecta > Lepidoptera > Noctuidae > Athetis > Athetis lepigone. Next base: position 21,452,738 of record CM066236.1, read on the forward strand.
TTGTAATCTGTGTTCTATTTTATAAATAAGATTTAAACCATTCCTAAACCTCTTTTGCCAATTTTACTGAATTTCTAAATAAGAATTGAATGATCAACAAAGTCGAAGGTTTTGCTTAGGTCCACGAACAGAGCTGAAGTTGTTATTTTCGAGAAGAGTGTGTTATGAACATGTGGCATCCACATAAACATTCGCCGCTGCAAGTACTACATGTCTGCCCTGGACTAAGCCGGACACTGCACTGAGCGTCCGCGGGACGACCGAAGGTTTTTATATCGCGCCGCACAACTAGCTCACAAGACACTGGGTACAACGATAATAAATTAGTAAATGGTAAAATAGACTCAGATTGCCGGGCACCGCATTTGGATGGATTCTATTGGCTGGTTCAATATGACTCGATGCTTGAACCACAACTTGTATATAATAAAACACTATGTAAGCAGACCTATTTTATAAATAAATGATCAGAAAGCATTAACTGTTTAATTTAACTGTAAACCTAATAAACAGCAACAGCTGCACGCCCACCTGCTGGTGCTCGCGCGTTGTGTTACAGTGACATGTGTACCTGCGAGTATCTCGTAGCGCACGAGCGGGGAGGCGTCGTGTTACAGTTACATGTGTACCTGCGAGTATCTCGTGGCGCACGAGCGGACAGGCGTCGTGTTACAGTGACGTGTACCTGCGAGTATCTCGTGGCGCACGAGCGGACAGGCGTCGTGTTACAGTGACATGTGTACCTGCGAGTATCTCGTGGCGCACGAGCGGACAGGCGTCGTGTTACAGTGACGTGTACCTGCGAGTATCTCGTGGCGCACGAGCGGACAGGCGTCGTGTTACAGTGACGTGTACCTGCGAGTATCTCGTGGCGCACGAGCGGACAGGCGTCGTGTTACAGTGACATGTGTACCTGCGAGTATCTCGTGGCGCACGAGCGGACAGGCGTCGTGTTACAGTGACGTGTACCTGCGAGTATCTCGTGGCGCACGAGCGGACAGGCGTCGTGTTACAGTGACTTGTACCTGCGAGTATCTCGTGGCGCACGAGCGGACAGGCGTCGTGTTACAGTGACGTGTACCTGCGAGTATCTCGTGGCGCACGAGCGGACAGGCGTCGTGTTACAGTGACGTGTACCTGCGAGTATCTCGTGGCGCACGAGCGGGGAGGCGTCGTGTTACAGTGACGTGTACCTGCGAGTATCTCGTGGCGCACGAGCGGACAGGCGTCGTGTTACAGTGACGTGTACCTGCGAGTATCTCGTGGCGCACGAGCGGGGAGGCGTCGTGTTACAGTGACGTGTACCTGCGAGTATCTCGTGGCGCACGAGCGGGGAGGCGTCGTGTTACAGTGACGTGTACCTGCGAGTATCTCGTGGCGCACGAGCGGACAGGCGTCGTGTTACAGTGACGTGTACCTGCGAGTATCTCGTGGCGCACGAGCGGACAGGCGTCGTGTTACAGTGACGTGTACCTGCGAGTATCTCGTGGCGCACGAGCGGGGAGGCGTCGTGTTACAGTGACGTGTACCTGCGAGTATCTCGTGGCGCACGAGCGGACAGGCGTCGTGTTACAGTGACGTGTACCTGCGAGTATCTCGTGGCGCACGAGCGGGGAGGCGTCGTGTTACAGTGACGTGTACCTGCGAGTATCTCGTGGCGCACGAGCGGGGAGGCGTCGTGTTACAGTGACGTGTACCTGCGAGTATCTCGTGGCGCACGAGCGGACAGGCGTCGTGTTACAGTGACGTGTACCTGCGAGTATCTCGTGGCGCACGAGCGGACAGGCGTCGTGTTACAGTGACGTGTACCTGCGAGTATCTCGTGGCGCACGAGCGGACAGGCGTCGTGTTACAGTGACATGTACCTGCGAGTATCTCGTGGCGCACGAGCGGGGAGGCGTCGGGCGGCAGGCGCGCGGCCAGCTGCACGCCCACCTGCTGGTCGAGCGCGTTGGCGTGCTCGGTGCGCGCGGCGCCGGCCGCCACGAAGGTGCCGAGCGCGAAGGCGCAGGCGGCGCGCAGCTCGGGCTCCGCGTGCTGCAGCAGCGGGTACAGCTTCTCGTGCGCCAGGTCGCGCACGCCGGCCCAGCGCGCCGCGTCGAAGCCGCGCCACAGGCGGCCCAGGCACACGCACGCCCACACCGCCAGCCGCGCGCAGCCGTCGTTCAGCTGCTCCAGGCAGATGGAGATCATCGAGCCCTGACCAACATGTACTTCAATTAATTTGTGAAGTCTTCGCGATTTATGATTAATTTGACAAACCTGGTTTGTCAAATTTTTCAAATGCAAAATGGATTTCGCCTCTAAACATGAGAATACACCGCCCGTGTATTTAAATATATACGGTGACTGGTAATTAGTGACCGATACGTAAACACGTCGACTGTACAGATCGAGCCACGTCGCCGCGCTAACAGCTGAGCGGTCAAAGCGTGCGTATTTCAAACAGTCAAGCAAGTGTCATTGTGAGTTGTGATAATAGTATATGAATATCTTATTAATATCTTAAAAGTTTATTTGGGAAAGTTGATGGTAATCATTAGTACAGTCACGAGTAAGTATATTTTTATTTTCAAGAAAGAGAAAAAAATACGTTTAATATAAGACATGAGTTCTTTTATTATAGGTATACAAAACAATCACGTAAATAAAATAATAATGCTTTGTTTTGGACTCACGAGTCACACAGTGCAATCATTACTCCACAACTTATATGAATAAAACTTTAATCCATACTAATATTATAAATGCGAAAGTGTGTCTGTCTGTCTGTCTGTTTGTCGTTCTTTCACGGCAAAACGGAGCGACGGATTGACGTGATTTTTTAAGTGGAGATAGTTAAAGGGATGGAGAATAACATAGGCTACTTTTTGTCTCTTTCTAACGCGAGCGAAGCCGCGGGCAGAAGCTAGTCTGTAATGTTTGAAAGCAATTTTCCAATATCTATAACGTACGAGATTTGCTGGAAGATAACTCAACTTTGGGTTAAGCTCGCCATTGTACAGTCAGCGCCAAAAGTCGCTGAACACATTAAAATTTTCAAAACCACTGTACACTATATAATCTATAAATGACAAAATGGTGTTCAGCTAATATTTAACTTTAATGATGTTCTTTCAATAGTGGAGCCTATCTTGTTGAGCGATTTATAGATTACTAGCTTCTGCCCGCGGCTTCGCTGGCGTTAGAAAGAGACAAAAAGTAGCCTATGTTACTCTCCATCCCTTCAACTATCTCCACTTAAAAAATCACGTCAATCCGTCGTTCCGTTTTGCCGTGAAAGAAAGACAAACAGACAGACAGACACACTTTCCCATTTATAATATTAGTAAGTATTAGTAAGTACATAGTGTACTGAAAATCTAAATGTTTTCAGCGACTTTTGGAGCTGACTGTACATAACTCATATATTTTAGCAATTTTTAAGCTATTGCATAGCTTCTATCGCGGGCCTTGAGCGTGGAGACCGAATCCAGAAATTCCGTAACGAATATTTTTTACACACACAGGCACAGCGGTGATCAATACGTATATTAGTTTTGCCATCTATCAATGAATAGCAGAACTTATAATGACTTTTTGAAATATCACGCTTGGGTGTCGTTTTCTTGGTTTTTTGGGGTGCTAAGGTCAAAAATTAGGTCTATTTGAGAATCCAAGATGGCGGCCGTGACCTTTCTCACAATATGCGTCATGAACCATTTTTGATCTTGGTCAAAAATGAGGTCGATTTGAGAATCCGAGATGGCGGCCGTGACCTTTCTCACGACATGCATCATGGGTGTCGTTTTCATGGTTTTTTGGGGTGCTAAGGTAAAAAATTAGGTTGATTTGAGAATCCAAGATGGCGGCCGTGACCTTGCTCTCAATATACGTCATGGATGTCGTTTTCATGGTTTTTGGGGTGCTAAGGTATAAAATGAGGTCGATTTGAAAATTACATTCAAGATAAAAATGCTTGGAAGCATGCTGGTCCAGCTCCATAGGATATTTCATCCGCAGTGTAGACAAAACCAAACTGGTGGCTAATTAAAACTGATAATGATTAACTACTTTTACAATTATAAATTAGACACAATTCTTTTTTCTAATAGTTGGAAGCGCTGGCTCACACATTATTTTTAATTTTTTGAGGAAGGTAATTTATTTGTAAAAGTTACACTAAATGTTCGTGAGCTCGATTAGCTTCCATTTCCTAATTAATTTTAATTTTTATTATGTTTATATACTCTTTTGACGGAAATGGTTTTGACATTATATCTGGGGGCACGGCAGTGCCCCAGCCAAGTCTCAAGCAAAGAGGGCCCGGCCGTACCATCCTTTTCCCGAAGCGTTTAGCGGCTATTTCACCCACCCTGTATCAACAATGTGGACAAAGCTAGGAGTTCAGGTTTTCGATGACCAAAAGGAAGTATTAAAACAAGCTCAGCCTCAAAATTACATGACATTTGGACCAATGGTTTACGAGTTATGGACGATCAAAGTTACACCATTTTGTCACTCACTCACTGACCGATCATCAAAAAGCTAAGGTACTTCTAGCAGACTTAGAACCTTCAAATTTGGCATTAAGATAAGTTATTAGCTACATATAAAGGAAAAATTATGAAAACGTTAATAAATTATATACATTAGTAAATAATAAGAAACAAATTTATATTTGCGGTTTTACGGAAACATTATGTATGAATTTCGACTGCATTGTTAACTTTGTTCTTTGTTTATATACAAAAATTAATAAATTGGTTTATATTATAACCAGCGCGTTAAATCTAAAATCGATACGATAATAATACAACCAGAGTCCACCGATATTTATTACGTGTCCTGGATTAACGACCACAATCCTAAACAGCCTAAAGAGTTGGAGACTACTAACTTGTACAGTTTCAATATTACGATATTGTTAAAACACGCCCAGTCGAGTGCTACGAGCTAAATGAAGGCAAAAAGTCTCTGAAAAGAAGAGCTAACCCATATTAAATTTAATCAATCACTTCTTCTACGACGGAGAACAAGTACAAGAGAAATTCTACTTCTCTTTACTTCTTTTATTCAAGCCATGGCGTTCCTTAGATGAACTCAAAATGGGGCGTAATACTTACACAGAAGCTTTCAAATTGGCATAGAAGGAATTGATTATGGAAATTCAATGATACTGACTCTATCATTGAATTTCCACAATCAACTCATTCTTTAAAAAAAAAGTCATCATTCATTCGAGTTGTATGCACTCTTAAGGTTATAGCTCATTAGAGCCACCCGGCACCAACTCCGCACCGACTCGCCTCCTGCGGCTAGTATTCTTTATATGGATTTGTATGGGCATGCGCTCACTATATTAACTCCGTACCGTCACCGGATCGCCCCGGTTACAAGCCCTTCGCGCGCGGTCGGCGGGTGGGCCACTCGGTGACAACTCGCTGCTCGAACGCCTGCCTTGCATTGACAACGCGCGGGCTGCCCGCGATTGATTTTATTAACAGACTACTCGAAAATTCATGGACCAAGCGGCGTCAACTCGTTGACGCCTCGGCGTTCACTGGTTGACCGCGGGTGGTCCACCCATCGACAACGAGTTGACGCCGTGCGTCGAGGCGGTGTGGGGTGGCTGTGTTACTTTAACATAAATATCCATTTACGCTTGTCTGCGATATTTGACACGTGTGACGATGAAAATGGGTGGTTCGGAAAAAAGCATCTGACAGTTTTCGGGGATCTCTTACAGCTTCCTCCAGTAAGAGAAAATTTATCTTTTGAAAACCTTTAGACTGCTGAAATTAATAAGTTGTTAGGTTCCCTCAGTATGCCGACTCTGTGGATTGAACTATTTTTATACGATGAGTTTACTATTAATTTGCGACAGCTCAATGGTTCTGACTTTGTTGACAAGCTGAATAAAATAAGATTAGGTGTGACTACTGAAAAATACCGTGACTTACTCTCAACTAGGTTAATAATTCTGAAATCCGATTCAAATGAAAACAGATTAGCTGAAATAATTGAACACCTATCGAAACTTCCAACTGATGTCGTCAGTCGTGTGCTAATAACCTACAAAAACATGTGTCAACATTTAAATACTGCAAGCTAAGATCTTGTAGTCTTGTTGGACTTGTAGTTAATATAATAATAATAATCATTTTATTACAGGCATCGGAGGCCCATATTATAAAATACATAAAATAATCTTAAACAAATAAACTAATACATATATTTTTAAAAACAAAAACTGACTTTTTTTTGCTGACTGGTGTCACGTAGCTGGCCACGAAACCGGCGGAACATAACACCCTTCGGCCAAAACTCTTCTTTGAGGAACTTCTCGAGATGCTGCGTCGGAACACGCACCACGAATGACTTGAAGTTCGTTTTATGACGAGGCTCCAACATCTCGACCCTCAAAGTCCAGTTGGTTTTCACCCGCATGTACTCCACGACCTCTTCAATCTTCGTGGAATGATGCAGTCTTGATACGTACATCAACGTTGTCGGTACGGCTGGACGCAACAGCGTGTTGGGTCCTGCCAGCGCAGTACCGCACTGGTTTCGACAAGGAGGCTTCTTCTTCTTCCTCTTCTCCACCTTGATGAAACCATCGCTGTCGCCTATGTCCTTCACTGGGGCCTGCCTTTTCAGAACCTGTTTTGGTTTTGGCAGGCTCCGTTTACCCCCTTTCTCTTTGTCCGCTATTAATATAAGTCCGAAATCGCCAACCCGCCTTGAGCAAGCGTGGTGATCAATGCTCGTGCCTTCTCTGTATGAGAAGAGGCCTTTGCCCAGCAGTGGGACAGTTATAGGCTGGTATTATTATTTATTATTATTAAGCTAAGATCCCTCCCACACCCCGAAATAAAACTAACAGCTATAGATAGCATAGATTGCCCAAAAGGAGCTCGCGAATGCATAAAAAAATGAGGATGACGCCCTTATGATAGCAGGGCTATAGGAAAATATAATCATCAAAATAGGTGCAAAAGTGATGTTGAGGTGGAAGCTTAAGGCAGCCTAGTGTCTAGGTGTGTATTGCTATAGTATGATTTGCGACTATAATAGATATTTAGTTACAGAATTATAATCATTTAAATCATCAAATCAGCCCTCAAAGTGCATATAACTCGATTATTGGCTATTTCATGAGAAAATCATTCAATCGAGTTGGATGCACTCTTAGGGTTGTATTGATGATATTACTGATTATAATTTTGTAACTAAATACCTATTACAACCGCGAATCAATTTAGTTCAATGTACAGCCTACAACCTGACAATGAGCGACAAATTGCAAAAAACGTACGAAAGTTTGAATTTCGCGGGCTACCGTGAAGCATCCCCTTTTAAGGAGCATCCAAAGATTGAGCAGCCAGAGCGCGTCAGCAACACGCGGCATGGCTAGCTTATGTACCTAGATTAACGACGAATGATAATGAGCAATGATTGCGCGCGGCAGGTAGATCGCAACGTTTGCGCGCAGCTGGTTGTTCAAACAAAGCGCAGCACGCCGTGCGCGATAGACAAATGCTACTATACCATTGACGAATTCCTTAATGAAAAAATCACATAAATAATCCTGTAATCTTGCCATGTTTAATGCTATAATTGACATTTAAATTTCTATACCTGGGTACTTTTTAATTATATTTGATTTCTATGAAAAATACTAATAATGCATGCCCTTAGTAAGGTAGATTTTTGAGATACTCTAATACTGTAAGACCTGTTGTAACACCAAAAATCGCATTAATAAAAACTTTGACTTTGACAGCCGCGCGCTCTTGCCGCTTAATGTTTGGACGCACCTTAAGACAAAACATTGACGCGATTTCAATCGGAATTGTACAAAATGTAATGTAATCAGATCGGGATGATTCGAAAAAATAAAATCAATTTTGTCCTGTAAAAACCAAAGTTGAAATAATTTGTAGAGCGTATATTCTTCTGAAAAAAAAATCCTATATGCATCGCTTATGCTATAACTATCCGTAAAAACGAGGAGCTAAGCTTAAACCACGCGATGATGAACATAGGTTCCTCTGTATTTACCTTGGTTAAGCATACATGACCTTTTCAAGAATGACAAGTCTGGGTGGACAAATGCATTTGATAAATGTTAATTTTACTTGTATCAACGCTCAAGAGTCGGCAATAGCTGAATATTATCGCCTCGGAAGCATCTACCGTCCTGACTTGTGTACCTCAGAAGTTATGATACCTCAGAAAAAAAGCAAAAGAGATCGAAAATGTGCTCCAAGCAAAGCAGCAGATGAGGCACAGGACATAATAACATCACCTAAAAAGACAAGAAAGAGACCTACAAAAAATAAATGAGATCCCACCAAAAACATTACATGTAAAAAGTTAGCCAACTCTCTTCGCAATTCTACGATCGTAAAAAGTTTTGAGATCGCATAGAAGCCAAGTCCTGTTCAACTTGTTTTGTAATAATAAATCAATGGTTAGTGATAATATCAATAGTTTTGTTAACATTATAATAATAATGACTTGGCCATGAGCACTAACTAACATAACTACTGCGGCAGTCTCCGAGTGCCACAAGTCTTTTTTTAATGTGTATTGTTTTTCTTGTGCAATAAAGAATACGAGCATAATTGATTTAAGTTACAAATAGACCCTAATTGATGACATTACCTGTAAGGCCGCCTCTTGTCCCGCGGGGTAGTTATCAACGATGCCGGCCAGCACGTACGCCGCCAGCGTCCTATGTTCACTCTGCAACACGTAACATACAGTTAGTAATAAACACCAATAATATTAGTTCAAATGAATATTGTTACTCACGTCGACCGATGGGTCTTGTAGTACTGCGAGGAAATATTTGTGTCCCTTCGCGTTCACCAGGTCCACCTGACAGCTCTGTAACAAGAGTGCGCGCGTGAGACGTTACATGAAGCGCGTTTTGGACGGCTCGGGGAAATGTATAGTAGAATTACTTAGCCTTACAACTACTATAGAAATATAATTAATTTCACAAAAAATATCTTTCTTCTTTTTCAAATAAAATAATTTGTTAAAAAAGTTTGATAATTAAACGACTGCTGAAACCGCGCGAAAATAAGTCTTTCACCATTTAGAAAGATTATTTTTAGTATAGATGAAACCCGAAACTTTCGCCTAGGTATTTATTTAAAAATCAGTTGCACAAAATTTCAAAACAGTATAATGAAATTACGAACTCATGAGATTGTCCTACCTGGCTGTCTGTACAACAACATGAACCCGCGCAGCCTCGCGGACGCGCCTGCATGCGATTTGTTTTACAATACTCTTTACTACCATTATCTATCATTACTTATCACAACAATTCTAGTGTACCTACCATTTCTGTATACTGGACGAGTTACAATATACACAGTACATGGTTACACGATATGCGATACATATCCAACACTTTTTTATAAACGACTAACGGTCCGTCCCAGCTTCGCACGGGTGCTACAAAACTTTAAAAATCCCGGCTTTTCTCTACTGAAATAATGATTGGATTATACTTAAAACTTTCCTTATGAATCTATCTATTAAAAAAAAACGCATCAATATCCGTTGCGTAGTTTTAAAGATCTACATAGGGACAGATGGCGGATAGCGACTTTGTTTTTTACAATGTAGTGATAGACACGATCAACTGAAATATAAGGCCCGAGTCACACCGGAATGGCAGCGGCCGGCAGCGGCGGCCTCGCGGCGGGCACCAGCGTCGCTAGAAACAAGAGGCGCGCGGCCGCTCGCGGCGCCGCGGGTGGTCGCTGGCAGCCGCTGGCGGCCTCGCGACCTTTTCAAGCGATACTAGTCTTTTAAGTATGTAGTTAAAGTTTAAAAAAATTATTTCACATTGAAGGTGCTCGCCGCGCCGCTGCCGGCCGCTGCGGATTGTGTAGTAGCGTGAACAGGAGTGTGACACGTGTGCATCCACCTTTCGCAAGGAGATGTTTGCACCTGCTTGGTGACCCGTCCGCACGCGCGTATGTCGCCGCTATGTCCCAATTTATCATACGATGCGTAATTATGCTTTCAGTGTCCAACTTGTTACCTCTTTAAAATAATTTTGAGTCAGAATATAACACGATGTCGACATTTTTTAAATCAATTTAGTTTCTTATTTTGTATAAACTCTAATCAGGTTTCGCAAAAATAAAAAATAACGTTGTATATAGTTTGTGCCATAAACGACAAAGTTGAACAACGAATAGCTTGAGCAGTTAGTAGTCGAGTATCGGCGGCACTCACGGGGTCGACGGCGATGATCTTGGCCCAGATGTAGACCATGGAGGCGCGCAGGTCGGGCGCGGAGGCCTGCAGCAGCTTGAGCATGTAGGGGAAGATGCCGACGTTGAGCACGGCGCGCGCCGCCCACGCGCCCAGCGCCAGGAAGCGGCACAGCAGCCGCAGCGCCCGCACGCGGTGCAGCGTGCTCAGCAGCACCTGCAGCACCATCGGCAGCTGCGCCGGCGGCAGCCGCCAGCCGCTGTCTGCGCGCACCACGAGTATACAATACACTTGTAGCAAGCAATAGCGTATTTTACATCATTACCAATAAATGAAAGACATGTTTTCTATAAAAAATCTCCCAATTAAGGTCTCAAAAATTTGGTTTATATTGCAATTAAATTGCTGACTTAATGACGTCATAAGGTGACAATTACCATAAAAATATGAGAATCTCGTTTTGACAGCTCATAAAAAGTACGTCAATTGATGATGGTGTAAAATACGCTATTGTGTGGAGGTAAATGTTAGATGTACTGACATTTGCCGAGGTCGAGCCACACTTGGAAGGCGGTGAGCTGGTCGCGGAAGAAGGGCGAGTGCTGGTAGTCGGCGGGCTGGCTGAGCAGGCGCGGCAGCTGCGCCAGCGCCAGGTCCAGTGTGTGCTCCCACGCCGCCCACAGCGGGTGCGCCGCCAGCGACGGCAGCGCCGGCAGCGACACCGGCGTGCAGTTGTACGACCTGCCGCACAACCACACATCTCAGTAAGGATTCTGTAATAATGCCCACTAGGCGGCAGCACTGAGGCGTGAGGTTCGAAAACCATACAAAAAGAACTGACAATATCAAAGCGCTTATATTTTGGTGTCTTAAGGCCTAACGCCAACTTTCACATTCACCAAAATCATAGCAGTTGTGTCACAAGACTATGGATACCATCTCTCAGCTTGGGACTGTTACGTGCATACCTCATGATCCTGTCGGCCAGCAAGAAGTTCCTGCAGAGCGAGGCGGTGAGCAGGTCGGCGCGGAACAGCTGCTGGAACAGCTCGGGCGGCAGCGAGCTCCACGCGATGGTGTCGGTGATGGCCGTGAAGATCCAGTTCAGCTCGCCCAGCATCGTGCGCCGGTCCGTCACCTGACCCGGGATCCTGGGGATCACCAATATTTATAACTGTTTTTTGAAGTTTACTTTGGGTTTTGAATTAATCTTCATGTTGTCAGTACTGAACATGTAAACTTATAGTATAGCTGATGGAAATAACTGTATTTTGAAATGTTGCCCACCAGGTCACAGCACTGTGGCATAAAGGCCATATACCATACCAAAGTGCCAAACGCAGGGTGAACAGCCTACGCAAGATGGTCCGACGATCTCGTCAAGGTCGCTAGGTGCTGCTAAATGCAGGTGGCGCAGTACCGCTATATGTGGACATCTTTGGGAGTAGCCCTTTGTCCAGCAGGGGACGTCTTTCGGCTGCCGATGATGATGCATAGCCAGACGAGCGGTACGTACTTGTCGATGAGGTCGTGCAGGTCGGCGGGCGCGTGGCGCTGGCGCTCGCGCAGCACGAACCACTTCATGGCCATCTTGACGGGCGTGGTGAGGCACGCCGTGAACAGGTCGGCCGGCAGCTCGGGGTTCATGGGCAGCGCCTGGCCCGCCGCGCACGCCGCCAGCTGGATGCAGTTCTTGTACGACACGCCCGCGCCCGAGCCGCCCTCTTCCGCCATCGAGCTCTGCTGCGCCTGTGCGGTAATGCTCTATTTAAGCAAAGTTCTATTTAACTCTGCAACTTTCGATCTCCGCTTCTTAGTCGGAATAGTTACAGCAACTGTTCCTATGTTTTTATCACAAATTGTGATATACAACAAGTTAAATATCACCGATTACAAATTATCTTTGCAGAGAAACTTTCCTTTCGTATACATTCTACGTATTTTAATTATCAATTTGCGAATTAAATATAACTTAGTACGTTATGAACACCGATCAGCTAAATTTGACTTTATGCAAGTAAACATTATGTTTATGTCTGCGTACCTCATACTCGCGCTCGTGTTGCTCGGCGAACTGCTTGAAGTTGTCGATGATGACGCCGGCGTTGGAGCAGTCGTACACGTACAGCGACGGAGCACCCATCCACGTCTGCAGGTCGTACATCGACAACGGGATGTACTGCGTGTATGCCTACACACACACACATTACATCACACACGTCAGCACGTTCACTAATTAGTTTATACTGATTATTAGATTTGCCATGATATAGGACATTCATCGCGTATGACATATTCAAATAGCTAACTATGTATAACAGAATACAGTTCTGTGCCAGAAAGGCGTGACTGTTTGTCTCGTGAGTAAAACAACGGAGACAAGAAACAAAAGAATGAAGTAGACATTACTCTGTTGAAGACCCAGATCTCGCCCTGCGTGGTGGGCTTGGGCACGCCATGTCCGTTGTAGTGGAACAACACACGCTCGTCCTTGGCGTTGCGCCGCAGCGAGCAGCACAGCTTCTTCACCTGAACAACAACAACATTGATTATCAAACGACAACAGTTCTGAATGAAAAAAGCAATGATAAGGAAAACAAAGTCACTTTTCAAACAATTCACTTGAGCAGGTGCTGATTATTATGATTATTTGTTTTAATTAAATCTCAATGTTGATGTCACTAACAATTTGAATTGTAAGTAATCTTGTTTTGAACTTTTAGTTGTTTTGCAGCTGGGTTTGGTAAACTTATAAGTAATAACTGTTTGGATTACATTTATAAAGAGAGAGGACCTGTGCTGCTTAGTAGCATTGTGTTAATGGACGTAAAACGTACGAACGTATGTATAAAAAAAGCTATGGTGCTGATGTCACGCGTCATGCTCGTGAACGCGCGCTGTCAGTTGAGATCGGTCATCTCTTAACTGCCATGACTTTTTAATATTATTTTTTAATTATGTGTAAGCTTTTAATTGTTTATTTTATTATTTACCTACATTGTTTTCACATATAGAAGCACAAATATTAATGTAACCAAAATTTTGTAAAACATGTCGTTCATTTTAAAAGAGTGTCTATGGAGTTTCTTTCCTGTTCTTCTCCATAGAGATCTACGTTTTGGGACAGGCAATTAGCGTTACTTTTCTGGCTGACGACCGACTCTTTGACAATTCATAAGTGCCTATAGTGGTCTAGGTGAAATAAATGCCTTGAATCTTGAATCTATGACAACTAGAGAATTACTAACTTTTAACTAGAGAATTATAGGAGAGTTTCCATCTACAATTTTCTGTTTGATAACCTGACAAGAGTTAAAAGTAGCGTTAAACTTTTTCATTCATTTACGCAAAGAATATAGAAAAATTCGGCGTGATAATAAAGAGTGTAACTGATAATAAGTGCTGCACTTTGAACTGCGGCCTTTGCTTCAAAGATAATCTAATACAGTTTATTTATTACAGAAAATATTCATAGGGACAGAAACAGTTAATAATATAAGTATCTTTTTACTATGACATCATGGCACCAATTTAACAGGTCTGCGTAATTACTACATTACTAAAACATATTCATACATAGTGTGATGTGCGGGTAACACGGGACATGTACACCGCAGACGTAGGGACAGAAAGCCCACTCCTAACAATACACAGCTCTGGAACATATCTTTTAGATAAATCTCTATCTTAATGTATTCTGCTGGCAGTCTCAAGCAGCACGGCCTAGCTAGAACTTAGTTGACACTTCAGTCTGGATTTCTGGAATCGTCTGTGAAAGTGTACATTAACAAAATCTGTCTAGAAATTAACACAGGTCCAGGTAGTAGCATTCCAATAAGTGGAAAAAAATAGGACGGATAAATACGTCTTGTTTGAGATCAATTCCGACATTCTGCAAGGGCTTACAATCTGTCGAGCCCCGCACCGCAGGGCCGAGGGAACCAGTGCGGTATCCACAATTTCTGCATGGGATAAATGACTCCATATGCTGAAGGCGTGAACTTAAAGTACAATCGACAAAATGGAATTATGACCCACCATAAGCTTATTTTCCTACAAACATTCAAATACAATTAGGTCGACAATGGCGTAAACATGTATTAAAAAATGACACACGTCTAGTCTTATTATTTTGACAGCTTCAAACGATTTGTCGTCGAAATGGATCATAAGTAGGGAGTTATTGGGCATTCTGAGCCACTTTCGTCCAGTAGCTCGGCAAGTAAGCCTCGCTACAGGACAGTGGCTCAGAACACCCAATAACCAATAATCAACTAGTAAAATGTGTAGCTTGGTCATTGTGTGTATTAAATCACTGACCGCCAGTAGCGAGGCGAGTAGATACGGATCGCCTCCATACCATTCAACCAATATTGTTAGTCTGTCATTGCTCAAACAAACGCTCTATCGCAATAAATAATGCTATTTCAGTTTATAAATATTAATGTACCCGATACATTTACTCATAATCAAACAGGTCGTTTTCAAGTGTAATCATGAAGTTTGTAAAGCAACCACAATCACTGCAAGTCCCAACAATCTGCGAAGATGTTTGTAAGACTAATTTTCGTCATGGAGAATTATTACCTGACTCAATTCGATGTATCATTTGCGGACCATCCAATTGTGGAAAAACCAATTTATTGATTGGTCTCCTTATACACGAAAATGGATTAAGGTTTAAAAATGTTTATGTTTATTCGAAAACTCTGTACCAGCCCAAATACATTTTTTTAGAAAAAGTTTTACAACGAGTGCCAGGTACTTCACTCCAGAAATATCATGGAAATGAGGAAGTGCTTACAGTTCAAGACGCAAAACCAAACTCTGTGATAATATTTGATGATGTCGCTTGCGAAAATCAAGATAGCATGCGTGATTATTTTGCAATGGGAAGACACAAGTTCATTGATTGTTTTTATCTAAATCAAACTTATAGTAAAATCCCGAAACAGTTAGTAAGAGACAACGCAAACTTAATAATACTTTTTAAACAAGATGACATTAATTTGCGTCATATATATGAAGAACATGTGAACACTGATATGACATGGAATCAATTTCGTGAAATGTGTTCAGAAATATGGAATGAACCCTTCAATTATGTAGTAATTAATAAAGATTGTTTAAAAAATAAGGGATGTTACAGAAACAAATTTGATACCTTTGTAGTATTTGATTGAGAATATTGATATTTAAGTTTGTTACCATCGTGATATTATTATTCTTCAGTCATCGCTTAATCAATCACTATCGTTTTTTCTGTCATGGAAAAAATCGTTAAAAAGACAAATAGTACTTGCAGCCGAAGCTGTCAAGAAAAAAGTACGAAAAATGAGAGATGTTGAAATTAACAATCAGCAAACGCTGGAATCAGTTTTCAAGCCTGTAACAGAACCTCTCAACCAGATTGCTAATGTCAGTAAGCAGACCTCTTCCCTGTGTCCTACAAAAAATGATGAACTTCTATTTATTGATAAAACTATGCAGAATCAAGCAGTCAATGATAAAAATGACAATTCATATGAATATGAATCTGATATTGAAAGTGACTCTTCATATAAATCATTAGTTGAAAACGACCCAGGTCGTGACACGTCATCTTGGTCAGTATCGTCAGAAGCCCTGAAAGATATTCCATTCGGTGTTAGAGTAGAAAATGGGAAATTTATGTTAGGTTCTGCACGTATAACGATCGGCGATGAATATATCACTGTAGCTGGACGCAAATACCGAAATACGCCCGGTTTGAAACAGTTGTTACTGAAGAAGAACGTTGATTTAAACATGGTTACAGAGAATGACATGCAACATTATAAGTCAATGCTACTTGATACAAACGCACATCGAAGAGACTATGAGCCGGATAAACCAATAAAAAGTAATAAAGGACAAAAGTATATGCAAGTTATTAAGCCTATTTTTACTATTCAGTCTCAATCGAAGGGAAAAGGACTACCCTTGACAAAAATTTGGAAGAAAAATGTTGATTTTGTATATTGGGACGATCCAAATGAACTGGTGGATAGATTAAAATTATTAATCGCATCTCGAGATGCTGGTAACACAGGATTAGATAATGAAATTATATCTATTATTGAAGAATTGCGTGAAAGTAAAATTATAAATAAATAAAACACGTACATTAGTACATATTTTAAAACTTGTGTTCATTTTATTATAAACCTCACAACACAATACACCTTAAACATGAACGTAGATAAATTTGGACATCATATTCATAAAAGAATGAGATTATCGGAGTTGTTTGAGATTAAAGATAACACATTATTAAAATCAGAAAACGGAGATTTTGATTTAAAAACATCAAGACTCACAGGAATAAAAAATCCAGTAGAAGCTGGTGATGCAGTGAACAAGGATTATGTAGATCAAATGAGTGTTAATATGGTAAAAGAAATTAATACACTTATTAGTACATTGCATACATTGCGTTCACAAAGTATTATAGACGCACGGGAAACAGTCCAGGTTACTTTAAAAGCCAAGATTCCTGCAATTGTAAGTCATTTGCAAGAAAAGTTTTATACTAAAGAAGAGGTTGATAAATTACTTCAAAAAACTCAGTAATGGCAAAACAGCAAATTGTAAATGAAATACACAAAGCAGCACGAAGAAATTTTCTTAGGCGTCCTGTCATTCTAAAGGGAGTCGATGACTTGTGGCAAGCTGATCTGATGGACATGCAAAACCTAAGCAAATATAATAAAGGTTACAATTACATTTTAGTAGTGATTGACTGCTTCTCAAAGTATGCTTGGATGGAGCCTTTAAAAACAAAAAATAAACTCGATGTTACTCGTGCGTTTAAAAAAAAATTTTGATTAACAGCAAACGCAAACCTGATAATTTACAAACGGATATGGGAACAGAATTTTATAACAGCTCATTTCAGCTGCTTATGAGGTCTTACAATATTAACCATTACTCTTCATTTTCTTCTAAAAAGGCTTCGATTGTAGAGCGACTGATTAAAACTATTAAAAATAATTTATATAAATATTTTAGTCTTAATGGAAACTATAAATGGCTATATTTACCGTTACAAGATATATTAAGGACATATAACAACACAAAACATCGAACAATCAGAGTTAAACCAATCGAAGTGAATAAGGCTAATATGTCAGTTATAGCAGAAAATATAAGAAAATCATTTATACATGCATCTATTCGTAGAAAACCTAAGTTCAAAGTTGGTGATTTTGTTCGGATTAGTAAATACAAACATCAATTTGAGAAAGGTTATACACCTAATTGGTCAACTGAAATATTCACCATAAAAAAGATTAATTTAACCATACCTGTTACATATACTTTAGAAGATCAGCGAAAGCAGGCAATTTTGGGAACTTTTTACGAGCAAGAACTTCAAAAATGTAACTATCCTGGTGTTTATTTGATAGAAAGAGTTTTAAAAAGAAAAGGATCAAAAATTTTTGTTAAATGGCTCGGTCTCAACAATGAAGAAAACAGTTGGATTGACAAAACTGCAATTGTAGGATAACATAATATAAACATTATGTTTACAATATTTTCTTCATTACAATTCGGACAATGCACGGAGGTGAACTAGTTAATACATTAATCAATAATCTACCGTTCGAACTTCATTTGCCCGGTTACAATTATTGCGGACCAGGAACCAAACTCCAGAAACGATTACAGCGAGGTGATCGAGGTGTAAATAAGCTTGACGAAGCGTGTATGCATCACGACATTGCCTATGCAAACCACACAGACTTACCAAATCGCCACAAAGCTGATTTACAACTATTAAATATGGCTAAACAAAGACTAAGGTCAAATGATGCTGGAAAAGGTGAAAAACTGAGTTCATGGATAGTGAGTAAAGTTATGAAAGCCAAATTGAAATCCGGTGCCGGCGTTAAAACGTTTAAGAATTTCGTATCAAAAATAAAATCAACGATCAAGAAACTGAACCCAAAGGACAGCAAAACATTAATCAACGTTGCTTACGCAGCAGCAAAAAAAATATTTCCAAAACTCTCAAAAATTCGAGTACCACGAGTGATACCGTTACCTAAAACTGGAGGAATTCTACCTTTAATACCAATTTTTGCTGGTTTATCGGCTTTAGGTACTTTAGCAGGCGGGGCGGCGGGTATTGCAAAAACTGTTAACGACTACAAAGCTGGACAGCAGAATTTGCAAGAAACAGTAAGACACAATAAGGCTATGGAGTCTTTAAGGTTGGGCAAGGGTTTATACATTAAATCACATAAAAATGGTAAAGGTTTATTTATAAAATCTTAAAAAAACTAAAAAATAAGCTACCTAATCGTCCTCTAACTAATGTAGATATTCAAAAGCATGCCCGTAACATCCCCTACTTTCGAGGAGTCTACATGAAGGATCAGTTACCAAGGATGCCAAAACAGATTGAATGCGGTGTCGTTAACTTGGATAATCATACTAATCTCGGGACGCATTGGGTAGCTTATGTTAAAGTTAACCACTATTGTGAATATTTTGATAGCTTTGGGGATTTGAAACCTCCATTGGAACTAATGCGATATTTCAAGAAATGTAATGTTTTTTATAACTATAATAGATATCAGAAATTTGACACAGAAAACTGTGGGCACCTATGTTTAGAATATCTAAGGAATTTTTGGAATAAAAACGTATAAAAAATATAATTTTGTTTTATTTTAATCATTTGCAAGATGTCATTCACATTGTCAATAACTGGAAACTCGTCAACTTTATCTACGTATTATCCTAACACATTGCAACTAAACGAACAGTACGAGTGTGCGTTATTACATTTCTCAACATTTAATTCTATTCCAAACATCGACAAAACAAATAATAAGTTCTATTACGGTTCTAACGAAGTTATTGAAATACCAGAAGGCACCTACGAACTGCAAGATATTGATGATTACTTAAAATCTAAAATTAAAGATGCATCAATCAAACTGCAGTGCAATAACAATACGTTAAAAACTTCTGTATTCTGTTCAAAAAACATAAATTTTAGTAAAGAGGATACTATTAGAAATTTACTAGGTTTTGATAAACAGATCTTGGAACCAAATAAATGGCATGTGTCACAGTTTCCGGTCAACATTTTACCTACAACAGTGATCAGGATCGAATGTGATATCGTGAGTGGCTCGTACACAAACGGAAAACCGAGTCATATAATTCACGAATTCGCCCTTAACGTACCTCCCGGTTATAGAATTATAGAAATTCCAAAAAACGCAATATACTTTCCAGTCAACCAAAACAACATAAACTGCATACATATCCGATTGATAGATATAAATAACCGCTTAATAAATTTACGGGGTGAAGAAGTGCAACTGTACTTGCATCTGAGAAGAAAAAATGATTGACTACAATAAATACGTGCACCAACAAATTCAAAATGTCAGTCCCGCTCAAGCATCCACCCTAATAAGAGCTCGTAGTAAAAAGAAAATAAAATTAACTAAAGACAACAAAGCATTTCTTAAAGTGATTGGTTTGCTAAAATGAATATCTTAGACGTTTTATCCGCTCCGATTTATGACAATACAGTTGAAGGAATTGAATTTCATTCTTACAAACCGTATGTTACTAGTTTTAATAGAAATGACGAAATTCGCATTCCTATTAACCAACAGGACTTGTACATTCTTCCGTCAGCGAGTACCTTGTATTTGGAAGGATCCGTTATCGTGAGCAAAAAGGATATGAAAGATAAAGCCACTACTGTCCAGTTTACGAATAATGCACTACTCTACTTGTTTCAAGATATAAGGTACGAGCTAAATGGAGTGGAAATTGATAGAATAAAAAATGCTGGCGTAACTACCACAATAAAATCGTTAATATCAATGAATGAAAACGAATCAAAGATATCTAATTCGTGGGGCTGGAATATCGATGGTACGAAAAATATTAACGGGGGTAATTTTTCTGCTTCTATACCACTCTGTAATATCATCGGTTTCGCAGAAGATTTCAAGAAAATAGTAATAAATTGTAGGCACGAACTGATATTGCTTCGAAGTAATACTAACCTCAACGCTGTAAAACTCAACACCGGTGAAACTATAGAAGACGTTCAGATAAATAAAATCATTTGGCGCGTACCGCACGTCAAAGTGTCTGACAAAGAGAAAATAAGTTTGCTGAAACTATTAGAAAAAGATCGACCACTCCAGATGATATTCAGAAATTGGGATTTGTACGAATATCCGGCTTTACCCAAAACTACAAAACATACCTGGTCAATCAAAACATCCTCGCAAATAGAAAAACCAAGATACATTATTATGGGACTACAGACAAATAGAAAAAACAATGGCAGTTCTGATATGTCTCAGTTCGATCATTGTCATGTTCGTGATGTAAAAGTGTACCTCAACTCTACTTACTTCCCGTATGAAAACCTAAACGTGAGTTTCGCGAATAACAGAATTGCTTTATTATACGAGCAATACGTAAGATTTCAGCAGTCTTATTATGGGCGTCGAGCGGAACCCTTATTAAGTGAAAAACAATTTAAAGATTTGGCACCACTATTTGTCATTGATTGCTCCAGACAAGCGGATAATATAAAGACAGGCCCTGTTGTAGACGTAAGAGTGGAAATTGAGAGTGATTCGGAAATACCAGATCAAACTTCTGCATATTGTCTTATACTGAACGACTGTATTATTGAATATAAACCTTTAAGTAGTACAGTCAGGAAAATATCATGAATACGAATACTGTCATATTAGATGTTCAAGGGTTTAAAGACATGTACAATAATTTTATAATAAAAGAGTTATCTTTTGCTACCCGTGATTATACGCAAACATTTTTAATAAAACCACCATACTTGTATAAATACTTAACAAGCGACGAAAAGAGGCAAGTTAAATGGCTGGAGAGAAACAGGGGTATTTATTGGAACGAAGGTTATATCGACTATAGAGAATTTCGTCGCATAATCGTTCCCTATCTAGAAAATAAGGAAATCGTTGTTAATGGTTTAGAGAAAGTAAAGTGGATAAAGGAACTTTGTGAGAACTGTAAAGTATCAGACCTAGGTACCAAAGGATGTCCTAATTTCTCTATTTTACATAATAAATACTGTGAAGAAAGAACTAATTTAAACTGTATAAAACATTTAAAGCATTGTGCTCTTAAAAATGTGTTATGTATAAAAAAGTATTTAGAGTTATAAATGTGTACCTAGCTATAAGGTTTTCATAAATAAAAAATCATTTGTTTAGTAAAACTGTTTTTTATTTTGTTATACAACCAACAACCTTTTAAAAATAAAATAATCTAATTTAAATAATCTAAATAAACAAACAATAAGTACTACGTTTTTGCCTAATCAACTTCTTCCGAAAACAGTTCCGAAAGTAGTACTAAAAATCACTGTCTATTAAAGATTTAGATATTTTTTTAACTAAAGATTCAGTTTCGTCCATAACATTGTCTATAGCGTCTTTAACAATATATTGAGCACTTAAAATAACGTTCTCACTGTCACTCTCACTGTCACCGGTTTGCAGATTACTATTGCATAAATCTATAACTTCTATTTTAATCAATTTGATGCCTCGTCGCTGTAATCGGCTCATCACAAAAGATTTTGTTGGATTGTGCTGTGTATGTGTGTTCTTCGACTTTTCCCGGCATCTTTGTTTTGATTTCTTGTTTGGCACTTGTTTGCTGTGTTCGGGTTCGTTGTAAAGCGTTTCGGGAAATTCTTCATAAGGATTTTGAGCGTACTGGCTAAACATTATTTCTGAATCTGTATTCTGGAACAAAAAAAAAACATTCATTAAGTACTGTTCATTAAACCATCGAACACACGTGATTCGAGACACCACAAAAAAGACAATAGCAGCTCGACAGCCAGCTGTCGGTTGGTCGTTGAAAGGTTAACTAAAACGTAGACGTTGATAAAGTGATGCATAACCGAATTTCACCAGGTTACAACATTCATAGCACATTCACTGATAACTTTGAGCATAATTACTGTCACATCAATAGCTAGTTACTAAATAATAATATAAGAATAAATTGAGAAACTTACCGATGACATGTTCGAGATAAGCACAACGCTGCTTTGTACTACTGTACTAGTACTCAAGCCGAGTTTTATTTCGTGAATAACAAAAATACCATCGCGATCATTCCTAATTAAAATTAAAGTGTTAACTAAGCATTTGTGAGGGTAATGCACTGTTACGTTTTTGTGTGATCAGCGATTTGCAATTAACGCAAACATGGCTCTTCCAAGTTTGTATAATCAGTCTTATTTAATTACATATAAAACACATTTCCCTTTGACAATAAACGATTTAAGTTTCATCATGCACTTCATGTTGCAACTTGAATCACAGCCAGGTTTCATTTTATTTAACCGACTACAAAAAAGGATGAGGTAAATCGTAAATTAAACATGTAGTTATAATCAATCACATTTTATTGATATATTTACATTAACTTAGGTTTTTAAAACTATGAATTTTAATTATCATACATTAAAAGTTACTTAGGTCTATTTTTAATGACTATATTGAGATTATATTAGGTAGGATACATAAATCATATTCGACCTCTATAACTAATAAGCTTAATCTATATTTTCGCTCTTTAAAATAAGTGAGTGACCCCAGGCTAGCGTTGATATTCGATCAACGGATATCGAGCGTTTATCGTCATTTCGAGATAAAGCAATTTTGTTTACACTCTTAGTAAATATTTCGTGCTTTATAGATTTAAACATAATATTTTTACTACGAATAACTCCACCATTTAATAAAATATTTTCATAATCTGTTACATTTAAGTCTCTTACTACACTTGCTTTGACTCCTTTTGCTTTTTTAATAACTTTATCGATCGTTTTTATTGAGTAAAGCTTCGATCTCAAACCAACAAAATCTGAGATATATTTTCCTCCCATTTCGTCTTTGAACAAACCAGGAACTTTTTTGTTCATAATTGGTATGTTAAAATCATTTTTATCATCATAGTTACTGGTGTCGAAATATTGCAAAAAATTATACTTTAAGTCATGATAAAAATCAAACGTGAATATTTTATAAACAAACGAATCGGTGTCTGTATAACACAGCTGCACTCGATCTTTATAAAAAGGTTTTACAATATTATAATGAAAGTCATACATATGTGTCTTAGAAAGCTCTAATACAGTAAATCCAATATAAATAGGTTTATCTAAAATAATTTGGTCAGGTTTCATTTGTATTGCAACTAAGTTTTCAGTTAGAATAGACGCGCTATGGAAATAGGGGCTGGCTACAAGTCTCTCGGAGGATATAAATTTCTTAGTTCGATTAGTTTGATCGCACCATTGATTTACTAAATGAATGGTTACTCTATTTTCAGTATTTTCTAATGTCTTGCCAAAAACACTGTTGTTCAACAACTTAAAAAAGTCTTGTTCGAAAGAACTTTTTGCCTTTTGTCTTAATCGAGTGTTTAATTCTATGTACTGTTTCAAATAGGGACTTTGTCTAAAAGTAATAGCTTTATGAACTTTACGTAATAATAAACCATGTTCTAAACACTTTTTTAAATGAACGTAATGTATTACGTAGTTGTATTTATTATGCAAATTTGCTACTAGTTTTTTCGTTTTTCCTCCTGGAGGTATACATTTCTCAGGACAGAATGGCAAATCATTGTGGTGTTTGTGTAAATGTTCAGGATAAAAAAGATCGACTTCTAATATAAAACCCCACTCAGAGTTGTTCTCGACATTTTCGACACGAAAGTTAGTTAATTCATTTTCATCAAGAAATCTAAAACTGGAATATGGTAAATACTGACACATGCTGAACCCGTATAGGTTATTACAGTCTAGATATACTATGAAACTCTGAGGCTGTAACGCATCATAATCTGGCATGTATTTGTGATTTGCCTTTGCATGCCGATGAGAACACATGCACAAGCCCCCTCGTATTCCGCTTTGAATCATTCTAATGATAGCTAAATCCGAAATCAGTTCTAACTGAACCCCTGTTTTTAGTAACATTGCATCGAACGATAGACTGGGTGCAGTTATGTAAAAGGCAGGATCGAGGTTGTAATATTGTTTACATGTATTCCGAAAATTTTGGAATATGTCCGTCAACAAAAGCACGTCACTTTTTAAGTATAGATCTGTATACTCGCCTAGGTCAGTAATATTGAATTCAGTCCAAACATTCTGAGCATGAGTATAGTCTTCATCGCTAATACCTTCATTAGTCAAAGAATTATGGAAATAATATTTTGATGGTAATGACTTTTGTTCGTAACATTTCCAATCTTTCATATAGTCATACGGGTATACACCTTTACGAATCAGCAAACTAAATTGTGATTCATCAGAAAAAAATGATTTAAGGTTGACAAAATCGTCTACTTGCAGAGTTTTAGCAAGTTTGTCTAAACTTGTTCCTAGAAAGTTGAAGGAATCTAAAAACCTTAGTTGTATAAACTCATTATCAGCAATAGGAATAAACTTTGTGAACGAAATATATTTTTCTTTCGTTTTATGTATAATTTTAATTTGTCCAGGAATTTCACCTAACTTTTTAATAAATAAGTGACAATCGTATCCGGATAAGTTATGAAAAAATATTGGAATGAATTTTGGTACTTTGTGTTGTAGGTTGCAGTGTCGATGTGCTGCACCTCGGTACCGGCCTGTAATATGACAGTGATCCTTTACTCTATCTGTCAACAGTAAATTTTCACAAAGGTAGCACCTAATAGCGCGTTTGAAATCTAGAGCATCTATTTCTGTAAAAATCATAGGTGGGTCTTTAGTAAGAGTTCTGTGTATTGCTTTAGCATCTTCAGTCAGAAAATGTATGAATTTTGAAACACAATCTTTTCCGCGATAACTTCTATAGCCGCCAACCATATCGTTAAATGCTGACACTACATTGTAGGCGAACGCGGCCGGCACATGACGATGAGAGTATGTCGTGTTAGCGGTGTTGAATTCAAGGCCGGAAATCGGTTCGAGTATCGTTTCGAAATCGGCATATATGACGAAAGGAATGTCTTGTTTTCTATCAAAATTTTTGAATTTTAAAAATGTTCCTTTTTCTGGTAATACCGTGGCAATTCCTCCACACAGGTGTGATTCAATTTGGATGCGTGTCGGAAAAAACAATAAGCACGTTTCGCAGAAGTATAATTTACCATGATGTTTAGTTATCTGAGTTCTGACTAGACGAGGTAAATCATTGATAAGACAATAATGAGTTTTACTATTATTTTCTAAGAACAATAAATGGATGCTTTTAGATTTTTTATTCGATGTCGAATACAGAGGCCCGACGATAGTCTTATTATTTTTTAAACCATACACGTAAATATTCAAAAACGGATTTTTTTTCTCGAATACAGCTATATCCGAAAATGTTATCGGGAATGCCAAACCATCGATATTCAAAACATCCTGGAAGTAGGGATAAGATGAAACTCTGTTGGGGTGTAGTTTAGCAGGGTATAGAGCCGCCACAACGCACCAAAAAAAGCAATACTCATCATTGTTGCGAATATTCAAACATGCTTTTTTATTTTTTATACATTTTGGTAAAGTTATAAATTTAGATCCACCGAGAGGCTGATATTTATTAATATTTATTTCTACATGTGAATTGCTCAAAAATGTCCAACCACTATCTCTCTCCTGAAACTCTTCAATTTTCTTTAACAGTAAATTAACCGTTGTTTTATAAATTGAATCAAAATCGTAATTAAAATTTATAATAATATTTTTTGTGGCGAAAGATTTCATTTCCTTCTGATCATTTTTAAACATAAGAAAAAAAGAAAAAAGTTCACAATTTATTTTTAGAGCAGTATGTTTTTTTAATGATCGATTTATTAGAGTTTTAACCTGTTCACTAATACTATTAAGAAACATTTCAGGAAAATTATTTATTTGCTGACCATTAGCGATGATCTTGTAACTAACGATTCGTTTTTTAAAAGCTGAATTAATAATTGCGACATTGTCTGAAATAGTGGTCGCACCATTGGTTTTATGAGTATTACTGCGTAAATGACCAGACCATCGACGATTATCTACAAATAAGTTGCAAATCAAACAGTGAGGCATTATGTAACTATCTGATATTAACTAACATCCAATATAATCTCGAAATTAAAGGTCTTACCTACGCAAACGACTAATAAATAATAATCAAAGCAAGTGTAGTGTGATAGAATGATTGACTCCAGAGCAGGTATACGTCTTCCAGTTTTAATGATTACTTCTTCATCAACTAGCACATTTCATTGGGTATTTCTGAAACAAAAAAAGAAAGATCGGTTAGCCAATATTTTAATGAAAATCAACAACATTTTTAACAAAAAAAACTAAACAAATTTAATAATTACCTTCTTGCTATATACTCAGTATTGTACATAAATGTACCAATTTTATGTAGTCCAAATGTGTGGGTGTTTTTCAGATCGCAATACTAAAATTCAGGTACTGCTCACAGCTGCTTCGGGAGATTATAGGACTTGATATTTTGATATTTGCTGTTAATCCATAATATTTATTTTAATTGTTACAGAATTGAGACACCGTCACGCATTGTAGAATTCGGATAAAGTATTTTTAATTTTTTTTTTTAATTTTGGCTTCTAAACTTTACTAATAAGTATGGAGTAGTCGTTACTGAGTAGGTACTCATACGATCAATTTCCGATAAATCAATGAAATATTTGATTGAAATAATTGTTATTTTAATAATTATTGCGTAAAAACTTACACGTGTAACCTTGATTATTTTTTTTCGTCAGCATAATCGTATTCGCAACAGTAAGCTACTTTAGTCAGGGTTGGCACACATCCTTATTAAGGGTTATAAGTATTAGAAACCAAGTGTACTATCCAATATTAAATAAAACGTATAAGTAGCTTACTAACTTTAAGAAAGGAATTCCAAATTAAGTTTATTAATTTTTTATATCATTTTTAATTATCATATCAAGTTCTTTTTAACTAACAAGTACATACAAATAACACTTAAATATAGTATCAATTTAAGTGTTATTTGTATGTATATATATATATATTTATATTTTAATTTTTAACTAACTATTAATGTTTATTTATTTATTTTCTGTACTAAACGGGTATAGGATTTACTCAAACATAAAAGTATCACAAAGAAAACTTATACAATGATAAACACTAATCTTATGATTGTCTTTGGTTTGCTCAATAATTAAATTACTCGTTAGAATATTCCCTATTAGCGTTAATTATAACTCGTTATCTACCGGTTAAGGTGTAACGTTTTGTCAACCCTGAGTCGTTTCGCTGTCTCGTCATTCAGTGCTACTCGAAAATACCATACTATTCACTTTTTGCACAAGTATAATGCGTCTAAGGAAAAATGTTGGTTAATGCAACATTATTATGAACGCTTGCAGTCAATTTATAATGTAGTGCATTATCATTCGTTTTTCGATTTATAAGCTATATGTTTTCGAAGTACTTGTTACAATTCAACTAGAGTCTACAAGTGTGGAAGTAATCTTCAAGAAGTGCTCTGCGATCCAGCTGCGTTATCTTGTCAATACCAGTGTTGACAGCTAACCGCTGCCTGCTGCTGACAGTCACTACGCCTGCCTGCCTGCCTGCCTGCTTTCATCAGCCTGCTATATACATTGGATATAATTAGGAAATGTGAGTATAAAACTTTATCGCTTGGTTCATAACTCAAAACTCTGTCCCGACGTATGTAATTGTAATAATTATATTTGACTATTATTTTGTTGCATCTTTATTTCAGGTCCGACTCCGAGTGCGAGTACTTCCAACAAGCTCCGATCCCTGACCAGAAAATGAAGCCCGGCCGCAAGCCGCCTGCAGACAACAGGAAACGCAAGTCGCACACGTCAACAACGAATTTAATTCGTACAAGGTAAACAAACAATTTAATAATTTAGTTCCCAAACTAGTTAAAAATGTTCAATATATGTTTATTCGTAAGTGTCTCATGTTTTGCAAGTATATATTTGTATAACTAGCTGTTCCTCGCGGTTTCACCCACGTTACACTAGGTTTTTTGGTTACTGCTTCGCTCCCGTGGGACATAGCGTGATATTATAATTATAGCCTATATTACTCGTTGACAATGTAGCTTTCGAATTAGTGAAATAATTTTAAAAATCGGTCCAGTAGTTTTTGAGCCTATTCATTACAATCAAACATACAAAGTTTTTCTCTTTATAATATTAGTGTAGATTTTATTGACAAGTGTGTTTATTTTTTCCTGTGCATATCTAAACGGTAAATGTACCATGTACCTGTGTAAATGTATGATGAACTAAAAGAAGCTTTCATTATTGTTTCAGTACAAAATCCAATACTGATAATGATTTATTCGGTATCAGTAGCAACTGCGGGTCTGACACCTTGCTAAAAGACGATTCATCGAGTACATGTTTATCGTCATTCTTCGTTAACCGTATCGCCAACGGCTGCGAGCGGCAGCAGCGAGCATCACCGGAGACTACTACATCGACTGTAAGGTGTACAAGGCGGACGACGTGCGCCACACCGACTCCCAGGAGCTGTGGAAGAAAGCGCTTGTGCGACTCAAGTTCCAGACCGACCCTGATTCGTCTCAGTGGCGAAAACTACAAGAGTTCGTGCGTTCGGTAGATACATTGTTTCCAGAAAAACCAATGCTTTACTGAAAATAAACCAAATATATTTTTTATAATATGATGTTTCCTTTCTCAGCTGATACTTACTGTGTTAGTCACAACGACGAACAGTTCGCATGAAGCTGGCTGTAGTCGTTTTGCATTACAAATGTTAGTCACAACGACAAACAGTTCACATAAAGCTGTCTGTAGTCGTTTTGCATTACAAATGTTAGCCACAACGACAAACAGTTCACATAAAGCTGGCTGTAGTCGTTTTGCATTACAAATGTTAGCCACAACGACAAACAGTTCACATGAAGCTGGCTGTAGTCGTTTTGCATTACAAATGTTAGTCACAACGACAAACAGTTCACATAAAGCTGGCTGTAGTCGTTTTGCATTACAAATGTTAGCCACAACGACAAACAGTTCACATGAAGCTGGCTGTAGTCGTTTTGCATTACAAATGTTAGCCACAACGACAAACAGTTCACATGAAGCTGGCTGTAGTCGTTTTGCATTACAAATGTTAGCCACAACGACAAACAGTTCACATGAAGCTGGCTGTAGTCGTTTTGCATTACAAATGTTAGCCACAACGACAAACAGTTCACATGAAGCTGGCTGTAGTCGTTTTGCATTACAAATGTTAGCCACAACGACAAACAGTTCACATGAAGCTGGCTGTAGTCGTTTTGCATTACAAATGTTAGTCACAACGACAAACAGTTCACATGAAGCTGGCTGTAGTCGTTTTGCGTTACAAATACCTCGAATGATGTTAGTCACAACGGCACACAGTTCGCATGAAGCTAGCTGTAGTCGTTTTGCAATTCAAATGTTAGTCACAACGACAAACAGTTCGCATGTGCCAACTGCAGTCGTTTTGCATTTCAAATACCTTGATTGATGTTAGTCACAACGGCAAACAGTTCGCATGAAGCTAGCTGTAGTCGTTTTGCATTTAAAAAGTAATTCACACAATGACCAAGCTACACATTTTACTAGTTGATTATTGGTTATTGGGCGTTCTGAGCCACTGTCCTGTAGCGAGGCTTACTTGCCGAGCTACTGGACGAAAGTGGCTCAGAATGCCCAATAACTCCCTACTATCATATTTCAATTTTGTCGATAGTACATTGGGACTATTTTAATTTCTTTCGTGTATGTAGGCACTTATGAGTGCTGAAGCAACCTTCTGCGGCGAGTGGTGAGCGTGGCGAGTATCGCGACAATTATCTGAAGGTCGAGCGCGTGAGCGGAGGTCGCGCGACTCGCTCTAAACTAATTATTACGTTAATTTACGCGCCCACCGACGACACCCTCGTTTTTGTAGGCTTCCTACTCAAACCTATTTGGACTCATGACATCAATTTTGGTAGTGACACATTATTTAGCTTAGACAACGACGAGTGTCGGATTCAACCGGATCCGATGGTTTAAATTTGGGCTCCTGTCATATAATTACAAGCTTTTCCCGGCGGTTTCGCCCGCATCCTTGGTTACATTGCCACTCCCGCAGGCCATAGCGTAATAATATTAAGCATAGGCTTGGATATTTTTGTATTGGTTGCTCATTAATCAAGGACGGTTATAGAACCGTCCGATTAGGATGTTTTCGATCTGTAAAGAACCTTAATATTTAAAGCGAAAGGTTGAGAGGTGTGTACCTCGTCGCTGGTGGGGTCGAGGCTCTGCTTGTAGCGCGCGCGCGGCTGCCAGCGCTCGTACTGCGACTGCAGCGCGTGGCCGATGGTCTCCAGCGCCTTGCTCGGCGACAGCGACTGCGGGTCTGAGGAACAACGAGTACTAACTATTAATAAGCCCCGCCAATCGTTAAACAACTTCAGGATGTTACAAATTTAAATTGAAATATTAGGCTTTGGTGTTGTACCTTGCCATTGTAGAAAAAAACGTCAGCATAGCAACAATTTCTAATACTCTAGTCAAGATTTCTACAGTGCAGCTCGAAGTCTAGTCTAGTACCCAGTATATTAGACAATATGACAGTCTTCTAATACGTGGGGCTTTAAACAAAGTTGGCGAGATGTAGCGGTACTGTAGATACACCTTTGTACCCTCCATATTATACATGTTTAAAAATGAGTGTAGGTTTCAGTATCACCTTATCAGAAAGATGCCCTCAGGTTATCATACGAAATAATAATTGTCTCAAAGTTGGAGAGAAAGAATCTTAACAATGTTGTTATCTACAGCTTACAACGAATATTCTAAATACAGAGTTAGTTTCGCATTAATTATTGTAATATGGATGACCGTGACTATTTCAGCAGCCAAGCCGACAAAGCAGATTAATACAGTAGTATAGTTCTGGTAGCATTGTATTGTAAACAAACATGTGAGGGTGCTAGTGTGCTAATGTACCGATTAATAATATTTATTAACATTACCTATAATGCTTACCTACAATTTACATTATCTCATTTTGTCTATAAGTGACATTTGCTTGCAAAAAGGTTGCTGACCTCTGATCTTCACCATTCAGTGATTAAATATCTTGTATATAAATCTTATATATAAAATTCTCGTGTCAAAATGTTAGTTACCTTACTCCTCCGAAACGGATTTACCGATATTTACCAAATTTTATATGCATATTCAGTAGATCTGAGAATCGGCTACTATCTATTTTTCATACCCCTAAGTGATAAGGGTTGTTTACCCTTAACATTTTTAACGCGGGTGGAACCGCGGGAGGCAGCTAGTTTTTATATAACATGATAGATGTACTAGGCTATACAACATCACGCTAGACCTACGGGAGTTTAGCGCAGGGGTTCGCAAGTATTAGAAATATGTTTAATAATAACACTCACTTCATCATAATTATCATTTCTTAACTGAAACTATCCATCATATTGAAATTAGACAAAGAGGTAGCTTGGTGTTTCTAAAACATATCGGATACTTTACAATCCGCATTTTAATAGCGCTTGAAATAAACGATACAATTATTTTATCACAGATGCAGACTATTTTTTTAACTACATCATAAACAAAAATATTTTTCCAATTATTATTTTTAGGATGGAGGGTTGAATAAATTAGTTTCCGACAAACTGTAATGCAGTTTGGCAGGATATTTATGTCATTAATTTTTAAGCAAGTTTTATTGAATAAACAAAAAAAAAGTTTATAAATATTAAAAGAACCTCTCCTCCAGAGATAAGGCAGTAATAAAAAACAATTTATTTTGTGGATTTTTTGCGGGGCGGTTATGAAAACGATGAACATACCAATCCAGCACTCGAGCCGCGCGCAGGGCTGCGTCTTCACAACGTCGGGCGGGTCCACGCCAACGTTCAGGCACAGCACAAGCGCCACGCAGTGTGTCTTGTACTGAACATACAGAAAATATATGTCTTAAAAGACTATTCATAATTTTCGTAATTTTTTTATTCCTTTACAGTTATTTAAAAAAAACAGTACTAGTATGTATCGCAAGGAAATGGAAATTACACAAAAACTTTTTGAAAGTACTGATCAAAATGTTGACCTTGATTTATTTTTAACCAATGTTAAAAAACTAAAGAAAACTTTAGCTGATTGCTTTTTTGATATAAATTGATAAACGAATCGTATTTTAGTACTGGATGCTTGGAGCGCTCTTGTATTTACCCTAAGCTGTTGTCGTCTTTAATTTTTAGTCACTTACATTATCTATATATATAAAACAAAGTCGGGTTTAACAAACCCGACTTTGTTTTACAACACTTATAACTCGAGATCGGCTAGACCAATTTTCATGGTTTTTGGTTCGTTGGATTTGTCCCCGCCCCGAATAGCAGAATACATCTTAAAAATAATGAAAAATCGACGAGAACATAATTATAAAAGATGAATCATTTTCCCCTATAGTTAATTCTAAATTCAATTAAAGATTGAAAACTTAAGAGAACAATAGTACTAGGAGCGCAGTAATGTGAAGTGATAATGTAAGAAAATACTTAGTACTTAAATCAATCAAAAGTACTAGGCGCTCAGTTGTGTGAAGTGGTTAATAGAAAATGTGAGCGCAATTTTAAGAAAATATATGTTTATGAAATTAAATAATATCCATCCATACTAATATTATAAATGGGAAAGTGTGTCTGTCTGTCTGTCTGTTTGTCTTTCTTTCACGGCAAAACGGAGCGACAAATTGACGTGATTTTTTAAGTGGAGATAGTTGAAGGGATGGAGATAGGCTACTTTTTGTCTCTTTTTAACGCGAGCGAAGCCGCGGGCAAAAGCTAGTATTATTATAAGTAAAAAATTGTAAGTGGCCATTTTCTACCTACTCTAAGTGTTATTGTATCATGTAGCTGTAAGTTTTCCTAATAGCAATAAAATAAAATAAATGTTGTATGAAACTAACCCAAGTTGGTCTGTAAAGGACTGTACACAGAATGTTGAATTTAAATATGTCGGTATACTCTATTCAAAAAGTTCATAGCTACGAATTATGTGAGTAAGAAACTTAGAAAGTATGGTATGTATTAAAGTAGTTCACTTAGAATGTTTTCCATAGATGTACAGAATTTTGAGAATTTACTATAATATAACAAATTACTGAATGTCTAATGTTCATCATCACAAACTATTGGACTTCAAACATTTACTACAGTGAATAGACAACAGGTAGGTATCAAAACTGTAGGCCTAGCCAAGTGGCATTGTAGAATAGATAGCAAAAATGAATAGATTGTCAAATGTATGGAATTGACATAAGCTTTCGCTAAACAATTTGACATCTCCATACATTTGACAATCGTTTTCGTTTCGCTATCTATTCTACAATGCCACTTGTCTAGGGGGGCTGGGTTTGTGTAAATACAGGCTTTTACTATTGATATTTGAAACAGAAAATTAAGTAAGTATTTCTTATGCAAATACAAAGATAAAAATTTTGTAGAAATAATTTATAGGTAAATAATAATCTGTTGGGGTTAAATAAATACACCTATTAAATTTTAAAAACCTATAATTAATTTATGTTAAAAAGATTTGAGTTATTCAGGGACAGCGAAAGCGAAAGAAAAGAATAACAAAAAGCTTAATTCAGGCATAGGCAATTTAAAATATTTTTCCCATTTAGGTTTAACTTAGCCAACAATTAATTAATTATTTATTGTTGGGATACCAAAAATTGTAATATTTCAACACAAATGTATTTTTGTTTATGAAATAAATAAATAAATAATTTATAAATAAAAAAATGCCAGACAACACAAATACACAAATCTGGAGTACCTGCATTGGGGCAAGAGGCAAAGACAAAATCTAATAAGAAACTCATCACTACATCTTAGACAGCTAGATAAATTCTTTGTTTATGTAAAATAGATGTATTTTCTTGTATTAAATTTCTATTTGGAAAGGTATGCTGCTAGCACTTTGAGTATCATAGCACCCATTAGCCTTTGGACACACTATGCCTGTTCTTCTTTATTCAAATCCATTTTTAAACTGTGGGTCTTCTTTAAATAGTACTTTTTTCAAGATTGACCTAGAGAAATGGTGGCCCTGCCTACACAGAACAATTAAATAAAAACATCATCAAGGTGTAGGGTCCGGGAGCTTTCTGTGCACACGGATCTGGTGAGATCTTGGATACGGCTAGCTAGGGGTGGCTTCTGTCATGGGCCAATGTAATACATATTATTAAATGTCTGAATATGTTTACATAAATAAATAATGTAACAAAATCAGAAAACTTTAATGTGAATTACTTTATTAAACTTCTAACAAGAAGTGACATAAACAATATTTAATATATTATCACGTTACACCACAATAAAAACAAATACACAGTGTTTGATTATTATAACAAGGATTTGTTTATAACAAATAACCTATGGCTCTAATCCAAGTGTGTTCAAGGACAAACTAATACTAACATCATTGTTGTTGTCATTGTAAACAAATAAAATCAAAATTTTCCCTTTATTTTTGTTGTTGACTATTTATTTAATAGCTAGCAGAACATAACATTTTAATTGCGCAGGTATTAGCACCGAAAATGTAGGTGCATTCATGACGATTCGATAAAGTTTAGAAAACTTACAATCGAATTTACAACAAACACAAAGTTGTTTTTTGTTAATCGACCTAAGCCGAGCTAACGACGACGCGACGCATTCATTCATTCAATCAACCATGTGCGTTTGTTTTCATCGTACTAATTCTTACGTTACACTCAACTACGCAGTAACGTACACAAGTTATCAATTGAAAGTCACTGCCTCACCTTCTCTTTGACTCTCCACGTGTGCTCCACGCGCTCGGCGCCCTTTATAGGCTCCAGGTGCCTAGGTTTATCAAAACTCAAAGGTAAATCCCAATCGTCTACATCTGAAGAATTATCACTGTCACCCTGACCACTGTTTTTCTCCTCATTTTTGACCGCGAGATAAGGAGGCATTTCTGTCATTTTCACTCAACACTTCGTCACAAATTTGTCAATTTTTACCGCTCAACGAACACGAATAATAAAAGAAAACATTTTCAAAACCTCACAGAATCATGTGCGCGTCCATTTTTCCACCACATGGGAATAAACAATAAAATTATTTTTCATTTCACGCTAGTGCATAATGGGGATTGTGTGAATCCATCAATATAACCCGCGAAATTCAAAATTTGTATGATGTATATTTACCAAAACTCATGTCACGATAAGGACACGATATGAATTAGAGTATAATTAAATATTTATCAAATTGACTTTGTTTACAATATCAACATAGATTAATTAGTAATATTTAACTAGTAACAGCAGTTATATCTTATTTTCAGTGTACAAATTTAATTTTGATGTGAAACATCTATAGCCGCACGTAAAACAAATTTCTGGCGTGGCGACGCATGCCGTGGCGACGCGTTATATATATTGGCTTGGATGTTTCGTTACATAGTTCAGAAACTAAATATTCGCATCACCTCCACGACGACAGCGAAACTGCGAAGCCATAGATTTTTACTGAAATGTAGAATTTGTGAAGTTAAGGTCGGTAGATTAAGGCCGCGTTTCCACTGAAGCGGAGCTGGGCGGAGAGGACCGGAGAAGAGCGATGAAAAGTGGTCAGTGTTTCCACTGAAGCTGAGCTGGGCGGGGAGGAGCGGTGAGTGGTCAGTGAACGGAGTAGAGCGGAGTGGAGCATACTTTTGGAATCGCGCATTTTTGCACTTAGTTACACCCAATCTCTCGGAAAGACCATACGTCATGTTGTCGTTTAAAAAGAAAAAAGCAATCACTTTATATCTTTCTCTACTTGAAGACGAAGATAACGAATCAGATGAAGTAGCATTGACTGTTGCGACTTTTTTGGATTCGAAGAGAAAACATAGATTCTGGATTCGACAACATATAAAGTACCATTCTGTGCATGGAGAATTTTCAACTTATTTTCAGACGTGTGATGACGAAATGTTCGAAACTTCGTATAGGGTATCAAGAAAACTTTTCCATGAATTATCAGTCATCTTAAACCATATATACAGAAGAAGGATACTAATTGCAGGAGATCGATTTCGTAATGTAAATGACGTAACGAAGACAACTGACACACTGCACGCGAGTCACGCACCGCCCCGCTCCGCACCGCCCGGCTCCGCACCGCCCCGCTGTCCTCCGCTCTGCACCCCAATGCTCGCTGTCCTCCGCACTGCACCGCCTCGATGTATGAATATCCGCTCAGCTCTGCTCCACCCCGCTCGTACTGTTTCCATTGAAGCGGAGCGGAGATTTCAAGCATAGTTATTCGTCAATTTGTGCACCGCTAAGCTCCGCTCCGCCCAGCTCCGCGTCAGTGGAAACGCGGCCTTAGGCCGTGTAGATTCAGAAGCTTGGCTCTAAGCTCTAAGGCCCGTATTAATAGACGTCACTCAACTCCGAGACGGGCTCTCAAGTCTCTTGCTGTCCTTGTCATTCTAAAGGGAAAAAATAAGAACAGCAATAAACTTGAGAGCGTCTCAGTATTGAGTGACGTCTATTAATACGGGCCTAAGTAAATGAGATCTGATATATTTTTCACAGGGCAAACCTAATGTGGTTGTCTTGGCAACATTTAACGTGAAATGTTTTGGGGGGCAACATTTAACGTGAAATTAGTTGACTACTTTTAAATATAATAAAAATGTTAAAAAAGAAATAAAATACCTTAAAAAACAATTATATCACAAAAAGTTTAATTTTATAGTAAAATTGGTGCCGATTCTCTTATTCACAAACTAACGTAAATTTAAGTTAAGTGCATCTTTCTCTTTCCATTTAATTAAGAAAAGGACAGAAGATAAAGTATTAGTTAGGACTTTAGGAGTTAAGTCCTGTCAAATTTAGACACTCCATAGGTAATTTAGACATGGCGTCTAAATTTACGTCAATTTTCTTCAAGGCGCTGTCTGTCCTTTTCTTTAAAAATGGAAAGAAAAAGATGCATTTAACTTAAATTTAGTTAAGTTTGTGAACAAGAGAAATTAGCACCATTGTCTGTAAAAAATGATAGCCTCTGTGAAGGGGGAGAGGTCGGTCGATCCTTCATTCTATCTCATTTCATAGAGACGAAAGTGAAAAGGAATGTCATTCCACTGCGTTCGTGATATAATTTTAGTGGTCGCGCAAAAAAGGTTTCTTTGTGTTGGTAACATTGCTCGTTAGGAAAAAGGATGTTTATGTATTAATTACTGCATTATTTTTCAAAGTTTTTGCACTGTGATAAAATCTCTGGATAAAATTTACAAAAAGGTAATGTGTCTAAAAGATCGAAAATATCGTCAACATGCCAACTTTATCTATATACCTTCATGGTACCAACATCACGAGAATGAACTAAAAGATTGCGGTTATTTATTTTTTAAATAAACAGCTGATTTCTCGTTTTCTCTGTTATGGTAAAAAAGAGGTTTGACAAGGTGACAAGAAATTCAAACGCACAGTGAAAAGTGCGTTTCCTTTTCAGAGACTTTAGAAGTCATAACTTTGAGTGCTTCTGCAGCCTGTGCTGCTTTAAATTAACCCTGCCCTGCGCAGTAGAGTTGCATAACTATCGATAGTTTCCCTATCGATAGATGACCTCGAAAACTAGTAACAATATCGATAGTGCTATCGATACTATCGATACTATCGATATCACAAATTAACTAATACTGTTGATAAGAAGTAATAGTATCGATAGTATCGATACTATTCCATAATAATACTATCGATAGTATCGACAATATCGATATTTTTTAAGTAATACTATCGATACTATCGATATTATCGTTGTATTAACTAATAGAAACTATCAATACTATCGATAGGTTGGAAAACTATCGATAGTATTACACCATCGATAGTTTAATAACCGCCAATAGTATCGTTTCTGAATTATAGCTTATGTAACAAGTAGTGTTAAACTATTCTTACTCACTAAAACAAAAAACTTGACAGGGCTAAGTGTTGCCTTTTTTTTTTTTTTTTTTTTGTTGGGACAATCCCACCACACTATTCCCAACCACTGCAACTCCTGAAAGCCAGAATCAACAGTGGAGTCCGCCAGAAAAGCGCCGAGCAATGAAGCTCGACGAGTCCCGGAGAAACGATACAACTGTCTTGGATCCCGCAACGAAATTAATCAGAAAAGAACAGCGGAGGAGTAAGTGTTGCCTTGTGTAAATTTTTGATTACGTTCTGAAATTATTTTGCTCTTGAGAAATATACTAGCTATGTAATTGAATATTGGAAGGTAGGTAATACTATCGCCGTTTATTAAAATATCGATAGTGTGAGCTATCGATACTATCGATAGTATCGATAGTATTGCTTTAGGAGCAATACTGGCGTACGATAGTATCGATACTCTCGATACTATTTTTGTATATCAATACTATTGCACATATCATACTATCGATACAATCGATAGGCTATCGATTATATTGATATGACGTCAACTATCGATAGTTTAGCAATAGTCGACTATTGATGGGCAACACTACTGCGCAGTAAGTAGCCACTCGCCACAGAGTACATTTATAATGCAGTAGCGTTGCGTGACGTAGGTATTTTATTTTGTTTTTTTTGGCCGCTGCTGAGAGTACCTACGCACGCGCCGCGGGCTTACTTTATTTCGATAAGGTGAAGCAAATTTTTTGAGTTGTGATTGTGAGACGCTTATATTAGATTATAGACAGACAACTCTTTTTGTTTCGTAGCAATACATTTTTATGAAACCGAATGTACCTAGCAGATATAGGTACGTGACTCATAACTCAAAAAAAAAATACTCTCGTTTGGCTTCACCCTTTTTTTTTTGGGGAGTGGGAAATCATCAAATGACTTCTTCCGTCCTGGGCGGGGCGGGAGGTCTCTTGTCAGAATTTTACTGACTAAAACCCACTTATGTGCCTTCGGTTGCCCTTTATGTTCCGACTTCCGGGGTCACGGTAACTATTATAAACATTCTGCAACCTTGTTGGCGTTGGCCCTGTTGCGCCCCTTCTCGTGCTGACTTCTCTTTGAGGTGCGCGTGGAACACTAAGGCCCGAGTCACACCGAAATGGCAGCGGCCGGCAGCGTCGCGGCAAGCACTTTCAGTGTGAAATAATTTTAAACTTTAACTACATACGTCAAAGACCAATATCGCTTGAAACGCTTGAAAAGGTCAGTGGCCGCCCGCGACGCCGCGAGCGGCCGCGCGCCATGCGCGCGTCTCTTGTTTCTAGCGACGCTGGCGGCCTCGCGGCGCCGCGGGCGGCCGCTGCCATTCCGGTATGCGTTGTCCCTAATGCGCCGTCGACGCGGGCTTGGTTCCAGCCGGGCGGCGAGCTACCCATCTCTCGCCGTCCGGAGATCTGCGCCTACGGTGGTCGATAGTCGTCTTGCGACTTTCGACGTCTACGCCTGGGTCTCTGTCCGCAGCGAGAGGCGCCGCGCCGCGACCGCGATCACCCGCGTCAGCGGGACTTCGCCCTGGCGTTGCACTTCCACGAGCCACTGGTACGTGTGTGCAAGGACTGTTGCCTCCAGAACCCACGACGGGATGCCGGCAAGAGGGCAGGCAAGGGCTTCACCCTAGAGTTATAAGTATTAATGAAGATAGATAGATAGAAATATTTATTTGGTGCAAAATTTAACACAAAACACAGAAAACATTAAGCACACAAAGAAAACAACATTACAAAAAAGTGATCTACCTAAATCATTTATTTCTAACAGACCATTTAAAAGGCACTTTAGAACGTCTGGATAGTCATCATCATCGTCCTAGTACTTAGCTAAATACATATTTGAGGTCCCACACATAACCCAGTTATTGGGTAATGATACCCCTGAGGCCCCGACTGATTGTCAGACTTTTAACAGTTTTAACTGCCAGTTACCCATTTTTACTTACTTCGTTGTACATGGTTGTTAGTCGGGATGAACGGCTTTATGTCTTTCGTTGGATTTTATGAGCAAAGGGAATTTCATGAATCCAGTACCAGCTCGATATCGTATAAATATATACCTAGTACGTTCTATGTTGGACTGCACTGCGACGACTGCGACACCGATATCAGCGGTGAAGTACACGAACAGCTGCAGTGCCCTGCCGACCGCGCTGCAAACGATGTCCCGTAATCTAGAGGAAATCAGCTCTTGTAGTTGCAGACCGTAGCGATTCTCCCAAAACTATTTTTAAATTATAACAACCACGTATTTTAGTTTTATTTTATTGGTACCTGGAGTTTATCTAAGACGAGGAAAAATAATAGTTACAAGCCACTTCATTATAAAAGCACCAAAACACTGATAAACATTTTCATTAATTAGTTTGATTAACATAATTATACAGTTTTATAATGGAAAAATATTATTTAATCATTATACATATTATATACAGTTTCTATCTAAGAGTTGAGCTTTAGTAAGTTGGGTCACATTTTGACGGCACTGCACACCGTACAAGTCTGGCACTGGACGCCCTCGGGAAGGCACTCTTTGTGGAATGAATGCCTACAGTTGTACACCATCAAATCGGAGGCATTAGACAAGTCTCTAATTATGATTCGACCTTGGCACACACAGCACATGAAGTCATCTGTTACAGATATTCCTCTCTGCTGATTGATGATTAGTTTCTGATGTAACTCGAAGTAATTTCGTAAGGTGATCACCTTGCACGCTTCTTGCACTGACAGCTGCAGATGATAATCACACATCATCTTCGCTAACGAGTCTTTCAGGTCCTTTATCTCGCATCCCGATTGAATATTTTGTATTAATATTCGCGGGTCCACGTAGTTTCCTATTCTCTTGAGCAGTAACGTCACATATTCCGGCTTATCTACTGTGCGTTTGATGAGGTCCATCCACAACTCCTTATCATTATGTTCTTGACAGAAGTTAATAGCTTGATTGATGTCCATGAGCTGCTCTATAATGATTTGCAAAGCTTCTCTCGTGTTGCCGATGCGCCCTAACAGGAACACCATTTCAGGGTAAAACTCATTGTTCTGGCACACATCCAGTGCTTCTTGTATTGGGTAATTATCGCTGCATTTTAAAAATGGAAGAAGTTTATCCCTTGCATATTTGGCATACAGTCTAACTAATTTTCCGTGATACCTACCGTTTTGTTCAATTTTGCTGTAAGCATCTAAATATTTAAACAGCAGCTTATCATTGGTGGCGAGTTGCCTTTCCACCACCTCTACAGGTACCCTGGGCTTGTCCAGAAGTATTGATATTGTCTTATCACAGTCGAGAGTCATGAGGTCCAGGATCTTGTCGTGTATCACGTTCTGCATGTTGTGTTTGGTGATCAGAGTGAACACATCTTTGTGCTGGAGCGTCAAGTACGTCGTTAACGCTTTGTCGTATTTCTTTTGGTAACAGTACAAAAGAGCCAAAGCTTCTAAATAAATATTTTTATCAACCTCTGTGTTCAACAGGTGTTCCAATACCTCCTTGACGATGACGCCGGTCTTGTATAACGTGGGGTTCCATTCTTGAACTAATTTAAGGAATCCCTGAGAGTCCAACTTCAAATACTCATAAAATATTAATTCGTATATGTGAGAGCTCAATGCTTGTTCAGGGGTTTTAGGCACATATGGACTGATTGCTCGTAACTGGTTTACTTCTGCAAACTTCAATATCTGTGTCTCCCACAAGACTTTATCATTCTTGCAAATCCTGGCGCACAGTATGGCCGCCTCCTCGTGCAAGTGCTCCGCCATCAAGTGGTCGAGGTACTGCACGCCGACGGTCACCACTGAATGTTTCGACGTCTTGCCGCCCACTTCTTCGAGCACGGTTATTGCTTTTTCAAATCGACCTTGTTCTGTGAGCCATTTCACTCTATCGTCGATATCGTAGGGGCTTGCGACTACAATGTCCTTAGGAGATACAATGAAAAATCTGTTTTCCTCTATGAGCATATCTAAGTAATAGTCGTTACAAGAATATTCTTCGTAACCACGAATATTGAGACTGTCTGTTGATATTTCACAAAATTCACAGTCTTTATAGTCGGCAACAATGAGCACGGGTCTTTGCGCCTTGCCGGTTTCAGGGTCGCACTCCTTGTGTACTCCCAGTACGACGAGCTGGTCGTCTAGAGGGCCTAAACCACTGATGAAATAGTCCGTCTGGAAAGTGTACACGGGATCGACTAAATACTCGGTGACATCTCGAGTTTGAAGCTCCACTTGGCTTCGTTTTCGTATGACGCATATTCTGACGGTGTCGACCCAGCCGATCATGAGCGTCTTGGGGGCACACCAGAGGAGGTTGCAGCGATAGTCTTCGATGGACCTGTTTGGAACCTTCTCCCACTGGATGAGGCCGAGCGAGCAGCGCGCCACCAGGTCGTACACGCGCACGCCCACCTCGCTGGCCCACGCCACGAAGCGCTCGTGCCACGACATGGCCTGCACATAGCCTTCGCATTCGCATAGCACTGTGCTACGAAGGCGGTTCAAGAATGTCTTTTCGTATAATGTTAATTTGGTGTCACCTGTAAAGAAACAAATAATACTGGTAAAATCAGTAATTCTGATAGGATTTGTCTCTATGGTTAAAGTTTCCATTATGACCCGTTGAATCCGGGGGTGGGGGTGGGTGGGCGGGGTAGGGGGGATTGGGGGAAGCCCCCCCATACCACTTCCAACCTTAGGAGCACCATGGTTACGGAGATATCGATGATCAAAGTTCGAGGTTATGTTACGTCAATTTTGAGGTTAAGTTAGGATTTTTTCGTGTAAAATTAATTATTTTTCACTCTAATGTCAAAAAAAGATAACTCGACGGAGCCCCGCTTCGCGGGGCTCCTACTTCTGGGTGGTTTTAAAAAAAATAACCACGAAGGAGGTGGCGGGGTCTGTTCGCTCGCTTCGCTCGCTCACTATGACCCCGCCACCTCCTTCTAACCTAACCTGTCCGAGTCGGGGCGCCCTAAAATTTTGATCGATCGCTCTCGGATTGACGATCCTTATTAGTTTTCAAAATATAATTGTATTAAAGACATGATAAAATTGAACGAAACACCCCTCCGCCTTGAACGAAACGTAAAACGTCAAATTTGACATTTACTTTGACAATTTATCTAACCTAAAAATTGCGTATTATTTTTCATTTTGTATGGAAATATGTAAACTTCAAAAAAAAAAAAATTCTCGTAAACCGTGAGTCTCCTAACCTTAAAACTACGTGAAAGAGCCTTCAGTTAGTGAGTACTATCTACAAATAAAACATAAACTTCCAACTCGACGGGTCATAATGGAAACTTTAGCCATGTATTGTATTAATGTGGAAACTTTTTTGGATATTGTGTGGTTTATTTTGTATGTATTTCTTTTTTATATTGTATCTGTTTGTTTCCCAAATAAAATAAATAAAATAGAATAAATTTTAATTTATTAATTTGTTATAAGAATAAACATTTTCAAATCCAGAACAAATGAGCAGGTCCATTAATATGTGAAGCAGACTTTGGGTCATTGTAAATATACTTTGTTTTTGCCATTTCATGCAGATTTGCCTTGAGATTATCAATCAAATGTATTTTATAAACAGCATTACTATAATACATTTACACGATGTTATCAGCCTAGTATAATAACATGTTAGGCAATGAATCACACAAGTGTTTAGTATTATAATGAAGTGAGTCATTTCTTACAGCTGTTGGTTCTGGCCTCTTTTGGTTTTCACAAAATAATATAATATAATATTATTAATAAACATATTAATATGTCAACAAACATTGTTGGATGCTCTAATTAATCTATTACTACAATGCCAGGCTTATTGGCAACAATAGTAAATGAAATAAATGAATTAATAAACATAAAAATAAGAACAGATCTATTAATTGTCACATTGTTGTAAACCCACAATCCCCACAATTTGTGTATGTGTTTTTTTTTTTAATTCTTTTTTTGGGAATCCTAAAAATAATAGCCTTAAAAAAATTAATAAAACTATATTTTATTATTATTCATTTATTTATAAATAACTTTTTAATGAAAAAAAACTAAAACAGGTTGGTTTAACAAATTTCCAAACACAGTCAACCAGAAAACTGCCTAAAAGGTAGACAGTAAGGCCATGTTGGATTCAAAGCATTGCATCTGGCCAAGACTGAAAATTTCAGTCTTGGCAAAATTTTAATTAATATAATTTTAATTTAATTTTAAAATTTTATCAAACAAAAATTTATTATTTTTAATAATAATTAGGAGCAAGAGGGAGAAAAACAACTCTAATAATAATATATTTTTTAAATCTGTATTGACAGTGGATTTAACCTTACAACGACCAACCGACAGCCGGCTGTCGGGCTGCTGGTGTCTTTTTATTGTGTCTTAAATCACGTGTGTTTGAAGGATTAAAAAGAGTAATGTTTTGTACTGTGGCAGATTTGCCTCAAGAAAAATCTTTAGCTTTACAGAATAATTTTTAAACTATTTTGTTGCTTAGGTTTGCTGTAACATACCTAGGGTGGTACAAATCAACCTTACTTGGAAGTGTTTCAGTTTAGTAATA
This sequence comes from Athetis lepigone, assembly GCA_033675125.1. Classification (NCBI taxonomy): domain Eukaryota; kingdom Metazoa; phylum Arthropoda; class Insecta; order Lepidoptera; family Noctuidae; genus Athetis; species Athetis lepigone. Next base: position 21,497,661 of record CM066236.1, read on the forward strand.
TTATCAAACTACAACGGCAAAATAGAGACGGAAAATGGCAAAACTAAAATACATGCCAAGTAACCTCTATTTATTAGTGTGTAGTATGTTTACTGATATGTTAGCGAGTTTACTGGTAGAACACAAGATACATAATCCATCCTGATTTGAATCCAACCCATTAAGAGCAATAGCATCAATGCTTTACCTAATGGAACTAAATTATTTTTTAATCTGTAACAAAATTTAGAGTGGGCAGAAGTTCATAAGACATTTTGGTATGTTGTGACATGTACCATAATGCCAGTTTTTCATTATAATCTCCCTGAAAATTCCTTTACATAATATTGCATTGAACTGTTTGAAATAACAAAAAATATAATGATTTTCTAATGATAAAAAACATAGGAATTCAGTTTATGTTACAAGTTATTCAGAAAAAGAATAAATTTACCTGTTAAAAATCTCCTACCAGAGCCTGACTTGAAGTAACAAGGATCCAAGGCTATAGACTTGATCACCCTGCCCAGCGTGAGGTTGTGCGTGTTGTCGTTCGAGTACAGCCCGTACACCAGCACCTTGCCGTCGTCAGAGCAGCTGGCGATGTAGTCTCCGTTCAGATCCACCGAGATTCTGTTTACAGCGATTGCATGAGCCTGCAACTCTTTGTTCATTCCGTCTTGCGATATAGGCACTGTGTTCCCTTCGTGATCCAACAGATGTATAACCCCCCATTGTGTTCCTAGACATATAAATTTGGTGTGCACACAAATACAACTCACTGCGTCTTTCAACAATATATTTTGAACATCGTTCTCCAATCTATCGTACTTTAATTTAGGCTCCTCATCAGGAGGTAAGCTGTCACAACTTTCAAAATTCACAGCCATGACTGATGAAAACTAGACGTAGTCACATATTATTATATTCTGGATTTTCCTTCCTTTTTAGGTAATACGATATTTATGAAATAGGATTGTGATATTTTTTAACAATTTATTGTGACATTTATGACATATTGATGAACTCATAAACCACAGATAACATCAAAAAATCACAGACAGATCATTCAGTGTGACAAGAAAAAAATATCATGGATCTTTAAGTAGGTATAGAATAGACAGTTGAAGTTGAGTTGAACTTAAATGCGATACCTTTAGCTTATCAGATTTTAGGGATCTTCATTTTAAAACTATTCTTGATTTTACTATTAAAGAGAATGTTATTCAACGAACTGTTGGCGAACCACTAAGATAATAAAATTAATGACCATAACGTTTCATAGTGTATTTTTATATTGTATTGTATTGCTCCAAATTAAATTTATTAAATTAATCTTATTACTTTAAATCAGTACAAAATATTAGAGATTTTTTTACAGGAAGGAAATAATAATTTATTTCTATATTCAGTGTTGCCAAATATGCATTTTTTTAAATTGCCGCGCTTTTCGGCTTTTCCTGTTCCAGGTTTCAGGCTCAACTTTTTGTGTCATTAAGCCGCGCATTTACAAAATTCAAATATAAATATTATACGTTTGGCTTACTATACGTATATAAAATAGTAGTTTCTAGTACTGTTCAATTAAGTATTAAGAATGGAAAAAAATTATAATGTTCGACTTTATTCCAAAAAATGCGAACAGTATTTGTCTCCTTTTGGAAATAAAGTACTATCAGTACTTACAAAGCATTGGGACAAAGGTAAAATAATATCTTTAGAAGTTACGTAGAATAGTAATTATCAATCATTTAATTTATATCTAGTCTAGGTACTGTAATAATAAAGATCTTTAGCGATATTTATTAATGCGATTTGCGTGCAAAGCAACTATTAAATTACTTTTTCACATTTATTTTAGCTCGTTTTCAAAATAATAATAATGATTATCAGCATCGCCAGTTTCCCGCTCCCAACAAAAGAGTGTTAACGTGAGTATCACATAAAGTAATACAGCTGCTTACTTTTTTCTACTTATAAAACTTAGTACTACTATTTATTTACTATAGGTTATAGTTACTATAAAATTTAGTATCAAATTGCGCACTGTATTCAAACCGAATCCTAGAAATGCTGAATGGTGGCGCAGTAGACTCATACATAACGAGTTACATCAATCTGAAATAAGAATACCTATTTTGTGGCGTTTATTCTGTGCTTTTTTGGGCCGTCACTCCGGATTTGGATCGAATACTTGGCAAAAAAACATACATAAATGTAAGCGGCTCGTACTATAAGGTCACCTACAAACTAATATATGTATATATTATGTGCGTGTGGATTGAGAGATCTTTTCGAAAAACTTTTCCAATCCCAACCAAAGATAAGGTATAAAATTTGTGAAACCTAAACAAAGAAAAGGAAAGTTAGAACTCATTAACTGGATATCAATTAGAACTCATTAAAAGGCATATCGCGTATCGAAGCATATACTGCCTATGTGTTTATAATTTGCATTTTAAATAATTGTGAAGGATTTGTGAAAGCTGCTAAACAAAATTTCGATTCGTTTCAAAGCCACGTTTAAGATTCATAACAGTTTATGGATCACTCAGAGTGGACAATTTTCAATTGAGAGATCTTGTAAAACACGACCTATATGAAAAAGTATAAATAATTATCATGTTTTTAATTATATGCTGGGAAAATTTGTAAAACAAAAATCTTGATTGAAATCTTTACGTTTTTCTTTTTTTTAATATATTCGGTCTGACGGTTTGAGTATTTAATGCGGCCTACCCAAATGTCCTTACTTTGGTACTGTTCGTCAAGACGTTGGGCTCCTTAGTTTTTAGTTGAGCTAAACGATTACTGACAAATGCTTGCACTGTCTGGACAGGTCCACTAAAATCTGTGTCCATCTCTCATCAAGAGTGCCTCAGACATTAACCTCCATGGTTCTCGCACATTTTTGACCAATACGATTGTATAGACTAAGCGGGCCATCCACTAACGTTCATTCCTTCAGGCTTGTCCCGTCGTGCAATCCGTACAGAAATGCGACGGGATAAAATAAAACCGTTGAAGCCACTAACTAAACCACAATCCTTCGTTCTTTCCCCTGACTTTATCACGACGCGCCAGTCCAGCAGGAAAAACAATCCTTCAGTGACCATCCACTCGTTTATGTACATTCCTGTCACTTTGCATCTTGTCAGCCATACCGAGGGATTGCGCGTGTGTGGATGGTGACAATCCTACTATTTTATGAAGATTGTTGTCATTTGAAAGGAATGCTCGTCATTTTAAATAATCTTTAAGGATTATTTTCATTTTGCAACAATTATGTTTATATATTTATGTTTATATTTTTCTTTATGTTTATGTGAGTGTACCTATATGTATTTAGTACTATAGTATGTAAATATATATATTTAATTTTGGTATTATTTTTGTACCTTTGCATTTTGCATCTACCATGATTTGTCTCTGTATCACCCTAAGGTAGACTGGGAGAAAATGCCTGAGTGTACGAACTGAGTGAAGAGCGTTGAGCGGAGCGTGCAGCGTTGCGTGGAAGTTGTTCTCGCGCCGCTAGGTCGCCACTCAGGACACCTACGTGTTAATGCATCTGTTTGATATGGACGCCGCACGCCCCGCCCTGCTGGACGCTCGATTTGAGCGGGCACTCAGGCCCTACACTTAGGCATTAAGTCCGCCTGAATTCCTATTCGTCCGTTCGGGAGCAATACGAACACAAAATGATTACAAACGAGCGCTCAATCACGCCGGACAAATAAACAGACACTCTAACTTGATCACAGAGCGCGTCGCGCCCGTCGCGACGGTACGGGTGGCGAGGTTTTAATACCGTCGTTCTTTCTCGTTCTTGCAAATCCACTGGTGTTCATTCCGTAAGGATTGTCGCGACGGGACGGGTGGTGGGATTTTAATACCGTCATTCTTTCTCGCTCTTGCAAATCCACTGGCGTTCATTCCGTAAGGATTGTACATTCCGGCAGGAATGAACGTTAGTGGATGGCCCGCTTTTAAAAGAGACTTTGACCTCTGAGTTTGTTTCGGATGTTTCTTCTCAGAGCAGTCCAGCTACGAAACACCGGCCCCATCGTTCGCTTAAAAAAACAAAAAAAAAAAACAAAAAATTTGACGTGTAAAAGTGTTATGATATAACCTATTTACAAAATAAATATGATTTTATGATTTTTACTGGTTCAAGAGAAAATGAAAATCTTGTTTTTTGTCGATCGTCCGAACTGAAAAATCTTTATTTTGAACTATATTTATTAAACCAAAACTTATAGGTAGAAGATGCATCAGAAATTGTGAAAAATGTTGTCCTAAAATTTGACGAATCAGTCGTCCCTGTAAGTGTTATACTTAAAAAGATTAATATTTTTTTGACAATCCTTGAGGAAAACGTTGAGTAGGGTGACCGCCGGTCGGAATCATTACCGGTTCTATTCTAATTATGATGCACTTTAAAAAGTAAGATTTCAATCACGATTTTTGTTTCATAAATTTTCCCAGAAGCCTCAGATTAGTAAACAGAAGGCAGATAGATAGCGCGGAACACCGCGAGTGAGGTCAACAAAGCAAATACAAAACCAAAAGCGAATACAATCTCGAGTCAGTATGGCACGAAGCGTCGCGCCGTAAACATGTCACAGAAAATATTCATATTTTCGAGAATGATGCCGCTTTTGTTTTTAAACATTGCAAAAATTGTTCCCTAAATCAAAAGAGAGAAGATGGAGTACCTTTTTATAGATTAATATGGTTATTTTTGCCTTTTTGGATGTTATTTTATTTGGAACACAAAACCTCAACAGAAATCTGTCGGTGTTGCTATTTTATAGTGAAAAATTTTACCCCTAAGTTGGGAAATATGTATTGGACACAGGATTATCGATCTACAAGAATATTTATTTCAAGTGTTTTTTTCTTTTTGGTTGGTATGTTTGTATCATGTGTGTGTACTTATCTTGTATGAGTGTCAAAAGTCGTCGTTAATAAAAGTAGTAAATGTTTTGTCTCTAACTAAAATTATGAACACCAGTCGATTCGCCAACATAAAGTAAATATAGTAAAAAACAGTGAACAGAAAAAGATGACAACTAATATTTTATATTCTGTCCTTTTCTTTAAGAAATCGAAAGAGACAGATGCATTTAACTTAAATTTAGTAGTTTGTGAATAAGAGAATAAATTAGCTCGTTCAAGTTTCAAACAAACAAACTTTTTAGCTTTATAAAATTGCTATACACCTAAGCAGTTTATTATTTATATCCCTAAGTTGTTCCATAATTTTAAACACAATAAATCAATTATTATTTTGTACTATCTGCCTGCTTCCAGCTTAGCCAGGGTGCATTTTTTTTAATCAATGTTGTCACACCAACATTGTCCTGACAATTACAAACACAACAAAGTAGATTCACCTAATTAGGCGTAGCAGTTCTTATGCTACGCGCGTACCTACATACTTTTAGTAAATTCATAAATTGATTTTAATTAATATAAACAGATAAGAATGAAATATTACGGGTAATTTTTCATCATCCTGGCAACCGGAACGCACACAGAGACGACGTGTTCTTACAGCGCAGTCATGTGGCCGTCACGCACACATGTCTCGACGTTCGCCGCACTCGTAATGTTCCGCGCTGTCTATCTGCCTACTGTTTTATAATCTGAGCCAGAAGCATAATTTGCAATAAACATGATAATTATTCATACTTTTTCAATATTAGGTCGTGTTGTACAAGATCACTCAATTGAAAATTGTCCACTCTGAGAGATCCATTTAAACCGTTGTAAATCTTATACGTGGCTACTGGCTTTGAAACGAATCGAAATTTTGTTTAGCAGCTTTCTGAAATCCTTCACAATTATTTAAAATGCAAATTATAAACACATAGGCAGTATATGCTTCGATACGCGATATGCCTTTTTCTTCAGTTGTCCAGATTGAGAGATCCAGTTAATGAGTTCTAACTTTCTTTGTTTAGGTTTCACAAATTATACCTTACCATGAAGTTTTCACAATTCTTTCCTAAGTCCTCTTATAATTTGGTTGGGATTGGAAAAGTTTTTCGAAAAGATCTCTTAATCCACACGCACATCAAACTAATTCATAGACGTATACATTTTTAGCTTCAATGACGAGTCTGTTGTTGATTCAGCGTACACGCCGTTGTTGATGCCGCCTTCCACATTTACTTCTTGCGAGCAGATTTATCTAGGCGAAAAAGCATTTACTTTTAATTTGACTAACAATACTGAACCGGTAATACCAAAATCTGTAGAATTAATCAAAACTATACCACAAAACAATTTAAAAGACGATTTCCTTCATACAACCGTCGCTGCTGATAATAATTTAATAGTTTATAACGTTTCCAACGAAGATTCTAACGATAATGATGCGCCGTTTGTGGGCGAAACACGCGCTGACAATGTAAATAAAAATAAAGACATTGATTGGGACGATATGCTTGATTCTGAATTGTTAGTTAGTATGACTGCTAATGAAGAGGACAATAAAGACACTAACATGAATAAAATATTTGATATTAAGTTTCCCAAAGACAGTGTTGCTTCTTCGAGAACAGATAGCTTGAATAGTGGTATTAGAAACAACAATTGCAAGGGCGCAAAACGTAACATTACGAAAAAAGCTGAACCTAAGGCAAAAAGGCTTAGAAGTGACAGTAATGTAGGAAAAACACAACAAAAACAAAAAGACTCTGCAGAGCACTCAAACAAACAGAATAATTTCCGCAAACAAAAGTATACAAAGGCTGTTAAAAATTGGCTCAATAATGTTGAACTACATCACCCCGTTGATGAAGACATAGATAATATTTCAAGTGCGAGTAATATTGAACAAACTACTACAACAGATAATGGTAAACCTGGTGTAGATAATATTAACGTGAATGCACAAATTAATAAATCGCCTCTAAAACATAATGGAAAACTAATTATTGACAAACCACTGAAGAATACTAAGAAAGTAGTCCAAGCTCAGTTAACAAATAAAGATGGTGTCATGAAGTTCAGTAAACCTAAAATTAATGGTGAAGAAATCATGACATGTGTAGATGCTTTGGAACAAAAACCTAAACACATAAAAGAAACAAAGGAAAAACGAAAACAATTTGCTGCTCCTATAAAATCTCAAATACCTGTTAAAGATGTTTCGTATGAAATACAAACGATTGATGAAGGCGATACTGAAACTGACGGACAGTATTTGAGAGAGATAAACGATAAAGAAATCTTTGCTGTATTAATTTATAGGTAGGATTTTGAAATCATAACATACTTTAATATTTTAAAGCTAAAGAGTTTGTTCGGTTTACCGAGCTTATCTAAAAGGTACTGGTTCAAATTGAAAACGCATTTTTGTTTTGTAAACCCGTTCAGGCTATTAATATCACGCTACGACCTACGGCAGCGGAATAGTCACCAAAGATGCGAGTGAAACCGCAGGTTTAGGCTTTTCACATAATAATGATACGCATCCCCAAATACCTTCAGTATTCATCAGGTTTATTGCGTAGTTACACAAATTATAATTGTTAATGAATTCTTTTGTTTCATTACAAAACGACGACCTCAACAGCGCTAACCAACTACATACATAACTAAAACATCATTGACTATTTATTTCGATTCTCTTAAGTATTATTGTTCTCTTTAGTGTTATTCTGAGATTTACGGAAAATAATATTAACGTTATCATTCTGTCGCTCGTGTTTTGTAGCAATGGTTTCTGTCAGCTTAATAGTCATCACACTGACAGCGCGTGCGCTCCTGACGGCGTCATCATCAATAATGATGATATGTTCTACTGTTTCAAGAGTACTGGTGAGAGGAGCAAGTAAGTTGAGAATTTCACTTATCTTAATATAGCTAAAAGCAGGAGCATACGAGCGTAGGAGCATACGATTTAAAAAAAAATAACTTAAAAATCTATAAATTTCAGGGCGACACTAAAACATTTGTTCGAAAACAACAAAGTGGTATGTTACGCAGCCCGGAGCATCCTAACCTACCTTGCGGAACATTTGCAAATGGACGTTCATTCGTTCAACATGTATGATGCAGAGGTGAGCCACCTTACACCACAGTATTACTAATTAGTCTTCTAGAATATCTTCTGTGTAAGTATAACCTTCTGTCAAGGCACACTAAACATCGTAACCCTTACACAAAGATTGGCGCCGCTTTGCTGGAGCCCGACAACTCTCCGGACAACTTCACGGCCCTGCAGAAGCTGGTTTCGTTCAGTGCGTCCTACACGATAGCCACGGAGTGCACGCTGCAGAAGGCCGCCTGGTACATGACCCTCTTGAGGGACTGCTGGGCCAAACTGCGAGACATGCTGGTGGAAGACTCACTGTGGGACGTCTTCGTTGACATTGAAATGAAACTGTTGCCGATTATTGCAGGTAAGTTACATAGATTTTGATAGGGAAAAATGTCAGGATTGAATTAAGACCAGGAAAGTGTTACACTCCAATTTAAGTACCTAAGTGCCTTTGACGGCGTGCTAAAATGGTTGTCTGGCACGTTAAGTTCAGAATATTGCCACAAAAGGAACTAAATAAATGAACAGCGCTAAAGCTTCCCATTCAAAACTCAAAAATATAAATGGCAGATATGGAGCGCCAAGGAATATGCGTGGACATGGCGAAGCTAAAAGCGATGGAAGAGATCCTCCTGAGCAGGATGAAGTCAGTGGAGCAGCAGTGCTACCAGGCGGCGGGCAAGGTGTTCCAGATCAGGTCGGCGCCGCAGGTGCGCGCCATTCTCTACGACGAGCTGCGGCTCGACACCCGGTGCAACGTCACCGTCAGGGAGACTGTGGCCAGGGGTGCTAAGTCCACCTCTGAAGCTGTGGTGAGCCCAATTTGTATCAGAGAGTCTGTTCTGTAATAAGTCCCGATTGGTAAATGTTCAGTCGGGTTCCGTACTCAAAGAATGATGAAGTTTAGTTCGGTAAGAGTTAGACACAAAGTTCTGTTCTCCTTAGTTCCTTCGGCTGAGGAGAACAGAAGTCATGTTATGTCTGCATTTACGAAAACAAAAGAATGGTGAAGATATTGAGGTGAGCTGTTACGATCCTACTTTGCTGTGCCCTACAGGGCCCATAATGATCTCATTTATATTATTACCACCTAAACATACATAATATATGGTAAAGCAATAAAGATATTGAGTATGTATCCTAGAGATCGACAGCTCACCTTAAACTCACTGCACCAAAATTCGCCAAAGGGTAGCGCCAATAGTTTAGAAGATCATATCTTCATATACGTTTGGTTCAGTTGCGCAGCCTCGTGTCGGAGCACCCGCTGCCGAAGCTGATCCTGGAGTACCGGCACGTGCACAAGGCGCACGCCACCTTCCTCGCGGGCATCGCGCAGCATGTCAAGGATGGGATCGTTAGACCAACATGGTGAGTCTGTGTTTTTAATAAAGACACAGCCAGTGTTGTTATGTTAGGTATGCAGTATCGAGTCTTAATAGGCAATCGGTGAAACTTCAAAATCATAACGGATGTCGGAATACGAGGACGATTTGACCAAGTTGAGAATATTTTGAACTCCTACTTTAAATATTTATTTCAATTAGGGACCATTAGAACATTTGATACCCATATCATCAGTAAAGTTTCACCAGGTAATGTAAAGAGGTTCTGCAGGGCTAAGAACCGCACTTTAAGAGATCGTATAATGATCATACTGTGATCTGCTAAAGAGGCCAGTTTAGCCCCATAGCCCCATTGTTTACGTAATTTATATTGGTGCTGGGTTCAGATTGATTCAGCTAAGGCTGTTTAATTTCCACATAGTATAACATATGCCAACCTATGTCTGAGGGCAGTGTGTGTAGTGACCCCGTGTGGTGTTGTGTCAGGGTGCAGACGGCGGCGGCGACGGGCCGCATCGCCTGCAACAACCCTAACCTGCAGGCCATCCCCAAGGCTCCCTTCAGCCTCGTCATGTATCCCGAGACAAGCGATGACGGTACACGTCTACCTATTTATATACCTATTGATTTATTACATGGTATAGACTAGGTTAGTAAAGCTATAATTAAATGTTTGGAAACAAACAATAACAGTAGATAAAGTATTATTAACATGGCAGTTGTTAGCCAGATGTTGGGTAGTAGGATATAGATAGTAGTAGCGGTCTCATGAATCTAATTTCTCGAGTGAGGATGGTCACTGGCCACAGTGAGCAAAAACGAAACAGAACACCCAGTTAGCTACCTGTTATAGCTGACCAGAAAAATATACCATACAGCTACTGACCAAGATAAATACCGTGTGTCGTAGCGGAGTGCTCAGAGCTGCTGTTCCGCTCAATATACGTGGCTCGCGAAGGTTGCTCCCTGCTGGCGGCCGACTTCCAGCACGTGGAGTGCCGCGTGTTCGCGCACGCCGCCAACTGTAGCGTGCTCAAGAACGCGCTCACTGCTCCCGGCGACCTGTTCACGCAGCTAGCTGCGCAATGGTGAGACTGCCTTCTTTCTGTAGCTCCACTGAGTATTCCCAATGATGACTGATTCCGAGCAAAGCTGAAGGTCTCTTTAGATTGTGTGACAGAAAACTAAGCGTCACTATTACCGTATTTCTGGTTTTATCTGACAGGCTGATGATGTATAGGACGTGGAAGAGTTAGTAACGTCATGGCCGTAATTATTGGCAAGCCACTGATCAGGGCAAGTCACAGCGTCTACTAGGACGTCCCGACGAAGCGAAAGCTAAGTGCTTTCGCTTCGGCTGCACGCATCCAGTAGTGCCAGCCCCAAATAGCCTAGTTGGCTGGAGGGCGTATACTCCCACGATGTATTTGCTAAACGCGTTTATTTCAGCGATTATTGGTTCTGCGATAGAATTAAGTAGCCCATTGGCACTTCCAACATAACTTTGCGTTGTGTGTGCCTATTACAGAGTAAAAAAAATCAATCTTTTGGTGTTTTGTTTTTCTGGTGACAGGATGAAAAAGCCTGAAGCCGAGATAGTGGCAGAGGAACGCGAGCGGACGAAGCGGTTGGTGTACGCGAGTCTGTACGGAGCCGGCACTCGCAAGCTCATGGAGATCCTGCACGTGGACTACCAGCAGGCGCTGCAGGTCGCGGCCAGCTTCAACAGTGAGTGTGTACGAGCTCATGAGATCCTGCACGTGGACTACCAGCAGGCGCTGCAGGTCGCGGCCAGCTTCAACAGTGAGTGTGTACGAGCTCATGAGATCCTGCACGTGGACTACCAGCAGGCGCTGCAGGTCGCGGCCAGCTTCAACAGTGAGTGTGTACGAGCTCATGAGATCCTGCACGTGGACTACCAGCAGGCGCTGCAGGTCGCGGCCAGCTTCAACAGTGAGTGTGTACGAGCTCATGAGATCCTGCACGTGGACTACCAGCAGGCGCTGCAGGTCGCGGCCAGCTTCAACAGTGAGTGTGTACGAGCTCATGAGATCCTGCACGTGGACTACCAGCAGGCGCTGCAGGTCGCGGCCAGCTTCAACAGTGAGTGTGTACGAGCTCATGAGATCCTGCACGTGGACTACCAGCAGGCGCTGCAGGTCGCGGCCAGCTTCAACAGTGAGTGTGTACGAGCTCATGAGATCCTGCACGTGGACTACCAGCAGGCGCTGCAGGTCGCGGCCAGCTTCAACAGTGAGTGTGTACGAGCTCATGAGATCCTGCACGTGGACTACCAGCAGGCGCTGCAGGTCGCGGCCAGCTTCAACAGTGAGTGTGTACGAGCTCATGAGATCCTGCACGTGGACTACCAGCAGGCGCTGCAGGTCGCGGCCAGCTTCAACAGTGAGTGTGTACGAGCTCATGAGATCCTGCACGTGGACTACCAGCAGGCGCTGCAGGTCGCGGCCAGCTTCAACAGTGAGTGTGTACGAGCTCATGAGATCCTGCACGTGGACTACCAGCAGGCGCTGCAGGTCGCGGCCAGCTTCAACAGTGAGTGTGTACGAGCTCATGAGATCCTGCACGTGGACTACCAGCAGGCGCTGCAGGTCGCGGCCAGCTTCAACAGTGAGTGTGTACGAGCTCATGAGATCCTGCACGTGGACTACCAGCAGGCGCTGCAGGTCGCGGCCAGCTTCAACAGTGAGTGTGTACGAGCTCATGAGATCCTGCACGTGGACTACCAGCAGGCGCTGCAGGTCGCGGCCAGCTTCAACAGTGAGTGTGTACGAGCTCATGAGATCCTGCACGTGGACTACCAGCAGGCGCTGCAGGTCGCGGCCAGCTTCAACAGTGAGTCCTCAAGCGACCCACAACGTAGACGTCAATTAATCTGGTTCTGTTATGTTAACAGAACAACACAACTAGTTTAGTTTTGACGTCGAATCGAACTAAATTGCATCAAGCCGGGTACTCATTAGCGAGTTGTAACCATAACCGTTGCATGCCGGTTTGTAAGCCTACAACGAACGCTACACGAGCGTCTCGCAGCGAGCCAACGATTGTCGATCTACAAACAAATACTGCGCAGATCCGGTTTGTTAGTGACCTTGTTACTGTATCTGTTAGGTTACAGTTGCAGTTCGCGAAATGAGTACTTACCCTCGGTGAAAGCGTTCCGGCGACGTTGTAAGCCTCAACTGCAACAAGTGTTCAGATTAAAATCTCGTACTGTATTAACGCATGTTACGGTTACAGTTCGCTAATGAGTACTCCACGTTATTGATGCTCGTTGGCTCCTGTATTAGTCAATAGTCCCCCTGATGTTATGTAGCCATCCCTACCTACACATGCTCCCAGGAACATTCCCGTCGCTGAAGTGGTTCGGTCGCGCGGTGGTGTCCCGCTGCAGCGCGGCGCGCGGGCGGCTGAGCTCGCTGTGCGGGCGCGCGCGGCGCTTCCCGCACATCGACAGCAGCGACTTCGCGCTCAAGTCGCACGCCGAGCGACAGGCCGTCAACTTTGTTGTGCAAGGTAGCAGAGCTTAATAAACCTTACAACAGACGTGATTCGAGACACAGTAGAACAATATAACAGCGGGACAGCCGGCTGACAAGCTTAATTCTCTGGAACCTTTAGTGAGTTGGTGAGCTACTGGTGCCGATTCTCTTATTCACAAACTAACGTAAATTTAAGTTAGATGCATCTTTCTCTTTCCATTTAATTAAGAAATGGACAAGATAAAATATTAGTTAAATCCTGTCAAATTTAGACATTCCATAGATAATTTTATTTTGACGCGATTTAAAAACATAGCGTCTAAATACTTATACGACAATTTTCATCAGGCGCTGTCTAAATGTATCTTCTGTCCTTTTCTACAAGAAATGGAAAGAGAAAGATGCATTAAAACTTAAATTTAGTTAAGTATGTAAACAAGAGAATCAGCACCCTATACTACTTAGACCAGTCGTCGGCAACCTGCGGTTCGCGAGCCACATGCGGCTCTTTGGATGTGAAGCTACGGCTCTTTAGTCCAATACGAAGTACTAGAATTGGGTTGTCTATTGTTTGCCCGAAGATTATATGCCATAATCATCATTTTCCCGAATTTCATTTGGCCGAATGTTTCATTTGCCCTAAAAGACATATGACATACTTTTAATTGCCCGAATTTTAGATACCATAATATACGAATGCCATAAGTATTGTTTGCCCTATTTTTATGTGCCATAATAATTATTAGACATAATATTTAAATGTCATAATATTTAAATGGCATAACAAGTATTAGACAAATATTTAAGCCCCGTAATGGTTTTTTTTTCTGTGCATGGTTGATGGTGGGCTAGGTCGACGGAGCCCCGCTTCGCGGGGCTCCTACTTCTGTGTGGTTTATAAAAAAATAACCACGAAGGGGATGGCGGGGTCTATTCGCTCGCTTCGCTCGCTCACACGACCCCGCCATCCCCTTCTAACCTAACCTGTCCGAGTCGGGGTGCCCTAAAGTCCCAATTGCATCCAATTTCTCTTGATATAAACAACCGTTATACACCCAATGTCGATGGCAAATTATGTTATGGCATATCATAATTATGGCATGTGATAATTAGGACATGTGATAATTATGGCTTACAATGATTATGGCAAATGATGTTATGGCAAGTGACTTTATGGGAAACAATGATTCTGGCACGTGACTAATATGGCAAATGAGAGTAGGGCAAATGAGTATTATGTCATATGATATTATGGCTGTTGACTATTATGGCAAATGAAATTAGGGCAAATAAAATTCGGGTAAACGGCGGTATACCCTAGAATTGTAGGCAAGAAAAAATTGTGTGGATGTTTCTTGAAACTTTAATTAATATTATTGACTCTTCCAACTTAAAAGGTCGCTGACCTTAACCTAATACACAAACTCGTTTTTTTTTGTTCCTGGGTGGAAAGTCCTCATGTATATCCTCCGCCTTGGGGGGGGGGGCGAAGGGGTCTAACGAACTCTTACTGACTAAAAACCATCCCGGTGTTTCTTCTCCCACCTACGCCTAACCTAGATCAATACACTTGGAATACAGAACTCAGCAAAGCAGTGTAGGGCCAACACTGCAACTTACATTTGTTAGTAACGGGCTCTGTAAGGGGGTCCTCTACCATTGACTTAACTCTTACGTCATCGACTCCAGTAGATTTGAATTTAAATTTTTTAAAGTATTCACTGGGTTAGAGCCCTACACCTGTATCTCTAAGAGACGGTGTCATTCAACTATGGAATGTCGCGGATGAGGCATTTTTTTTTATTAAAACTTTTTGCACAACATGAAAATAGCATTAATGCCTGAGCATATGTGAAGGTTCTGCGGCGGACGTGTGCAAGCGCGCGATGATCGCGACGTGTGCGGAACTAAAGTGTCGCCCTGAGCTGTGCGCGCGGCTGCTGCTGCAGATACACGACGAGCTCGTGTGGGAGGTGCGCGACACGGATCTACACCTCACCGCCGGTAATATAACATAAGTTCGCGACGTGTGCGGAACTAAAGTGTCGCCCTGAGCTGTGCGCGCGGCTGCTGCTGCAGATACACGACGAGCTCGTGTGGGAGGTGCGCGACACGGATCTACACCTCACCGCCGGTAATATAACATAAGTTCGCGACGTGTGCGGAACTAAAGTGTCGTCCTGAGCTGTGCGCGCGGCTGCTGCTGCAGATACACGACGAGCTCGTGTGGGAGGTGCGCGACACGGATCTACACCTCACCGCCGGTAATATAACATAAGTTCGCGACGTGTGCGGAACTAAAGTGTCGCCCTGAGCTGTGCGCGCGGCTGCTGCTGCAGATACACGACGAGCTCGTGTGGGAGGTGCGCGACACGGATCTACACCTCACCGCCGGTAATATAACATAAGTTCGCGACGTGTGCGGAACTAAAGTGTCGCCCTGAGCTGTGCGCGCGGCTGCTGCTGCAGATACACGACGAGCTCGTGTGGGAGGTGCGCGACACGGATCTACACCTCACCGCCGGTAATATAACATAAGTTCGCGACGTGTGCGGAACTAAAGTGTCGTCCTGAGCTGTGCGCGCGGCTGCTGCTGCAGATACACGACGAGCTCGTGTGGGAGGTGCGCGACACGGATCTACACCTCACCGCCGGTAATATAACATAAGTTCGCGACGTGTGCGGAACTAAAGTGTCGCCCTGAGCTGTGCGCGCGGCTGCTGCTGCAGATACACGACGAGCTCGTGTGGGAGGTGCGCGACACGGATCTACACCTCACCGCCGGTAATATAACATAAGTTCGCGACGTGTGCGGAACTAAAGTGTCGCCCTGAGCTGTGCGCGCGGCTGCTGCTGCAGATACACGACGAGCTCGTGTGGGAGGTGCGCGACACGGATCTACACCTCACCGCCGGTAATATAACATAAGTTCGCGACGTGTGCGGAACTAAAGTGTCGCCCTGAGCTGTGCGCGCGGCTGCTGCTGCAGATACACGACGAGCTCGTGTGGGAGGTGCGCGACACGGATCTACACCTCACCGCCGGTAATATAACATAAGTTCGCGACGTGTGCGGAACTAAAGTGTCGCCCTGAGCTGTGCGCGCGGCTGCTGCTGCAGATACACGACGAGCTCGTGTGGGAGGTGCGCGACACGGATCTACACCTCACCGCCGGTAATATAACATAAGTTCGCGACGTGTGCGGAACTAAAGTGTCGCCCTGAGCTGTGCGCGCGGCTGCTGCTGCAGATACACGACGAGCTCGTGTGGGAGGTGCGCGACACGGATCTACACCTCACCGCCGGTAATATAACATAAGTTCGCGACGTGTGCGGAACTAAAGTGTCGCCCTGAGCTGTGCGCGCGGCTGCTGCTGCAGATACACGACGAGCTCGTGTGGGAGGTGCGCGACACGGATCTACACCTCACCGCCGGTAATATAACATAAGTTCGCGACGTGTGCGGAACTAAAGTGTCGCCCTGAGCTGTGCGCGCGGCTGCTGCTGCAGATACACGACGAGCTCGTGTGGGAGGTGCGCGACACGGATCTACACCTCACCGCCGGTAATATAACATAAGTTCGCGACGTGTGCGGAACTAAAGTGTCGCCCTGAGCTGTGCGCGCGGCTGCTGCTGCAGATACACGACGAGCTCGTGTGGGAGGTGCGCGACACGGATCTACACCTCACCGCCGGTAATATAACATAAGTTCGCGACGTGTGCGGAACTAAAGTGTCGCCCTGAGCTGTGCGCGCGGCTGCTGCTGCAGATACACGACGAGCTCGTGTGGGAGGTGCGCGACACGGATCTACACCTCACCGCCGGTAATATAACATAAGTTCGCGACGTGTGCGGAACTAAAGTGTCGCCCTGAGCTGTGCGCGCGGCTGCTGCTGCAGATACACGACGAGCTCGTGTGGGAGGTGCGCGACACGGATCTACACCTCACCGCCGGTAATATAACATAAGTTCGCGACGTGTGCGGAACTAAAGTGTCGCCCTGAGCTGTGCGCGCGGCTGCTGCTGCAGATACACGACGAGCTCGTGTGGGAGGTGCGCGACACGGATCTACACCTCACCGCCGGTAATATAACATAAGTTCGCGACGTGTGCGGAACTAAAGTGTCGTCCTGAGCTGTGCGCGCGGCTGCTGCTGCAGATACACGACGAGCTCGTGTGGGAGGTGCGCGACACGGATCTACACCTCACCGCCGGTAATATAACATAAGTTCGCGACGTGTGCGGAACTAAAGTGTCGCCCTGAGCTGTGCGCGCGGCTGCTGCTGCAGATACACGACGAGCTCGTGTGGGAGGTGCGCGACACGGATCTACACCTCACCGCCGGCAATGTAATATAGTTTTGGCACATCTCTCAATTTACTGCCCGATTTTTAATTTGACGCTGTGGCACAGAGGTGGTGGAAGTTGTAATCACAAAAAGTGCTCTCATCATGATTGCTTAGGGAAAAATTGCATTATTACATTACTGATTAACAAAAGTATTTTTCCCTGACCGCTGTATTTTCAATTCACAGTGTTATCTATCTAATCAGAATAAATTAATTATTTGAAAAAGATAACACTCACCGTTAGGTGCTTACATATTTTTTACAGTCTCACAATTTAATCATGCTTGGTAAATGAATATACGAACAGTTTTTAAATGTAAACATGTAACAGGTCGATTTCGATCGGACGATTTCAAACGTAGTCTAGTGGATTCGGGGTATACTGGGCAGTCTACTAAATGCAACTGCTATACTAGGTGTATTTTTGGTCTTGCACATACCGCTAGGTGAAGCTCTACCCATTAAAAAACAACTTTTATTATGGGATCAACTCTGAAATCGCGAAAAAAATATCAGCTGTTTCTAATAAAAGTTCAATGCCCTCCCGACCATGTGTATGAAACAGCTGATATTTTTTTCGAGATTTCAGGGTTGGTTCCATAATAAAAGATGTTTGTTTTATGAGTAGAATCATCTCCTAGCGGGTTGTACAAGACCAAAAAATACACCTAGTATTTTCCGGATAAGGCCAAACTAGCATTTATTCAGCCAAATTGAAATCACAAGTCGCTAATGTAGGCGAGATGTACTCTCTACAATTGCGATTTAAATTTTCTAACAAGAACCAACTTTTGACCAGAGTGATATAGGCCCCGTGAAAAAAGTTAATGTTTTAGCTCTTAAAAGCGCCCTGGATAACAATTTACCCCGTTACAGATAGACGGATTGTTTATCTAAATATTAATAATCGATGGTTTCTTTCTGGTAGGGGTTGTTTATCCCTTCTGTGGATAGATTGTTTTTCTATATAGTTGAAAGTTTGAAACTTCTGGTTACTTCCTGACTGTTTAGTGACTTGTGTTCCAGCAATAATAAAGCGCGCGATGGAGGGCTGCGGCGCGCAGTGCGGGCTGGCGGCGCCGCTGCCGGTCGCGCTCAGCGCCGGCACGCACTGGGGACACATGCGGCCCTACACAGTCTGAGCGACTGCACTCGAAGCCCTGGACCACATCCCCTGGGTCGCGACTCGCGTGTTTTAGTTGTTAAGCTTTCCATCTTTAAGTATCCACTGAATTAAATAAACTTAAGTCCTAAATTTTAGTTTTATTGTTTTGAATTTATAATAAAAGTTATATGACATTTCATTACAAATGCACTCAAACAACAAATGCGTTACGAATTCCGCGCCTATTGATTTAGTTACGCAATACAATCAATTTTTATAAAGCGCTGTTTTTAAAGTCCGATCAGGCTTAAAAGTGTGTTCAGGAACACCACTCCCGCTCTACGCCCATCGTTTTATATATTGATGTTATTTTGTAGATAGAAAAATAACAGTAAGTAAGTACTTACTTTTAATTCATGAATAATCTGCTAATTCGTATCATAATTACAGCTGTTGTACAGAAGAGAAATGTTATCCAATCAACTTAGAACCTAATACTTTATTACTAAAGTTGAAATTCTAATAAAGACATTTGACAGATATTTTTTTTTGGTGAGTGGGAAATCATCAAATGACTGCTCCCGTCCTGGGTGCGGCGGGAGGGCGTGTCAGACTTTTACTGACTAAAACCCACTCATGGTCCTTCGATTGCTCTTTATGTTCCAGGGTCACGGTAACTACTAAAAACATTCCGCAACCCCGGCAGGCGTTGGCCCTGTTGGGCCCCTTCCCCCTGTGCTGACTCTTTCTCTTTGAGGCGCGCGTGGAACACTAACGCGCCGTCGACGCGGTCCTGGTCCTAGCCGGGCGACGAGATACCCAAACTTATCGCTCGCCATCACATTTGACAGATTGTAGTAGTCTGATGTGCTGGACGTCATCATTAATACAGTACAGTAATTACTTTTATGATCATTGAAGCAGGCAGGAAAATAAATAGTCTTGACTGGTAATCAACAACATATATTGGTATTCTCGGAGTGACCTGAATACATCAATTTGTGTTCACTCTAAACCCGAAGAGCGCACTGTACTGGCATTCACATAAACTTGTTCACAAAGGCTATTTTAATTGACCCCATCATTGTAGAAAAAATTTAGAGAAATGGTATCATGTGAAACTTTAATTCTAAATGTAGGGTGATTATTTACATAATTATTTTTTGGTACATAAAAGATTATATTCACTACTATGGTTTGATTACAATAGATATGTAAACAGTTGAGAAAAGGGGTTCTGTAGTTGATGTCAATTCAACAATAATAAACAGTGTTGATATTTTTTATACATGTAAGAAGTACTTTCTCTTAATTTTTATTAAGTTGAGCTAGTATAATTATACATAATGATAGTATAATACCATATATACCATACCATAAATAAATTACACATAAAATGAAATGAATTTTCACAATAATTATCTTTGTGAATATTCTAGTATAATATAAATTAACCTTATTTACAGTGAAAAAACGCTACTACCCCCATTTTGCGCCCTGCGCACTTGCATCAAGGTTGGCGTTTTTACAAATCCTTTTGACATTTGTGCAAGTTTTCATGTTTGTAGACAGAGCAGTTTCAGCAGTGAGTTGTGGATCAGTCAGTACATCAGTCTATCGGTTTCTTTTTTATTATACATAGATGATAAGCAAAGTAAAAAAAAAAAACAAATAAGCGTTTATATTATTATTATGATTATTTAAATATGATATTTGTAAATTACATGTGATCGTGTTTTTTTTTTTAATTTAAGAGAATTGAAATAGCCTGTGTGTACATGTTTATGATGAAAATACCTACCATCATTTTGGACTACTTCTGCTGCGGGTTCAGCCCTATGATCGAGGTACAAATCAACTATTCCATACACGAACATTTTGTGCTTACATGAATCAACCAAATGTACGGAACAGTAGATTTTTTATGAGTATGATAAGTTTACATACAGTGGTCTGTGGATAAGTATGAGTGAAGAATGATATTAACAAGATGTAATGTTATTGCGTCCATGTATAATTGCAAATAAAATTATTGACATCTATTTCCACTTATTAAGAATTCGCGTTCACATACGCGAATTTTCGTACCACAGAACGTAGATATTCTGATGAAATTAGAACCATACAACTTAAAACACATACTTAAGTACCTTATGTTACATATTACAATAATGAATAGAAACACAAACCAAATGTTACCTTATGTTGACAATACGTGGGCAGGGCACATCCATTGTAACTAATAAATAACATAGTCTATGGATCATGTTTACATAATTTACGGGACAGTTCCTAAAGGGGACTCCAATCAGCTAGTATAAAAAAATCAGTTGCAGATAACATAATTCGGTTGACAAACATTGAATAACAATTAGTACAATATTAAAACTCATAAAAGCCTACAAAAATATGTTTAGGAGTTGTACACCTTGCAGTAGTCAGTTTACACCTAGTAGTTATACCTCTTTGGTCTTGTTTACCGCTTGAAAGACTCTTGTGGCTTTTTCTTTTTTATAACAGTGACACCACAATATCATTTTAAATGCATACTTTTTATCTGCCAAATGGGACCCCATTAATTTTGTAAGGCTTAGGCTAGTGACGTCATTATTTGCAATCTCAATTTGCCAATATGTTATTAATTTAAAAGTAACTGATATCTGAACGTTTAACTGTGGATGTCACTAACTTTAAATGAAATATTGTATGTAATTAATTACTTTCATATTATGTATATTTTACTCAAAAGCTAGAGTTTAACTCTTCTATACATAGAGCACACGCTATATTTTTATATTTTTAATATAGGTAAGGCTGTTTGGCGGCATTGTGCCTATTCCATAATTGTTTGCTAACTCAACCAAATAAGTTAATTTTTAATTTTATTCTCCCTTACACACTAACAATTAAAAGCGAAAGCATTTATCAACTACAACTTACATTAACTAAGCGTTTTAATTTAACTCACTCGTACAGTCGTATCATAAAATAGGTACCTACTGAGTTCTACCTAAAACTCAAAGGACTTACATTAGAAGTATATTGACTTCTAATGTAAGTCCTTTGAGTTTTAGGTAGAACTCAGTAGGTATATTAGGATATTTTTTGTACCAATAACTGGTTTGACAGAGTATCTAAGGCGCTGTCTCCACGAGCGAGAGAATCGCGGCGATATTATCGTCGTGCCACATATTTCCATACACTTTCTATGGAACCGTCGCCACACGGCGATATTATTGCCGCGATGCGACGAGTGGCAACGAGCGCGCGAAACGTCATTACATCGTCGCTAGCCCGCCGCGACTAGCAGCGGGCCCGCCGCGCTCTCGCGACGAGCGCGCAGCGGGCGCGCTGTTAAACGCAGCGTCATTTCAGCGTTGCCTCTCGTTAAGCAAGGACGTTTCGAGAAGATTTTTAAACAATAGTACAATGTTTGACATTAAAAAGTTTCTTTCGCAACGCGTCGTCAAGGAAACGCGGCTATATCGTTACGAGTCGCCGCGGAAACGCTGCGATTCCGTTACGACTCGCGACGATACGCGGCGGAATTATCGCTCGTTCGTGGAGATTATCCGACGATATAAGGACGGACTCGTCGCGATTCTCACGCTCGTGGAGACAGCGACTAAAGTACTAAACTGTAGTGCAGGCGAATGATCCCAATGAGTTTAGAATTGACGCGTGGGTTGTCAGTAGGTGCCTACAAAATGATTAATGATGGTTGAGCACCGGATAACAGCCTATAACGCCACATTACAAACCAGGGCACAATCATGCTGCGGCGTTGGCGATCATACCCTTGCCGGCGAATAATAAATTGAGTTATCGATATTATACAGGGTGGAAAAACACTCGCATATATTTATTGACGCCACCAATCGATTACTTACAATGATAAGAATCTAATCTCTCTAAGTGCTCACAGGCGGCGTCGGCGCAATAGTGGTGGGAGACATCATTGAATTACTTACACTATCTATGTCTTTTGGTTACCAAAAGACGTAAAATAGTGTATTTTTATGTTTTTTTTTATATATACTATATTATAAAATACTATCTATGTGATACAACTAAATAATAACATTAATAACCACGAAGTACAAAATACAATACATCATTTAGGTTTCTTTAAATTTTGACGATAAATCGTAAAGCTATCTTCAATACTTCTGGTACTTTTCCCCGCAGCCCACACAATCATTCCACCCTGTATACTTAGTATGAGAACAAGCACAAAGAAAGCAAGTCATCGACACTAGCCTAATAATAAAGTAACTTATATAAAATTAATGATGCCTAATTAAAATATCAGTTGATGCTAGTTAAAATATGTTGAGCAGCCAGATATAAAACAATGGCTGCTAGGCATGCTATCGTGAACTAATAACAAGGAATCTGGTTGGACGCAGTCGCTATAATAAGGCACCCCGACTAGAGCGGTTAGGTTAGAACTGCGACCAACCGTAACACGAGATATGTATAAGTCTTCATATTTTTTATTTTAATAACCAAAATGGTAGTAAACTTAAGGGCAGCTTTTCACTTAGATAAATATGCAATTTGCAGGATACTTGCGCAGTAGCGCATTCAGGCATCGCAGACCGCAGCTTAGTGTGGCTGTGGCAGCGTAAATGTTTTGTGTGGCTTTATTGGGTGCCGGTACATAACGGTCTCTTCGCACATATTGTCTAATGTGCAATTCGTCTTTCTGCCAAAATATGTAGCGCTAATTTATTTCTCGCAGCGTACCGTATACACCTTAAAATTCTTTTACACATCGGAGATTCGCTAACATCAGAATAAATTTATTTTAGAATCGAAAGTAAGATCATACTAGGTACAAAAACTAATGCTACATGGTATGATCAAGATTATATCTTGATAATATCATTAGCTTCCATAGAGCTATCACAAATAATAATGACTGTAGGTAATTTGTATAAGTAAAAAATAGTAAAGGCGCAAAAAGTTCGTCTCACACAATGCACGCTGACAAGAGCTTGTTGGCTCGTCTGCATGCAGTGGCGAGGTGGGCTGGCACCTGGCACAGATCGCTACTAACATGTATACAGGTAGTGACTAGTAGTTGTGTTTTCACACGTGAGCAGTGGCCCCTCTTTACCTCGGTAGTTCGCGCAGTGTGTCGCTATAACTGCACGCCGACGAGCGTGAACAGGCGATGGTTCTTGACGGAGACGGTGACGCGCGGCAGCGTGCTGAGGCCGTCGCTGGCGCCGTGCTGTCGGTTTTCCTTCATGATGCGCCGCCGCTGGCTGTTGGGCGGCTCCTGCGGGTGCTCCAGCATCGTGTAGCGGGACATCTCGCGAGGAAATCTGTTTAATGTATTTTATTTGTATTTCAATTTTTTGTATTTCAAATTTCACGAAAACATACTGCAAATATATCCTACTATAATATAATATAATAATATTATAAATGCGAAAGTTTGTGAGGATGGATGTATGTGTGTGTGTATGTATGTATGTATGTTTGTTACTCTTTCACGAAAAAACTACTGGACCGATTTGGATGAAACTTTACAGTAATCTAGGTTATTTATCAGAGTAACACATAGGCTACAATTTATAATGATTTTATGTAATTTTGATCATAATAAAACGATAAGTGTCAATCAAGTCGGAAAAAAATCTTCCATCTGAGAGCTATCTTGGCGTGCGCTGCCTAAACCAATGATGTACCACAGGATTGTTTGTCTTAAATAGATCTAAATAAAAGTCCGCGATAGCATATATCTACCTCTTATGTGCAAGCCAGTACGACCAAAATTGTGAACCATAAATTTAATTAAATTTGGTACTATTTTACAATGCACATTTAATATATAATTATTAAACTCTTATCAAAATGAATACATTTCTCGCATTAAGTATATATTGAAGATAAACTTTGTCTTTCACACTAAGTAATTTGGCAGAATAGTTTAAAAGTTATCACGATATGATTGACTTGAACGGAGCGCCAAACGGCAACAGAACATCCACGATGAAAGTTGGCTATGTGAAAGAACTATACTAGCACCAAGAAATGAGACAGTTGCGAAAATCAATAAAATTATCTTGGGCCAAGTAACCAGCGATGCAACAACCCAACTCCATTCATCGACACAGTCATGTCATCTGAAGACTGTACGAGCTACCCTGGGGAGTTTCTTAACTCTTTGGTGCTATTCGGGGTGCCATCACATAAGCTCAAATTAACCTTTCAACGACCGACCGACAGCCGGCTGTCGGGCTGCTATTGTCTTTCTATTGTGTCTCAAATCACGTGTGTTCGAAGGATTAAAAGTCGGTATACCCGTTTTGTTAATTCGCAACTTGGACGCCCCGAGACTATGAATGGCACTAGATTGCGAGTCATTGAACAAGGCACCAATTGTAACTGGAGAAGCTAAGGGTGAAAATGTTCTTATTCCACGCATTCCAATAATACCCAATAACTTACCCTTTAATTTCAAATGTTTACAGTTCCCACTTAAAGTTGCATTTTCTATAACTATTAATAAATCGCAAAGGCAAACTTTGAAGATAGCGGGGATACATTTAGGGACGCCCTGTTTTTGCCATGCTCACATGTATCTAAATCCCAAAATCTAAATATTTACGCTGAATAAAAATAGTATACGGGAGTATATTGCAGTAAAAACACAGATAATTTAACACAGATGTTAACCTATTTCAATTACATACATATTAATTCTTTACTTATTACAAAATCTATTAACAAAACCGCATCAAAATCCCTTCCGTAGTTTTAAAAATTTAAGCTTACATAGGGACAAAGAAAGCTACATTGTATTATACTATGTAGTGATTAAATGCAAGTAACATTGGTCCGACCTGTTTATTAGTCAGTGTTTAGTAATCCGTTTGTGCTGGATAGGATAATCTCAAGCCCGGGGAAGGACATAGGGCTACTTTTTATAAGCACACCATACAGGTAAAGATGATGAAGAAACCACTGGTCTTAGCATTTTAAAATTTGCAGAGTTCTATTATAGCTTAAAATAATGAGCACTTAGAAAGGAATTCAGATAATTCCACCCTCAAGAGATTCCCTCTAAATATTAGGTATAGGATTTCAAAGATTGTCATCATCATCTCTCTAGCCTTTTCCCAACTGTGTTTGGGGTCGGCTGCCAGCCTAACCGGATTCAGCTGGATACCGGTGTTTTACGTGATACGATACCTCTTGGTTAGACTGGTCAGAGTTTCTGGCTAACCAGTAACGACTGTCGAAGTTCTACGCATGACAACCGAGACCAACGGCTTTACGTGCTTTCCGAGGCACGGGATGTCAGTGATGTCCAAGATAAACTTTAGAAAGTACATATGAGTTGAAAAAGTCACATTGGTACTTGCCCGGATTCGAACCCACAACCTCTTACACGAGAGGCGGGCGCCTTTTCCACTGTGCCATCAAGACTTGCAAACGGATTTCAAAGATTGTATGGAAACTAATTTTGAAGTTAGAAATTTGGGATATACGATGTGAAGTTACATTAAAAAATACAAGTATTTAAAAAAATATCACGCAACTTAATGTGGCAGACCAAATTCTATGCGAGCGAAGCCGCGGGCAAAAGCTAGTTATTAAATATTAAAAAAAAAGCTCTGTTTACACAACATACTTTTAAAGTCGATTCAAACTGTAACAGCTACAAAACCATGTAATCAATAAGAGAGTGAAAAATTAAAACTTGATTAAAAAGCGTTTGTTGTAAATTAGGTTAGAGATTGTCTTAAGGCGCTCCTAAACGGGCAACATAATTGCTGCAATTTTATTGCAGCAATTTTTTGAGCACGGCCCGGTAACTCCAGCAATATTGCCGGCATTGCTCGGCAATATTTTTGTCATACAAATGGTGTTGCCCGGCAATACTGCAATATTGCAGAGAGTTCGGAAACATTGCCGGGCAATGCCGGCAATGTTTTGCAGCAACACAATTGCAGTAAAAAATTGCCCGTTTAGGAGCACCTTTAGCTTTACTGTTTTCACTTTTAGCCCCTTTCCTTGCTTATTAGCTCCAAACATCTCCTGTCTGTTTCTCTAATATATCCTGAGTTATAAGAGCCAGGACAGCAATCATAGAACAGTTTATACCTTTAAATGGTGTGTTTAAAGGTTTAATGATTGTATAATTACCGTATGACATCAAAGTTGTGTGCACTGAGTCTGTAAGAAAAATCATCATCTTCACCGCCCCAGCCTTCAAATCTATTGGAGAGGCCGTTGACAGCCACCAGCTGTTCCGCTTTGACAGCCAGTACTCCCCCAGCTAGGTAGCTGTAGGGAAGCACAAACCGGAACTTGTCGATACTGGCGCTCATGTGCCGAGGGTCGTTGGTGCAGGCGTACAGGTTGCTCTCGTCCAGAGGCAGCAAGTCCACGTCATGCAGGATGAGGCATGGGAACTTGTCTCTGATTGCTGTCTTTGCTCCAACATTCAGTAGAACACCTTTGTTGAAAATCTTTTCATCTTGTTGTTCTATTAAGTATATCCTGGAAGAATTTGAACATACTTTTTTTATAATCATACTAGGTTTAGCAACTTCATCTGTGTGTATGCTAACTATGTTGGAAATTAGAAGTAGCCTACATTTTAGTGGTAGTTGAAAATGTATGGCACCTGGACTTACTGTCTCCACAATTAAAACTAATGTTTTATAAGCTAAAAAAGGTTATCACCATAATGACAGTCTCCAAAACACTTACCTGTAGTGAATATTTTGTTTCCTTAGAAAATTATGGATATAAGGAAGGAATATGTCCAGTTGACTCTGTCTGTTCCTGTATGCTACTATTAAAGCAACGCTGAACTTTGGATTGCAGTGCTCAGGTACATAGCTACCATTCACTAAACCCTTTGCAGAGAAATCATCAAACTTCCTTGGCACTTCCCAATTTAGCAGAGACTTTGTACTTTTAAGTATTTCATCATAGTTACAATCAGGTTTAGATTTCTGGAGTACTAATTTCGGTGAGATCTGCTTGTACAGTTGGGTTTCTATGACCTCTGCAGGCAAATGTGGGTAGTTGTATACACCGTATGTTACAAAGAAGTGAATTACTGCTTTCAGACTTAGTATAAAAAATATACAAGTAATCACACGCAGTTGTAGTATTCTGAAAATAATAACACCAAGTTAAAGTTTCTCTGACCTCTGTCTATATACCATAAAAGTAAACATAAAACTGATTATCTATATTCATAAAATTTAAAATTTTAATCTTTATTTTTATAGGTTTTTTAGGTTACAGCCTGCAAAGATATAAAAACAGTCTCGGTGTAAGTTGACTTTTAACTGTTTTTATACCTTTCGCTAAAGCTGACGCGGCTCTCAGCCGTGGGCAGGGTAAAAGCTGATGGGAGTGAAGCTCCAGCCGGAGAATACCTCACAATATCGGCGTGAATACGACTGAAAAAAATGTTTAATTTACCTAGTTTTCAAGGAGCGTTTAGGCATTATTGATATACACTGTGACTTAAGTTAACCATTCCAACCTCCGTCCGTGTGTTCTTTCTGGAATAAATATAGATAATGTACTCAGTACTAAGATATTATACTAGAGTTTTAGAACTACGTTTTATGTGCGCGTTTACGGAACGCAAGTTCAAACATTTTAATAATTAAGTATGAACCTTCAACGGTTGCGCTTGCTTCCTTGTTGCTTTTACTTCCTTCCTTCCTTAACTGCCTTAAAAAAATACCCATAAAATTAACTACAAAACCTTCAACTTTGAAATGACTCGTATTCAATTCACACAATAATAACACGACGATGACGTGTTGGATCATTTCACAGATAAACTAAAACTATCCCTTATGGGTATAGATTGGTATAGATAGATAGATGTTCTGTCAGTGTAAACCTTAGGTGTAAACTATACATTAGACGTACAGTACATAATGGACCGTTTTCACCACAGATATATTAATAGAAGGTAGGTTTTCACACTACACATTAGGGTATCCGTTCACTATATAGAGACAGGTCGGGAATAAATCTATAATAATTTTATACTAATAAGATAAAAAGGCTTCAGGTAGTATAATCACTACTCCAGTAACTAATATGCGTAAAATTTCAAAAATAAAACAAAAGAGCACCTAAGGCTGCTTATGAGAATAAATGAAAACCTAACTTTAATTATTTTATAATAATTTCAGATTAATAATTCTTAATAATTTTTTATTGACATAATGGTGCCGATTCTCTTGTGCACAACTTAACGTAAATTTAAGTTAGGTGCCTCTCTCTCTTACCATTTCTCAAAGAAAAGGACAGAAGATACATTTTAGTTTAATCCTGTCAAATTAGACAGCGCCTGATGACAATTGACGTGTATTTAGACGCCATGTTTTTAAATTGCGTCTAAATGATCTATGGAGTGTCTAAATTTGACAGGACTAAACTAATATTTGATCTTCTGTCCTTTTCTTAATTAAACGGAAAGAGAAAGATGCATTTAACTTAAATTTACGATAGTTTGTGCACAAGAGAATCGGCACCATTAAGTTTCACACTTAGAATAATAACGGTTTCACAAAATAAATGAAGCCTCTGACTTCCAAACTAGGTAGATCCTGTATGTCAGAAGTCAGCGCCTTCTCCCAGCAAAATGACTTAAAATCTATGTCAACAATAAGCATGACACAACAAACAGCCAAGCCAAACATTTTTACCGATATGTAAGGTACGGACGTGTTCATTAAAGGTACGGACAGACGTGCTCATTACTAGCACGAAAGTACTATCCGTGCGAGATAACATGGCACCTGGGTTGAATGAGTGACATTTAAAGTAATAAGTGCAAAAAAGGAGACGTTTGATTTTGGGCTTACAGTTTGACAGATGACAGGTATACGCTAACACCATTTAAAAAATAAAAATTATATAATTTTATTTGGTGTACATTGTTCTAGCCCGGGCTCCATCCTTTCTGAATTTTATTTTAGTATTTTAAATAATAACATTTATTTTGTGCTTAGTTGTTTCTTATAACATACTACGACGTTATAAACGTGACAAACAAACTACTTAGAAACAAAGTTGTAAAAAAAAATTACGTGCACGCCTAAAAATCTGTTTTTGCACATCCGCCATTTTAGTTATACTTGTGCCGTATAATGTAATAGTGATGCTAACGCTACTGGTAAGACGCGAGCGGGGCGCCGCGCGGGGTCGCGGGGTGAGGTTTGTTTTCGAGTCAGGTGCCATGTTAGCTCGCACGGGTATGCTTTTATTGAGCAAGTGCTCATTAAGGTACGGACAGACGTGCTCAAAAAAAGCATGCTTATAAGCTTCCCCCTCCCTATCCGCACCTCAGGTAGCATGCTCGAAAATCAAACGTCGTTTGATTTTTGAGCACGCTCTAAATAAGCATGCTCATTACATTACACACGTGCTACTTTTAATTAAAGCATGCTTTCGTGCTAGTAAAGGTACTGACAGACGTGCTCAAAAAAGGCATGCTTACACAGACAGACAGACAGCCAGACAGACAGACAGAAAGACAGACAGACAGACAGAGTTACTTTCGCATTTATAATATTAGTACGGATAATATTGCACGTAATAATGCTTATGAGCAATATGATTATTTCATTAAGTTCTGTACGGATAACACAGTCACTATGTATACCTACTTGTACATCCATTTTGGCCGAGAGCCTGGTGCCAAATAGCACGTCTGTCCGTACGCTTGCTTTTAGCATGCCTTTTAAGAGTATGCTTAAAACAAGCATGCTTATTGCTAGAAAATGTGAACAGTTTGCAGAGCATGCTAATTTTAAGCACGCTTATAAGCATGCTTTTTTGAGCACGTCTGTCAGTACCTTTACTAGCACGAAAGCATGCTTCAATTGAGCAAGTGCTCATTAGTAGCACGTGTGTAATGTAATGAGCATGCTTATTTAGAGCGTGCTCAAAAATCAAACAACGTTTGATTTTCGAGCATGCTACCTGAGGCGCGGATAGGGAGGGAGCGTGCTCCGAGCACGTCTGAACAGGTTTGCTTATTAGCATGCTATTAACGATTCTGTCTCGATCTGCGGCGGACAACTGTTTTACGTAATTAATTAATGTAATTAATTAAAATAAAAATGAAAATTAAACCCGCAATATGTCGCGTTGGGTTGGGGAGAAGAAAAATCTTTGCTTAATGTGTCACATTATAAAAGTTACGAATGTCTGTGGAACACACATTCTCCTTTAAGTATTTAAAAATAATATTGCACGTAATAATGCTTATGAGCAATATGATTATTTTATTAAGTTCTGTACGGATAGCACTGTCACTTTATATTTATACATCCATTTTGGCCGAGAGCCTGGTGCCAAATAGCACGTCTGTCTGTAAGTACGTTTGCTTTGAGCATGCCAATTTAGGAGTATGCTTAAAACAAGCATGCTTATTGCTGGCAAATGTGAACAGTTTGCAGAGCATGCTAATTTTAAGCAAGCTTATAAGCATGCTTTTTTTGAGCACGTCTCTCAGTACCTGTAGAATTTGTGAAGTTAAAGGTCGGTAGATTTAGATATTCAGAAGCTTGGCTCTACATGAGATCTGATATATTTTTCTCAGGGCAAAAAATGTTTTTGGTGGAATTTCAGTTCTTTTTGTAAGTTGCAAGGCAGTCTCTGTAGTGTTAATTATTTTCTTCTTTTTTTTCATAGCCCATTCTCTGTATTTGCATTTTTACTTAGATGATTTACTTGTTTCTTTACAAAACTTCCTGCCCCCCACTTTAGGGGGATGTAGGGTGAAAGTTATAAGTTTATGAATTTTTTTGTTGGTTGTTTACTAAACTTAGACTACATACCAAATTTCAGCATTCTAGCTCATCAGGAAGTAGCCAAACATTTTGAAGATCATCAGTGTGTCAGTGACGAAATCGGTGTATTTTAGATATCAATAAAATCTAAAGTATTAGAGCTATTCAATCGAGACTAGGTATATTTATTGAGTCTATTATTGACATCATATCTTGTGAATAGGAACTATCTGGTACATCGGAAACCAACTCTACGAGGGTTCAAAAATACGACGAAAAAAAAAAAAAGAAAAGAAACACTATCGAGTTATCGAGTGTTTCGAGAAAAGGTAGGTAGTGCCCTTGCGCTTCGCTTGCTTGTCTTGGCGGGGGCACGGCCGTGCCCCCCGATATCCTGAGACAACTCTCACATAGCCATCTGATCCCAAAATAAGCAGAACCCTCATTTAGGTTCACTAACTACTAGACCAACAGGCCCGCCAAAATAGAACTCTTCCAATTTTATATTCTTTTTTTTTTTTTTTTATTATTACATATGGGCTTGCTCTTGGTCCCAGACTAGCCCGAGGGCATAGACGGGGCCTACGATGGAGCGAGCTCACCCAAAAGATGCCTGTGCACTCGTCTCTTGAATACATCCGGGTTATATGCGTTTGGGAACACAGACGCCGGCAGGGAATTCCATTCTTTTGCGGTGCACATAATAAAGGAATTCGAGAAACGCTGCGTGCGGATACGAGGAATATCGACCAAGAAAGGGTGGTATCCCGCCGTACGTCTAGATGTCCGGTGGAAAAACGGAGACGGGGGAATGAGCTCGTGTAGCTCATGAGCACACTAACCGAAGTGCAATCTGTAAAACACCGCCAGACAGGCAACTTTACGCCGATGTGCTAGAGGTTGTAGTTGGGCCACCAGCTTCTTGTCGCCAATCAACCTCCTGGCTCTGCGTTCTACCGAGTCCAATGCGGCCAGTTGGTGTTTGGCTGAGCCATCCCATAGGTGACAGCAATACTCCATACACGATCGGACTTGAGCTTTATAAAGCGTTAGAAGCTGTCCCGGCGTGAAATATCGCTTAACCTTGTTAAGGATGCCCAGCTTTTTCGCCGCAGTCAGTGCTTTGGACTCGATGAAAGTGCCGAAGTTGAGGTCAGAACTCAACTCCATGCCAAGGAGTTCTAGGGGGCCGGTTACATTTACAGGTGCACCTCGGAAAGTAGGAGCCAGGTCGAATGGGCTCCGTTTAGCGGAGAACAGACACGCTTGCGTTTTGGTGGCATTGAACTGCACTAGATTGTGATCGCCCCATTGGGACACACGACTCAAGGCAAAGTTCACTCGCTCTACCATGGCCTCTCTCTGTGAACGTATATCGTCCCTACTGTCTTTTGCGCTGGCCAGATATCTCTCTACAACGGTACTGTCATCTGCGTAACCGACTATGCTAGGATTTAGCATATCGTTTATATGGAGCAGGAATAGTGTTGCAGAAAGGACAGACCCTTGAGGAACACCGGCATCAATGGCCATAAGGTCCGAAGAGCAGCCGTCAATGACCACTCTGATCGACCGTCCCGTCAAGAAGTCTGATACCCAGCTACAAAAGTCAGCCGGGATGCCAAAAGCAGGAAGCTTGCTAAGGAGACTAGCGTGCCAAACCCTGTCAAAAGCCTTTGAGATGTCGATATTCACGTTTAAAATGCTTTGGCTCATGCATTTTTCCTTTCATCAATATCGATTCGAACAGCGATCCTGTTTATCTTCTAATGGAATCCAGGAGAAATCTAGAAAACTCTTCAAAGTATTTTTAGGGCTGATAAAGGAGACCATAGGTTACCCACGAGAACCGATAAAAAAAAACGTAATCAAAACCCCTAGGGCCACCTTCCAACCCATCAAGTAAAAAAGAAGTGGGTGATAGAGATCTTAACACTCATGTTAGTAGTTCTTTACGGTACGTAATAATATGAGTGAACCTAGCAAAAACTAACTCTGCGTAAGTCGTCTTATGAATAAGCAAAAGCACCTTGGCATTGCTGCCATTAATTTTTGATATTTGTTTGTCATCTAGACCCTGGTATACGACAACGCAGTGCGCAGCTATTTATCATAGTTCAAGGAAATTGCACAAAGGAAATATTTAACAGAACAACCGTTATCAACTGCGCCCTGAATTCATGTTTGCTTATCATATATAGGGCATTCACAGTCTCACAGAAATGTAAAAAAAAAACCTATTATGTTATTAACAATTTATAAATGGTTATCACCCTTTTGATTTTTTAAATGATAATCAGCTTGAATGCGGTTGTGCCCAAGAGAATATTTTCGTTTGTATGAATGATTAGGGTTAATAGGGTATTCATTTGTTTTCTCTACGGTCTCAATCGAATCTCTTAGAATATTGATGGGAGTGCAAAAGTAACCAAAGAAACCTTGTAAAATTGTTTTTTATAGCTTTTTTGGAATCCGCTACTTAGTTTATGATAAAAATAATGAGATCAGAGACTTACAATCATTTCAATAATTTAAGCACTTTTTAAACGTAACTCTCAAACTTTGAATATTTTTGTATAGGTAAAACATGATATTGAAGTGAATATATTGCGAGGAAAGTACGTTACGTTATGTTCCACCATTCCATGCTATCCTACTAATATTTTAAATGTTATAGTTTGTATGTGTGGATGTTTGTTACTCTTTCACGCAAAAACGACTGAACAGATTTTGATAAAACTTTACAATAATATAGCTTATACATCAAAATAAGACAAAGGCTACATAACATTACGCTTTGACTTACGGGAGCGGAACAGTAACCAAAAACTTTATAAAACGTGATAGCTATAAATTATAATATTAAAAATGGTCAAGTGTGTGTGTTTGTTTGTCCGTCTTTCACGATGAAACGGAGCGAAATGACGTGATTTTTTAAAGTAAAGATTGATGGGATTAGGGATATGGGATAAGGGAGAAGTTAATGGGATCTCTTTCTAACGCGATCGAAGCCGCGGGCAAAATCTCGTTACACAATAAACAAATATGGGCCAATGGGGATGCGGAGATTTCCAACAAACGCTCGTGTGTTCCATGTAAACCAAGAAACTGCGGTTTTGTTTTGGTGACACATATCAGACTTGTGAAATAGACTGTAGTCCTACCTAGCCGCGGGAAGGACTATAATCTATACCTACTTCCTCTATTCAAATTAGGTACATAAATTCAGAAGATCATGGCAAAAGAAGCTGTTGCCGGAGCCGGTTCCGTAACAGTACGATTGGAAATAGGTGGGAAAACGTCTTCTTCTATAGACAACTTTCAATAAACTGACGGGCCTGTTGGTCTAGTGTTCAGTGACCCTGACTGCTAAGCCAGAGGTCGTGGGTTCGATTCCCACCCAGAACAAACCATGTGTGATGTTATCTATAATATGTATGTATTTAAAAATTATTTATGTATGTATATCAGTTGTCTGATTACCATAACACAAGCTCTGCTTAGCTCGGGATCAGATGGCCGTGTGTAAGATGTCCCAGGATATTTATTTATTTATTTAAACTTTATCGTACAGCATAAAAACACAGCCTGTACTTTTTGAATTATAATTTGTAATTATTGCGTATCTAGGTATGGTAATGGCTGTGTTCAGTCAGTGTCCCACACACAGGGCGCACCGGCGCATCTGTAGTTGTCTGAGCCTGTCATGTCAGTCAGTCAGTGTCAATTTGACTGTTGAATTCAGTTGACGTCTGCCGAGCGGAAAATTGACGTACAGACTTGCAGGACGTAAACAAACAATTTTGAATTCGTATTTCCCGTCTATACATAATATTCTGCCGTGTTTGTGTTGTGTGATTAGTGGGCAAGCTAAACCATTTAAAAATGTCGAAACATTTGAATCACGCCGATGTCTCTGATAAGACTCCAAAAATATGGGAATCACAAGCCGTCTGTAAACCTTTGGATTCTTTCAGTGCAATAATGATGTTTTTAGAAAATCCACCACCTTGGAGGACTTTGAGTCAAGAATTGACGCCGCATAGTGATTTTCTAATACGAAATTCAGAGGTAATTGCAGCTTCTGATTCGGAAAATAATCCAGAAAAAATTCCAGCATTTTGTCATTTTGACCCAGACAGAGCAATAGTGAAACGACATGCCTCCAAGAGCTTACCCAAGACATTGGTGTGCCACGATATGGCCAATGGATATCACGATGACTGGTACGACTAATTTGTATTCTATAATAATATACTAGATGTTCAGTTTGACTGGCGTTTTGTTAGGTCTGTGGTCACTGCTCCGCTCCCGTGGACCATAGTGTGATATAATTTAGCTAATGATGTACCAAAAATGTGGCGGTTTATTAGAGAAAAATATTTTAAAATTGGTTCAGTAATACCAGAGATTTGCCTCACAAACTGTATAAAATTGGTATAGAATAAATAATTGGTATAGTACCAAATTTCTAAATTGCAATTTGTTTTTAAAGTTTTGCACCAAATTAGGTATATTAACCTTCTTTGAACCTGCTGAAATTTTGTGTTCTTAGTATAAAAATCATTGCAAGTTGAAAAGTTTGTAAAGAACTAAGTTCTAAATTTATTACTTGAAGTCTCTAAATTGTGCTGTATCTGTAAAGTGCTGTAAAATAACAGCTACATATAATTGTATAATTTTCAGTGCTATAGAAGGGACTACAAATTCAGAAGCGTACACATTCTACAACTGGGCCGGAATAGATATTTTCTGCTACTTCAGCCACCACTTGGTTACCATACCTCCTGTTGGCTGGATCAATGTTGGACATGCTCATGGAGTTAAAGTTATTGGTATGATGTCTGATTACATGCTTTAAAATATTAATACAATATTGTATGGACTTCGAAAGAGACTTAGACCTCTGAGTTTGTTTCGGATGTTTCTTCTTAGATTAGTCCAGCTAGGAGACACAGGCTCCATTGTTCGATTAAAATAGCATTCACAAAAATTACATGTAAAAGTGTAATTTTTTACCTATTTACAAAATAAAAGTTTAATTTGTTTA
Source organism: Athetis lepigone (assembly GCA_033675125.1). NCBI lineage: Eukaryota > Metazoa > Arthropoda > Insecta > Lepidoptera > Noctuidae > Athetis > Athetis lepigone. Next base: position 21,533,843 of record CM066236.1, read on the forward strand.
AGTTTTGTTTTTGTAGGAATGTATAACAGTCAGTTTGTCAAGTATCGACCATGGTTTTGGACATGTAAGAAAAATAACAGTAGTAATACATAATTATAATGAAGGAAAGGGACCATTATCAGAGCTAAGCAGGCTTAACAAGTTAACAGGCAATTGTCTACCAAAAATGAAAATAAATAACCTACCTTCCCATACTTGTGGCCCAACATATTTACATTTAGCCAGTATTTTAACCTTTCAACTACCAAGCGACAGCCGGCTGTCGGGCTGCTATTATCTTTCTATTGTGTTTCGAATCACGTGTGTTCGAAGGTTTAAATAATAATGTTTAAAAGCAATATTTTTAGAATTTTTTTTTGTTGTTTCATTGGTGGAGGTATCAAATAAGCTTGCCCCCCATCTCCTAAAAGTTAGATAAAATGATTCTTATTATATTATTTTATAAATAAAATTCTATTTTGTCAGGAACTGTGATAACGGAGCATGCGCAGGGTACTACATTCTGGGACGAGGTGCTTGTTTCGGAGACCCAATATCTGACCTTAGCCAGTGCACTGGTCGCCATTGCTAAATCATTCAAGTTCGATGGCTATCTTCTGAACATTGAAAATAAGGTATTTTTTCTTATGTTATTATTATGTTTTGGATTTATATTTATTTATATCCGAAGTTACTTAACTTTATATAAATAATACATCCATTTCTTTATAGATAATACTGATAATAGCCCTTTGATGTAAGTTGTTTATTATTATGATTCCAATAATTCCTTCTCCCTAAAATCAAAGATAAGGGGCAGGTAAGAAAATTGAAATTGAAATCGCCTGGAGGACACGGTCGAGCACACGGTGGAGGTGTGCCCCGCATGGGCGGACCATAGACGTGTCCTCGTAGAGGCGATCGGTGGCGGTGACCTCTCGCGCCCAGCGCTGGTTCAGGCCATGCTGCGGGGCGAGACGGAATGGGATGCCGTCGCCTCCTTCTGCGAAGCAGTTACGCTAGTGAAGGAAGCGGCGGCGCGCGAGAGGCAACGACGAGCCTCTCGCCCCGAGCGAAGACGTCGAGAGTCGCAAGACGACTACCGGCCACCGTAGGCGCGGTTCTGCGGATGGCGAGCGATGGGTAGCTCGCCGCCCGGCTAGGACCAGGACCGCGTAGACGGCGCGTTTTGTTCCACGCGCGCCTCAAAGAGAAGGAGTCAGCACAGGAAGGGGCCCAACAAGGCCAACGCCTGCCGGGGTTGCGGAATGTTATGTTTATAACAGTTACCGTGACCCTGGAACATAAAAGGCAATCGAAGGAACATGAGTGGGTTTTAGTCAGTAAGAGTCTGACACGCCCTCCCGTCGCACCCAGGACGGGAGCAGTCATTGGATGATTTCCCACACACCAAAAAAAAAAAAAAAAAGGTAAGAAAATTTATAACGTCGGCCCAGCAATATTGCCGAAGGTAAAATATGTAAAATTCGAGATGGCGGTGACGAGTATTTATAAAATACTAGCTTTTGCCCGCGGCTTCGCTCGCGTTAAAAAGAGACATAAAGTAGCCTATGTTACTCTCCATCCCTTCAACTATGTCCACTCAAAAAATCACGTCAATTCGTCGCTCCGTTTTGCCGTGAAAGAAAGACAAACATACAGACAGACAGACAGACACACTTTCCCATTTATAATATTAGTATGGACTAGCTTTTGCCCGCGACTTCGTCCGCGTGGATTAATAGTTCCAGTTCCCGGGGGATTTCCGGGATGAAAACTATCCTATGTCCTTTCTCTGGTCCCAGACTATATCTCTACCAAATTTCATTCAAATCGGTTCAGTGGTTTAGGCGTGAAGAAGAGACAGACAGTCAGACAGACAGACAGAGTTACTTTCGCATTTATAATATTAGTACGGATTTGTTATGTGTGATTGTCGAGATATTCGGGTGCGCTGATGCTGAATGAAATAGTCGTATTAAAATTTCTACGCAATGGTCTGGAGCAAAAAGTTCGCGCATAGGAATTCGCAAAATTTCACTTCACGGAAAGGACCCTTCGAGCAAGTGATTATTGCGAGATAGACTTGTCCTACAAGTCTATCTCGCAATAATCACTTGCTCCACCTGCAGTCCTGCAGTGTTGTCCTACACCCCTACATACAGTCCTGCTCGTTGCAGGTATCTCGTCCGGGGGAGCTGCTGAAGTTCGTGCGCCACCTGCACCGCATGCTGCACGACGAGCTTCCACACGCGACTCTCATCTGGTACGACAGCGTCACGGAAAAAGGAAAACTCAACTGGCAGAATTCACTCAATGATAAGAATAAGTGAGTAGAACGCTCACTTATTGCAGTTATTTGAGAAAAGTTAATCGAAATAATCTGTAATGTTATAGTTGCTTTCTACAAAATTTAGTTTTGACCTTTCGATGACCAAGCGACCTGTTACTTTTATTTTTTATTGTCTCATGTGCCCGAAAGTTTAATGCAGCTTTTAAATCTTTAAAGGGGTAAGTTTTGAGTTAATAGTTGGAATAAGTAAATGAAAACGGTTAAAGACATACATATTGGGCTTAATGTATTAATAAATGGATGGAGCAGAGAAAAAGAACAATCGTGTTCGGCGACTTTAATATTGATCTCCGTAATGCGGACAACCACGGCACTAAATACTTGAATGAAATCAAAGGAAATGGATATCAAATATTGAACAAAATTAATAGCCAATACAGTACTCGCGAAACTTCTACTACAAAATCGATACTAGATCACGTTTGTACAAACATCAGTAACCACTCATTTAACTTCTCCATAATCGAATCATGTTTGTCCGACCATAAACAAATATATTTGGAAATAGGCAGCCTAGAACCACAAATAAACAAAAGAATACAATACAAAGCCATCAATTATGAAAAGTTATACAGCGACGCACTAACAGAAAATTACAAGAATGAAGAAAATGATTACTACCACCTCGAGCACTTTATCATAAAACACATAAATAACAACAAAATCGAAAAAACTAAAATTTTGAACCCACCTCAAAGCGACTGGATAAATCGAAGTATTCTTGATGCAGTGAACCTACGTAACAACCTATGGCAACAGACAAAATCACACCCAAAAGACGGAAACAAACAAAAAACCTTTTACAAACAACGCGACGCAGTGGCAAACCTGATCAAGACTCACAAGAAAAAATACTATCACGATCTTTTCTACAACAACAACAATCAACCAAAAAAGATGTGGGAACTTATTAATAACCTAGCTTTAAATAAAATCAAAGAAAGCAGTGCTCCTCCGAAACTAGTGTCGAGCTCGGGACCTGTAACGGAAGGTAACTCTATATGTAATTTATTTAACTCATTTTTCTCTTCAATAGGCGAAGAATTAGCTAACGAAATACCCGATATATATCACACAAACGACGGTAACACTCTTATGTACGAACACAACCATTCACACGACGTAACTCTGAGTAAATTCACTCATTGTACTGAAGATGAAATTTCGAAAATAATTAACGGCCTGGACAACAATACAAGCACTGGGTTAGATGGTATCAGCACCAAGGCGATCAAATGCCTCAAAAATATAATTGTTCCGAAACTTACGAACTGCATAAACGAATGTCTGATGCGCGGCACTTTTCCGGACACACTTAAGATTGCCAAGGTCAGCCCTATCTTTAAATCGGGAAGTACGACTGATCCAGGTAACTACAGGCCAGTCTCGGTTTTACCGGTATTATCAAAAATTTTTGAGCGCGTTTTGTACAGCCGCCTAAATACATACCTTCTTGAGAAAAAATTCCTAATCGACGAACAATACGGCTTCCGGTCAAAATCTAGCACTCTAACAGCTACAGTAGACTTGGTAACTAAAATAAAAACGCACATAGATGAAAGGGATGTTGTATTAGGGGTATTTATTGATTTAAAAAAAGCATTCGACACAGTATGTCACCGCAAACTTCTCCAAAAATTAAACAACATAGGGGTCGTAGATACAGCCTTAGAAATGTTTACATCTTATTTACAAAATAGAAAACAAGTAGTCAAAATAGATAAATTTACAAGTTCTACTAAAAATGTACCATACGGCTGTCCTCAAGGCTCAATTTTAAGTCCGTTACTCTTCTTAATCTATATAAATAATATAAACAAAATAGGGTTAACCGGCCACCTAACTTTATACGCGGACGACACATGCCTCTTTTATTTTGATAAATGCATTCATAACTGTATAACCAATGCGCAAAAAGATCTTGACGCACTCAGTGAGTGGCTCAAATACAATCTATTAACAATAAATACCTCGAAAACAACATACATGATTTTTACCGCAAAAAATAAACCATTACCAGATTTCCTGCCACTAACTATAAACAATGACATAATAAAAAGATCAAGTCACGAAAAATATCTCGGTCTGAGGGTAGACGACAAATTAACGTGGAAACGGCACATCGAACATCTAAAAACAAAATTAATGTCATTACTAGCATCACTACGTAAAATCTCAAATTGTATTCCAAGGAAAATACGTACTATAATTTATAACTCATTGGTAAAATCACATCTCGAATACCTTATTGAAATATGGGGATCCGCCGCGAAAACTATCCTGATGCCTTTACAAAGAACCCAAAACAAAATTATAAAAACCTTGTATCATTATCACTACCTTACTCCAACAAAAACAATATTTAAAAAAACTAAATTGTTAAATCTCACACAGCTATACACATACGGTACCTGCCTACTAATAAAAAAAATCATAACAAATAGCATACAATCAAATTTACAATTACACAAAAAAACAATATCGCACAACCTAAGAAATAAAAATAAACTACATCGGAGACAAGCTCGGACAAACTACGGTAAAAAAACCATATTGTTCGAAGGAGCACAGCTGTTTAACGACCTACCAAATAACATAAAAGATTGTGATAGTATCAATATATTTAAAAGAAAACTGAGAAATCATGTTTGTGAAATGTAATTGGTTATACCGCAGAACAAGGCATATCTACTTAATTATTTATTTGTATAACTTCACCAACACGCAACGAAGGCAAAAATGTATTTATTTAGATGTAAATTCTTTGTATCTCATTGTAAGTGAACCTACTGTTCTTATGAGAATAAATTCTTTAAACCTAAACCTAATAAATCTAATTCTGTTCATTTTTGTATCTGATAATTATTGAGCAATTTTTGGTACAGTTCTGCCATTGTTTGTCTTTCTCTACGTGACGTACGGTGCGTGGTCGCAGGGTGTTCTTCGACGCATGCGACGGGCTGTTCACGAACTACTCGTGGTCGCCCGACGACGTGGCCGCCAGCGCCGCGCTGGCCGGCGCGCGCCTCGCCGACCTCTACATCGGCATCGACGTGTGGGGGCGGAACTTCTTCGGCGGCGGACAGTTTAACACTGCTGAGGTACTAAATCCATTATCTTATCTGACCATAAATGTACAAAGTGGATTCGTGTTGGTGCTGTTTTAAAAAACTTTATTGTTTAATTTAAAACATGTTGTCGATGTCATAATGATACAATCGTTAGTCAGGTCAAAGTTCAACCATTAGTGCTATTCTAAACAGAATGTAAAGTATCACATCAAAAGTCATCTCGCAAATCCTTATTACGCTTGTAATCGTTATGGTATTCTCAACATAAAATCTAGGCCGAATGAGGTGAAATGAGTTTCAAAAATACTAGTGACTTGAAAACGCCAAATACTCACATGGAGTAAACTTCTCATTTCTGTCATTACATTTTAAGATTACAAAATTTTAATTTCACCTGTGATGAGATCTCACCGTGTATTCAGAAGTAATTTTGCGTAATGAACGTTCAAAATAGCATACTGTACGTAAAGAGAGGTACTTGTCTATTGTCGTCGTCGTCGTTGCGCACACAGTATCAAGTAAGTGGTAACTAGCAACAGGTAACCAGTAACTGGTAACTAGCAACAAGTAACTAGCAACTGGTAACCAGTGCAACTTGTAACAAGTAACTAGCAACTTGTAACAAGTACCTAGTAACTGGCAACTGGTAACTAGTAACACGTGTCAGCGCAGGCAGTGAAGGTGGCGCGCGCGGCGGGCTGCAGCATCGCGCTGTTCGCTGTGGCGTGGACGCACGAGGCGCTGGCGGCGGACGAGGTGGGCGCGGCGGACGCGCTCGGCGACTACGACAAGTGGCTGCTGCGCGACCGCGCGCTGTGGGACTCGCTGTGGCCGCTGCTGCACACGCGCCTGCCCGCCCGCCTGCCCTTCCACTCCTCCTTCTGTCGCGGGTACGGCCGCAAGCGCTACCTGTACGGAGAGGTAACTCATAGCTCTCACACTTATATCATTTATTTACATTAGACCATTATGACTCACTTTGGAACGTCAATTTAGTTGCCCATTCTAATAATGTTGCTTCGTATGGAGAAAAATATTTAAAACAGTAGTCAAGAATCATCAGCCTAAATTAGGAACCCATTTGGTTTGGCTACCGTTTGGTGTGCTGTATTGTTGTTGTGATAACAATGTGTGACGCGCTTGTGCGTGCAGGTGCTGTGTCCGTCCCCGTGGTACAACCTGCGGCACCAGCAGTACCAGCCCAACGCGGCGCACGGCGCGCACGGCTACCAGCTCGCAAACCTCGCCGACGTCGCCAAGGCCAAGTCGCCCTACAAGGACAAGAAGGGCATCATGCGCATCCGCAGCTCGTACCACGAGCCGCAGCCCGAGCAGCCGCCCAGCGCCGCCGCCGAGCCCAAGAAGGAGTCCAGCAGCGACAGCGACAACAACGAGCCGGACGACGCGACGCCCGCGAGCTCGGCGCGCTCGCTGCGGGCCATGCCGAGCGCCAGCAGCACGCAGCCCTCCGTGGCCGTGGACCTGGGCCGCCAGCAGCACAAGCGGCGCTACGGGCTGGTGCGCGTGGCGGACGAGCGCGCGTGCCTGGAGCTGCACGTGGGCGACGCCTTCACGGGCGGCGCGTGCCTCATGGTGCACCCGTCCGACGCGCGCAGCCCCGAGCACCGCCACTCGCGCCTGCTCCACTGCGACTTCCGCTGCGAGCGCGCGCTCGTCGTGTGCGTGGTGACGAAGACGCTGGCGCAGCACCCGCAGCAGACGCTGAGCGTGCGGCTGGCGATGCTGAACGCGGCGGGGCAGGAGCTGCTGGTGGTGCTGGCGGGGCGGCAGCTGGCGCAGACGGAGGCGCTGGGCGCGCGCGCGGCCGGCGTGCACTACGTGTACCCGCTGCGCACGCACGAGCACGCCGCGCGCGCCCGCCTGCGCGCTCAGCTGCTGCTCACGCAGCCCGACTTCTACGTGCCCATCGACAACGCCTTCGGGTGGAACGTCCGGTGAGTTACATTCATTTTTAGGGTTCCGTAGTCAACTAGGAACCCTTATAGTTTCGCCATGTCTGTCTGTCTGTCCGTCCGTCCTCGCTTAATCTCTGTGACCGTTAGCACTAGAAAGCTGAAATTTGGTACCAATATGTATATCAACCACGCCGACAAAGTGGTAAAATAAAAATTGGAAAAAAATGTTTTATTAGGGTAGCCCCTCTATATGTAAAGAGGGAAGTGATTTTTTTTTTAATTTCAACCTTTACGTGTGATATATTGTTGGATAGGTATTTAAAAATGAAAAGGGGTTTACTAAAATCAGTTTTAGATAATGTCAATAATATCGGGAATAATCGCTCCAAAAGGAAAAATTTAAGCGTCCCCCCCCCTCTAACTTTTGGCCCGTAGGTTTAAAAAATATGAAAAAAATCTGGAAAGTAGAACTAGTATAAGTTCTTTCTAGGAAAATTATTTTGAACTTGATAGAAAGAACAGTTTTTGTACAAAAGAAGACAAAAAGGTTGTACAAAATAATTTCTGCGTCAACGTAACAGATAGCCTTTTTTTAACTTATAAGTGGGAACACTTATTGTGACGGACGGGAAACTACGGAACCCTACATTGAGCGTGGCCCGACACGCTCTTGGCCGGTTTTTTATTAAGCTATTGCATAGCTTCTATCGCGGGCCTTGAGCGTGGAGACCGAATCCAGAAATTCCGTAACGAAAATATTATTACCTAACACCCCCTAACCTAACACTCGGTTTTGCCATCTGTCGATGAATAGCAGAACTTTTAATGACTTTTTGAAATATCGCACTCGGGTGTCGTTTTCATGGTTTTTTGGGGTGCTTAGGTCAAATATGAGGTCGATTTGAGAATCCAAGATGGCGGCCGAGACTTTCACAATATGCATCATGGGTGTCGTTTTCATGGTTTTTTGGGGTGCTAAGGTCCAAAATGAGGTCGATTTGAGAATCCAAGATGGCGGCCGAGACTTTCACAATATGCATCATGGGTGTCGTTTTCATGGTTTTTTGGGGTGCTAAGGTCCAAAATGAGGTCGATTTGAGAATCCAAGATGGCGGCCGTGACCTTTTTCACAATACGCATCATGGGTGTCGTTTTCATGGTTTTTTGGGGTGCTAAGGTCAAATATGATGGCGATTTGAGAATCCAAGATGGCGACCTTGACTTTTTCACAATATGCATCATGGGTGTCGTTTTCATGGTTTTGTGGGGTTCTAAGGTCAAAAATGAGGTCGATTTGAGAATCCAAGATGGCGGGCGTGACCTTTTTCACTATACGCATTATGGGTGTCGTTTTCATGGTTTTTTGGGGTGCTAAGGTCAAATATGAGGTCGATTTGAGAATCCAAGATGGCGGCCTTGACTTTTCACAATATGCATCATGGGTGTCGTTTCCATGGTTTTTTGGGGTGCTAAGGTCAAAAATGAGGTCGATTCGGGAATCCAAGATGGCGGCCGTGACCTTTCTCACAATATTCATCATTGATGTCGTTTTCATGGTTTTATGGTGTGCAAAGGTCAAAAATGAGATCGATTTGGAAATCCAAGATGGCGGGCGTGACCTTTCTCACAATATGCATCATGGGTGTCTGCTGGTTTCAATGGGCCTGTTGGTCTAGTGGTTATTGGCTCTGACTAAGCCGGAGGAAACAATAGCTTTACCGCGGCAGTCTCCGAGTGCCACACGTCTTTTTTTATACAAATATTATTTACACTGTGTGCAAGCATTAAAGCTTAAACCTAAAAACACAAAAACTAAAGATAAAAAGATATATTAATTGCTTAAAGTTGAATTAAGGACAATGTAGGGACACATGTATGTATGTAAGGCAGAGTGCAAGGTTAGCAAATTGTATGCGCGCGTGAAGTATGAATTGGAACGACCAGTTACTGCGCACTGGTCCGGGCGAACGGCCCTCTCTCTCAGGGATCACGCGAAATATATTCGGTCAATACAACCCGATTTTCATTGACCTCTGAACCCCGATCCAGAAGGAGCAGTGCTCGAACAGGGATTACCGTGGACACTCACACGTGTTGTATAATCCCTAAAACAATATATCTATCTATATAGTCTTGTATTTTACAAATGATTTACATATTAAACTCTACTATGTAGATTGTAGAGGCATTTCTTCAACAGGAATTGCAGGCTTGCTTACAATTTGCCTTTTAATTCAAGTGGTTGTCATGCTCGCTCAAAAGTCTCGCTGATGGTGGCGGGTGCGTTGGATCATTCGGTTCCCTTCAAAATGGTTGAGCTGGATGGTGCTGATGTCACGCGTCATGCTCGTGAACGGGCGCTGTCAGTTGAGATCGGTCAACTCTTAACTGCCATGACTTTTTTATTATTATTTTTTAATCATTTATTGTTTTTTTTTTGTTATTTACTTACATTGTTTTCACATATAGAAGCACAAAAATGAATGTAACCAAGTTTTTTGTAAAACATGATTTTTTTAAAAAGAGTGTCCGTGGAGTTTCTTGCCTGTTCTTCTCCATAGAGATCTACGTTTTGGAACAGGCAATTAGCGTCACTTTTCTGACTGACCGACCGACTCTTTGACAATTCATAAGTGCCTATAAATGGTCTAAGTGAAATAAATGCCTTGAATTTTGAATTTTTTTTTTTATTTTTTTTGGTAACCAATATTTTTTATGTCTGGTACTGTCGATAGCGTTACTCGCGCTGTCCCGCTTTAGTAGTGACTAGGGAGCATACTACCCGTACGACTTAATTATGCATCTCTCGCTGTTGTGACGTAATGCTGTCGGAGGGGACAAGCACAGACAGGTCGTGCGGGTAGTACAATGTCTGAGTTGTTCCGGGGTTGCGGAATGTTTATAATAGTTACCGTGACCCCGGAACATAAAGGGCAACCAAAGGAACATGAGTGGGTTTTAGTCAGTAAAAATCTGACACGCCCTCCCGCCGCACCCAGGACGGAGCAGTCATTTGATGATTTCCAACACCCCAAAAAAAAAATGCGTGATTTGTTGTTGCTGTGTCAGGTACTACGAGGTGGACGTGCCGGGCGCGCGCGTGCTGTCGGTAGACTTGCGCACTGGAGTGGAGGCGGGGCCCATCCTGCTGGGACACTTTGGCATCGCGAGCAAGACGTGAGTCTCTACTCTACTTTATATTATACTAGTTCCTTCTCGTGAACGTCGAACTGTCATTAACTATTTTACCCCTTTAGGCGGGTTTTAGTCTTACGCTGACGGCAAATGCACCGTCAGCGCTGATGACCGAGATATATGAACTTCTAGGAAGCGTTTTTGAATGATGCGCGCACGGTGGTAGCCTCGGCGCTGACAAACTACGCGTTGAGCTATCAGCGGTGACGGTGAGCGTGAGACCAAAATAAGCCTAAGGGGTGAAATTTCCAAAAATCCTTTCTTACTCGACTTTTCACAAAGAACACAATCTCCAAGTTTCATATCGATAGGACCAGCGGTTTAGGCTGTGCGTTGATATTATATCAAATTACAAAATCAGTTAATTTTTTTGTTTAATGTTAGTTTTTATGACTTACTTGTAGAGGACGCTGATGAGATTATCTTTGCTTTGTTTAAACGTTCTAATCTCTGTAAATAAACGGATTGTATTTTAAATACAAAATTATAATCCTCTAATACTTTATTTATTTATTTATTTAATTATGGACAACCAGTAGCTGTTACATTATTTCTTACATCTAAACATTAAATACATGGAAACAAAGTTTAATGTACAGCACTTTAAGGTGTCACAACATGCACGAATATAATTGTAGTGACACAAGAAAAGACAGAACATAATTGAAAAATAAAATAAAAATAATATGAACATAAACATTGAAGAAATGACAATTTTAAATCAAAATAAAATAAGATAAGTAGTTATAGATATCACAGACAAAATTGCATATCTTGTCTGTGACATCCACAACCCAACCAAAGATTATGAAAATTCAGTTCTCTTAAAAATCTCTAACACATTTTTTTTGAATACAGGCAATGTATCTTTGAAGATATCCACCTCCTCACTAATACTATTATAAGTTTTTGCGAGTCGAGATATGGCAGAAAATTGTTTGAGGTTTGTTCTGGCAGATGGAAACAACTTTAGAGCCAAGGTCCCATAACTAGAAAATAGTGCTTCTATCTGAAGCTTTTCAAATAGGTAATGGCGCCAATTCTCTTGTACACAAACTTCACTAAATTTAAATTAAATGCATCTTTCTCTTTCCATTTATTAAAGAAAAGGACAGACAATACATTTTAGTTGAATCCAGTCAAATTAGACAGCGCCTGAAGTAAATCGACGTATTTTTAGTCGCCATGTTTTTAATCGCGTCAAAAATTTGTATGGAGTCAGGACTTAACTAATATTTTATCTTCTGTCCTTTTCTTAAAAAAATTGAAACTTTCGCATTTAACTTAAATTTATTCTAGTTTGTTAATAAGAGAATCGGCACCATTACCTCTAACATTATACTAATCCCGAAACATGGTTGAACAGTAGTTCTGAAGCGACGTCGAGCGCGTCCGTGACCTTCAGCTTCCCCACCGACCGCTGTGTCACTCAGTGAGCATTCGCTCCAGGAGCACTGGAGCCCAAGGTTCACTACCCCGTCCTAGTTACAATCATAACAATAGATAGAGTATTGTTGTTTTATTAACCCGTATACTGCCGAAGTAGAGATCTGTCTGCTATAAAAGATGAAATAATTTAAAATAGCACTATTTTGGTATTGTGTAAAATCATAGTTTCTCTAAGTTTAATTCTATTCTGGCTTTGATCAAAAGACTATTTTACAGAGTTGATGTATATAGCCCCACGTGTATTGTAGAACATTAGTGCTGTAATCTTTATTATACTTTGACTTTTAAACCCATTGTATTACATTTGTATTTACATACGAGTCAATTTTACAAAATGAACCAACATGACAATTTTTTGTTAAAATTTCAAAGTTTTTATTTATTTATTTATTTATTACACTATGGAAGACTTACAGCTATACAAAAAAAAAAAAAAAGTTGGAAGTTTACTTTTCTGATATCATGTCATTTGGCTATAGATGGGTTATTGCGAGACTTTGGACAAATGTTATAAATAAATACAGGAAAACTTTTTGGCATCTGTTGAGAATTTTCAGAACTACTCATTTCTTGATCTGACACTGCTGTTTTAGTGCAGTTTTCAGGATTAAAACCAACGAAGGTTTAAGATTAAAGAGCGAGACCCTTTGGGTGATTGCAATTTAAGTCCCGAGACGGTAATCCGTTACAATCAATAACCTTACTTGTTACTACTCGATGACAATATTTGTTTTTGTTCACAGCTACACGTAATGAAGCCTGGAGTTCTCCTCGCGAGTCAGACGACGACGACAAGTATTATTTATATTTTTGATACTTACAACACGACCATGTACATTAAACCTTTATGAAATTATGAAACGTTATTCAAATTGTATGTAATACGAATTTATATTTACAATGTGCAAATGTACAATAAATATTTTTATGCAGTTATACTTTTTTGTTTCGGTTATTTCTAGTCCCTTAGTACATATTTTTACGCTTGAATCTTTAAACTACGAAACGTAGGTGCTAAACGGATTTTAATGCGGTCTTCATTAATATAACAGTGTTTCAAAAGGAAGGTATATAAATGTATATTAAAATTACATTTTAGTACAGAAAAGACGAGATTTTCATGGATTTGTGAAAATAAATCTTATGAAAAAGTAAATTGTACAATAACCCGTTGAGGGAGCTTATAATGTTTTCTCACTCACTCACTAACCAAGTTATGATCTTTGATTAACGGAATTTTCTCTAAAAACACAAGTTATACCTATCTATCATGGCCAACCTATCCAAAGATAAGAAACACTTGTAATCAGTCTGATAAGACGTGCACTGTAAACAGAATGTTGATAGTGGAAAGTGGAGCAAGTTCAAGCTGTTATTTATTTATTTATGTAGAATTATCAACGCTTCCTCTATAATTAATAATAATTAGCATCAGCCTTACATAGTCGGTAATGTAAATATTCACTTATAACCAAATAGGAAGGACAGTAAGCATCGATCAGTAAACCATGTTTTGGTCATGGCGATTGAGATTCGATCTCAATATCCCGTCAATAATCTTGGTTAGTTTGACTTGCAGTTGGCTTCTGACTAACTACAACGAATGACAAAGATCTATGAATTATATTCAGTGATGCCGTAGGTCCTTTATAAACTTCGAAAGTACTTAGGAATCAATAAAGTTAGTTGCTCGTTTACGACCCTCAACCTAAAGCAACAAAGGCGGGCACTTTAACCACTGGGCAGTCACCCATAGTCGCCTATAGACAACATCCGCATTCCAAAAAGCTCTTTAGCTTTCAGATGAGGATGAAAAGTAGAGTATAGTAAGTAGCGACCCCACGAACCTTAGCACTCGGGAGAAGACTAGTCTTTCTCTTTAGCTTGCCTAATTAGCGGGTTGGAGTGACCATTGAAGAGGAGCACAGCTCCTACCTACTCTCTCGTGCTATGCTTAGTCAATTTGATTGGAAATTCAGTAACGTGGTCGAGGGGAAGAAAGGATCCTCCGGGATGTCCTGATAGCTAACCTTCCACTTCTAAAGCACCATGACATCAGCTACGCAACGCATGCATGTTTTTAAGCAAATGAAAGATACTTATCTTTAGAGGTAGCGTATGTTTCCTTTGTCGTTACGTTACTATGTAATAGCGACTGTATTCAGGAGCTTTCCTAAAGCTTTTCAGTAAATGATCCTAGACTGTGAAGGTCCAAGAGATTCCCAGAGGGTCATGGCCATTCGCATGGTGCGGGGATACCGCACGGTCTCCTGTGAGGCGGCATGCCTCCTTGCCGGCGTCCCGCCGTGGGATCTGGAGGCAACAGTCCTTGCACACACGTACGAGTGGCGCGTGGAAGTGCAACGCCGGGGTGAAGTCCCGATGCCGCGGGTTATCGCGGCACGGCTCACGGAGCTCCGGCGAGATCTCATGGCGGAATGGAGACGACGACTGTCGCAACCTAGTGCTGGGCACGCCGTTATAGCGGCGGTAAGACCCCTCTTTGAGGAGTGGCTGGAGAGGCGTCATGGCACTCTCACGTTTCGCTTGACACAGGTCCTCACCGGACATGGTCAGTTCGGGAGGTTCCTGTGTCGGATTCGGGCGGAAGCGACGCCTGGGTGTCACCACTGCAGTAACGGTCGCCTGGAGGACACGGTCGAGCATACAGTGGAGGTGTGCCGCGCATGGGCGGAGCATCGGCGTGTCCTCGTAGAGGCGATCGGCGGCGGTGACCTCTCGCGCCCGGCGCTGGTTCAGGCCATGCTTCGGGGCGAGACGGAATGGGATGCCGTCGCCTCCTTCTGCGAAGCAGTTATGCTAGTGAAGGAGGCGGCGGCGCGCGAGAGGCAACGACGAGCCTCTCGCCCCGGACTAAGACCCAGGCGAAGACGTCGAGAGTCGCAAGACGACTACCGGCCACCGTAGGCGCGGTTCTGCGGATGGCGAGCGATGGGTAGCTCGCCGCCCGGCTAGGACCAGGACCGCGTAGACGGCGCGTTTTGTTCCACGCGCGCCTCAAAGAGAAGGAGTCAGCACAGGAAGGGGCCCAACAGGGCCAACGCCTGCCCGGGTTGCGGAATGTTTATAACAGTTACCGTGACCCTGGAACATAAAGGGCAATCGAAGGAACATGAGTGGGTTTTAGTCAGTAAGAGTCTGACACGCCCTCCCGCCGCACCCAGGGCGGGAGCAGTCACTGGAAAATTTCCCACTCACCAAAAAAAAAAAAAAGGTCCAAGAGATAGATGACAGGGGTTCCATGTAAAACACTGGTTATTTCAACGACGCCTGCCGACGCTACTGAGTTGTAAGTATCTTGTACATGTTATTTAATCACTTGAAACATTTTTTATATAAAAGAAGATGATAAAACAATCTATCTGATGCATTCCATTGCTAACCCGCCGACTACCCTCTATCTATCGGTTCTTATATTTTTTTCTAATAATTGACGGTACTTTCGGGTTTTTGTGTTAAGTGTTCATTTTAATCAATTTACATTATCAGGGTTACTTGATAGGAATCCACAAGCTAATAACTATTTAATATAAATAAGGCATGTGTCAGCTACCTAGAAGTCAGCGCCTAGTGCTTGTGTACAATACAAAGTGATAATTATTGAAAAACAATTGAAAGCACAACAGGCAAGCTGCTGCAGGTGAGTCTCGCACGTAACAAAATATCAACGAAATTTAAAGAAGAATCACCATCAAATCATTTATTTGCTTGAATATTGTTGTATGGTGAAAGTTCTTTTAAATCTTCGAACACACGTGATTCGCATTCGAGACGCAAGGTTAAACCATATCCTACATAAACAGATGTGCAAATATAAATGTTGGTATTAAAAATGTTTCTGAGATTCTCACTCACTCACTCATTTATTGAGTTACTCCAAAATTATTAATTATTAATGAAATTAGATCATGGTATTATTTCATTAGTCATCATTACATGAATATAAAAAATATATTCTAGTTATCATTTCAATGATATCCTTCGTACTCACGTGATTTGAGACACAATAGAAAGACGATAGCAGCCCGACAGCCGGCTGTCGGTTAGTCATTGAAAAGATCGATCAAAAACTACCATTTCAATAAATACGTTTTGCTAAAAGTCTTTGAATACTGAATGCAATTCTCTATACTTACGTAATTATCGATTTCCTTGAAGTAATAACGCGTTCAAAAGAAGCATTTATATGTATGTATTTAAAAATTATATAAGTACCTATGTATATCAGTTGTCTTGTTACCATAACACAGAACCAGTTACCATAACACATAGCAGAGCTTAACTTGGGATGAGATGACCGTGTGTGAGTTATCCCAGTATATTTATTTAGACATTGTAGTGGCTATTTCTTTCCAATGCGTAACTACGAAAAAAATTTATGATTGCTCTTGGACAAGTTCTGATTTTGGCTTAATACAAGTAATATTCAAGTTGTGTGGCCAGTGGGTCGGTAAATTATACAGATTTATCAATGATGCTTAATCGCTATTTAACTGTGCGAACTATTGAACTCAAGGTCAGTTTCCTAAATAAAAAAGTTCTAAGACAACAAAATTAGATGACTACAGGTGTTCAGAATAAGGACGTCATACCGAGTAGTCGCGTATCGCGCCAGTTTATAAAACTAACATAACGAGTGACATATTTCAATGTTAATCATACCAGAAACTGAGTACAATTTAAAAACAGATTGTCAAGTATTGTTAGCTAAGTAAATAAGCTGTTTACAATTGACAAACTACGTGTGTTTAGACAAGTGTGGGATACCGCCTCTAACGCGTTTATAACGGACTAGTGTATTTACTTAAAAAAGGCATTTACAGCCAAAATATTAGTGTGAATTCACGTCAACATTTTCTTTTCTAAGTGAATTATTCAACAATTGCTACCGGAAGAGACCATTACACTTGTGAACAACAAACAGTAAGTTTATCAATTTCATTATTCCAAATTCGTCACTATGTCATAAAAAATAGCGAATTGCTTTCAAATCACTGCCAAATCGTAAATATAAAATTAACGGACTTTATTGGCTTTTTTTGGAAACCCAGGGAAACCCATATTGGCCATATTCACGCAAATGCACTGAACATTCACCCCACACGAATCTGCGCAACTGGGACGCGGGAGGTCTTACTCTCAAAATAGATATTTGTAGGTCTACCATTGGAGGTGCTGAACCAGACCTTTCTGTAGTACTTAGATAAGGAAATTAAAGCATACAACCGAAGAAGTATCAAAAGCATTTTTATTCTTAACTAGCTTTTGCCCGCGACTTCGTCCGCGTAGAATAATAGTTCCCGTTCCCGGGAGATTTTCGAGATGAAAACTGTCCTATGTCCTTTCTCGGGTCCCAGACTATATCTGTACCAAATTTCATTCAAATTGGTTCAGTGGTTTAGACGTGAAGAAGAGACAGACAGACAGAGTTACTTTCGCATTTATAATATTAGTACGGAAGTGTGGATTTGTTATTACCCGATTTAAAAAAAAGGACTCTCTATGTGTAATTCAAAGACCTGCTGCCGGGCCCGATTAGGTAAATTGTATTTTTGTATATAGGGTGTCCCACGGCTATGCCACATGGAGGGAAAGTACCTTAAATCTTGTAGCTAGAACATTTTACTGAAAGAAGACATTACCTGAATTTTAAAAACAATTTAAATTGCATTCATAGATTTTTAAATAATTAAATAGTTGGGCCGGGAATCGAACTTGTTCCACGAGAAAAAATAATCACCCTGTAGTTTTATCATACCGTTTGAAAGGTTTCATCATAAGGATAATTTTTTGCTAAATAACATAGTGTCACAAATAAAAGGAAGACCGTGAATTTTAACATTTTTAATACAAAATTAGTCAATTTTTCAAATGCTCAAAACAAGTCCCTTCTTCTTGAATACAAAGTGAGAACTTTGATTATTTCGTTTCCTAACGATTTTTTGGTCTCCACCACAACAGTGGTGGATACTTATTTATTTAAATGATGCGTACTACTCAAGTGGGTAGATTAATTAGTAACTAATAAGTAGTTATGATTGTCAATTGTATGTCCTTACGGCAATGTAAGCTTTTAACTTATCAGAACAAAATTTTACATCAAATGTTAAAATTCACGGTCTTCCTTTTATTTGTGACACTATGTTATTTAGCAAAAAAATATCCTTATGATGAAACCTTTCAAACGGTATGATAAAACTACAGGATGATTATTTTTTCTCGTGGAACAAGTTCGATTCCCGGCCCAACTATTTAATTATTTAAAAATCTATGAATGCAATTTAAATTGTTTTTAAAATTCAGGTAATATCTTCTTTCAGTAAAATGTTCTATCTACAAGATTTAAGGTACTTTCCCTCCATGTGGCATAGCCGTGGGACACCCTGTATATGGGCAAGGTTTTGCGGATGGTTTCACAAAATCTAAGTTTGATGACTATGTCTATGAGAAGTAGGATCTTTCGAATTGAATACCAGCACTACACAACTCAAAGGGTATTCCCATGAGACAGTAGAAATTGATAGTGTAGGACAACTGAAAAAAAATGTTACGATAACGGCCATACACAAAATATCGGTACTACACCTAGTTGACATTAAATAAAAGTCTTGTACGTTTTTGTATCTCGGGACCCTGAGGTCCCGGATCTTTGGAAGGCGTACGAGGGGCCGAAGCCAACCCGCAGAGGCCCCTTGAGGATAATTTTTATGTGGAATGGGACACCAACCGGCAATTATCCCTATATTCACCAATCAAGTGCACCAAAGGTCAACCCCCGGTTAGTGGTGGTCTATTGCAGGTCATGGAATAAAGAAAATATTGGACTATGGGTTTGGGTTGCTAAGATGGATTAATTATCTTCGGCTATTGAATGGCTATGGCCCCCGCCTGACCAATGCTTGTAAACACGGATAAAAAGGCGAGGAGTGACTTGCACACTCAGTAAATGGGCCCCCGAAAACGGCCGCTAGCACATAGTGACGTAGCGAAAAGTCTTGTTATTATTATATAATTCGTATTAAATAAAAGTAGTCCTGGTCTACTATATACTTTCAAATTTAAGATTTGGTGTAAGTTATATTCTGTGATAGATACACAATGAGAACTGAGCGCTGCTACCTCAGGGACATGTAAGTATAAAGTCTTTACAAAACAAACAGTTGCACGCCATTATACACAAGGAGCCTAACATTTTATTTACTCGTAAAGTGAGTTTTATTACAGAGTTTTTTGATACATGATGATGAAGCAAAATACCAGCACACGCTAAACTGGCTTCAAAGTTTGAATTTTGAAGAAGTTCATTCGCGCACCATTTCCAATTAACCTTTGACTGCAATCATCAGTGATTATGAAATCTGACATGTGTTGAAAAACGTTGTTTGGCACACGCGAACATAATATTATTAATGTTACGCTCAAGTTTCGAGGCTCCATTATGCCCTCACTTACAAATTCAAATCTATCTGAGGCGAATAACTAACTTAGCTCACTTATATCATGTACATAAAATAAGAAAGAACTATATTTCTTATTTTATTTAATTTTATTTAATTATTTTTTATTCGTGATTTGAGCAATCTGTTGCAAATATATTTTTTTTAACACTGATTTGTTACCATAAACGACCCACCACCACGACACCAGAAAACGACGTAAGAAATTAATGCTTGTTGCAAAAGACAACTGTACTGTTGTTTATCTTCTCGCCTGAAACAAGATTAGGTAACTAGATGCATAGTTGTACTTGTTTGAAAAAATGATAAGGTGCAACTGTTTAAATAATTAGAAATTACCGTGTCGGCGTGGACACGGCAGATTTCATCCAGGGACACCCTGTATGTATGCACAGTAAACTATCTTTTTCAGTCTTTGAAAACAGCTATAAACCTGTAATGAACACTTTTTATCGTTCAAAGTGCATCGACCGTCGACGATTGTTTCGCGACATTGAGCACCTTCCGATATCACATAAAAACAGGATAGCAGAACACTAACTTTTATAATTAAGTAGGCCAATAGACTGTCAATACGTTGTAGCTGAACCCGACGTAGGAAACTATTTTCAAGTTAGTAAACATAACTAAATAAAAAAGTAAAAAAAAAATACATGTTATAGTGTAATGAGAGCGCGATGATAATTAAATACTTACGCGTCTCATACCACGTTTTTATGAGCACTGAGGGTTACTAAGATATCGGTAAAAAGCCTGTTTATTTTCAAATAAATTAAACTTTTTTAAAAACTAAAATAATTTTTTTCTAACTTCTCTATTTTAAAAATAATAACAGCACATATTGTATTTACCATTCTTTACCAAGATAATTCTATGCACTGCGAAAAAGAACATGTGCGTACTCCAATTCAGTGCATTGTATACGTACCTGAGTAGTGGAACACAAGTTGAAGTCACTAAAAGAGTGTTGAGATGATAAGATGTAATTTATTTATCGCACTTGACGTTGATAAGTAAATTACATAAACCTCTCCATTTATTTGAATTTTTCTTTATTCAGCGTATATTTTTCAATCACGCAACAAGTCAATTACGTTTACCTTCAACGATCAAGCGACAGCCGGCTGTCGGGCTGCTATTGTCTTTCTATTGTGTCTCGAATCACGTGTGTTCGAAGGTTCAAATCCAAGATAATAATAATTTAAAAGTAATAGGTTGTGTAATATTTTTTAAGAAGTGTGTACACTCAGGAACAATGAGCTGCTACGCGGCAGGCGCTTGCGCCGGCTCCGGCTCGCTGGGCACGGCGGTGGCGGCCGCGCTGCAGTTCTTCGCAGCCTCGCAGTGCCTGCTGCCGGAGGCCTACCCCAAGCAGGCTGAAGTCACCAGTACGTATCCTTATTATGTATTATCTTACGCATGTTTTTGCCAACTTGTTGATCCTTACCATCCTGGTGAGTTAGACTTTCTCGTCAGGTAAAATGGTATAAGGATATTGTAATCCCAGTAGTCAAGTGTGTACGGGGCTACTCAGGGCGATAGCAGGAACCGTGGGATTTTATTTATTTATTAAAACTTTATAACATTGAACGGGGCCACCGTTTAGGCATTTTCTGTCAGTCTACCTCAGGGATGCAGATTTTGGTGGCAAAAAATCTAGGTGCCTTACCGTTTTCACCAAGCAATGTCCCAAAGCAGCAACAGAGTGATCGTGTTAAAGTAAGGTTCTCAAACCACACTGTGCAGACGGGTCGTGCTTCGACTTCATCATCGTGGGCGGCGGCACGGCGGGCTGCGCGCTGGCGGCGCGGCTGGCGCAGCTGACGCACTTCTCCGTGCTGCTCGTGGAGGCCGGCCCCGACCCGCCAGTTGAGAGCGTCGTGAGTACATCACTCCCATGGCCACGCCTGCCCTTTAACCTTCCAACAACCAAACGACAGCCGGCTGTCGGGCTGCTATTGTCTTTCTATTGTGTCTCGCATCACTTGGGTTCGAAGGCTTAACTTACTTTAGTAGTGTTTGGCACAATTATCACTGGGGTCAGAAAGTTGAAGTGGACGACAGAATGTCGTCCACTTCAACTTTCTATAGTATAAAGCTTTGAAAAATATAATTCTGTTATTACAACTATCTAGACGTCTTACAAGAAAACCTTTAGTACTATGGCCATATTTTGTAAAAGTTCTATTAATGATCTATATTAAAATACTACATACTTTGAGTAGAACCTCATTGGACCTTCTTTGATTTACCATTTAATAAGGGTTGCTGGCCTTCTTTTGTGTGAAAAAATCAAAAATGCCATTTGTACTTTTTTTTTATTTCTTATTTTTCTCAACATATAATGGCCGTAACCATTATTTTGAATATATGCCAGTTGTGACTTAAGTTTGAAGGTGAGAAAACTCTTTTCATGTTTTCATTACAATGGTAAAACCTATTTCGTATACTATGGAAGACGACAGCACTAAAAAATGGCATTCTGTTTAGTCCGTCTGATAGATCGGCCGAAAATACGGGACACGTATTATTTGCTTGATCAAATTAATAAAAAAAAATACAAAGATAAAGCGCAACAAAGTTCCGGAGTGGGGGCTTTTGACGTCACCGTCCTGCAAAAATTGTATCTTATTGTGACGTTACGCGCAACTTCAATGCACTGTATCGTCGTCATTCTTCGTTTACGAGAAAAAAGAAAAAATACGTGTCCAAAATTTTTTGATAATCTATCTGACGGACTAATTACTTTTTTTGTCGTCTCGCCTGTTATCCTACTAATATTATAAATGTCAAAGTTTGTGAGGATGTTTGTTTTCTCACGCAAAAAAATAAAGCTTTACAGTATTATCTTATCTCTATAATTCTATGGACTTTATCCAGAAACATATAATTCCAGGTTCCAGGCTTCAGAGGATCTCTGAAAGAGTCCCTCTACGACTGGAACTTCACAACACTTGACGATGGCTACGCGAGCCAGTCGTTGGCGGGCGGGCGGCAGAAGCAGCCGCGCGGCAGGATGCTGGGCGGCAGCGGCTCGCTCAACGACATGGTGTACTCGCGCGGGCACCCCGTCGACTACTACGAGTGGGCAGACATCGTCGGGGACGCCTGGAACTGGACCAACGCGCTCGAGTACTTCAAGAACACTGAACAGCTGACTGACCACAACATAGTGAACAACAGCGAACTCATGCAGTACCACGGAACGAGCGGAGAAATTGAAGTTTCCGGCTTCGACGTCCCAGACAGCCCCAGTACAAAGCTTCTAAGGGCTTTTGAAGAATTAGGTTTAGATTTGGTGGACGACATGACGTACCCTTATAAAATAGGAGCCGGAAGATTCTCGCACACCATCAGAAACGGGCGACGAGACAGCTCGACGACTGCCTTACTTAATAAAGTTCAGAGTAGCAATCTCCATGTATTGACAGATACGCTGGTCACGAAAATCTTGATAGAAAACAACACGGCTGTGGGTATACGGGGTTTGTCGAATGGAGAAGAACTGCACTTATTTGCAAAGAATGAAATTATCGTAACAGCCGGTACGTTCAACACTCCCAAGCTGTTGCTGCTGTCGGGCGTGGGGCCGGCGGCGCACCTCCACCAGCTCGGCATCGACGTGGTGCAGGACCTACCCGTGGGTGAGGGGTTCCACGACCACGTCATGGTCCTGTACTACATTGCCGCAGACAGCGGCACCTGTGTGCAAAATGAACGAGACGGAAACTTCGAAGTGATCAAATATCTATTTGATAGGTCAGGGATGTTGTCTTACTCGGACAGCATAGGTATTTACCTGCCTCAGAAGGACAAAGACCCTAACGTACCTTATTTTGCTATTTATCCTACATGCGTCCCTCAAGGGCTTTACACTTATGATGCATGCATGAGCGGGTTAGGGTACACGGATGAGACATGTACGAAGCTAGCGAAGGCGAGCGAGCAACATGAACTGATCACATTAGCGGTGGTGCTGCTAAAGCCGAAGTCGCGCGGCAGCGTGACGCTGGCCTCCACGGACCCGGCGGACGATCCTCTGATATACTCCGGTACATTCAACAATGCCGCTGACATGAAGGAGTATCCTGAAGCGGTTAAAAAGGCTCTGTCGTTGGTTAACACTACTTATTTTAAGGAGAAAGATGCTTACGTCGTCGACCTGACTCCGGAGAGGTGTGAGGGTTTGGAGGAGGAGGACAGGATACGGTGCTCGGTGCGCGAGCTGGCGATGTCGGCGTGGCACGCGGCGGGCACGTGCGCGCTGGGCGGTGTGCTGGACGCGCGGCTGCGCGTGCGTGGCGTGCGCGGCGTGCGCGTGGCCGATGCCAGCGCCATGCCGGCCGTGGTGCGCGGGAACACCAACGCGCCCGTCGTCATGATCGCCGAGCAGGCGGCGCACTTCATCAACAACGACTACAGTTAACTGACGTTATTAAACGTTTAGGTATAGTGACTACGAGTACCTGTAATGTTGACATTTGTGTTAGTTTTAAGCGAATTTCGATGATCATCTTTTCTGAGATGTGAATTTGACCAAGACAATGTCACGATTTTACTAAAATAATAATAAGTGTATGTATTTTTAAACTGAAATATACAATGAATATTTTTGAAAATTTTGACATGTTATAATAGTTGTATAATGTGAAAACTATACTTTGCCAATGTTTATATAAGTAATTTTGATATTTTCTGATAACGTACAGACTCATTATATTATAGTATTCATTGGTGACGTTGTTTGCTAAGATATAAAAGTATTATTTCGATACCACTTTAAGGTTAAAACCCCTCTGAGGCGGAGTCAAGCACAGCAGAGGGTTAATCTTTGTCTTTACATCATCATCACAAATTCTGAGTATGTGATTGGTCGATACTTGCGCGTCGCCACTTCTTTGCCCGGCTATATGCCTCGGTGGAGACGATGCTACTAAATTTACTTATTATGTGAACAGTATTGTAATTCTTTAATAATATGTGTACTATGTACTAGTATATACTAATAATTTTACATTAATAAAGGAATAAACTAATTTGTGCGCGTTTGGTATTATTTAAAAAAAAAACTTAGAAACCGAGAACATTCACAAACTAAACTAATTCTACAAACTAAACTAATTCTAAGTTAAGTGCATCTCACTCTTTCCATTTTATTAAGAAAAGGGCAGAAGATAAAATATTAGTTTAGACCAGAATCACGATTTGAAAATAGACGCACGTTGGTCAGGCTCGTAACTGGCTAGTGGAGGTCAGGTAGGCGGTCACCTCAAGCACACCATATGAAAATTAGGAATAGGCTCGAATTGTCGATTTGAATTTTTTTTTTGCCTAAAACGTTGGAGTTATATTATCTGTGTAAGTCTCTCGTTGAAGCTGCAGGTACTTGAGCAATTGAGCGCCCGGTACCGGCTGTACTAGTTAAACATTGTAAGCACACCTCTCAGTCAATACTTCTTTATGTATGTAATTACAATAACACTGTTAAAAGTTATGGGTGATATAATTGATGGTTGCTTTCCATCGTTGCGTAAGTTCGCTCACTTGCTGTATCAGGATGTATGCAGGGGTCGATGTATTGTTGCATAATGATGTTTATATTGATTCTCTGTGTGGGAAAACTGTCCGTTACCGGCTCGCTCTGTTCAGATATTTATTGGTTGGTTGCGTCTAGACTCTAGAACAGTGATTCCCAAACCTATTTTCTCTACTGCCCGCTTTGAGAATAAACGTTTTTTTAGCGCCCCCATTTTTTCACCTATTTAAAAACCACTATAACTGCAAATTCAATTAATTAATTATTGTGACCTATATATGTATATTAATGGAGAATTGTAAACGAAACTTTTACTATAACCCGCAACTTGAAACCTGAGCGCAGTAGGTAACATACAACGGCGCTTAGGTCTCAAGTTAACTCTTACGGGTTCCACCTGCCAATAAGAATGATATCATTTAGATTTCTCTATATTCAGTCTCCTAGCTAAATAAAATTACAAATCACCCCCCTCCCCCCCGGCCTCTACACAACGCCCCCATTTTTTTTCTGGGTCTCTTGCCGCCCCCCTTGAGACCTGCAGCGCCCACAAGGGGGCGTTATCGCCCACTTTGGGAAAGACTGCTCTAGAAGATGCAATTTGTTACATTCTGTGATGAATGAGGGGTCATGGTACTCTATCTTTCATATACAAATGTGTCTATAATTTTATTGAAAGTATAATGTCACTGGGCCGATGCTTAGGAGCGGTTATAAATATATTTAGTAATGGATATTAGACGGTTGACAATAGAAACATTTATAATTAAATAATCTAGCTACTCCATTGTCTTTAATGATAAGAAGGTAGCATGGTCTCTAGACTACGTCATTGTGACTGAAAGAAAAAGAAACTATGAAATTTTGAAATACAGTTACCGTTGGGATACCATTGAACTATTGGTTGCTATTATCCAATTCCCGTACATACAGGTTTAGTTTTCTGTCTAACTGTTTTTTGTGTATGTGAATTTGTATGTTTGTAAATGCATTCTAAGGAAGAGATCAATATTGTATTGCTAAAGGAAATCTGGTTGCAGGATTCTTGGAGAACCTTGATGGTTTTTCCGAGTTCTGAAACTGCATTTTTCATTCTCACCAGGCACGATTAATTAATGAAGTAAGAATATTCAAATAAGATTACGTTACCAGCACACTTAAGTTACAGACTAGTAAGTTGTGATTGCATTTCTCCCCATCGCCGGGGAACGTAACGTAACGCTAACGTAACGTGACACGTTACTACGTGACGCGAATGGGTGATGAGACCGTGTCGTAAAAATATGATGACATTATTAAGGGGCGAGTGATGTGTTACGCACTATTAGTGTGGGGTAAGGCTGATTGCTTTAGGTCTAAACTAGAACCTTTAACGGTGAACTATCTTTTGCTGAATGAATTAGCTTGAGCAGTCGTGATGACCCAGTACTTATGGCCTCTCATACATCATCATATTCATCATACATGATGTTGTGGGTTTTTAAACCAGGCAAGTACAATGTGCCGTACCGGGCCTCGGAAATCACGGAAATCGGAAATCAGTCGTCGCGGGTCAAGCATTAATTTTCTTTGTTATTGTAGCAATCGACAACACGCTTGACGTAGTCATTGCTTAGTAGGAAAATTGACCAGACAACTGAAAAAACTACGGAAACCTGGAAATACTTACTTCCGATATGCACTTGGTTGGTTTTAATTACTCATTTGATACTTAACTCAAATATAAAAGAATATGAATAAAATATTAGCACGCGAGGAAATAAATGCGCAAACAAATATAGCACTTCTTGTGTTGATATAGGTAGGTATGTACATCCGTGATGAGAAAAGCGCTCTTCACGCTCGCCTTACCAATATTTTTTCTATAATATAAGTCATTCCATTTTAAAAATCTAGTCTTTAAAAAATTTACTCTAGGAACCATTGGTTCCCATTGTCATCGTATATCAACTATGTTGTAGAGATATATTGTACAGTCGCTCTATGTAAATTTTGCTGTATCCGGTTAGACTAGAAGCCGACCCTATGTCATAGTTTGGAAAGCACGAAACACTCCAAAATATAAGAATGCTGGAAACAGTTTAAGTGAGAAAAAGCAGCAAGTTTTTTTTTGAATCTGTCAAAGAGGCATTGAAAGGGGACACTCAAAACAGCTGACTTAAAACCAAAAAAACTTACCACAAACATCTGATACTTTACATGTTCCTTTACTTTCTATCGCATCTGCGCACGCGCCGCTATCGAGCCAGCTTCCGGCAGACGGCGGAAGTGGCGGCAGAGACAGGCAACTGATACCTGATGGTAACGGTTCATAATCTGCCGTCTCCGGCAGACACACACTAGGTTTTAGTTATTTTTAGTTCGTGAAAGGAAATGTTACTAGGTTGCTGACAGTGGCCTACTGCTGCGTGTAATAACTCAGGCGAGTGCAATACACTTACTACTTAAGTCAATCATATTCTTTACTTGCTATGCCTATGCTTTCTACATTCCGTCAAAATGCTAGACATCATTGCCGCTGTAATTTTTCTGGGAATAGCTAATAGGTATTAAGGTAATAATTTTCGAGACCCCAATTCCTGAAAAGAAGGGATAATCAGACGGGTGTTGTTTCGGAGGGTCCGGTTCTAGTCTAGATTTTATGCTTATGTCGTAGAGAACTTTGACTCTAATATTTTGTTCAATTGGATAGTATATAGGATAGTTATTATTCTTGATCATGATAAACGATCTCCCCCAAGTTCTGCGTCGCGCCAAATGTCTCTTATACGCCGATGACTTAAAACTTTACATCGAAGTAAACTCGGAGGCTGACTGTTTGACATTACAGCATGACATTGACGCAATATATAAGTGGAGTCTAGATAATAAGATGGATTTCAATTTCTCTAAATGCTTCGCTATGACCTTTGGTAGAATGCGGCACCCAGTCGAATTCGAATACAATAATGCCATCTTCAAAACAACTGCTATGAAAGACCTGGGAGTCACATTTGACCGAAAGCTTACATTCCACGACCATATGATTATGGTAGCAAAGCAGTCATACCAAAGATTGGGGTTCATTTTACGCAATTGCCGTGATTTTCGCACTGCGCACGCCATCAAAATTTTATTCAATGCGCTCGTGCGCAGTGAATTGGAGTCTAGCTGTTGCGTGTGGAACCCGCATCAACGCTCGTACGCACTTTTACTGGAAAAAGTTCAAAAAGCGTTCCTTAGGTTTCTGTACAAGCGGATGCACGGCTACTATCCTCACCTCTATCCGACAAAATTTCTTTTGGGTTGCCTCGGTTATAACTCACTAGAGGTAAGGCGAGCGCGAGATCAGCTAATCGTAGCCTGCAAGACACTCCGTGGCACTATTGACGCGCCCGACCTGCTTACTGTGCTGGCTCGTTTTTTTGTCCCGGACAATTACTGCCGCGGCAAGAAGCACAGAATGTTTGCTGTGCCTCAGTGTCGCACTGTTGCCCGTGCTCAGTCACCAATACCTCGCACTTTGGCTGCACTTAATGATCTCTTGGATTTATATCCAACAAACGATTTGTTTGCGGATGAATGGAAGATGATTTTATTGGCATGTCAGAAGTATTGTGAGAGGGATTGATGTGAATGTCGTTAATAATTTTAATTTTGTTTAGTTACTGTAATTGGTGTAATAGCCGTTGTAATTAAAATAAATAAATAAAATAAATAAATAAATAAAATAAATAAATAGGGATGACCTTGCGTCATATGATGACGGCACATAATACAGATAGGTATAACAATAAAATAGCATTAACTGAGACAAAGTGAAAAAAGTATAAAATGAAGATCTCCAGAGGTCAAGCTATTCACATTAATTTTTGTCGTAGTTATTCACCTAACCATTCATTGACACAGTTCAGTCGATATTTACCTATATCCTTACATTGCCTTAGGCTTAGGCTGTACCTCTGGGATTTAGTAATCTTTGCTCCGGGCAGCATGCACAAACTCTCTTTTACTTTTTAGATAAATATATTGATGTCAACAGCGTTAACATTAATGAAGTTTTAGACAAATGAGGTGCTATACGATTTGTCTTAGTCGTGTTCAGCTTATTAACTCGTTGGTAGTTTTATATTTTTACATAGCTAATTATATGACAGAGATGAGAGCTAAAATTATATGACTCTTCCAAACTGTAGTGTTAATAAGAAAACATTTTAGAACCTTAGAGAACTTAATAGATACAGTTTTGGTTAGCTACTTACATGATCAGTTAATCAACATTTTGTGTTTCCAGATTTCTAGGTTCTAGGTTGGTACTTAAATAAATAAGAACTAACATCAAGGATATAAGTTATCTGCAGTGAGTCACAACAACGTGCACGCGTGCTTCAGTTTCTTTATGAAAGTTATCTAACTAAAGGCAATATTTAACTTTTCTATTCTGACAATAAAAATGTATTTACTTTTATATATCATCGGTCCTAAGGAGAAACTTGCTAATATGAACAAGTTCACTGCTCCACGATTTTTTTACATAAGTTTTTTTAATATTATAAGTATTTATATACTAGATTTTGTATGATTTTTTGGAGAAAGGAAATAATAAAACACGCTTAGCCCTAAAAGATGGTAGGCAAAATGCATTGATCACTAGAAAAGTTAGCAAGTCAAAAACTTATTACATTCTTCATTATCATAACGGTGCAACTTTAGTGATAACTTAAGTAATCATAATTCTAATAACCCACTATACGTGCCCCAAGTCCAATATTTGAAAACGAACCAATTGTGAAATTAAGCTAGTGTGTATAAAAATGTTCAATTTTATTTTTCAAGATAATGTGTTACAACAGTAAAGGTGTTCATAAATCAACATGAAAAGTATTTAATAACTCATACGAATAGAAATTGTAGCTTTAAATATTTAGGTAGTGCAGTTATGTAACATATTATTATGTAAGAATGAAATTTAATTGGTTTTTTGTGGACTAGTTATAAGCGTTTTGGTTTTAGTACTGTAAGCTTATAATGTATAAATAAATAAATAAATAAATAAATAAATAAATAAATAAATAAATTATTATAGAAATGTTGTTATTATAAATTATATTATTCGAATATAAGGAACCCGAAATATGAGTATGAGATCCGAATCTATCATCATCATCATCAGCCGATAGACGTCCACTGCTGAACAACGGCCTCCTCCAAAGATCTCCCCATGCATCGGTCCTGCGTCACCCGCATCCATCGGGACCCGACGATCTTGATGAGATCATCGGTCCATTTTGTGGGAGGCCTGCCCACGCTCCGTATCTATACTTAAGGCAAACACGAATATAATTGAATTTAGCTTTAGTATCATCATCACCATTCATCAATTCCTGACAAATGTCTGGGAAGCGTTGCTTACCGTTACATGCATATTGTGAACAGTTGCGAGCGACACCAAGCGGCACCATAATGTTCGCGTGGTTCTCACACATAACACATGGGACATTACCATAACTTCTGGATACTCATGACATTCCCGGAGGAGATTGATTCCCGGTACTGAAGTGAATTGAAACTTATTTAATTACTCCAATAAAAAAATAAGTTAATAAGCCAATTAGACGATTTCATTGAAGTAAACACAGTCTAATTTCTTTATTACTTGAGTGAGTTAGTGTTCGAGGAAAGTGTACTTCCTTAGGTTTTCCCCTTGGAAATAAACCAAAATCTGCATCCAAAAAGTGATTCACAAAATTTTCTTGTTGATAACTAGTTGTTTTACATGTAATTTATAACAAAAATATTTTGAGAAAATAAGTGTGGGTTTCTTGCCCATTTTCCATACACGAATCCACCATTTAAAATGTGTGTCTAGATTCAACTACTACAAATAACATAAATTCTCAAATGCCATTTTAATGGTTTAATGGTTCTAATAAATGCCCGCGTAATCGGCGTAATACTAGGCCAGCGGAATGGTTACCGCTTGGCTTCCCAAAGGAAGAGTTATTAGTATATTGCACAGCTTATCTACACTAAGTAGTTTAATGTTCAGTTTGTGCAGATGGTCGCAGGTGCATCGAACACACGCATTAGATGTAAACACTGCAGTAGTTGGTCGCAGCGGCTGCGCGCGCGCCGGTAATGTCCAGCGCTTCCGTGAGAGCCGCTTTCTCCGCTCATCTGCTCGGCACATGAGCTGTCCTGCAGCTTGTAATTGTTGCGAAACGAGGTGATCATAATAATTAGACTTCAATGGCTTAAATCAGTTTTTTAGATTATTTCAGAAAAGTCATTTCTAAATTGCAAAAGTAGGCCTAAGAAACGGCGACTTGATGTTGTGAATATGATTTTGCTAGGAAACAGGTGATTACAGATATACCTAACGACAAATGTACTTAGATACTAAATTACGAATAATGATGTGATGGATTCAATAATGTGAAACATCTTGTAGAACAGCAAATATTTTCAGTAAGAATGTAGAGATCTCTACGCAGCGTCAATCCTACGCACGTATCTGTGGGAACAATACATAATGACGCGACGCCGAATCTGTTATCAATGAGCAGTGGACAACAACAACAGACAGGTGCGCGACTTTCCCGGCGCGCGCCAGTCAGTCAGCGCCGAACGCCGCCCGCCGCGCACGCGCACAGGCATGCTCCGACATGGCCGACGAGCGAGTCGACACCTACGACGCGAGGGTCACCACCGCCACCGTCTCCAGCCTCAAGTCCGAGGACTCCACCGAGCAGCTCATCTGCAAGACGCCGCAGAAGAAAGTTAACAAAGTGCCCAAAGACAAGAGTGTGAGTTCTAAGAGTGTAGAAGCAGGCAGTGATGAACCGACGAGGAGGCGCCTGCTCGTGTTCCTGGGGCTGGCGCAGGTAGTGCTCGGCGCCCTGCTGGTGGGCGCCGGCGCGCTGGCCGTGGTGAAGGGCGCCGCCCTGTCCCGGGTGGGCGCCGGGCTGTGGGCGGGCTGCGTCGCCGTGGTGGCCGGAGTGGTCGGAGTGCTCGCCGGTATCAACGACTGCTACGGACTGAACGGAGGAAGCAACGGGTGAGTGTCCCAGTGTCAGTGTGGAGAGACACATGTCACTCACGGGAGAGAGTTTGAGTGACTTCATTAGGAGTCGCAAGTTTCTAGCAGAGCATATCTAACGCAACAGAGCATGAATTCGCGACAGTAGTGAACGTTTTTTGCAATAAAGATAATATTTTAATGACAAAAAAGATTAACAAAATAAAACATAAGATTGCATGCTGTGCAAAACTTTAAACGATTTGGAAGCGTTTGTTAAAAGAGAAATTCTTCATTACATTCTTGTAACTTAGATGTAAATTAAAGAGAAAGTAATCTTTTGCGAAATAAATAACGAAACAAATAGGACTAGACTAGCTCGACAGACTACTGACTAGGCTAAACGCTAACACTGTAAGTACAGTGTTATGAGAAAGAAAGAATTGATGTCAATAGATGTTGGACAGAACATTCGTGGTTATCTCGCGATAGTTTTAGCCGCTGTTTTGGCGAGGAACTACTTTAGCTGGAGACCGCAAACTAGTTTAACAAAAACACGAACAATATAAAAAGTTTGTTAGAACTAGAATGTAAAAGGTGTCATCTTGTGAGTTATTTCTAGAAACTGTATAAGATACTGTGTAGGATACCTGAATAATTTAATTTACAAGGTGCATAGTCTTTTTCTTCGTTCATTGTGATTTGGACCAATTTGATCCCTGTATCATGTAAACTTAACAGTCTAATTGAATAGATGGTGGAAAATTCATGAAAAAATGTAATGTATGAAGAAAATTCATTTTCCTGTACCTTATCTCATACGTGAGAGAAACATAACTTGAACAAAAGGTAACATGGTGTGGTATGGTTTTGTTGGACAGGACAAGTTCAGTACGGAATTACGGATCAGCTAATCCGTACTAATATTATAAATGCGAAAGTAAATGTCTGACTGTCTGTCTCTTCTTCACGCCTGAACCACTAAACCGATTAGAATGAAATTTGGTACAGATATAGTCTGGGACCCGAAAAGGACATAGGATAGTTTTCATCCCGGAAATCCCCCGGGAACGGGAACTATTTCACGCGAACAAAGTCGCGGGCAAAAGCTAGTAAAGTATTAATAAACTATAGCTATTTATTTTACCCTGCAGTGAGCACCCGGGGTTACCACTCAGCTCCCGTGGGTCGTGGCGTGATGTTACATAGCCTATAACTGACTTTAATAATTGTACTATTCAAAACAAAAATATTTTTTAAATCGTGCCACTAGTTTCTGAGATAAACACATTGAAACAAGCAAATAAACTCTTCAGCTTTATAATTTTTAGTATACCTACTACCTATAATCTACTATATAAAAATAAGTCGGGTTTTCCTTTCTGACGCTATAACTCCAGAACGCACGAACCTTTTTCGACGGTTTTGCATTCGTTGGAAAGGTCTCGGACTCCGTGAGGTTTATAGCATGAAAAAATTTTTTACATAAAACGAAGCCATCTGGTGGCGAAACGGTGTTCGCCGGGTTTGCTAGTAATTAATAATATTTAATTTGAATTGTTAATTATTTTCTCTCTCTCTCATCTATTTATTCATTGACTGTGATGATGTGATAACCGACGGAAATGGCTTTCCAGTATTATAAAGTAATTTTAAAATATATATTTTAATTATCAATAATATTAACCAATGTTCATCTATAAGTTACGCAAGAGAGCTTCGCATCGCTAGCTGATACATATGGCGCAATACGTATAATATACCTCGTTATTAATATAAATTATATGTCATCATTGTTATCTATGTTATATATTCATTTTTATGTTAATTAACCAATTACCACGTAAATTGTCGACACTCGGATTTTTACTCAACACTTTACACTATGTATATTATTAGTTTCAACTTAAACTCATTTACTTAGTTAAGGGAAAAAGTCTGCGTGAATAGATAATGTTTGTTTATTACTTTGCTCGTATGTCGTAGTTACAAACATAAATATAAACTTACCTTTATACACAAACGACGCGACGCTCACCTGGAACATCTTCGTCACATACATCGTCACATACAAATACATATAATTTGTTGGGTACGGAATCGAAACTAAAACAACGCCACACGCACCCCGTCAAGCAGGCGCCCGGCTACTGCACTACCCGAACCGTTAATAATTTATTGTGAGAAGTACAATAAAACGTTAATAAACATGACAGTTTGGAAACATCCACCTTAATAAGATTACTTACTTTAAATAATTGATGAATTCATAATTATCTTTACGTCAGTGTGGACTTTCAACGTAGGACTAGAGCAGAGACTAGTAGGATTATCAAATATGCCAAATATATTATCTTAAATGGGTTGAGTGTTAATTAATATGTACTTCTAATGTTATAACTACTGAAGCACCGCATGTCTTCAAAACTATTCCTATATAAACCGTGCACGAAGAACAAACGACTGCGATGAAACTTATAATTAGGAGCCGGGGTTGCGGAATGTTATGTTTATAACAGTTACCGTGACCCTGGAACATAAAAGGCAATCGAAGGAACATGAGTGGGTTTTAGTCAGTAAGAGTCTGACACACCCTCCCGCCGCACCCAGGACGGGAGCAGTCATTGGATGATTTCCCACTCACCAAAAAAAAAAAAAACTTATAATTAGGAAAAACATAAAAAAGTCTTGACTAAACCCCTCAGTTTAGGCAGTGGAACGCAACTGACGTAATGTCAGTTACCTTTTATAACAAATGGCAACAGTTCGGCATCTAATGGGTTTGAACTCGTGACCTTTCACTCGGAGATCATTACAGACCTCGAATGTAAACACAACGCGGTCAGAACGTGCTACAGTTTAACAAAGGCGAGCAGAACGACGTTTTCTTAGAATTATAATGGACTGGAATTATTTAAGTACCATAAAACAGTTACAAATAATAATAATAAAATGTGGGGTGCCCTTAATGGACCAATAACTTTATTAATGTTCTAGCGACATCCGATCAATAACATAAAAAAAAATACGTAAGGTGAAAGCTTTAGACCACTCTAGAGGGCTTTTCATATATTATACGGTCGGTGAATGTCTAATTCGTAAAATGCATAACATTCTACTAATGCCAAATCCAATATGTCGCTCCGTGAAAAACTGATAACTGAGCAACAACAACAAATCATAATAAAGACATTAAACAAAAAAACATCAATAAAACTTCCTGTAAATATATGTTTTGCGAGGTTTGTTTGGGGCCTAATAAATAGAATGGAGTTTATATGCATAGTCGACTTATGGTTTTATATTGCTCACTGCATGAATTGAAACCTTTTTCCTATATTTTAATTGTGTTAAAAATAATCACCACGATTCTCCAATAGTGGTGGTTTGTTTTAAGTCACGCAACTCATTGCGTGAGGTAAAAATACCTATTAAGTAGAAATCATGTACTAAAACACCACCGTTATCACGCTTCTTAATTTCTTCGTTACAAAACTTCATGATTTCTTAGAACTAGCAAAAAAAATTTCAAAAATTTATTAAAAAGTTAACGATTAAATTACCAAATTGCTGCAAGAGTAGCCCATCTGCACGCATGTCATTAAAGTCATGGTATATTATGAAGAGGTATAGCATTGCTAGTAACTGTTGGCTAAGTAATGCAGAAGTTGCACTTTATTGCCACAAAATCGGAAATAGGATTAAATAGGACAAAAAAAATAATTAAACAGTATTTCAACAATCATTAATATTTTCACTGTATTTTACGGCAAAATCAGTTGGCATACGTTTTTTGAGAAGTCGATTCTCAGTTCCTTTATAGATTTTGTAAAACGAAGGTGTTAATTCAATTGACCAACTACCTATTAATTGATGTGTGCTTGTCTATAAGTAATGGGGCACTTAGAATTAAGTTTGCAATGTATTAATTATAAAGTAACAGTGTACTCGTTGTTGAGAAGCCTGAAAAATAAATAAATATTAAAACCTCCAAAAACTAAGTGTATCTTGAAATTATTTCTTAGTGTAAAATATAAAATTGTACAAGTTAAAAACTATCATCACCACAAAAGGATAATTATAGATTACACAAAGTCACCAGACCATCCCATCGCCGACTGCCATACCTCACACATTATACTATGATAAAATTCAAGAAAGCGTCGTTAAACTCGGCTTTCAAGTGAGGCCATAAATCCTTCAGGAAATAGGAAATCAATCGGCGACATTCCACAAACTCGTTGCCATGGCAACCAGGTTGTTTGTTGAAAGTCCAGCACTTTCTCTCCACAGTTCTGTTGCATCTCGTGTGTTATGTACTTGTGTTATGTAACATGTAAAGTTACTAAAGGTTGAGGTAGACTTGGGTTGGAATGATTAATTAACATATTAAAATCATTCCAGTTATTTCTTTCAAGTTTTTGTGTCATGATTAATGCATAAAAAATTACGATTTTTCACAACAAGCACTATTCCTTTATGTTCGTAAATATGATGAACATGAAAAAAATAAATAAATCAAGATTGGACCTAATATAGAACCCTGAGGAACACCCTAAAACATTAATAAATAAAATATAGCAATGTTGTAAAAGTGGAAACAGAATGCAATACAGCTCTTAAAAAAAACTAGTAAACTTCTTACGACAATTAAACTTTAATTAAATTATAGTTTATACTACTGAACAATAGCTAACTCATTAAGAACCAACCATTAAATTATCATTGCGCTATTTCTTTTCCGTTAACTTTTTGCTGTAACCAAGGAAACAAACGATTTTATACACTTCCTTCGTCGGGGCAGATATTAAGCTCACATAAAAAATACATTAAACCGAAGTGATTGAGATCTTAGTGCTGCCTGGGAATGCGTTACACTGTATCTGCAGCGGAAAGATATTAAAAAAGCATTAATTTGTGAGAGAAACATGCTACAAATGTAAACTGTCTAAATACGGGTTGTGTTGTACTGCGGTGTGCGGTAGGTGATGCGCACTCAGACTATTTATTAGTATTTATTTATTGTTTTCATATGTTACGCATTTAAAGAAATTCCTACATGTAACACGGTAAGGTCGCGATAACATCCATACTTCCTTACTAATATTATAAATGCGAAAGTAACTCTGTCTGTTGGTCTGATACGCTTTTACGCCAAAACTACTCAACCGATTTAAATGATTCGTACTGAGATAGTCCGTAACCTGATAAAGGACATAGCAAAAAACCCACATGAACGTGATCTAAATGGTTTAAACAGCGGCAGACATAACAGCGACAGAGTTAGTAAGTATTACATAATAAAGTAAACAGGAAGCTATGTTTTGTTGTTAAGGCTCCCGAAAGCCATCCATAATACATGATTGTGGATTGAAATTAAACATATCAATTTCGGTAATATCACTGACATTACATTACAGACATTAGTGGAGGAGAAAAATCGTGAGAAAACCCGATCATATAATTTTTGTAGTTAAGTTTAAAATTTCCAATACGACTTCAGCAAACCTAGTTACAAATGCTCGTGCCCTGCCGAAGAGAAAAAATTTATCTAATGAGAGGCTTTTTCCCAGTGATGAAACATAGATAGGCTGGCATTACCTTACCCTATAATCAAATTATTTTCATATTCGACTTTTGAAAAAAAGGCCTTGCAATGAACCTAGTAATAAATATGCATTCGGCATAATTATATCCTACTAACTCCTACTTCAAAAATACTCAAGCTAACATTAATAATTCAATTTCTGTCTACTTCAAGCTACTTTCTTATCATTCCTAAAGAAAGCTGCCTCCGTCAATAACAATATTCTCTCACGTGATATACGTGTAACTCCTAGTGTTGATACATTTCCTTACAAGCGTCTGTCAGACGTGTGGTCTGCGCTTGCGCAGTGGAGCGTGTTGCGCACACGCATACAAGTGAGGCCATGCAGCACCAGTGTACTAGCGTGTGTTGAACGAGTGATTTTAGGATGGGGAAGTCTCATTAATCTCTAAAAATACATTTTCATGACAATTTTAGACGTCTTTATCATTATGTTATTGTTATTATTAGCTTAGTTTAAAGAACTTGGCATCTTTAAAGCGTGTTGTTAATGTTAATTACGTGATAAAAAAAAAATAGTTTCAACTTGCGTTTGAGCCTGTTCAGCGCAGTCATCAGCAATAATCGTGCATTACTTAATGAAGACTTTTAACACAAAAGTGACAAACGTTCTTAATTGATTGATATATCACAAATATTCTTAATTGATTGCGCAATATTTATGATTT
Organism: Athetis lepigone; assembly: GCA_033675125.1. Classification (NCBI taxonomy): domain Eukaryota; kingdom Metazoa; phylum Arthropoda; class Insecta; order Lepidoptera; family Noctuidae; genus Athetis; species Athetis lepigone. The sequence continues at coordinate 21,572,093 of CM066236.1, forward strand.
CCTACACAATAATGGAATTCTTAATTCTATTTACGTTATTTTTCAATTTATTGACCAGTTAGTAAACGACTAGAGATGTACCTAGATCAAACACCATGGCTTACTAGAAAATTCATAGAAAATCGCACGAGATTTGACCAGGCTTTATAGGCACTCAGTCAACACAGAAGTTGAACATTTTAATAAATATTATCATTATCTAAGGGCTCTTTCAATTTCTGCGCTTCGTGTCGTACGGCTGCACGCCCGGTACGTTTGCCGTACGCTATGGCGCATAAGAGTCTATGTTTCATGAGCAACTTCTCTCACCTTCTTGCAAATTCCCCTCGTCAATTAAATCACTCTCCTCTTAACCTGCCTCCACTACCAGAATACTGTACTCGTTCCGCCTTATTACAAAACAAGGTTTTTCTCTAAACCAGGTTTAAACCATTGAGCTAGGTTTTGTATTTCGAATCTTGATCGTATCAGAATAAGATTCAAATTACAAAACCTGGCTCAATGGTTTAAACCTGGTTTAGAGAAAAACCTTGTTTTGTAATAAGGCGGTTTGAGTCTGGTAACTCAGCACAGTGTCTAGTTGGAACACGCGGCGTTCAATGGCGCGTGTCCGGTACCGTTGCGCGCGCGCCGCTTCCTTGTCGCTCGTGTGTCGCTCTGTGTCGAGACACGTGTAGTACTGTTAACACATTGTTGCTCTCTGGGAACTACTTCGGGAAGCTGTGAGATATGCGCCTCATTTGCATTTGTTTGCTTTTTGTCGCCATTTCCGTACGAGTGGCTGTTTATGGGCATATTACAGTTTGAATCATTTCTCAGGGGTTGTTTTTCCAATGTACGAAGTATGGTATTGATTGACTAGTTGAGCCCAGCGGTTTCACTTGCGTTGTCTTAGGTTAGTTTAATATTTTTTTAGTGATGATCCTTCGTCGGGTCAATCATTTATCAAAATCGGTTCAGTGGTTTAGCTGTGAAAGGGTAACGGACTCAAACGGTCAAACTTATTTTCGCATTTATAATGTTAGCACCATAGTGGATATCAATGATAAGTATTGCTTAGACGTTATTTCTTCTCAATACTAATTTTTCCTTTACCTTGACGATTCAGTCTCAGTGTTTCAGTCATTGCGTGGTATACTAAAACCGAAGCTGCGCTTGCGCAACTAAACGTTTCACGTTGCGTCGACAGATTCACACACTGACGCGAATTAATTTAGCGAGCTTCTAATATTTATAAAGATGTCGTGTGTCGCTTTATGCACAGCCTAACGAAATGGCGAGATCTTGTCATTGGAACATTACTCGGGAACCAGTTAAATTGTAGATAGTTTGTTGTCAAGTTAATGTCTGCTACGGTTATGTTGAGCTCGTCGAGTTGTCGCAGAGAATAAGTTGTTTATTTGTTTGCTTACATTGAGATATGTCAGTGTATACGAGCGATTGTCGTTTTATTGAATGAATTTGTAACGAATATCTGTTTGAGCAAGAAAATCTGAGTACAGGTTTGAAACCTACTTATTACATTGATAGGAAGAATTTTGGAAGGCTAATAGCTAAACAATAGTATAATTTTCTGAGAGCCAATCACATGTTTTTACAAGCATTCCTTATGGAAACCAAGATGTTAAAATTCTATGCATTCATACGAGAACACGTTGGGAAATGGTTGGAATATTCTGTTTAAGTAATTCAACACTAGGGGTATTAGTAATTAATAGGTTAAAGATTGGTTCGGATGTATTAATGATCTACAATCTTGTGTCTGGTCTCCAAAGGATGCCGTTATCTTTACAGACATATACGTTATAATCGCCGCTGTGTGCAGAAGCTGTTAATAAGAGCCTTCCACAAGCTCAGAGCCATTTTACTCACATGAAGTCAAATCAACTCATTATTGAACTCGCAAGAACATGCTAATTTAATGAGGACTTTAGAAGATTAAAATAGTTAGTCAATACAATAGTTTCAAATCTGTAATTGTATAGACATAATGCTTCAGAAAAATAATGAAGTGTTTTGAAATACCGCTCTATTCACTGTTGGGATTTTGTGCTGAAATATTTTATGATTAAAGGGTTCATTAAAGGGTTCTAAAATCCTTAAGTGATGATTGTTTAGTCGCTCGCACACATGACTGGTATACGAACTACTTCAAGCTTCTTACTAATAATCGCTGCTTAAAGTTATGACAGGTTACTGTGTCAAAAAATTTATGTTTACACAGGCATTATTCATGACATAACTTTGCACAGTGATTATTAGTAAGCATTGCACGTCATTATATTGTCACAGGACAGGGTCCAGTCTGCAAGTATGTGCACAGAGCACTTGCAGACTGGATGTTTTCTCCACACCATGATGCGATAACAGGCAATAACAATATCCGTAAGTGCATAGTCCAGATTTCACCGAACCTTCCAACTTTTTCTTTTCCGACTTTTATTAGACAAGAGTCGACATAACACTACTATCAACATATAACACGACTTCCAACACAGTGTATGTAGCGCATCATAATGCTTTCACTCGCGACACGTTGCATCAGCGAGCCAATGTGTGTCATAACGTCATCGCATCACGGTCCATTTTCAAGAAACAATCAGGAGAGAAAATAATTAGCTTGTAAAGCCGAAAGGAAGATACTGGCGATCGATGATTGATCTGAGCGAGCGGTGATTTAGTTAAGATAAAGTGCTAAATGATCGGTTGAGCGATCACGGAGGCTGTAATGGAATCTCGTAATGTGCTGACGAGGGATTTCTATTTATCTGTAACGAGTTTCTTCATCAGGTGAGATGCGGGGGCTCGTTGCTATGGCGGCGGTATTCGTCACTAATATACGTCTCACGAAGGAACTTTTAACAATAAAATATAGTTATACAATATTTATGTCCGTAATACAAATCAGTTGGTAGGTCCAAGTGGAGCATTTCACTGCTCACGGCAATCACACAAGACCAATGTGAAGTCTCGTTACTGTCATTTTCTGCACAAATCAGATCCTCGGTCACGAGCCAGTTGTAGAGAGTAGAGATCATCAAGACATAGACATCGCAGTGTAGTGGACAGTTAACAATAAATTACTTATATAAAATACTTTAACACGTTACTAATGTTTTTCAAATTTTATGCCACTCATGTGGCCGGTGGTTCCTCCTACTACTCTGAGAAGGAACATCCGAAACAAACTCAGAGGTCAAAGTATCATTGGAGATCATGTGAGAACTGTGTATGTTAATAACTGAGACAACTAAACAAGAGATCCTGTCGAACACTAATAAACTAACTTGTTTCTATTAACCGGTTCTGTTAATTGGTGTACAACTATTTAGTAGATAAACGCGATAACTGATTACCGGTTTGATCACGAATAGTTTCGTCATTGATCTCTTGCATTTGACATAGTTTGCTAAAACCATAACAGTTCATTACCATCCCACAAAAAACTATTCCACATTATTAGGAGACATCAATAAAGCTTGCTGAAATATTTACCAGGATTAATCAAGTGTTGCTTTATTTTGAAAACCCATTAAAAATATCTAGTTTAAATATTCTAATAAATAATATTGGCGAGAGACGATCGAGGCCAGAGCCATTGCCATCAATCTCCATGTTAAGAAACTTAATAATTAACAGTTGTGTAGAGAAAGTATCGACTCTATATCATTTAATTAGGATAATGATGGGCGGCAGGCGGCGGGGCGGAGGGGCGGCGGCCACCCTGAGGGCATTGAGGAGGCCTACTCATTATTGTGAATAGAATACCGCTAAGAAAAGTCCCATTACCACTTTTAAGAAGGCAAAACATTGCAGACCGTGTTACATTAGTACAGGTTGTCGTCATACTTACAAAGTTTGGTCCGGATTGCATTTGTACTGTGTTAGAAAACAGAAGAGATTTTTTGTAACGCAGCAACCTCAGGAACTGCAGCATCGTTTTAAAAATTGCGCTACAAAAGCTGCGTATCAAGAATGTAAACTTCGATTATAGAATGTAAACTACGAGCTACTAAGGCTCGATGGTCCTGCATGATTTTTAAATTCCGGAATTTTAGTCTCAATCTCAATGTCATCATTCCGATATTTTAAAGAAAGTAGTAACAATTTTATAGTACCTATTAATTACTTGTTTAATGGTAGAGAAACAGTAACCAAAGAATTAACTTAACCCGGGACACCGAGGGGCTAGTTTTGAAAAATTATGGTTACTTATCTATCAGCAGCATTTAGGCGATTCACACACGGCACCGCGCACAGCCGCGGAGGGTGAACAAACATACACCGCTCGACCGCGCGGTCGAGCGGTGTACGTGTGTTAGGTATTATCAACGGATTTCAAAGTGTCTTGTACAACATGACATCCGCCTCACCGCCCTCCGCGGCGGAACGCGGTGCCGTGTGTGAATCGCCTTAATTAGACGAATAAAAATCTATTTTTAAGCTTAATGTTGCTCTCCTGTCCCTCGAAAGTGATCAAAACTTCAAGTTTCCCTTAAACGTCCCATCGACATTCATTAGTTCGTTAAATATAATTGAATACTTGGACTGCAGACGAACCAACTTTCGCTGCTCAATTACCAAGAGGTCACGGAGGCCGAACCTGGAGTCACGACTTCAAATGGAACTAAATGTAAATCAACACAAATGTTACTCTCGGGGCACAGACGAAACTAAACGCTATGGTTTATATCATGTTTTTAGAGGAACACTAAGTGTTATTTTGTTGACGTAATTATTTTATGTTCATATCACAAGCCAGACAGTCTTCACACCCAAATTGAGTCTTCAAAAAAGTTTATTAGGGGTTGGTACAATCTTTTTGTTAGGATTCCCATTTTCCCCCTTAGGGTAGATTTTAGGAATAAGTAAATTTAACTTGTCTGTTGGCCCAGTGGTTTGGTTAGTGACTGACTGCTAAGCAGAAGGTCGTTGTTGTTAACATAGAATACGCTTTGCTTATTTTGAGTTCAGATGGGATTTTGAGACCGTATTAGTGTTGTCCACGCATATTCATTACAGTAATGAATGTATTGTTGCAGGAGCCCACTACTGACGGCGTTCCTGGCGCTGTCGCTGCTGTGCCTGGCGTGCGGCAACAGCGCCGCCGTGCTGGCCGCCACCGGCCTGCAGCGAGACTCCCTGCGCCAGCCCGCCGCGCACGCCAGCTTCGAGGTAAGTCACATCATCGACAGCAGCCAGCAGCATCAGCGTCGTGCTGGCCTGGCACATTGTCATCAGCCTGTAGTGGTCCGCGGCTGGGCTTCAACCTCTTATTTCAAAAACAACTTCATGGTAATTTAAGGATGTAGTATGTATAGTGTTCAGTATGGGTTTCATGAGCCCTTCGTATATACCCTTTGTCACGTTCTCTGAGTCAAATACTCACTTTCAAGCTACGGGAGCTCGTCTCTTGGTCTTGGTCTCTTGGCATTCAGGTTTTTAAGGAATTTAAAACTTAGTTTTTTTAACAGCAATTTGTAAATCTCTAATTAGAGCATCGGCCAATTTCAAGTGAACGCAAAGCCTAATGAAGTAAGTAAGTAAGTAAGTAAGTAATAATTTATTTGTAAATTATTACTTACTTACTTACTTACTTACTTCTTTGAACATTGCAGGTTTATTCAATTTAAAGTGTGCAATGTGCATGATAAACGAGACAGAGCTATAATTAAACAAGAATAGTGAAACTTTTAAGAAAGATAACACAATATTTTCCAGTGGGCGCGCTCCAGATAATTGATTCAATTAAACGTTATCAATATTAGCATACAATCTAGCGTTACATCGCAGCTATTTATTGTTGGGCAAGCGGCCGCTACACTTGCTTGCATAAATAACGCACTATCAGCCGCGCTATTTGTACTTCCACTGTATTTGAATATAAAAAGGAAAGTATAGAAGTTCAGAATTGAACGCTTTTTGAAATAACGTAAACAGTGATAATTATGTTTAGTTGCATCAAGAAATTGGAATCAATTAGTTTAACTTTGAGAAAATTACTGGTCATTAACTGTTCAGCTAAAGTACCTGTTATACGTACTGATATTAGCTACCATGTCAATTATTATTTAAGTGCAAGAAGCTACTTGATTTGAAAGTTAAGAGGCAAAGTTTTTATAAAAGTGGTACTTCTGAATGTTTCCTAAATGTGGTGCCTCGCAATTTGTGAAGTAACATAGATATTTAATGGAATTACTCGGCAGTATCGCAGTGATTGTATACTTGACAGTGTTGTGTTACGTTTCGTTCGGCAGTCTCCCACTGTTCAATTAGTTATCAATGATATTTGCATAACTATACGTGGCGGATGTGAAGTGACACTTAACGAAAAACAGTTAATTATATGTTTTTCTTGTCATAAACCTTCTGGTTACGGAAATATTGAGTTAAAAAAGTCATGTTTTGGATGTTATAACTTAACCTGAAATATCTTATGATACAATCACAAAAGTGAATAGAAAAAAAGTGAATAACAACAAACAAAAGACGATTTGCAGCTATAATTTTGTTAAATTTTGTTGTTACGTTTATAATGCGCACCGCGAAGGAATGGAATTCCCTGCCGGCGTCTGTGTTTCCAAATTCATATAACCCGGAAGTATTTAAAAAACGAGTGCATAGGCATCTATTGGGTAAGCTCGCTCCATCGTAGGCCCCGTCTATGCCCTCGGGCTAGTCTGGGACCAAGAGCAAGCCCATAATAAATAAAAAAAAAAAAATGTTATCTAGCTGGTTAGGATTCATCATGTTAGAAGACATGACTAAGAAGCGATCTAACTGGGCTAAGAAGGGAATATTATGAAACTTAGTATGAAATTAGGTGGACGAAGCCCTAGAAAAAACTACATATTCTAACATATTACAGCACACACAGTTAACATATTTCACATACACATATTACCTAACCCGGGAACTGAATACTAAGTCTATGAGCTAGCTGCTAAACAAATTACTCAACATTTAGTGCTAGCGTTGAGTATTTCCTTACTTTCATTCATTTGCATACCGTTAGACAAATACTTGACCATTGGGTGTTTGCCGAAGAGTTTCCTGTCAACTCGGATCATTTCTGCTCTCGTGGTGGTAATCAAGGGTGGCAGAAATCTTCTCGGAGAAGAGACAACAATATAAAGCTTTTTGTTCAAGGGGCTGCACTCTAGTGGAAGTTACCTAACATTTAATTTTATAACTTCTCTGATCAAAGACTATCAAACTAGACTTTCTCTATCAAACATCGGCTGTAATTTTTATCACAATAATTCAAGATTAAGATAATTCATTACCTTACTCCTATTATTGTCTGCAGGGTAAAGCCCTCTTTTTAGACAAAGAAGGCACGGGCATTGGTCGTCACGCCTGATAATTTTTTTTCAAGTTCCTCTAGGTTTCCTTATATTTTTCGTTAATCTTTGGAAGTAGGATAATTGAGAAAGTTAAAGTAATAAAGGGTTTTGTTGTTTACATGTTTTCTATTTTTGATATATTATGTGGATTAATTGGAGATGATACATAGAAATACCCACAAGTAGCTGCGAGGCTGATTATTCTGACTCCATGCGCTCAGCCTTGTTCTACATAGCGAGATACAGCAATACTTGAAATACAACTCTCATGTAATAACGATCCCTAATTAATGATAAATGATTAATGATAACTGCCTGGCCTGTTGATCTAGTGGTTACTTGGTTAGTGACCCTGCTGCTAAGCCGGAGGTCGTGGGTTAATTTTTTACTCAGGTTAATATTTTATGTAATGAGCATAATTAATTGTTCTGTGTTTAATTTATCTATAACTAGGAGTCTCCCGCGGTTTCGCCTTCATCTTTGGTAACTACTCCGCTCTCGTAGGTTGTAGCGTGAAGTTATATGTATAGCCTTTAGCCTTCCTCGATAAATGGGCGCATATTTAAAAAATATGGATCAGTTTAGGGGTCCTCCTACAAACAAAAAAAAAACAAAGTTCTAACCTTTTTATAATATTAGTGTACATTTGTGTGTATATGTCACCGGAAAATAACAATATCCGTAAGTTTATCAATCTACTAGGAAGTTTATAAACTTTCGTAAAATTCTAAACGGGAGATAAATTGTAATATTGTACGTCCACATTTTCGTAAATTGATAAACTTACTGAACTCACTCGTAAAATAATAAGTAAGCAGTAACCAAACGCTACGCGCGATCTGATTGGTTGGTTGACTTGACTGTCACGTGTCACTTCTCCTTCCTCGCGTCCGCTATTGTTCGCCAGTGTGTTTTATAAGAGTATTCCTGTATTTTAGCTATTAACTGTTATATAGCTTATTGAAACTGATAATAGAAAACTCAACTCACTACATCCGTGCCAGAGAGGAACCAGGCAGTTGCTTCCAATTTATAGTTTGTGAAGTCTGATTATACCAAAGTCTATGGACACAAGCATTGCCAATTGCCACTATGAACATTGACCAATCAGAAAGCAGTGTGGTATTTTACGTATTTCTAAGATGCGTATATTTAAAAGAGTTTCTGTGATTGGTCGAACCATATAAAATCTTACGAATAAATATCCGTTAGTTTATAAATTTACCGTATGACGTCGGAAATTGATAAATTTACGAAAATGTGGACGTAAAATATTACAATTTATCTCCCGTTTAGAATTTTACGAAAGTTTATAAACTTCCTAGTAGATTGATAAACTTACGGATCTTGTTATTTTCCGGTGACATATATATCAATTATTTGTCTATATTTTATGTATTGCATATCGGTTGCCAGCATAGATTCTGCTAAATTTTGAACCAAATGACCATGTGTAAGTAGTTTCGAGAGAAATCATACGGCCACACGTGAGACCAATTTCTATGTGAGATCTATGTGAGCCATTTTATCTAATGTTTACTGCCTATACCTACCATTACTCGCTATCATTTTATGATGTGCGTTCATAAATATTACAAGTTCTCTCTCGTCGTTCGTAGGTTTTATTAGTACTTATTGCTGGTTTTCCCTCTGATTGGTATTCTAATAGATTATAAGTAGTGGAGTTAAAGTAGTCATGCATTAGCGAGCAGCAAAGTGCACTGTGTTGTCTGGAACTGGTATTTATTAAGCTCATTTTGGCTTTTCTTATTAGCCTACGGACAGGCATTTCTGTAAATTCTACAAATCTATAAAACTGGTGCTTTTTCGAAACGCAAAAACGTTCTACTTAGAACAGACGCGGGAAGCTCTAAGGATGTTCATCATCATTTCTCTAGCCTTTTCCCGAAAAAGTCACAAGTACTTGCCCGGATTCGAACCCATACAACCACTGACACGAGAGGCAGGCTCTTAAGCTACCGGGAGATATTTTAAGAAAGCTGTAAGGATGCTGAAAACCTGATTTTACCTGAAACAGTCTGACCGAGTCACCAGTATTGCCATGAGGTAATCCCCAGCGACTAGGTTATCGAGTTAAATAGTAACGAAAAATTGGAAGCCAACCATAACACAGTTAAAAAAAGCTAGGCAATTATCATCGAAAGATAAATTAAAACATCAAAATATCCTAACTAAACCATACAAATCATAGTGTCTAGAACATCTTGAAAACCACCATATTATTTCACAAAATATTCACACAAATACACTAAACCCCACAATTCCATGATTCAGAACAACTTATTTGGTTAATAGCATAATGGGGTGCAAATAAGCGGATGTCGTTACGTTCCCCCTTCAGCAAGGCACGGGGGGAGGGGGTCAAGGCTGACATCAGCCAGTGATACGCCTGGCCCGGCTATTACGCATAATGACACGACGCACGAATCGTTCGTTACCACTGTTACATTATCGGAGCGGTCACAGCGATTACAGACTCTTTGTAATGATGGTAAAGCACGCTTCTCGAGAACTTGATGGAATTGAGCGGCGCTCTTGAAGATTGTTAAATTATACCTAATGAGTTTTTTTTAATGAAGCTAATTAGGTTTTCTTTTTGGTAATATAGTCTAATCTTTGAAACTGCTAGACAGATTTGAAAATCTCTTTTTGTATGTGACAGCCTGACTTATGAGATGCGTATGAAACTGCTGGGGAAAGCTAGTGTAATGTCGATTGCATTGCACTTGCATCCCTTATTTTACCCTTTTAGGGTTGGAATTTCCTAAAATCCTTTCTTAGTGGTTACCTACTCTTTACAAAGAATACACCCTGAAAGGTTCATGCCTCTAGGATAGATAGTCAGTTTTTTTTTTTGGTGAGTGGGAAATCATCCAATGACTGCTCCCGTCCTGGGTGCGGCGGGAGGGCGTGTCAGACTCTTACTGACTAAAACCCACTCATGTTCCTTCGATTGCCCTTTATGTTCCAGGGTCACGGTAACTATTATACACATTCCGCAACCCCGGCAGGCGTTGGCCCTGTGGGGCCCCTTCCTGTACCCCTTAAAGGTTGGAATTTCCTAAAATCCTTTCTTAGTGGTTACTTGCTCTTTACAAAGAATACACCCTGTAAGTTTCATGTCTCTAGGATAGATAGTCAGTTTACCATTTTATAATTTTATATATGTACTTATTTGGATGTATCCGCTATACATATTTGTAATGTGCAAGTGCATGCATGGAAAGTTTCGTTGGCTCCCAAATTACATATACATGGTATGATTTCAACGTATGTTGACAATGTTTCACATGCATTCCTACATAATGCTCATCCTCGTGACAAGTCGCTAATAAGCGCTTTTGTTCTCCAGTACATCTCACGAGATGTACATCTCATATTTGCGCATTTTCTCGTAAACTACGTGAGAGGAGAGGTCATTGCCCTGTTGCAGCTTCATTAAAATTACGAGTTAACTACAAAACGTAACGGTGAACTAAAAATAAAGTAAAAACAACTATTTGAACAAAACTGTTGGACTTGCGGTGGACAATAAAGAAAAAGTTTTATATCAAGAAAGACTGTCGTGTCTCTGGTCTCTAATTTTCTGATAAAAGTTCAGTATTAAATAACTGATAACAACATTATCTAAACTTAAAATATGAATGCGGAAGTACCTCTGTACATATACAGGGTGTCCCACGGCTATGCCACATGGAGGGGAAGTACCTTAAATCTTGTAGATAGAACATTTTACTGAAAGAAGACATTATTTGAATTTTAAAAACAATTTAAATTGCATTCATAGATTTTTAAATAATTAAATGGTTGGGCCGGGAATCGAACTTGTTCCACGAGAAAAAATAATCATCCTGTAGTTTTATCATACCGATCGAAAGGTTTCATCATAAGGATTATTTTTTGCTAAGTAACATAGTGTCACAAATAAAAGGAAGACCGTGAAATTTAACATTTGATGTAAAATTTTGTTCAGAAAAGTTAAAAGCTTACATTGCTGTAAACATACAATTGACAATCATAACTACTTATTGCTAATTAATCTACCCACTTGAGTAGTACGCATCATTTAAATAAATAAATATCCACCACAACAAGACCAAAAAATCGTCAGGGAACGAAATAATCAAAAGTTATCACTTCGTATTCAAGAAGAAGGGACTAGTTTTGAGCATTTGAAAAATTGACTAATTTTGTATTAAAAATGTTAAAATTCATGGTCTTTCTTTTATTTTTGACACTATGTTATTTAGCAAAAAATAATCCTTGTGATGAAGCCTTTCGATCGGTAGGATAAAACTACAGGCTGATTAATTTTCTCGAGTAACAGGTTCGATTCCCGGTTCAACTATGTAATTATCAAATATCTATGAAAGCAGTTTATAATGTTTTCAAAATTCAAATAATGTCTTCTTTCAGTAAAATGTTCTATCTACAATATTTAAGGTACTTTCCCTCCATGTGGCATTGCCGTGGGACACCCTGTATACGCGAGACACAATACCGTTTCAATTGTTTTATTAATTACGGCATACAAGAGGTTGAATCTCAAAAAGTTCATAGATAACCTTTTATCTGACTTCGACTACGACATATTCACGATAACTCTGCACGCAAACAATCGCGGGCATAACCTAGAAAACAAAAAAAATACTAGGTAAAATGAAGCTATCATTCTGTAAAACAATTTTTGTTAGCGGGTCACTATTTCCACCAAAATGACAAAACAAACGAATCAACTCTACCTCTTTATTATATAATTAAGAGGCATGACTAACGTATGGGCCTCAAGAGGTACTTTTTTCAGATTTTTCCATGTAACGGGAAGTGAAGCTGTAGCGCTGATTATAATCTTGTCGCGCGACTTGTAACAGTCAAGTAATATTTATTAACAATATTGTTCGCCAAGGAGTATTTCCACGCTCCTATGTGAAATTAACTGAACATATATGACCGGTTTACAGTTTCATACTAACTGAACAAGGTATATGATGTTATTGTTCTGAATAAGACGAGTTAACGGTCATTTTTTTGTATTAGATAACTTAATTAAGAATTGAACCGGTTGTCATTGTAGATCTTTGAAAGTCGTTTCGAAGAGTCAAAATTCAGAAAAATATTTTCTATATTCATTTAATATTATTTATTATTTTTTGTCGTGATGGCCCAGTGGGTCGTGATGGCCCAGTGGATAAGGCGCCCGCCTCTCGTGTAAGAGGTTGTGAGTTCGAATCCGGGCAAGTACCAATGTGACTTTTTCAATTCATATGTACTTTCTAAAGTTTATCTTAGACATCACTGACATCCCGTGCCTCGGAAAGCACGTAAAGCCGTTGGTCCCGGTTGTCATTCGTAGAACTTTGACAGTCGTTACTAGTTAGCCAGAAACTCTGACCAGTCTAACCAAGAGGTATCGTGTCGCCCAGTTACTGGGTTGTGGAGGTCAGATAGGCAGTCGCTCCACGTAAAACACCGGTATCCAGCTGAATCCGGTTAGGCTGGCAGCCGACCCCAACACGATTGGGAAAAGGCTAGGAAGATGATGATTTAATATTATATATTCTATTTTAGCAGAGGGTGTCTTCTTACTCAGTAACCAGAGTTGTAGTGGTGTGATTGGCTCCGTAAACATCATGAAACCATGAAACTTTCTTATCTTATATTTGGGAAAAGGCTAGGAAGATTATAACATTATAAACTGGCTTAACAATTAAATAAGTAGGAGAGTATATGGAGTTATTCAGTGGAATTTAGGAACTGTTAATGAGTTTCAAGTTTTTATCGGTAAAAAGTTAAATAATATATATTTAATTCTTTTAACTATTCACACCACCTGTCGATGAAACATCAAATATGTTTTATTTATTTCACAATACAGAAGAAAAAACTTCTAACACAACCATGTCTATTTGTCAGTCAAACAGATATTCATTAAATTTAATTGTGTCCGTCCAAAGTATTAATAACGATATTTAATAACAGCTTCATTTGTAAAGATATCAAATACGACTCAGCGTGAGTTGATTACTAAACAATTCTGACAAATTAAGTCAAGTGATGGGCTGGTTGTTAGTGTGTAATGAGTATGTGTGTGTGTGCGTGTTTGTGTTACTGCAGGTCGCGGGGTGTAAGGTCAGCTGGCTTAGGCTTCAGCTGGGTCAAGGCTGGCCTTATATTTCTTTAAGATTGTAACATGTGCTATGTGTGATTTTTAAGAATATCATATCGTATCACATTTTTATGCATACAGTATATCTGATTTATCTCAAAACTTTTTTTCCTATGCCATATATCAAGCGATTTAAACTAATGAAAAGCAACATTTTATTTGCAACTTCATAGTTTTACGAATGCAATATGTATACAGACGCTTGGCTCTAACGTCCAAACTGCCAAAGACAAGGTCAAAGTTACTTAAAAATTTCCTCTCCCAACAGGATGAAATGGAAGCATGGACCCCAGTGCTGACGAACATCGCCCTGCTGATCATCGCGAGCGTGCACTGCCTGGTGTGCATCATCAGCATCTACCACCTGTCAAAGAGGGTCTGCCCCTGCTTCCGCGCCAAGCAGGCGTACGACCATAACCAGTTCGACCCCGCCTTCCGGCCGGCGCAACAGTTCGTAGTCACGGTGGACGAGGTCAAGAAGGGGGGAGATGGGGAGCGAGTAAGAAACCACGAGCTCTGCAAGGAGCTGGAGATCAAGCTGCAGGGAGAGACGCTTAAGAAGAAGAAGGTGAGGAGTAGGAGGGTTTTCTAGATGTTGATAAGTAGTGATCTGTCTGGTCAGGTCAAAGTCAGTCGAAAAAGTCGATCTGCTTAGGTTAAATGGTCAGAGGAGACACAATTTTTAATTCGCGCCAGCCAATTCGTGAGAAATTTTTGTTGGTTTAGGAAAGTTCGCTCGCATTTTTGATTATTTAATCGGTTATCACATATCGGACTCACTTTCTCCTATTTTATTATGCATATGTATTATATGTTTATTTATATATTATTATAATAAAAGTAACAAAAACTTATAAATAGAAGATGTAAAAAAACAAAGTAAAAAGTTCTGCTCAAGTGAAACATTGAACATCAATTTAGATCCAAGCACAATAGTTAACCTTTGAACGACCAAACGACAGCCGGCTGTCGCGCAGCTATTACCATTCCACACACACCCATAATTGCAAGAGAACCATATTTCAGGAGGAACCCGAGTACGGAAGCGCCAACAGTAAAGAGAAGCTGGTGACGCGATGGCTGGGGCGGCAGACTGCGCCGGCGGGGGCGGGCGCGGTGGCGGGGGCGGGGGTGGGAGCGGGGGTAGCCACCGCCCGCCGCCGCGGCGTGCGCAAGCAGAGAAAACCGCCCCCGCTCGTGTTGCTGCCTGCACATCCTGCTAGCACGGTGAGTTACACTAGATTTTTTAAGAGTTTATCGGTAGAGCCACTTCTATTGATTATTTGATAGTGTTATCGGCCGACATAAACTTCCCAAGTGCCTTCAAACCGACCCATGAAAAAATAACCAAAGAAAAATTCTGGAACCAAAATGATACAACAAGTCTAGGCTTAAACATGCATCGAGTTAAATGTTTTAAACAGATTTCCTCAACAGATTTTTTAACGTTTATTATTGATTTTCCGCTAGTATTATTGCCTAAAACGTTTCAAGTAATATTTCGTAACGCTAGTTCTTTCAATTGTACAAACAGGTAAATATTTCTAGCTGAATGCACGTTGTTTCATTTATTCAAACGAGTGAATAATATATTTTTTAGGCAAAAACGTTTAGTTTCCAGTTACAGGTAACTACTTGAAGTTAATTGATGCATAACTGAAATGATATCGCGATTCACAATTACAATCTTCCAATAAATCACTGATTACAATCTACTGTTTTTGCTAAAAGCGTCAAAACTCTTTCAATTGTTGTTGTTAGTTCAAAAAGATTATATTATGGGGATTAAACAGTCAGATTAAATATAAAATTATATTCAAAATATATTGTTACCTAAATAATAATTTAATCTGACCAATATCCCAAATTTTATTTATCAAAAAAAAATTGGCTACGTAATACACAAAAGTCCCCATACAAAAGACATCAACGCGTCCGCATGCACATCACTGCTGCGGGCCGCCCGCCGGCCACGTTCACCATACTGTCTGAAGGACGCTATGTGCTATTTTTGTTCATTAGCTAGCCTTAATTACGTCATGCTACTTTACTGATTCGTTTGGTTAGAAGTTACTTGTGTCACGACATTGCAATACTTCTCTGGATTGATTAAAATTATGTATAGTTAACACCAAACATATACTACGTTAGTTGTTTAACTGAAACTTGAAAAATTCTGCTGATCGATAAATTTTTGGTCGAACATCAATGGTCAGATGTTTTCAAACAATTATTTTATAAATATTCAAAGAATGAATACAGTCATTAAAAAAAAGCTTTTTTAAAAAAAAGATAACCGACTTCAAAAACTAAAAGCTCAAAAATAACTATTTCCGAAGTCGGTGGCAACACAAATCAACCGGCAGAAGAGAAGCCACCGACTTCGGAAATAGTTATTTTTGAGCTTTTAGTTTTTGAAGTCGGTTATCTTTTTTTTAAAAAAGCTTTTTATTTTTTACTTTTTAGTTAGAGTCTAACATACAATCGTCTTTAAAAATCTACAACCCAAGAAAGCAAAACAGGGTCTATGCAGGCAACGTCACGGGATACCCATTACTGTTATATACTAAAACCTTCCCCAGAATGTAACGAACACTTTTCTGAAAACCGCATCAAAATCGGTTCAGCCAAACGCAAGATATTGGCGGACAAACATACATACATACATACAGGTCAAACAGAGAACCTACTTTTTTTTTGAAGTCGGTTAAAAAATATCTTCCCTACATAATGTTACAAATCCAAATACACACACAGCAATATTTTTAAAATATAAACAAAAGTATTAACTTTTACCCAGTAAAAGTTACTGATATGAAGTACGTGCGTGTCCGCTGCGTGACCGCACCTGTACGTGCCCAGCGCTGGGTCAGCTTGCCCAACAGTCAGTCACGATGCTGATGTAACGCAGTGGACGCGGTATCATCACAGTTATTATTGTGTGATTGAACATCGTGAGGTTAAAGTGTAATCTTGTAGTGTTTTGAAAGTCATGAATTAAACATAACCTTTGCGAATCGTCACAGTTTATTTTTTAATTTGTTGTTTATTTTATGCGATCTGTTTCAGCAGTTGCAATCGCTACTTAGGAAGTTAAAATAGTCGATCAATTTACTGAGAGTTCTATTTTTCAGCGCAATTTCTTCAAGTTTTTATTCCATATTTTTTTACAAAGTATCAGAAATCATAAATTATAGTTGAAATCTTTTTTGAGATCGTTCGTTAAAATTAATTTGTATTTAGATTCTGATCAGCTTTTGCTCTCTAAATTATAATTGTATCAGTAAGATGTTTTTTAATCAGAGTAACATTTTTATAGATTAAATCTTGAAAACAAACAATTTAACCAAATCATTATGTCACCACAGATCGTATCTAAACCAGTCGCAAAAATCTTTGATAGTTATCAATCAATCACATTAAAGGTTTTTTTTTTTTTTTTTTTTTTTTGGTGAGTGGGAAATCATCCAATGACTGCTCCCGTCCTGGGTGCGACGGGAGGGCGTGTCAGACTCTTACTGACTAAAACCCACTCATGTTCCTTCGATTGCCCTTTATGTTCCAGGGTCACGGTAACCACTATAAACATTCCGCAACCCCGGCAGGCGTTGGCCCTGTTGGGCCCCTTCCTGTGCTGACTCCTTCTCTTTGAGGCGCGCGTGGAACAAAACGCGCCGTCTACGCGGTCCTGGTCCTAGCCGGGCGGCGAGCTACCCATAGCTCGCCATCCGCAGAACCGCGCCTACGGTGGCCGGTAGTCGTCTTGCGACTCTCGACGTCTTCGCCTGGGTCTTAGTCCGGGGCGAGAGGCTCGTCGTTGCCTCTCGCGCGCCGCCGCTTCCTTCACTAGCATAACTGCTTCGCAGAAGGAGGCGACGGCATCCCATTCCGTCTCGCCCCGAAGCATGGCCTGAACCAGCGCCGGGCGCGAGAGGTCACCGCCGCCGATCGCCTCTACGAGGACACGTCGATGCTCCGCCCATGCGCGGCACACCTCAACTGTGTGCTCGACCGTGTCCTCCAGGCGACCGTTACTGCAGTGGTGACACCCAGGCGTCGCTTCCGCCCGAATCCGACACAGGAACCTCCCGAACTGACCATGTCCGGTGAGGACCTGTGTCAAGCGAAACGTGAGAGTGCCATGACGCCTCTCCAGCCACTCCTCAAAGAGGGGTCTTACCGCCGCTATAACGGCGTGCCCAGCACTAGGTTGCGACAGTCGTTGTCTCCATTCCGCCATGAGATCTCGCCGGAGCTCCGTGAGCCGTGCCGCGATAACCCGCGGCATCGGGACTTCACCCCGGCGTTGCACTTCCACGCGCCACTCGTACGTGTGTGCAAGGACTGTTGCCTCCAGATCCCACGGCGGGACGCCGGCAAGGAGGCATGCCGCCTCACAGGAGACCGTGCGGTATCCCCGCACCATGCGAATGGCCATGACCCTCTGGGACGCCCTCAGAAGTCGGGCCGGAGCCGCGGCTAGATTGGGCGCCCACACTGGAGCCCCGTAGAGGGCCATGGACCGCACGATCCCCGTGTAGAGCCTCCGGCAGGAGGCGTTTGGGCCACCGAGATTGGGCAGGAGCCGCTTGAGGGCAGCTCCGGCCTTCGCCAGTTTGGGGCCCAAACGTCGGAAGTGCTCCGTAAAGTTCCATCGGTTGTCGAGGACAAGTCCCAGGTACTTTATCGTCGACTCGACACCGATGTGAACCCCTCCTACCGTTATCTGAGACCCCGGAGGTGGCCGGTGCCGAGGGCCATGAAAACACATGGCCTCGGACTTGTGCAGGGCCACCTCAAGTCCCAGTTGCCGGATCCTATCCACGACTGTCGCAACACCACTCGACATCAAGTCGGCCGCCTCCTGGAACGACCCTCCCTGCGCTAGGACTAGCGTGTCGTCAGCGTAGCACACTACGCTGACGCCTTCGGGAAGGTCGGCGCGCAGCACCCAGTCGTACCCGATGTCCCACAGAAGCGGCCCCAAGACCGATCCCTGTGGAACACCGCACGACATCCCTCGTCGACTCCACACTCCCTCGTGACCGGGGTAGATGACGGCCCTGTCCGTCAGATAGGCCTCGACCACACGACAGAGGTAGGCAGGCATCCGGTGATACCGGAGTGCCGCCCCTATGCACCCCCAAGGCAGGGTATTGAAGGCGTTGGCGATGTCGAGAGACACCGCCAAGACGACCCTGCCCTGTGCTACCGCTTCCCCTGTCGTGAGGGCCCGTACGCGCATGATGGCGTCCACCGTGGAGCGTCCTCTGCGGAAGCCGTACTGACCGTCCGCCAGATCCGGCCCCACCCGCATCAGCCGCTCGACGAGGCGGCTCGCAATCACTCTCTCCAAGAGCTTTGCCGCCTCGTCGAGCAAAACAATGGGCCGGTACGCGGACGGAGAGTCCGCAGGACGCCCCGGCTTCGGTATGAGGACCAGCTTCCCGGTCTTCCAACGAAGTGGGAACTGGCCCTCCTCCAAGCATGCGCTAAAGAGCCCCCTTAGTCGAGGCCCGAGAGCCCCTAAGGCCAGGACCCAGGCCTTCCCTGGTAGGCCGTCGGGTCCTGGGGCGGTGTTCTTGGCCCTAAGCCTTAGCACCGCCACTCCCAGTTCTACCTCGGTCAACATTAAAGGTCACTTGTAACATTTGATTCATGTCACGCACAGTTTTTTCTAGATTATTCGAGCTTTGGTTAAAAAAACTGCGATCTAAGTCACGCAGTGCATAATTATGATATCAAATGTTTAACTCAGAACCTGTTTATATGGTCATATATTTAAATTTAGGTTAAAAAACCGGCTAAGTGCGAGTCAAAATCGCGAATGACGGGTTTCAGACCAATAAAAGCAAAAAATTGCAAAATATACGTTTGTTGTCCCATACGTAATTGTCCCAACTTAATTGTCCCAACGCTTTTTTTGCAGTTTTTTGCCCCATTTATAAATACTTTTTTTTAATAATTTGTTGTTATAGCGGTAACAGAAATACATCATTTCTGAAAGTTTCAACTGTCTAGCTATCGCAGTTCTTGAGATGCAGCCAAGTGATACACAGACGGACGGACAGACAGCGTCTGTCCAAGTCTTTATAAAGGTCCCCGATTTAACGGGGTACGGAACCCTAAAAAGCTAGCTAAACATTCAAAACAAAAACCCGGTGCGTACCGTCGCCAGTTACGACTGTTACGAGTGTTCCGCATTGCGCAGGCGCAGGTCCCTTCCTGAACTGATTGATATACTAACACGCCTCTTGCGTAATCGGAAACTTTTTTTGTAAAAACTGCACACTTTTTACTTAATAGTAAATGAATTGTTAACTTTGAATTTAAGCGATTATTAAGTCTGTATAAAAATTTATTCTTTTTTTTTATTTCTTGGGACAAATCACACACGGCCATCTATCTAATCTCAAGCTAAGCACAGCTCGTGTTATGGTAACCAAAGAACTGATATACATACTTATGTATATAATGTATTAATACATTTACAATGTAGATGAATTACACCCAGACATAGAACAAACAATCATACTTATCACACAAAGTTTATTCTGGATGGGAATAGATCCCACGATCTCCGGCTTAGCAGTTAGGGTCTCTAACCACTAGACTACTAGGCCCGTCAAATTATTAAGTTGATTTAGAATTAATTAATTATTAAGCCGGTTTCAAAATTTTCCGGTACTTCAGTAGATTCGCAACAGTTTTATTCTTAAAGCTTAATCATCTATATATATAAAAATGAAACCCGTTTTCCGTTGTCACGACTTGGCATGAAAGCGGCTTGACCGATTTGGCTGTTTTTTTTTTAAATGTTCGTTGTAGTTCAAGGATGGTTTATACGGCGAAAAAAAAACGAATAATTGTCGGGAAAGCCCTAAAAACAGCCCTTTTCTTTTTCCCATACAAACGTTTTTTGACTTAAATGTAGAGTCAATTTGAGCTTTAACACCATACCATAAAGTTCAAGTGTTAGTCGAGAGGTTTCGGGAAGCCAAAACAATTGAGTGACATTAGTATCGTATCGCCGTCAAACACGAATTATCTGACGTAAAATGTCACTTGAAATGTAAAGGAACGTCTCTTTGATGTGGTAGTAGGTAGGTAGTAGGTGGGTAGTAGGTGGGTAGTAGGTGGGTAGTAGGTGGGTAGTAGGTGGGTAGTAGGTGGGTAGTAGGTGGGTAGTAGGTGGGTAGTAGGTGGGTAGTAGGTGGGTAGTAGGTGGGTAGTAGGTGGGTAGTAGGTGGGTAGTAGGTGGGTAGTAGGTGGGTAGTAGGTGGGTAGTAGGTGGGTAGTAGGTGGGTAGTAGGTGGGTAGTAGGTGGGTAGTAGGTGGGTAGTAGGTGGGTAGTAGGTGGGTAGTAGGTGGGTAGTAGGTGGGTAGTAGGTGGGTAGTAGGTGGGTAGTAGGTGGGTAGTAGGTGGGTAGTAGGTGGGTAGTAGGTGGGTAGTAGGTGGGTAGTAGGTGGGTAGTAGGTGGGTAGTAGGTGGGTAGTAGGTGGGTAGTAGGTGGGTAGTAGGTGGGTAGTAGGTGGGTAGTAGGTGGGTAGTAGGTGGGTAGTAGGTGGGTAGTAGGTGGGTAGTAGGTGGGTAGTAGGTGGGTAGTAGGTGGGTAGTAGGTGGGTAGTAGGTGGGTAGTAGGTGGGTAGTAGGTGGGTAGTAGGTGGGTAGTAGGTGGGTAGTAGGTGGGTAGTAGGTGGGTAGTAGGTGGGTAGTAGGTGGGTAGTAGGTGGGTAGTAGGTGGGTAGTAGGTGGGTAGTAGGTGGGTAGTAGGTGGGTAGTAGGTGGGTAGTAGGTGGGTAGTAGGTGGGTAGTAGGTGGGTAGTAGGTGGGTAGTAGGTGGGTAGTAGGTGGGTAGTAGGTGGGTAGTAGGTGGGTAGTAGGTGGGTAGTAGGTGGGTAGTAGGTGGGTAGTAGGTGGGTAGTAGGTGGGTAGTAGGTGGGTAGTAGGTGGGTAGTAGGTGGGTAAGTAGTAGCTGGGTAGTAGGTGGGTAGTAGGTGGGTAGTAGGTGGGTAAGTAGTAGCTGGGTAGTAGGTGGGTAGTAGGTGGGTAAGTAGTAGCTGGGTAGTAGGTGGGTAGTAGGTGGGTAGTAGGTGGGTAGTAGGTGGGTAGTAGGTGGGTAGTAGGTGGGTAGTAGGTGGGTAGTAGGTGGGTAGTAGGTGGGTAGTAGGTGGGTAGTAGGTGGGTAGTAGGTGGGTAGTAGGTGGGTAGTAGGTGGGTAGTAGGTAGGTAGGTAGGTAGTATGTCAATTCGAATTCAATATTCATAGTTGACAGGACAACGTCTGTCGGGTCAGCTAGTATTTTATATAAATGTATTTAATAAATTAAGATAACTCTGCAGCTTGTTTCTCTTTTCACTTCTCGTGTTTTCGCTGAGGAACGGTAATTTTGGTAGAAACCAAAATAAACAACAACAGACAACTGCAAATATTTAGATCGCAGCGTACGCGCATGTCACAGAGTAGGAAAATGTACAGAAGACTCACACGAGTCTTTTATAACTTGTTGTGAACATTTTTATTATTAAAATGAAAGATTTTGTGTCGTATTGTTACATGTTAAAACAAATTGTACATATAACTCAGGCGAGATAATTCTATAAGTCTTCTAAAAATAACCACTTCACTTGCGCCTAATATCTATAATATGTGTCAAAAAACCGGTTATCTTTTACTTTATTCCTGAGAATTAAAAGCTATAAAATTAGGCAGGTGTAAAATAATCATTAAGTCACAGTTAAAATTAGAGACACGTAAGTGTATTTCCAAGTCTATATTATTCGTAAGTCGAGTGAACCTTTTGTATCCACTCTGAGGTCACAATAATATAATGCACGTGATATCTTTGAATTTAATTGAGAAAAAATTACTGTTGGTTGTAATTGAAAAAGAAATGGTTCGCAGTAGTTAAGAAACAATTTTAATGTCTCATTTTTTGGAACTAAATGTTGTGTTTATTTCCTTTCTTATTTTCAATTACATGAACATCTGTATTTTATTTTACTGAGTTTTGTTAAGAAAAAGTGACAGCTCGTGACGGCTTCATAGAAACATTTGGTACAATTATTTTATAAGGAAACAGATTTGTAATTTCGTCAGCCTAAATTCATTCATTTATCGTGGAATTTTATATACCATGTAACATTACGCTACTAAGCAGAGTTATAACTAAAGAGTCGGGTGAAACCACATAGAATAGCTAAACAGATGACAGAACAAACAATCATGCATATAACACAAAGATCTGTTCTGGGTGGAAATTGATCCTACGACCTACGGCTTAACAGTCAGGGTCACTAACCAAGACTAACAGGTCAGCCAAAACAAAAGTAACTTTTAAATTCTTGTATTTCTAAAGTCATTGAATTACAGCGTGTTTTAACTAATAAATAATACTTCTGTGTCTGTTTTGCTTCTAAAGAAACAAAAAGTGACTCTGACAATGTTGCAGTATAATAAACAGTTTGTATGTACAACAATAAGCTAACCTCTCAGTGGTTTTTACAAAGCATTCACGAGAAGATATAAAAAGAGACATGAAATGATTTGCAGGCAGCACCGTCTGCGCATACGCACAATAACTGGTCACTTTCGACAAACGCTCATTGAACACGCCTAGGGGTGCCCGGATTCTATTGTTCGTTCTCGGAGTTTTCTTCTTTAATGGATTCTTGGTGTGATGTAGATCTTAGACATTAGAATAGAAAAGTCTCTAATTTGCACAAAAATACTAAGGACATTTGTGGTTGGATGCCAGGTGCTCATAGTACTCATAACACATTCATTCGGTAGTAAATATAAAACATACCTAATAGAGGAAATTTTGAATATTTAGAACTTGTATACAATATAATTTTATATATTTTTATTGACAATTTTTCTTTGTCATTGACGCTGTTAATTCTCCAACCGAGTGCAAATCATATAAATTAAAATAATACAGTTGTAAGTGAACAGATACCTCTTTTGACTACTTCCTTACAAACTTGCAAACACTATCACGACTTTTCAAGATGGCGCCGGTCAGCCCTAACAGCTGAGCGGCCGAGCATGGCGCCCGCGCACCCTCACACCGTTGACTGAGCACCGGAACCGCTACGAGAAATAAACGTTTATATCTCGCACAGTGACAGTTCTCTACTTTGTTGTACGGTGATTCAGTTATGTTTCTATTGTTTTTTTAATAAGCGAGAATTGTTAGGTCAAGGTTGGTTGGAGAAATTCTAAAACGGACAAACTCTATCTCACGGAACCAATAGATAAGGATATCCAAATAGCCTATTCAAATAAGAAATTATAACGCCATTAGAATACTTCCCTATTGCTTTCCGACTGCAGGACACAGGCCTCTTCTCATACTGAAAAAGTCATATTAAGTCTTGCACAGATTTCATCCCGTAACCTCTTACATGATAGGCGGGTGCCTAACCACTGACCCATCAAGGCTGGATCTATAAGTTCTGAAAAAAATATTTCCACACATAAAAAACATCGATGCGTACTAGAACCACTGAAATATATGCAAGATCACATCTTTATTAGTTAACCACAATCTCGTAGCAATTGTCGTAAGTCAACCTTAAATGGTTGAAGCAACACATGTTCATCTTCTTATACATTCTGTCAATAGCCCTGCTCCATGGCTCTACTAATGGCTCCATTTCCTTTAAATTAATCTCACACAATCGTTCCTTCTTATCTTTGGCCTTCCTTCAGCTGCCAAATTAACCAATCTCCTATTTATATTAGTTTATAATCGCATACATGATAGTGTTTACCCATAAATCTCCTCATACACCGGTCAGTGAGATATCAGCTCCGTCTGAAGAATTCGCGTGTGCGTAAGAGAGCGGAACGGAACAAAAAGCGCGCCGCTATGCGCCCGCAGCCGGACGGACGCGGGCGGCGCACCGCGGTTAATTGCCGGCTTCTTGATTGAAACCTATCGTGGTATTAGTTTAGTAATCTGTGGTATTAGCTACTGACGGTTCTTCAGCTTGGCTTAGCGTCGGATGATGAAGAATATCTACTCATGTGTATACGAGAGCGATCCCTTGTGATCCGCATTTTTTTATCAATAATAAAAAGGTTAATGTCAAGAATTAATGTAGATTATAAGGTGATGGTTATAAAAATGGTCGAATATGTATATTTTAACTTCTCAAAATTCTCTTGAAGTTTTAGCAAACGGAGAGAGTTTCAGCAAAACTGTAAGTCAGTTTTAAAAGATAGCTATTGAACCATATACTCGTAGATACAGCAAAAAACCTCTTTATATGTAACTGCTAAGGGTGTGCTAGAACAGATTACGATCTAAATCAATCTGTTACGCTGTTATCGTACATCAAGCGCTAAACCCTGATAATAACACCATTTAGCTCCCAGTGCCAGCAAGCGTGCTTCACTCGCGATCAGATAACTGGCACAAATGACCCTAATCACTAACCTCCGTGATTGATTTATTGATTGATCCTGACTATTAATTAACTTTATCAATCACACATCACTACATAACTCGTATCCGTCCGAAACACAATTTGAATATAAATTACTTTGCAGAAATAATTTGCGATGCTGGGGGCACGCTCTGCACAGTTAAGAAATACTACTTCATGCTAAATGTCAAGCATGGTATTTGCTAAAATGTTTGAAACGATTCTCAAAATGGAGGTCATTTTGTATAATCTAGTCTGAATCGAAGTGGGTCATAAACGGCTTGATTGGTACTATTTGATTGATTGCGTAGATATGCTTAATTAGCATATTTTATTGCTTTTTGTGGTAAACTCTGTGAGGATTTTGTTCACATTGATGTAGAATATTTAGTTGAACACCTGGACGTGTGAGTGTTCTCATGAGCTGAGATTGCATTAAAATAAAGTGAGTAAGTGGGATCCTTGTGCCACATACCGGGCGTTACCCGCGAGCTGTGCGACCTCACCGAAAAGCGATATCGTTTATATATAGATTTGAACTGCCCAGTATCGGTAATTGTGTCTTACTAGAAGGGTGGCGATGAACAGTGAAAACTATGTTGTCACCAGCTCTGTCACTACATTTCTTCTTAACCTCGCTATCGAGCGTAACTGTATAAAGGATACACATGTCATAAAACAGAATTCTAAGGCTTCAACTTCCATGATTACATTACGTGATCCTAATATCTTGTACGATCCTCAACTCTATACGTAAAGAATTTCAGTTAATTTCACTATTGATTTTTTTTATACACTAAAGTTTATTCCCGCACCGTCTGCATGCTTCAACCTAAAGCCAACAAGTATCAAGAAGCAGTGTATGCCAATGTTTGACATATTTTTCATTTGTCTAATGGTCGCAAACTTAGATGCTCTGTATCAAAGTTGCACAATCACCACGGCACTGTCTACCACATACCTGATGATGACCTGCTCCACTTCTAGTTGCAACTAGTTTTCAAATGCCTATTTTGGCTTCACCGTAGAGTTGTTAAAATTCAGCATGAGTGCCGTTTCTACTGTGTCTAAACTATATCAATAATTTTGACAAATGTAAACTTAAGCAGCATGATATGGCATAAAGAAGACATTTTGTTACTTGTTTTAATTTAAAATCAAACTTTACTATTTCAATTTTATGAATCCGTTTCTTGCTCAGCTCAAATCAGTGAAGTCAGTCATCAAGTTTGTTGTTATGCTGTCAGAACCTTCTCGAAGCCTCCTTGTGCCACATTCCTCGCCCTGTGAGGTGCGGCGCGGCCTTCTTATGAGTGCCAAAAACTGGTCACTTCGCAGCTCGGCTATATCATAAAATGACTTGGCAAACAACACTGACTTTCGATTTTACTCCATGATGTAATACAAAGTGACTTCTCCTTAGTTAGTCCTTAGAATCAGTAATGAGAGTTGAAAAGCCAAGAGTGGGTGACGGGATTCTTGATTTGCTTCTGTAACTGAACAGTTGATTAGATTGAGTGTGCAAAGTTATTTAAATGAAACTTTCACGTGCGCGTTTCGATTTTATTGGTACATAACTCAAAGATTCTCTAACTAAAAGTTCCTTATATCATAACGTGTAGGCTGGAGGCTGTTCTTTTTTAATAAGCAACGTAATATTTCACCTATGGACTGGATTGTATGTGCTGAAAGTTTACTCTAGTATCGTGAGAGTTTCTGTGTGTATGTCCCTGTTACCGAGTATTTTGTAAGGGGATATTATAAATTGCATATCAAATAAATAATCGTCTATCAATACAAACTCATCATTTTTATTCTTTTTTACATCAAGTAACTTACTTCACTACAAATAAACTAAATGTTTAACAAAACTCAAACTGCAGATAATTTGAAATTATACATCAATATGACATTACTTTTTTTCTCATATTGCAATACAGTTAAATTTATTTTTGTACAAAAATACTACATACATAGCATAAATACTGACTGCACAGCAAAATTTCCATATTTCATAGCAAAATAACTATCCCAGTCGCATATTAACCAGTAAGTACAACAAAACCTGTTCATCATATTTGTCTTAATTTTCAAGAAACCATGCTCGGCAAATTTAATAATTATTATAACAAAAAAATCTTGTCACATTGCATTATTTCTAAAAGCAGAACAAATTAACTGAAAAAGGTACGCGGCTTCGCGCATTTTGGTTGGTTAGGTTAGGTTAGAACTGTGACCACACAACGCGCGAAGGCGAGCGAGCGCAGCGAGCGTGCCGCGGCAGCGGCCGCCGAGCGCCAGATATCCTCTTTTGCCAAGCAAACATTTTAGTTTCTTTGCTCTGTTTTAGAATAATTGGTGATCTATTTTAATTAGTTTGCTTAAATACTTATTAGGAAAAACCTATTACAGTACATACAAAAACATTTATTTGGTACTAGACCCTACCTATATCTGCATGATTTTAAGTGATTTATTGTGGAATTGTAAGTACTTACAATTCCTGCAGAAGCTAAAAATGTGCCTATTGGGCAAAAAAAGAAGCGTGGACGCCCCGCAAAAGCAAGACCCACTTTAATAATTCAATAAATTATAATTTTGTATCTAATTTTATATTTTTTTGCTGATCTCATTATGTGGTAATTAATAAATAAAAAGACGACTGTGACTAATAAAATGCTGTTTTATTTAGAAAAACTGCTGTAAATAATATAAAAATAGAAGCTATATTTAAAAGAAAAAGAGTTAACATGTATAATGTGCATTAAGATTATTAGCTGTGCATTGATTAAAAAGCTTTTGCTTTAGAAAAATCGCTGTACGCTGCGAAAATAAATTGTAGTGTGTTTAGTAATAACTTTGAGTTGAATATTTTGCTGTGCAATCAGTAATTTTGATGGGAATTCGGAATCTTATTGCAAAGAAAAAGGATATTTTTTGATTTGCGTTTAAATACTACCCTTTTGTAAGCTAAACAAGCTTTATATCTTTGATTCCCATCTTAATTATGAACAAAGCTAATAGTCTCCAAGTTCAGCCAAGCTTACGGTGCTGAGTTCCATCTCGTACAATCACTCAAATACCTGAGCCGTTCGCACAATTAAAACAATAATTATAATCGCATCCGCTGCTCCGAACTAGAGCGGTGCGTGCGCGCACTCTTTGACAATTATTTGTCAACAAACACAGCCGAAATCAAACCCTATAGCGTCTCATTTAAAACGCAGTTTCAGTTGTCATCTGGAGCTAGCTGAGTATTTCATAACATTTCGTGCTCTGTGTTTTACAAGATACGGTCTATATTAGCCTGGTGGGATTTTGTTTACGCGCCTGCGTGCGTTGCCATGGTAACTGGAGCGAAGACGCTGAATTTATGAAGTTAAGTGAATAATACGCTACAGAGATCGGACTAATGTTGACTGCTCAATGTTTCATTCATCAGATCTCCGTCAGTTATTTGATCTAGTCTAGTTAAGTAGGTTTATCAAAATCTTTATAATATGAAAGATGTGTAAATCCTTATGACTTACTAGCTTCTGCCCGCGGCTTCGCTCGCGTTAGAAAGAGACAAAAAGTAGCCTATGTTACTCTCCATCCCTTCAACTATCTCCACTTAAAAAATCACGTCAATCCGTCGCTCCGTTTTGCCGTGAAAGAAAGACAAACAGACAGACAGACACACTTTCCCATTTATAATATTAGTATGGATTTTTCAAACTTTATGCCACACATGAATGATGCCAACTTAACCCCCAAATCGTCAATTAATTTAGTTTATCAAAATCTTCGAAAAAAAGGCGATTACTTCTGAATTCAATTTTCACGAGCTATGAAGGTCACATGATGAAAAAATAAATAAGAATACCTCTGAAAAATTGCTTAATAATTATTTTATGAGGTTTGTAGATTAAAGTAGACTTTAATATTTCTATTTATTAAAATAATAATTAAGTCGTAATTACGTAATTTAGAATCTATGCCTAGGGGCAAAAAATATACTGTAAGTAAAGTATGCAATTTGAGATTTATCTAACTCCTCAAAGACTTCCTCTGCAATGCCACCGTACTACACAAAAACGATGAAGAATTACACATGTACCGTGAGTGTCAATAGCAGCCCTATACATTCTGATCGGCATTACCTCTTAGATTCCTCATATTAACGCGATAATCGGCGTCTTGCGGGAAAACGCGCAATTAGCGACAGATCAAAGGGACCGGCGATTCGCGGAGAGAGACGGCGCTATACCGATGACAGAGAGGGAGCTACTGCAGTGTTTTGTTTTGCCCCCGTGGTTCGCTCGGGCGTGTTTCTTGGTTCGTGCGGAATGGTCGTGGTTAATATTAAATTATGGCCTCCCAGACGTGCATTTCCGCGATTTGTGGAAAGGATTTTATTTTATCGATCGATGTGTTCGGTCGTGTGTTTGTGATAAGTTGGTAATGTTGCTTTATTGAATCTTGTAGTGTGTGAGTTGTATGCGCAGTATATTACAGGATTTTGATGTGAGCTAATTTTTCAAACCGTTTGGCAATGTAAAGGTTTTTTGTATTAATCAGCTTAAAGAAAAAAAAGATTACGTTACATGAAAAAGAAACGCCCTTAAAATTTACAAACGTAAAAGATTAACATTGTTTTTGTTATGCGGTACACCCACCATTAAGTCTCACGATCTGCTTAATTCGTCATTTACAGACAATTCTAGCACTAACTAGGGTGACTTAATCTCCAGGGACAAATCAACACAAAAACATTGACAGGAACTCTCGATACTTACTAACTAAAATACTCAGTCAGAATCAAACATAATATTATCATCCCAGGCAACTTCCTTTCAGCATAAACACACAATTACCATAGTACACGCGACGTCCAGCAGGATCGCAGACCTCCTGTCTGGCCGGCTGTCAATCCATTGTCAACACGCATACATACATACATACATACAGATCAGTTATTATATGGAAAAAGGGCTTTGCTTTCTCCGACATTTGCAATTCTAGTGGGAACATCTTAATTTCGCGCTGGGAGGCAAGAATGCTTTCAAAATGGCGGCCCGTTTTGGAACAATGGTGGTCTGGAGTTGTGGTTTGTTTGGAATTAAATAGCTTGTTTACTTGGACAATGATGTATTACTCGGTTTAGTTGTCGGGATGTTCGTAAGGAATCTGTCTGATTTCTGAAGCGCGTAAGGCAGGACTCTTTTATTATTCGATTATGGTAAAGCAAAAAGGATTGTGACTTTAAAAAGGTCTAGTTTCTGCATTTCTGCACGCTACGTAATATGCTTTCACTGTCCGCTCAAAGTTAACATGTTAAAATTGGGATAAAAAATGTACGACAGGAAAAGTACAGTACTTCAGAGTGGACATCATTCCATCCGTTGTTACATAAATTCTCATTTTAGGAACGCGTCTAATTTTGATGCATATTATTAATTCTTATTTAAGAATAAAACTAGTATTTAAATCCATATGCATGTGCTGCTGACTTCCTTTCGGAAACAAGTTTTCACTCAAAACGGATATTTTAATGATGACAAATTAATTCTATTAAAAATTATGTAAAAAACTTTGGTTGGCAACGAGGTCGTTGTCAAGGTAGACTTTAAAGAATTATTAACAGAAAACGCAAAACAATATAAGATACAAATGATCATTACACAACTTTACTTACACATTGTCAATGTTTACATACCTCTTTACCCATATTGTTATCTCATACATAAGCAACGATTGGAAAGTATCCGAAGAGTAACTATAGCTAAAGTTAATTGTGTGTATTTAACCAGTACCGTACAATTAGCTTTTTGACTTACTGACCGATTAAAGAAGAACTTAAAAGCGCTTTAATTTCGACTTTGACCCGTAGAGACTTTATTATTGCTAGAGACATACGACATCCGACTGCTTCTAGTTCCGACACAACGCTCCATATCACTCAAACAATAATAACAAAGCGAATTAAATGGAAAAGTGGTAGATTGGTTATTGCGCGGGCGCCGGGCGGGCCGGGGGCGGCTAGAAACGCGCCGATTACAGCACTTTCACCCGATGCCGGAGAAACCACACTATTACACACGCCGGCCAACCTGACCACTCGTGTGTGACCCTGGGGCCCGGGCCCCTGGGCCCCTAGCTCACTCACGAGGCCCCAGCAAAGGGCAAGTGCATCGAGAAAGCTAAGAGTGGCTCATCACGCCTTTCCGAACAATGTCTTATTCGAGTAAGAGTGTTCGGAACGACAATAAAATTAATTGTGTTTACATCCTACTTACAATAACGTCCTCTGCCTCGAAGCTTTGCTCCAATTATGTTGGGATAGGATCCATGTCTAATCAAAGAATGTAATGGTCATTTTAAGGAAGAGCACTGATGTCTGAAATACAGATATTTATTTTATCTAGTTCAGACACAGATGTCCTCAGTACACCTAAGATCTTTGTTTTATGTCATGTATATCTGATTAAATTGTAACCTTGTTTTTGTGTCATATAAACAAATTATTATTATTATTATTAAATACATAGGTACCTAATACATAATTTTTAGGAAGCTGTTTGATCCCATGTCCGAAAACCTTCAAGTCTTATCTAACGAGTTTAATACTCGTTCATCAATATTTCAATCATCAATTTTTATCTAACGTAGAAATCAATACATAATATTGGTGCCGATTCTGTTGTCACAAAAATCGCTAAACTAAATTAAAAATCGCTAAAATTTAGTTTAGTCCTGTCAAACGACCAAACTCATTCTGAAATTGACTAAAGTGACATTTCTAAACTTATTATAGTTTGACAGCTCTAATATCGTTTAGTTTTATTCAATTTAGTGAAAATGCCAACAAAGCTATTCTGATTTTGACGTTTTCACCTAAAATTAAGGTTGTGAATCTAATTTTAATCGCGATTAAAAAAGGTGTAGAATAAAATTAGTTGTCATGAATTAAAATTTAAAACGCATTTTTCTCAAAGTTCTTTAGGTGTTTTGATGCAACTACGAATTGAAGAATCATTTATTATGGAAACTTATGCGATTGCAGCAGTTGTGGATACTCAAAAAAGGTAAATAAGAAAGTTATTGTTATTAGAAAAGAGACGATCTTGACGATGAACCCGTTGTTTGTTTCGGCATTTCTTCTCCAAAGTAGTCAATTGAGACATACCGAGTCCATCTATTTACAAAAGCGACCTGTAAAAGTAATATGAATCATAGGATTTATATCACTTTTACATGTCTGTAATGAAATTAGAACTGAATTTGTTTAGTATGCAAGTACTTGAATACCAAAAGAGTTCATTTCATTTTAATTGATTTTAATACAATACGAAATGCATGCAATACAATAAGAATAAACATAAGGGAGCAAAACATCTCCTATTTTCAGTTACTTACATAAACAAGGCAGCCCGACAGTCAAAAAAACAATGCAAATGTTTCTTAACTGTAACCCTATTTTAAGTGTAAGCCCACTTAAAATAACTATCCACTGACCATTGTCTCTCAAGATATATATCTTAGATCACAAATGTCTGTAAACAAAGTTATGGATGTTGTGTATTTATTATTGTGTTATCCAAGTATACCAGTGTATAAGCACACGTGTGTTCATTGTGACAATAAAATATTATTAGACGAGTCAACAATGTTGCAGAAAGACAAAAAAGAACAGTCAGAATTAGTTATCCATATTCTATTTACACTACTTATTATTACTTTAATATTGTTTTTGTTTTAGATACTCAACAATACAACAAAGAATTCTAGATGTTGATATTAATGTTGTGAATGTGTCAACAGTGTCCGGCCCAAAACACACACCCACTCATAACCTGAAGAACCAGAACGGGGCTTGAAAATTGCACCTTCATATCTAAAAGAGGTAACATTGATAACATGTCTAATATTTACCTATTTTTAAAATAAAATAATTATGCAAATACCTAATACATATTGTATTCTCTTGTTTTATTCAGATTCTGCTAAGAGGACTGATTTGAAATGTTTGTTGGGTTCATCACATAGAAGTGTGAAGCATGCTATAAGGATTGTGGATAAATAGCAAACTGCAGCACCGTCTTACCTTCACAATGATTGTGTGGCCATGAAATATTACTATAGTTGTACATCAGGAAACCATAGTGAGATGCAGTTATCACAACATGCCACTGTGTTTTATTTGGAATGAACTCGGTTTCAAGAAAGTATAGAACGAATACTGTTGTCCCTGGAGTAAATATAAATAAGAGGCGAGGTTGTGGAAAGTAAATAAATTCAAAGTTTTCACTGGTTGTTTTATTTATTTGTGTACTTCTCACATCTGATTTCACACATTCACATTCTTATAGTAATAGCTGAACATTATAGAACTTGCTTGAAATAATGTTAAATACTGCATAATTGGGTAGTAGTTGTTTGGTTATCTGTTGCTGAGTAGTCAACTTCACTAATAACAACTTGTTTCCTATGAATTATCGAAGTCCAGGTATATTGATAGGCATCAAAGAATAAAACACCAAAACGTTTGAAAATAATATTGAAGTCTTCGTTTTCTGCTCCGTAATCCAGTTGTTTTAATAGGATACGATCTAGGTACGGCCGTACCTAATCGAAGAGAATACCTACTTGTATCTTATTTTATTTATAAAACTAGCAAAGGCCCAATATTTTAAAAAATCGTCTTTGTTTATTTTGTAGATACATAAATATATACCTATTAACATGTCATAAACATCAATCAAATGTCATTACACTGACTGACATCTGTGAAATAGTGACATTACGCTACTCCCCATATTTAATGTTTGTTGCTATCCTTTACCGAGTTAATTTTAATGTTTAAAAAAAACGGAGAACAGTTATAGAAAATTACATAGTGTGCATTGTACTGGCTTTAATTCATCACATTTCTTGAACATCTTATCTACGATATTGTTGTTTTTAATTGTCCAAGAGCTATACTTTTACCCGGCATTGCGAGAAAATATTTAATCTAGCAAGCCTGAAAGTAATATGACACTTACAGATTATTGAAATAATTTTTGTTATATCTTAGATTAGTAAAATGTTAACAACAATTTAGTATTATGCCGTCATTATGCTTCCTGTATTTTATTATTGATAAACAATCAAAGATCGGTATGTAATTGTACTCAGGATTTTTGCATTTCAGATCATCTGCTCACTTTCATTCACTCTTTACTTTAATTTCCTACAAATCGTAATCTATGGTTTACTCAATTAAGTGATGTCAAAGTCGATTTTTAGGTACGTCAAAACTGTTTCTAAGTTTAAAGAGTCTGGTTTACAGAATAACTTTAAACGTTCTCTAAACTAAAATTAGAAAATTTTAGAGATAGTTAAGTTTAGTTTGGTGTACAACAGAATCGGCACCATTATCAAACTAACGATATAGTAAAAGTACAGAAACGTACAAGGAAAACAAAACAACACCAGATTAATCACAAAAGCAACAAAACCCGACAGCAAAACAAAGTCAGTTATCAAAAGAACACAAAAGATCAGTGATCACTATCTTTATGTCATAATGACGTTACGTCACAACTGTGGACAGTCGCCTGCGGTCACCACCGGTGATAGTGCGCTATTAATAGGCAGGACAATAACGTGTTTGTTACGTAATGTGTGGTTACTATGTTCCGTTAACGAGTAGGCTTTTTTAGTCATGTTATGTGAAAATAGTAAAGCTTGTTATAATATAACTAAGTAGGATTAGGAATGCAATTATGAAAAGCTAAGATTATGATTAAGCCAACCTTTTTATTAAAGAGATGTGTTTTTTTGATGGAGGTTAACCACAGCTAAAGAAACTACTGTGTATATTTTCATACATATACTATTATGTGTGAAAATGTACATAGTAGCTTCTTTTGATGACGAAAAGGTGGACCAAGAAGCGGAAAACCAACGCCTAACAAGCTAAAACAGGGATGGAAATTTGTATGAAAAGGTGAAGCCTTTATAAGCTATTTAATTGGGTATTTAGTCTGAACGACCCAAATCGTATGGCCCGCGGGCCATTCGACCGGAAACAATAATCGCCGACGTTTGAAAGGACCGGTGATAAAATGATTTCAATATTAATTTAAAGCTACAGTCACATACATTGTAATAGTCGCTAAGTTCATGAATTTTAACTATTTAAATATTTAATTAATTTTGGTAATTTGTTGATTTGTTTCTTTAAAATAAGACTGATTTTTATTTAATTTTTTTTTATTACTTACCAACTTTTGTAAACATTTTATATTATTGTTGATTGTTTTTCTAAGGAAGATAATACAAATCTAAGAAAAAAAAAACAAACTTTTATTTCAACTTTTTAACCCGAATGTACTTGATGTAGTTTATGACACTGAATTTGTTTACCAGTTCTTATCACCGGTCCTTTGGAACGTAGGCGAATTTTGTTTACGGTCGAATGGCCCGCGGGCCATACGATTTGGGCCGTTCAGACTAAATACCCATTTAATTGATGTATTAAAGAAATATAAAGTTAACTGATTGACATGAGTATATCCAATTCGTGAAAAGTCTAGGAATTATTAAAACACAGGTAACATTTTTGGAAAAGGTGAATATTGACAAAACAAATACGAAAAAAGAAATTGCCGCCAAAATATATTGTCGAATACCAAATAAAGCTGAGTATTGTTACGCGATAGAAAGGCTTAAATAACCTAATAGAGTTACGTAATGTGTCGGACCTTGCGATTGAGTAGTTATAATAAGGCGTCGCCGGGGGCTGAGCTTGTGGTGCTGACTCATCGTCATTGCGTCAGAAATGCATTTCTCTTTACTATGTAATGTAACAGTGTATAAGAAGATATTTACTGTGAATATTTTATTCTTTCTTTGCTTAACTTTCTTGACTTTTACGTTTCATCAGAAAATTTTCAATGAACTTTGTAGGCTAGCCTTATGTAAGATTGTGTAAGACTTCTTCACCGTTTTCTATAATTTATAGAAATAATAATAAGGGAACAATCATTAAACTTTTGCGTTTACTTATGGGATAATAAATAAATAAATATATTTGGACAACTCACACACGGTCATCTAATCCAAAACTAAGCAGAGCTTGTACTATGGTAATCAGACAGCTGATATACATACTCATATAATTTATAAATACATACATATCCATACTAATATTATAAATGCGAAAGTAACTCTGTCTGTCTGTCTGTTACGCTTTCCCGCTTAAACTACTAAACCGATTTGAATGAAATTTGGTACAGATATAGTCTGGGACCCGAGAAAGGACATAGGATAGTTTTTATCCCGGAAATCCCGTGGGAACGGGAACTATTCCACGCGGACGAAGTCGCGGGCAGAAGCTAGTTATAGATAAATTACACCCAGACACAGAACAAACAATCATGCTCATCACACAAAGTTTGTCCTAGTGGGAATCGAACCCACGACCTCTGGCTTAACAGTCCCCTGGCTAACCATTACCCAATAAGTATTTCTGTCAGTTTCACCACAATCAAGGATTGTGACTGGCCATCAATATAGTGGTTAATGGTTAAATAATAGTGATTGACAAATCATTATCGTGCAAACCGAACCATCATTCTTTCGTCATTCGTGACTTTTAAAATTTATTGCCAACAAACCTATCGTGTAATGTGCGCCTAAGAATTTATATAGAACCAAACATCTTTTCACATTCTTCTTAACTTGTTTCATCATCTCCTTTAGAAAACATACAAAGATCATAAAATGTAGAAGTTAATAAAAACTGTTATCTAAATTAAAATCGTGTGTTCAGAGCACCAGTAAGTCAATTACAACGTTACAAACGTCTAGCTATAAACTCCTCTACGTCTATTTGCATCACGTGAATTATGAAAATGGCGTCGCGCAATAACTGGCAATATGTACTGAAAGTGATGAAGCTATTGTGCAGTACATGTCATCATCACCACTCAGGCTACTCCTTACGTATTATAAAACAAAGTTCTTCGATACGACACGTCTGTCTGTTTTTGATAAACTCAAAAATTACTGCGCGAAATTTACTGCAGTTTTATCAATGGTTAGACTGATTCACGATGAAGGATTTAGGTGCATATTATAATAGAGAAAAGCCGAGATTTTCAGAGATTTGTGATGTAATTTGTGATGTAATTCATACAACAGCAAAATGTTTTAAAGAGCTATTCCATTAACAACCAGACGGTTCCTTCATATAATCATTTATTTGACATCTCATATCGAAATCGAACTCCCTTCTATCATCTTTTCTACTTGTCTAGCCACACAGTACATCAAAAATATTGTCAAGACCGCCTCTGTCTGTGTTACGTGCAGCCAATCGGTGTGTTCGTGCAGCGAGCCAACAAATCAATACCACGAACAATGGGGAGCGACGGCCGCGCTTCTCCGGACGCCATGATTTATCGCATATCTCTTTTTACGCGAGACGCGAAAACTATTGCTATTTTCAAACATTTCCGCATCTTTACACTGGGTACAAAAAGGTGTTATGTTTTCAGAATATTTATGCATTTCGTTTGTGAGTTTCTTAACTCCATTATAACTTGTGAACACCGGAACGGATTTAGATTAGACGTATATTTAGAATCCTTGATTAATCCCGAGTAACATAGACTATTCATTCTAATATTATAAATGCGGAAGTATATCTGTCTGTCTCGCTTTCAAACCAAAACTCCTACTAAAGGTACAGAGATAGTCTATAAACTACGCGGGTAAAAACGAGGGGCAACAAGTGCAGATATACAAATGATATATGAATGCAGAGTGCGCAATACAAAAGTGTAACACGTAAAACAAAATATATATTAATTTGCAACAACTTTTATGTTTTGCAACCATAGTATCAACTGCATCAACTGCTTATTTAGCTACTTTTCTACTGAATTAACCTCTACGTCTGTTATCATCACAGCTTCCAGCGTTGGAGAGTAAAATCGTCGCGCTTAACCACTGCGATTGTGCGTAAGTGGCGGCGCGCTGTCACTAATAGATAACACAACCGCTTGTTATCAGCCGAGGGGAGCAGGTTACCAGACTGCTCTACAGCTCGCAGCTAATGTAGCCCCGTCTCTACTCATTATTGATAATCTAGGCACGAGTGCCAGAGGTGCAGTTTTGAAACGCATTCTTTGGCAGTAGACAGTTATTGCGTTAGTTGACTAGTGCCAAATATTGGTAGTGGGCTTTCTGATGGTTCTGAAAGCCAAATGATGGTTCTGAATTTGGTGATGCAAATTTAAGGCCGGCCACACCGGGGCTGACAACTTCTCAGTCAGTCAGTTGCTTTGCGCTGATGGCTTTGATGTAGACCCCATCATATCCACAGTACTGTACAAACTGACCGACCGCTACAAACGTTACGTAACTGAAAACCCGTACCATATTGGAGTCTGTTACTTTCAGGCAAGTGCCCAACTCTCTCCACTTTCCTTTAAGCGAAAATCTTTAATTGAAAACAGACATTTAAGACGTACACTCAGTGTCAGTCATCCCGTCACACAAACCTGTCAATCTTCTCCACAATCCCACTCAGCAGATCATTTATTGGCTTTTTCTCCCATTCATCGATCGTCGCAAAACCTGCGCGGGCGCACAAAGGGTCATGTGTGACCGTCATTGTGCTGCTAATTATGAGTAATTACCTCACAATGGTACCGCAAAAACATGTGAGTGATGTAATGTGTGGCTGTCCGTGGTCCATGCGCCCGCGCACTGGGCTGCAGCCTATGTGTGAAGGCCCTGAGGGCTTTGACACTTGAAAGGTATGACACACTTAGCGCAGTTAATGGTTTTTCAATACATACGGAGCTAAGGACATGTCCGTTCACCGTATTGATGTCAGCTCCTTATTGGTAGTACAGATAATAATAGAAATATTTGTACTTAAATAAATAAATAATAAAAAAAAATAAAAAAGCCTTTTATTCCATGCAATTACAATATTTGATTTACCATTAATAACTAAAAAGTAATAAACTTATTCCTACGTTTGCTTATATTTATTTTTTATCAAGTATTGAATAGGTATTTACAATACTAGAAAAAACAATTTATAATAAAATTCAAATTCATTCATAAGCAAAATAATAGTAGATAATAAATAATAGTAGTAATATTTAAATTCATTCATAATCAAATTTCATTTTCATTTAAATTCATTAATCATAATATTATTAAAATCAAAACTAAATCAAATATGCAATTAATAATTCGTTGTTTAATAATAGTTATTTGTGCTTTTATGATTTCCATGCATGGACCCCTCTCAGGTGAAGGCCTCCTCCAAAGATTTCCACTTATCTCTATCTCTAGCTACTTTTATCCAGTGCGGTCCAGCGACTTTTTTGATGTCCTCCTCCCAGCGCGTGTTTGGCTTTCCAACACGCCTCTTACCCTGGGGGCCTACCCATGTAGTGACTTCTGATGTCCACCTTTCGTCTTTAAGTCTTGCTATGTGGCCAGCCCACTTGAACTTCAATCTCTGGGCGTATTTAAGCGCATCTACTGCTTTAGTTATGCCTCTAATTTTTGTATGTCGGATCTTTTGTATTTTTCTGATTTTAAGCATGCTACGTTCCATTCCTCTTTGAGACGTGATTATTTTATTCTTGATGTTATTGGTGAATTTCCAAGTCTGGCAAGCGTACGTAAGACATGGCAAGATACAAGAGTCCATCATTCTCTTCTTTACTTCTACTGGCATATCACTTTTCATCACTTCTTTGTAGCTCCAGAACTTATTCCACGTGATTCTTGATCTGCGCTCTACCTCTAGTTCATTGCTATTTTTATCAAATGATATTTGTTTACCCAAATAAATATATCGATCCACGTACTGTATTTCTTTGCTTTCTAGTGAGATAGTTCTTTTGTGACTGTTGGTCATAACGTTTGTCTTTGTCAAGTTTATTTCTAATCCAACTTGTCTGCTGGCTTTGTGTAATGATTGTATCATACTTTCTAGGCTGTTACCGGTTTCAGACAGTAGTACCAAGTCATCAGCGAACCTTAAATGGCTCAAGTATTTTCCTTTGACACACAAGCCGTATTTTCTCCAATTTAGTTTATTTATAATTAATTCTAGTACTGCAATAAACAATTTCGGAGATAGTGGGTCCCCCTGTCTTACTCCACGTTTGATGTTAAAGTATGGGCCGTTTGATTCTAGTTTGACTCTACTTACGCTGTTGTTATATATACTTTTTATTATTTGTATGTACTCATTCTCAACTCCCTGTTTGTTTAGTGCTTCCCATATACTTTTGTGTGAGATTGTATCGAATGCTTTCTGGTAGTCTATGTACGCTATGTAGAGCGGTCTTCGGTATTCTTGGTATTTTTCTATAATTTGTTCCACAGAAAATTATATTTGTACTTACCAGGGTATAAAAAGCTTACAGCTTCATTTGTTGTTGTATTTTTGTAAGTTAATCAATTCCCAATTCTAGTTCATATTTTCATGCTGAATATATAATTACATTTATTACATAACGGCGAACTGTAAATGTAAATGCTGGTTTAATCGAGTTTAATTGACACTTTGAATATCTTGCGCATAAATGAGATGTTGCCAATATTCTCATTCACAGCATAATATGCGTATAATATCATCATACGCGTGTCTAACTATCCGTGACCAATGTGGCAATATTGTACATAATCTGTCCGCGTAACGTACGTATGTCGATACTCCTG
Organism: Athetis lepigone; assembly: GCA_033675125.1. Taxonomy (NCBI): domain Eukaryota; kingdom Metazoa; phylum Arthropoda; class Insecta; order Lepidoptera; family Noctuidae; genus Athetis; species Athetis lepigone. Next base: position 21,612,789 of record CM066236.1, read on the forward strand.
TCCAAATCCCACAGTGTTACATAAACTGTGTTTATTGTTTTAGTGACCGTCCATTTTTCCCGCAAATCACCGCGGCCCCGCGTCTAATCTTATTAATTTTGCGTAACAACTAATTATTAACAAACACGGAACACGGCTGCGGCCATCTTGATATTTTGACATAACCATAACGTCGGCCGGCCATCTCTATAATTTTGACATAACGCTACGTTTAATTTTGAACAATAAAAGCCTTTTTTCTATTGTTTAAACGTTAGATTATGATAATATTGTGTGCTTGGTCTAGTTCCCGTTAGTTTTGTCATCAAATACAATGTTTTGAATGTTGACTAATTCATTTGATATCTTAGATCTCAGTGGCTATTGTGACAGCTTTATTTGTTTTAAGTACCTAGGTATTAACTTTTTAATTCTTTTCAGGTATTGCACTAGCGTGAGAGAGAAAGATTTGTCAGATAACTGAGGTTTTTGCCTTTTTAAACTCTTAATAAAAAACTACTTTGTCTAGTTATTTCATGGTTTTATCTGATTTTACTGCAGTTCTATTCATTTGTGTGTATATCACAACACAGAACAGATTAGACTTGAGACACAAGTTAATGAAATAGCCCGGCTAGTGGAAAGTTAGCAAACATTTCTTTATGTGGAAGTAAGTAGAGTGGTTGCAGTATGAGGCGGCCAAGGGACCGGTATTTATTTCTCGGAAGCCGCTCATTCAGTTCGGGAAAGCGATACATGTTGATATGAAAGTCGCAGCACATCAGAAATTGTTCGCTTTAAATGATTATTGTAGAACTCTAGGATTTTAATAAGGTCTTCGGTTTCTTAACAGTAGGATTCTAAATGTTACTGTCTCTTTTTCTGAAGGTCTGATAAGGGCCACTAATCTTTTTCTTTTTACATATAAAATGGAAAACGAACTGACTAATTCACTGATTGTGGATATATATCAACGCATCATGTTATATCAGTATCATGTATTGTATTGTATCAGTAAATCTCTAAGTTGCGGGGTATGTTCTCCGTAAAGAGTAGGTAACCACTAAGAAAGGATTTTTGGAAATTCTAACCCTAGAGGGGTAATAAAGGGGCTGGCAGTATCGACATTAATGCGGACAAAACCGCGGGCGAAAGCTAGTTGAATTATAAATAAGTTGTACTTGTTTGAGTCTTTATAATGTGGACCAAAACCTAAGTACAATCATTCATTAAAGGCAAGGTTTGTGCAGTTGTAGTGCTTGGATGTTGAGCTGCATTTCGCAGGTTCAATTCCCGTAGGAAAATATTAGTATTTAGTATGTGTATTTAAGTTTATTTATTTATAAAAACACACATGATAGGAGAAATCGCTAGTGTCGAAACAATCTTTCAAAGGAGATTTTAACATGACCATGAAAAGTAATGACAACACTGAAAGGTCAATCAACACAACCAGCAAAAAGATTTTCTCGCCAAATGATTTGACCACCCGTTCAGAACACCACATATCACAGCAATTAACATTCGTTTGTCAATCTTGGCCACTTAGAACCTGGGTGTAGCTTTGATGCCTGTACGCAGGTGTGAGGGCTCGGGTGCGCCGCGGCACGTCACCCGACCACTTTCCGTTTCTACAGTGAGAGTGTACCTGCTACTGGTGAAATAAGACCACCGAGTGTACAGTCGGGAACCGACAGGATTGTCAGAACTGCCTGAGATGTAGAATGGACAGGTTATAAGAGCTGTAATGTAATAGACGGGAGTGGAAATACTTGGCAGTTGTCACAATTTACTACCACAGACACCATTTTTGCGTCTCATTGTCTTGTTTATTGAATAAAAAATGCGTCTTCATTTCGTTTATGATCTCTCTCTATTTTCTCTCTAAATAGTTGGCAATAAAAATATTATTTACCAGCGAAACGTCAATTTCTAACAATTAGCCAAGTTATTCATTGTCTGCAATCACTGTAAATGTTTAATTGCTATTTTATTTACCATTGTAATGTAATGAACAGAAGACCATTATTTTTTATATTCTAATTGCAAGATAACACACCTAACAGTTTTTTTAATTGTTTGTTTTAGGTAAGTTCCAGCCCTCTTAAACAAATCAACACAAGCGTAAGTAACACCTAATTAACTTTCTTAACATAGGTAATTAATGTAAGCAACATTGCACAGTGTTACAAAGAAACCTACAGGAAAACTACAATTATGTCCTAAAAACATTGCGGTTTGTGCCGGTGTGCAAGCGTTGCGCAGGCGATAAAAAACCGCAGGGAACCGAACATGGAGTCCCACACTGCGCACGCGTCGATGTGTCGACATTTCGTAGAAAATCATGTTTTGCAGCGAAAGCTATGTTGACGAAATGTTTGATTACTGCGCGCTGAATGCCGTACTTCTATAAGAATGTAGAAGGTAGCTAAGGGTACAATGAGAGTAATAGTAGGGTTGTATATGCTACTTTTGGCCGAAATAAAATGAAACAATCTTGCTACTTGAATGAAAAAGTACCAATATGATTTCTTCAATTCATATGTACTTTCAAACATTTCGTGCTTCGGAAAGCACGTGAAGCTGATGATCCCGGTAGTCAAGAACTTTGACAGTCGTTACGGGTAGTCAGAAGCCAGAAAGTCTGACTTGTCTGGGGTGCTGTGTCGCCCCAGCAGTTACTGGGTTGTGGAGGTCTGGTAGGCAGTCGCTCCACGTAAAAAACTAGTATTCAGCTGAATCTGGCGAGCTCGAAGCAACCTTAGCATAGTTGGGAAAAAGCTAGGGAGATGATGAATCTTTCATCTACTTAATTGTCCATTGGTGCTGATTCTCTTGTTCACAAACTTAACTAAATTTAAGTTAAATGCATCTTTCTCTTTCCATTTCTTAAAGAAAAGGACAGAAGATACATTTTAGTTTAATCCTGTCAAATTAGACAGCGCCTGAAGAAAATTGACGTATATTTAGACGCCATGTTTTTAAATCGCGTCTAAATTATCTATGGAGTGTCTAAATTTGACAGGACTTAACTAATATTATATCTTCTGTCCTATTCTTATTTAAGTGGAAATAGAAAGATGCACTTAACTTAAATTTACGTTAGTTTGTGAATAATAGAATCGGCACCAGTATTTCGTTAGGCCCGTTAGCCGCGTAGTCACTGTTCGATTCCCAGTTCAGCGCAGCGATAGTAATTCGGTTTTGTCATTAGGAATATCTCAGTATCTCAGCCGTGAGTCCAACCGGTTCCGTGTCTGGTTTTCGTATCATCTAACTATGAGGAGTCAGGGAGTTCACAAATTAATCACGGCGTGATTCGTAAAATTTTATAACCAACCGCAATTTCAGTAATTGAGTAGGTAAGTACTTATAAAAATAATTGATACTTACTATTACTTTATTTATTAATTTATTTATTAATTTATTATAAAATCTTGTCTTACCTTTATGATACACTTATGTCAATCAAAGGGATGTTGTTGTACCTACTAATAATTTGCATATATTATTAAAGGAGTTAGTACATAAAGTGCACAGGGTAGTTAGGGACAATGGGGTCGTTTAATATTTTCTTTTAAAAAGAGTACTTGCCGAAATACCTGTAAAGTAAAATAATAAAACACTACAGTTCCCACGCAAACGATACAATCATAAAGTCCAAAGCACAAGCTACCTATTCACTATTCACTGACCTACATTTAACGACAAGCCAACGATAAACTAATTTTGCGAAAACCTTGCTTTCCTATCATAAATCACTAAAATTAAATGGTATACCGCCGTTTACCCGAATTTTATTTGCCCTAATTTCATTTGCCATAATAGTCAACAGCCATAATATCATATGACATAATACTCATTTGCCCTACTCTCATTTGCCATATTAGTCACGTGCCAGAATCATTGTTTCCCATAAAGTCACTTGCCATAACATCATTTGCCATAATCATTGTAAGCCATAATTATCACATGTCCTAATTATCACATGCCATAATTATGATATGCCATAACATAATTTGCCATCGACATTGGGTGTATAACGGTTGTTTATATCAAGAGAAATTGGATGCAATTGGGACTTTAGGGCACCCCGACTCGGACAGGTTAGGTTAGAAGGGGATGGCGGGGTCGTGTGAGCGAGCGAAGCGAGCGAATAGACCCCGCCATCCCCTTCGTGGTTATTTTTTTATAAACCACACAGAAGTAGGAGCCCCGCGAAGCGGGGCTCCGTCGACCTAGCCCACCATCTACCATGCACAGAAAAAAAAACCATTACGGGGCTTAAATATTTGTCTAATACTTGTTATGCCATTTAAATATTATGACATTTAAATATTATGTCTAATAATTATTATGGCACATAAAAATAGGGCAAACAATACTTATGGCATTCGTATATTATGGTATCTAAAATTCGGGCAATTAAAAGTATGTCATATGTCTTTTAGGGCAAATGAAACATTCGGGCAAATGAAATTCGGGTAAATGAAATTCGGGAAAATGATGATTATGGCATATAATCTTCGGGCAAACAATAGACAACCAAATTAAATATCATAAAAACTTGATACAACTCCAACGAAAACGCTAACGGTACGAAACTATTATACTAATGTTAGACATGATATCCAACTTATAATTATTATTTTTTAAAAAAAGCTTCATCGGTTCTACAGACAAATGATTATACACCTTATTCCTAGTTCATAAGATTTATTATTGAATGGGCACGTTACCGTTGCGTATGGCCAGTCAATGCTATTGGATGGATATTAACAAAATGTCAATGATTTGAATGGTATTATTATTATAACTGTAGTCTGGCTGTGTGTTAAATTTTACAAGTTTTTTATAGAATGAGGACGTTTGATCGGTGCCAAGAGGCTGCGGGCTGAGGCCTCCTCTACAGATTTACGATTGTTTTTGTGTAATCACGTATCTGACCCGCGAGTTTTGCGTACTATATGCTTTAGGTACTAAAACTGAGCACATTTGCCTATTTGACTACCAATGAGCTCAATTTCTTGTAATAAGATCTATTTAACAAGTCATGCAAATACATAAAACTCGGACAAAACGAACGGGCAGACGGTAAAGAGTCAATGCAATAAGAATCTTTCACAATCACCAGAAAGTATACAACCAATCTAAATAATGGACCTAAACTTTTAAAATCTAGAAACATCATAAAATATATCACGCATATTTCATGCTGACCACAATATAGCTATTCGTCTACATCGTCGAAGCGTTATTCGGCGCATGACAAAAGACTCCATACAGAACAATCGCACTCTGACCGCTATTATACGTGACTTATGAACTTTGGTGGTTGCGCAAGAGTTGGTTTGAAGAGCATGCGCAAGTGGCCTGCGGCTGTTGCACGGTACAACTGGTACAACATAGTAGTGTAGTGTATCGTCAGGTGTAACTTCCACCTGACGATACTCTACACTACTAAGTCCGATTGCAAATCTAGCTTTTGGTTAGTGTGTTAATTAAAGCGAGGATCGGAATTCGGGTGCTATTACTATCTAAAATATGGACATGACATAATTGAATAATAATGAATTATGATAAGTAACCTATATTTTAAATTACGTAAAATATCAATTACTTAAAAAAAACGTATCGTAACCATATCGTAACGTAATTTTTGATTAACTATGTATGACAGTCGGGAATTTGATGTCATATTCATATTTGTTTTTTCATCGTAATACATTGTAATAGAATTCCGATCACTGGTTAACAAATTATTATTTTTTTTTATCTTAAACGTTTTTATTACTTTACCATTTTATTGTCCATCATCTAAGTTTTGCAGCCAAGTTCTAAGCATTTGTAACTATAATTTTGGTTACAAAAACCGTCTCCTATTTTGACATCTCTAACGTTTCTTCACAATTCAAGGTTTTCGTCACTTAAGAATTTAATCATATAAACAAAAGACAATAATGTGTGAGCCAGTGCAATCAACAATTGGAAAACAAATGTGTAATTTATACTTTGAAAAGTCGTTAATCATTATCAGTTGAAATTAGCCACCAGTTTGGTTTTGTTATTCTTCATTCGATATTGTCCCTTACTTGTCTCACTTATTTCAAAATCTGTCAAATGTAGAATCTGTCGTAAGTAGAATCTGTCATATGTAGAACATGTCAAAAGTAGACTATGATGTCAAAAGTAGAATCTGTCAAATGTAGACTAAACGAAGTATGCAGTGTGTAAATTATTATGTTCATCGACCTGACCCTCGTACTGCGGTGTGAAGGTGTGAAACGATCGCTAAGTTGGCAACTAGACATGCAACAACAAATGATTTATTGTACAGTTTCTACAATTTGCAAATACTTAGGTTTGGTTTGTAAAACAATGTTGTGGCGAGCCGCACGTCAAATTTATGATGTGTTAAAAAATATTCTTTGTTTAGTATAGGATTTATTTTTACCACTACTTGCTTTTCGTATAGCACGTAAGCCGTTTGACATTTGTAGAACTTCGACAGTCGTTACGGGTAATCAGAAGGCAGAAAGTCCGACAAGTCTACCAAGGGGTATTGTGTCGCCCAATAACTTGATTGTGACGATCTGATAGGCAGTCGCTTCACGTAAAACCCTGACCAGCTGAAACCTGTTAGGCTAGATACCCCAAGATATTTGGGAAAAAGCTAGGAGATAATTATGATGCTTCTCGTTTAGAATACAGGTCCTCAAACTTATTTGTTAATAGACCGCTTTTTACAATTACAGTTAAGGGTGGACCAAAGTAAAACAAGTTTAAAAACTTCCATTGTTACAAATTGGACTCCTATTTTATCTGGTCACATGAACCCACTATTTCGTCCTGGGACCTCTTGGGATTGGCTTAGATCATTTTAGGATTCATATGTTAAGAAGCTCAAACGAATCAACAATACCGGTTGTCGGCGACCAAAACACCTAGATGAAAGTTTAATTTAAAACATTATTATCATAGAAAATACATTTGGAATAGTAATGGATGATGTCATCCGTGTAGTTTCTTCATTAGTAATTTGTGTCGGTGACATAGCCCAGATGAGTGATTGCACGTGTTGCCTCATCCAGACTAGAGCAGGCCTCCGAAATGCGGAATTTAACAAATCAAATTCAACTTTATTTTGCAAGACTAGCTAGTATATAGCTTTAGCTATCTGGTTTTCTTACGAAAATTGATCGTCTATTGATTTATGTTATATTGTAAGTAACTCGGTTCAATCTACATTTAGATCGGTTCCCACCTGATCGATGTCGCTTAAAAGGTTAATGTTGTAGTGGTTTCTATCGCGTTCAAAGCTTTCGTAATTTGCAAATATGATACAGGACTAACTGCTCCCTGAGGTTTCGCCCTTCAATTAAATATTTTTTTGATCCTATTAATACATGTTTTATTATATTTTACCTTGAATTTCTAATAATCTCTTCTTAGTGCACGTTTATGCTATGTTAGTAGCGTCATTAGTTTTAACAATAACCACCAAAAAGTCTGTATCTTTATATATATTCTTATATGTATAACAAAAGAATAAGAAAAATCTAAACATTTCACATTTTACAATACAATAATCTCTGTTACTTGCAGTGACCATACCGGAAAAGTCAATAAAAATGACCAACTGTATTAGACGTCAATAGCAAGGTAACGAATAAAACTAGACTGTTAACATTGACCATTCGCAGCCTACTTCAGACGTAGGTTATTTGTGGAACATCAGGAACAATATAATTGGCTATTGCTTAGATAAAGTAAAACAAAATGTTCCTCGCTGCGCTTGCGCAACACTCGCGCCAAGCGTGGCACCGCCTGCGCCCGTCACGACCTAAGTAATGGCGATGTCATAAAGTTTTATACTCATTTACTTTAATTTCATTCATTTGCTTACTTGTTTACGTACGCAAGGATTAAATAATTGTTATGTTGTTGGGTATACGATGTCTAGCTTCTTCTATCTGCCCTTATCCCATTTTACTTGGGGTCGGCGAATCATATTTTTCTCTTCCAATCCAAGTCAACCTATCATGCTATCATTTACCCCTTTCTTTTTCACATCGTTCTTCACACAATCCATCCATTTTTTCTTCGGTCTTCCTCTGCCCTTCAAACCACACCCATCTCCTCTTCACATGCCCGTACCAAGACATACGATTTCCTTTCAACTTTAATTATAATTTCAACAACACTACCTTTACCACATTCTACCAATTACAAAGAGCAACGTATACAAACAACGGACCAATAGAGTCTAATGCTCAAGCAATTTATAGGGTTACTTAGTATCAGTAGTAGTGTTCAGGCAGATTGTCAACACGCATCTGTCTGATTGTCAACGTACCTACCCCACGAAACCCATCAGGTGGTCTACCATGAACTATTCAACTACCTGCCAAGTACAGGGCAGTTTAACCTGACATGTTCAACCTGACAGGTTTTGTGTTTGTACCATGAGCATTTCCGGCTGACCTGCATCAATTAAACTTTTGTCCTGAGTCTCTGACCTGTACATTGGTAGCACAGATTATATAAGATTATTAGAAAACAAACGTTCTAAAATACTTCAGCGGTTTTACGGTTTTTATAAAAGTAACAAATATTTATATAAAAACAGTTTAAAATTAAAAGGTGATGAAAAATAAAAAAAATTCTGTGGCATAAAAAGAGTTTGGCACTGATTTGTAAAAGCGAAGGCCTTTACTCCAGCTTGTGAAACTTAAAACGAAAAGTTACCATTTTGACACTTCATGATTATTTTCGAACGAATATTTATTTGACAAATGACAAATAGATAGTAGTACATTAATTTACGAGGTAATTTTGAAACTCAAGTGGATTTATTATTAAAATTAAATATTTGTGGCCGTGGTTATGTGTAAGAGTGTCTTATTTGTGACGAATGGATTATTCCCGAAGAGTTTCGTATTTTATTTTATTGCTGGGATATTGCTATGGGCTGTGATAAAAGTGCCCAATCTCGGGAAATACCTGGAAGAATGTAGACTGAGGTGGCGAAAAATCTAAATTCGGTTGTTGGTGGTGCTAACAAAGATTGGACAACTTGACCCGCTGTAAGTTTTGTTACTAAATAAATCATAAACTTAATTACCTAAATATTGAAAATCTTCTTTCTCGTGTGGTAAGAACATTGAAGAGTATTAATAATCAGTAATTAGATCCAGATTTTTATAATAAAACTTACTGTTCCTCGCGGTTTCACTCACGTAACGTTAGGTTTTTGGTTATTGCTTCGCTCCCGTGGGATATAGCGTGATATTATGTAGCCTTTATTACTCAGGGATAATGTAGCTTTCTAAAGAAAAAGGAATATTTGTAATCAGTCTAGTAGTTTTTGAGTTTATTCGTTACATACAAAAATATAAACACTTAAAATATATTTTAATATTCTAGGTTACATCCCACAAATGAGCAATGAGCTGTCTCCTAGTAAGGAGGCCCCGCTGCTGTTCTTGATTCTGGGCTCTTCTGGAAGAATGCGCCTCGGAAGTGACGTCGGTCATGTTTTGGGTGCTTTGAAAAACTTCTTCCGGATTCAACACATTGGCTCAATTGCAAATGAAAATGCTTATTTCGTTTTCTCACATGCAACCCAGTATAGTGAGCTTCAATTGAATTTGGAGGTGCATCAATAACTGGAGTCATCATCGACTTCTGTAATGGAAATCCAGAATCACCTACAACAATGAAAAAATATATTATTAACTGTTAGATCTAAATATATTTTTTACTTAATGTTTACCCATTTAAAACGTTTTTTTTTGGGTTTACATGTTCTACTGGCCGTTTTATTGCGACATGAGTTCTAAACTCTAAACTCCAGGCATACCAAACTTGTTCAAAAATCTGAAATAAGTAAAACATAGTTGTACACTCAGAGTTGCACATTTAGAGTCAAATAAAATATTGAAATCAACTCAACTTAGTTCAAGTTAATTTGAAGCATAGGATATTGTCTATATTTACGTGATTTTTTATTGTGTATTTATGTGAGAGTTGTTAAAAATGTCGTGCTGACCCTTAATTTAAATAAATAAATGAATGAATAAATCCAATGAATTTCACTGTATTTGTCTTTGATAGGTTCCATTCGCGAAAAACGAGAGCGCAAGTAAAACCTGAAACCATGCATGCATAGTATCAAATATAGTATTAAGATGATTAGTCTGATGAATAGAAGTATATATTAGTACTAACCTTGGTCTCAGCTAACAAATCTGTTGATTTCTTTGGGCGTGGCGTGAATTCTCTTTCCTCATTACAGTTCAAGTGAGCCCTATAGTTGGGCTGTAAAGCTTAACAAAAGCGCTGTCTGGCATCTCAAAAGGTTTTATTTAGATTCTTGAAATTCTTTATTTCTTCTTTAAATATTATCCCTTTCTTTCACACTGGTGCTACGATTATCTTCTTCGAAAAAACTAAAAAATTTCGTCTTTATCACACATCTAAAATTAACAGGAAAGACACAGCTTACGGATAATTTTCTATATTTTACAATACTTTAAAATGACGTCCGAATTATTCTATATGCATATTATTATAATTACTTACGTTTTTGTATTTAAAATTCATTGAAACAGGTCAATTATATTTACTTTCACAAGCCTGCAAATAATGACGGCACACGGTGGGCTGAAAATCGGCTTTCATAGACTTAGGGATTTCAATTTGCAAGTGCTTGTTTTTATGCCGGATATCGCTTCTATTAGTCATTACTATGTACAAAAATGACACCCGAGTTAATTCTACCCAAAAACGAAGGAAATATAATTTTTTTACGAAAAATTTGTATGAAGCTAGTATGAAAAATCGAATTATCTCCTAAACGGCATGTTTAACCGTAATATCCTTGGAGATGGTCATAGTGCTAATTATTTATGATTTTTTGGTTGGCAATTGGACGAAAAATTTAATGCCGTTTTTTTTTTTAAAAATCGTCAAAATATTTTTATTTGTTTTTACGTATGAAACGATTCCTTTTGGTGTTTATGTTGAAGAACACGGACTTTTAACTACACATAACATAAAATAGCATCACTCCTATATTTCCGAAGGAGTTGGCAGAGGTTTATAGTACACCCACACGTAGCCAACTATGTTTGAGCTAGATATTTATCAGCACAAAATGAGTTTTAAAACTTTTCATACAACCAAATTACCAATAATTGTCTTCTAATGAGTCCAAAAAGAAGTGATTAAGTAACTACACTGATTAGGTCTTCTAATGAGTCTTAATAGGTGATTTAATGATTTTCAATATCTCACGACAATGGATTATATTTAACATTTCCTGATAAGTAAGCTAATTTGTTAATTAGCAGTGCTATGAGTTCTAAGAATAGTTAGTGACAATTATAGATTTTCATTAGCTAATGAGGAGATAACTAATGAGGGTAGTTACCTAATTATTGTCGTTTTGCAATAAAAGGGCTAAAGTTTTGTTTTATAATTTAATTTGTTCACAACTGTGTAACTGCTAACACTAAATCTGCGACTATAAAATCTTAAAATGGAAAGTTTAATCACCAATTTAGACTTGTTTGTTCTTCTACGAAGTGAGAGTACTTCATTTGATCATGAAGTATTGTTTAGTGCAGTTGTATCCCGCATAGGCGATTGCCTGTCTGACGAAGATTATGTTGTTCTCAAAGAATTTTGTCGGAGATTTACGCGAGCCGCTTTACAAAGGTGGGGGAAATCCAACCGATTCCTTGATAATTTCAGGAGAAAGTACGAGAATTGGTTGGGAGCAAATATTGATTGGCCGAGTTTTGTGCAAACTTTAGTTAATCAAGAACCAAGTGTTGATGAGATACCAAGAGCGCCCTCAGTCTCTCCAGAACCGTCGACATCAACGTCCATTGGAACAATGACGAAAAGATCCCGTAAACCATTCGAAGACCTGGGAAGTAAACAAAAAAAGAGAAGATCTGATGAACACACAGACGAAGGTTCCAGTGAATTGGCATATGCAGCTGCAGCACGTTTAAAAGAAGAAGGGCATGGAGATATCGCCTCTGTCATCGAATACATGATGAAAAATCCTGAAGCAGCCGCTAAATTAAATGAAACGCTTAAGAAACCAGCGAAAACAATCATATTTACGCCAGAAAAGGCGCTTGGATTGCTTCTTTCGCTAAAACTCTCAAAGTGGCAATATATTACGTTGCGTGAGGCTGCCATTCGAGAAGGTGCTAAAGATATTTATCCATCTTACTATAAAGTGCAACAAACTAAGCTTGATTGCTACCCTCCGAAGCAATCAGTGACAGTTACTGATTCATCGGCTAGGATTACACTTCAAGCTTTACTTGATATCACGGTTACAAGAATCCTTCAAAGCCTTTCTAACGAAGAGCATAACAAGCAGTTGAAGCTGATATCCAAGTGGGGATTTGACGGTGCTTCTAACCAAAGCCGATACAAGCAGAAAATTGAGGGTGAGGAAGATGATTCAAGCATTTTCATGACCTCCTTGGTGCCACTAAAACTGACAGATGGAGACAACATTTTATGGACGAACCCAAAACCATGCTCAGTTTTGTATTGTCGTCCAGTTCAGTTTACTTTTGTAAAGGAGAGTGAAGCAGTTGTCCTTGGGCTGAAAAAACAAATGGATGAAGAAATTGAGGCCCTTATCCCCACAGAGTGCAATAATAATAATAGGGTGACTCATCAACTAATGATGACGATGATCGACGCTAAAGTCTGTACTTACCTTTCTGAAGCTACATCAAATGCATCGTGCTACCTGTGCTTAGCAAAGCCTACAGAAATGAACCGCTTAGATGCTGTAACATCAAAAATTGTGTGTTCGGACCTGTATGAGTTTGGCTTGTCATCCCTACACGCCCGTATAAATTGTATGGAATGTCTGTTACACATTGCATACAAACTGGACTTCAAACGGTGGGCAGCGAGAAGTGATGAGCACAAAGAAATGCTACAGACAAGAAAGAAAATAATTCAAAATAAATTCAAAGATGAGCTCAATCTGTTGATTGATATAGTAAAACAAGGCTCGGGAACCACCAATGACGGGAATACTGCAAGAAAATTCTTTGAGTTTTCTAATAAAACCGCAGCTATAACCGGTTTGGATGAAGACCTCATCAAAAGATTTGCTGTAATTTTACAAGCAATTACATCTGGAGAGCAGATCGATATAATAAAATTTAGAGATTATGCTCGCAAAACAGCAGAAAAGTACGTATTACTATACGACTGGTTCTACATGTCGTCAACCGTTCATAAGTTACTAATCCATGGGGCTGACATAATCGAGAAAAATAATATTGTGCCGATTGGGACTCTCTCGGAAGAAGCCTCAGAGTCTCGAAACAAAGATTTTAGGAGGTTTCGAGAACATCATTCGCGGAAAAGAAGCAGGCAGGATTCCAATCAAGACATTTTAAATATGCTTGTTGTTTCTTCGGACCCTTTGCTAAGTGCACAAAGGCCTAAGTTAGATGCCAAGAAAAAGCAGAGCTTTTTTGCTGAAACTCTCGACTTAATTCAATTTCAGGAAACTGAGTTCGAATTTTTGGATATATCCAATCTGGATGCTGACTCAGAATTGGAGTCTGACAACGAGAGTGATAAGGAAAATTTGTAAAAAAGATATATATGTACATATTTGTAAATTTGTATTTGAGTGTGTTTGGGTTTTTTTGTAATATTTAATGATATGTTTTATTTTTTTATTTATTTTACTTTATTTTACGAATGCTTAGTATTAATTCCTTAAATTAACTTATTTTGTATAAAATATAACTTCATAATGTTACTTCAATATAAATCTTTTTTTATTTAAATTAATATAAATGTGTCAAAAACAGCAATTTTTTTATTTTATTTTTCTTGTTTCGTGTGTTCTTAATATTTGGGTTAATAACATATCGAACTTTTTAACTTAGACACTAAAAGGGATCGTTTTACATGTAAAAATAAATAAAAATATTTTGACGATTTTTAAAAAAAAAACGGCATTAAATTTTTCGTCCTATCGCCAACCAAAAAATCATAAATAATTAGCACTATGACCATCTCCAAGGATATTACGGTTAAACATGCCGTTTAGGAGATAATTCGATTTTTCATACTAGCTTCATACAAATTTTTCGTAAAAAAATTATATTTCCTTCGTTTTTGGGTAGAATTAACTCGGGTGTCATTTTTGTACATAGTAATGACTAATAGAAGCGATATCCGGCATAAAAACAAGCACTTGCAAATTGAAATCCCTAAGTCTATGAAAGCCGATTTTCAGCCCACCGTGCGGCAGGGCAGTTCAACGGTCACATGCGAATTTGTCAAAAAATACTTTATGGTGAGTACAATAAACAGGGCAGCCCACTAGTAACCGGCGAGTGACCACGTGACAGCAGTGTAGTGGGCCACTTTACTGCTGTCACGTGGTCACTCGCCGGTTTAGATCACGTGATCGCTGGCTCGCCTGCTGCTTAGCGCGCTCATGGTACAAACTAAACACGGCAGGTTATTTATCGTCGAAAATTGACCTGCTATAAGAGTTCATGGTAGGCCTCCAGGTCTCTATCACCGGGCTTCAACTCTTTATCTTTTACCGTAATAGATAAAGAGTTGACATTTTCACAGAGTGTGTTAGTTATATTAAAGTTTAATAGGATCCCCGAGCAAGAAACGTATTTTTTCGCCAATTGTTGTTAATCTTAATATTGTAAGGTGGTCGTAGTACCCCTCATGTGCAACTCCTACTCGAGTTCGACCGCTTATTATTTTATCTTGTCTGGAATTTAGACAAACCTTTCAATATGTACAAACCCAAAGTGGTCGCTTTACCGCAGGCCTGTACTGTACGTGTCGGACTAGGCGGCGCGGGCGCAGGCAGGGCGTCCCTTTCACCTGCGCTCTGCACACGACGCCACATTCTAGAACACTGGGCGCTGCTGCACCATACACCACGTACTTAGAGCTTGTCCTAGGCTTTGTTATGTTTTTGATAAGATACTTGTGATTGTGTGAACTTTGCCTTCGGTAGCTTCTGAATATAATTTAAAAGATTGTATGGGTTTGATGATTTTTCTATAGATAAGACGTATTTTCTTTTGAACGCCTTAGTGCCACTGTCCATGGCGTGGCTGCACAGACGCGTATTCGTCACGGTACGCTTGGTGTCCGGCTGCTTGCAGTTCACATACGAATATTTTAGATTTATTAACAGATTCTATTAAAAATCTCTATAAGTATGCAAATGAGGTGGTCAGATCTAAAAATTCTAAGCTAACCTAACCATTTCATAATTGCTCGAACATTGGTCTCACGTTACATGAAATCATATTTTTTTGAGATCTTTCCACCATGTGAAACTAATTTACTATTGCTGATTTTAATAACCATCCATAATTTGTTTGTTCTCAAGAGTATAATATCAAAATACTCCAGCTCTCAAGCGTTAAATTTAAATGCTTGATCCCTCATCGAGGCACACATAAGAAGACACATAGATCCTAGTGAGACTTCATTCCGTTAAAATAATTACAAGTCCATATTCCCATTGCCTCACTCTGCTCCTAATGTCACGTCCTAACTCACGTCCGACACAGTAATTACACTGATACGACATTACGACATGTCTGCAAAACGTTTATCTCGAAATTAAATTCACATTCAAGTGATCAAGTTTAATTGATTTTCGTAACAGTCAACATTTTAAGCAATTTATTCCATTATTTTTAGAAGTTGTTGACATTGTGACACTTTGATGATTTATTGGGTTTTTAAATGTTAGAGTTTCTACTTTCTGTTTATTACATATCAATCAATCAAGTTCAAAATGTCCAGCTTTGACAAAATTAAATGTCCAATTCTCAAAATGTCCAACTTCTAAAATATTCCATTCCCAAATTGTCCATTCTTTGTGCATGTGGTTACATTATCCATTTCGTGCAGAGGTTTATTTCTTCGCTATAGAACATTCCTTCTCTCTCACGGTCCTTATTGCTGTTATGTCATTGGATGGCAAACAAGCTGATAATCCACCTAATTTTAGGTGGTCACCGTCGCCTATAGACATCTACAATACAAGAGATCTAGAATCACAAAGTCAAAGTTGAAATATCTAAAGTGCTTGTAATTACACAGTCACCCATATTCTGCAAATTATAATACTTATTTCCGCTTATTCTTTATCTTTCGATATTTTCTTCCTTGCGTAAACTGTAACTCACTAGTCACTAGAGCCTGGTAGTCATTAGCTGCAGTGAAATTGTGCATGACTCTTCAGCATTCTTCCAATTTCACGCATTACGTAATAAAATTTCTGAATTGCACATTTACGAGGCACTTTGTCACGAAAATACCTCCGTGATCGTCACACAATAGTAAACAATAAGGAGCAATAAACGAACAATAATGAGATATTTTGTAGTACGATACTGCGCCAGCGCACCTGAGCGGCAGGGGCGCCGGGGGAAGGGGGCTCATACAATTATTTCTCACGCGCGCCGTAACGTACAGACTGACAAAAAGTTGCGTCGTCACTACTGTGTTATAATGTTTTATGAAAGTTTTAGTTTTTTTGATAGATCAAGACTCAAGAGAGGTACTAACTGTATACGCACATTTGTACCTACTAGCACATTGACTGATTCGTTTTACCGTTGAGAACCATCACCACTTTTTTCATTTAAAATTACCCTATAACTTATGACAAACATATTTTGAATCTTATCACACTGGTATGTTGTACACAATGCATACTAATAGGCGTCATATAGTAATAAGCCATCTATGTAAAAACACAGTTACAACACGTATCGTTGGTTTTCCGATTGCGTGATTCGTGGAAACGCATAGTTTCCCAATCACGCGAACCAAGTGGGAAAACTGCATTCTAAAGGCGTCAATGTTTTTAATTCACAAAACCACATGGGTACAAACTAATAAAATGAAATCAGGAAAGTCATTATATTAATCTATCTTCACTGTCGGAAGAGTTCCAAGTTTTAAATTACAATTTTACACCGAGTGGTATTCTAACTAAAATTATTTTATTCTGACTCTATGGCAAGTTTTTTTGCAATATCGACTCCATAGTATCTAATGCACGATAGGTTGATTCCGACGTTTTTTTTACCAGTAAGTATCTATTAGAAACGCGACCGCTGGCATCATAAAAATGTTTGGTGAAAGAAAATTACTGCCCCGCTGAAAGTTTCCACCTTCTTTTAGCAGATATAAAGTTATACATTTTTTAGTTCCCTTTATTCCTTATACCTTAATATTTTATACATTTATTCATTTTTAAGTAAGCCTTGTTAATTATTATTAAATAAATTTATATTTGATGGGAACGACAAAAAATCACTTGCTGCGGAGAAAATGGTCCATAGGCTGAAATGATGATGTCACCCTAAAACAGTACCATAGTTATAAAGGAAAGTTGAATAAAATATTCGCAACGAAGTTAATGCTCAACTCGATGTTTTTTAATGAGTTTACATTTACATCAGAATGAGAATAATATCGATAACGCCTTACTTTTTATACAATCGTATAAATTATATTTCGTCACTCACACTATCAAAATTGCAAGAATTTTTATGGGCGTAACCACTGGTTTATACTAATTTTATGAAGAATATGAATTTTAGAAAATGTAGTTTCATATTGCTAATCTTTTTTTTTTGTTTTCATGTAGATTTACTTTATATCATGACTTACATCATACTTATCTATTATTATACTAACAGTAACTAGTAAGTAATAGTCAGGTCAGTACAAAGTGTACAAACTCTTTAACTTGACAATATTCCACATAAATCCTCCTGCAATTGCTGACCCTACATCTCCTACAACTATTTACGCAACGTGTTTATTTGGCAACATTGTGTACCGACAGCAAATAGCAGAGGTCGCATAGTTAACTGGGGGAACCAATCGGTCGCCATTGACCACTATTGTTCATGAATAAATGACTAGCCCATGGAGAAACAAGGAGGGAATGATGATAGTCATAATTGTCTGCGTGAGGTTGTGGAGGTCACCCACGGTATTAAGTTTGTTTCTTTATTTAACCATGTACGACTATCATCACAGGTGCTGGTGAACCATATACAATAGTGTAAGAATTAAAATAATTTTCTGTTAGGTACTACAAATTAAAACTTATATACAATGTGTAACTGAATTAATGCACTTTGAGAAAATTGTTTGTTTAGAATCGTTTACTGAATCGATTTTTGTAATTTTTAATATAGGTAATATTTTATTCCAAAAATAATTAAAACAACGTAAACTGCTGTCACACTTCCGCTGTACAGTCAAAACAAACTAAAATGGATGAAATACCTACTATGCTAGACCCTTATGCAAGTGCGACTGTGTGCATGCGTAGATTTGTAATGTGACTATAATTTTCTCCCACAATTTGTACGACTAATTTATAAAAAAAACAGTGTTTTAAACATAATAATAAAAATTCAGTGTATGTATTATGATTATAACAATATTCTAATTGGGGTGTCTGGTGGTGTGCGTTTATTCCGGGACATGTTGTATATCATGCACAAATTAACTCTAAGTTGCAATAAGCAACCCTTGTGAATACACTCGGAGTACAGCTAAATTTATTTTTTATTATTCGTGTTACCTAATAATAGAACTGATGAGGACTAATAAACAGTCGTTCTATATAAACTATTGGTATTTAGATACGACGAGGTCTAAATTGATAAACCATAACAAAATGAAAAACCCAGATCTTCTTAGAATTTCGAAAATAAATCTCAGGTTCCGCAATCCCAGTCTTCTGTAGATTTGAGAGGTGCTCACGACATCCACGTAATAATGTCATAGATTACGTTTTTATTATACCTTTTTCTACAATAATTATTTACCAAATTAAGCTTGACCACTTCTGACAACAGAAAACGGTATATCGTCAAACCAGATTAGTATTTTGCCAAGCATTAAACATTGGCAATTGACTCTACTTTTAATAACTCGGATTTTTTTGGAACTTTTCATACATTCCGATAACAGCGCTTTATGGTGTTACAGATTCCAAGAACTTTTCATACATTCCGATAACAGCGCTTTATGGTGTTACAGATTCCAAAGCATTTTAAGACATCCCAAGGTAGAATATATACATAAAATAGCCAAATATTTACATTAAATATACCTTATACCCTAGCCCGAGCATATCGATGTCAACGTAATAACATAATGATCTGCGCCGGCCGATACTCTCGATCGATCGATACGGCGGGTCACTTTCACGCTAGCTCGTGTCCGCTAGAGAAAGTTATGGATTTTGTTGTTTTATTGTGATCATATAAATTGTGCGCTTTTTATAGGTGTTTGATAGTTCCAGTCTAATTTGTATTGTCGTTGTGACACCATAACTTAACTTATTGGTGCCGATTCCCTTCCACTTTGGAGCATCACTTACAAATAAAACGATATGAACTTTGTCGCCCATTTCAAAAAGTTTGGCATGAAACATACTTACTATACTATACTATACTTATTATGGGTATTTATGTAAGTGAGCTTTTCTATATAAATAGTATACTAACCTATCTATTGTCATATCAACGCGAAGGACAAGTCGCTGGACCTAGACATGAAACATGGAGGATGTGTTATTTGTGAAGAGTAAGTATCCACTAAAAAAGGATTTTGGAAATTCCGAACCTAAAGGGACAAAATAAGGGATGGAAGTTTGGAAATTCACGAGGGTAAAGCCGCGGTCGAAACCGCGGGCGAAAGCAGGTGTGTACGTAAAGTATTCACACTCATAATGAGAGGACACATATTATAAAAAGTTTATTAAGCTGTTAAACTTTAAGCCGTAAGCCTGATATTGAAGCCCATTATATCAGTAACAGTAACTGATGTTACGTTACGCAACCACCTCACAGTACCAGCTGTATGTCACCGGTTACCAGCCGGTTACGCAACCCGGTTCCTGTTTCCTATTGGTCGGAAGTTGTACGTTAACTGTCACGTACACTTTAATTAGTCTATAGTTATAGTATTTAGAATTATTAATTTATTTATTGAAGTGTGGTTATAAACTTGTGTGAGAAAATATGAATTGGATAACGTTAATAGTAACTTTGACACGGTTTGTGTCTTTCCCTAGGCAGCGAAGAGCTTCACAAAAGCTGACACAGAATATGAGCTTGTTAGAAAATAATAAAAACTTTAAGAGGTATTGGAGAAGTGTCTATACTGATAATACCAAGCTGAAGAGTTCGTTTATTTGATTAAACGAGCTAATATCAGCAATATAGTCCGAATTAAAAAAATATTATTATGTTGGATAGCCCATTTGTTAAGGAAGGTCACAGGCCATGTCATCATGTTATAACCTCTGGAAACGGAACAATAAGGAACCAAAAATGCGGATAAAGTCGCGGGGGACAGCTAGTTGTTATAAAACCGTGTGACAAACCTACATTGTCATTAATTTTCCACACAACATTTCGTTATGGGAAACAATAAAACACACAACGCACTCCATAATAACAGATCTCTACAAAATAGAAATTTATGACCGAACTACACTCATAAACAAACTCAATAGTTAATGTTCAATATAAATAAACAAAAAACTCTCTTCTCGCCCATTAACTTCTAGTAATTACTCAAATAACAAGCTATTTAGCTCAGTTTTACTTCAAACCGCCATCTTTGAGAAGGAAAGTGTAATAAATAGTTCTGAGCATTTATAGTCATTTTTACGGTCGTTATGATAATGTATGCCAGGCTACGGAAACATCCGCATTCAATAGCAACAATGTATTCTTTAACCGTTAAAGATAACCTTAGCATTAACCTTTTAAATGTAGAAATGAATATTCAAAATCTCACACCTATGTTTTCTAAGCAAATATGTATCACAAATAATCACAGTGGTTACGACATCGCTTCGAGTGAGCGCTCAGATTTGATCAATTGTGCTAACATTTGCTGCGGACAAATCTGAATATAAATTGCGGCAAATATTTGAATGGTCTGTGTACTGAGCTTAGCAATGCCTACCTAGTTTTTTAACGAACCATGGCACACTGTGTCAGCGATGTGCAATTTCTAAAAACATTTGCACAGCGCTCGTCAACCAAACCAATACAATCTAAAATGTGTGTTTGTGTGTGTGTAAAAGAGATTGACCTGTCTAAACAAGCCTATTTAACTCATACACCGATTTTAGTACCACGTTATTCACGTATTCACGTAAACCTGTGCAATATGTGCAATGTGCAGATGCGTGCGATGCGCGTCTCTGGTTGCGCAAGCGCAGCGACCGGCCAACCTTAAGCGCAGGCGCAGTACGCTACTCTATTCATCTTGAAGTAGATAGACATTAAAGTAGGCCTATTTAGATAATAAGAACCTTTAGATTTCGTGTGGTAGTCAGAATACCATTGATTTTTAAACCTTCAAACACACGTGATTCGAGACACATTAGAAAGACAATGCGACAGCCGGCTGTCCCTTGGTCGTCGAAAGGTTAATTTAGGGGTTTCCAGGGTTTGTTTATATCTGGTTGCTACCACAACAACCGGTGAATAACCTGTAGAACAACTCAACTTATACATTTTAGTGACTATTCAGTTTAGGGTACCTAATTATTAGAAATTATCTTGTGAGATTTTAATATATGTTAATATTCGACATAATCTGTTTATTCGGTGTTTTAATATGCTGAAATTAGTTTTTGTTTAAGGTAGATAACAGAGTTACGAGAAATGCATTGATTCCTGACAGATACCATACCTGGTTGTTAAACAGCTGAGGAATCACATTGGTAGTAAATGGTTGTACAAAATCTATAGTAGATATCTATACATATAATAAAATTGTAAAAGGTCGGTGTCTGTACATGTAAGATAAATAAGAAAAACTTTATTAGGGGAACTTTATATACGCAATAGAACCCAAAACTATGATTTTTAGAATTTTTGTCTGTTTGTCTGTTTGTCTGTATGTCTGTTTGTCTGTTTGTCTGTACGTTTGTTCAGGCTAATCTCAAAAACGGCTTAACCTATTTGAATGCGGTTTTCACTATTGCGTTGCGGTTTGCCGGGATTAACATTTAGTCTTTGTTTTGTTTCAATCGGTTCATAAATAAAAAAGTTATGTCAATCTAAAGAATCGCATCATCACATCAATCAATCAAAACATAAAATGCCACAAAATTGTATTCATCCTCACCGTAATACATTGTTTCATATTCAAGTCTGTTTCAACACCTACTAATTACTTTTTTAATTACTCAAATCGGACATTTCATTTAAAAGATATCAAACCCAAAGTGCAACGGTTTATATTTCTTTGTAGTTTCCGTTTTATTTCGCTAGATGGCGATGTACCTTCTGTCACAATTCTTAAAACGCGGCGTTTACATTTTTGTGAAAATAATGACCCTCCCAGGCAGCTTTTCTTCGTGCAGGTTCTATCCCTGTTGTAAAAAGTGTTTGGTTATCTATGCGTTTGTGATAATTATTGGGACGTTTGGTCAAAAACAAAAAGTAATCAATTAATTCAGTACCTAAATTAATTAATTGTTTACTTTAACCCCTTACAATCGAACTGTATGTGGTAGTCGTTTCGCATGCTATAAACAGTGAGTGGGTATCTGTCTGTATGTGCACCTATAAGTTAAAAACTACTAAAGGGATTTTAACCAAACTTGGTACGATTGTTATCTATACTCCTGGGCAGGTTATAGGTTATATAGCATAACGCTGAGACACATAGGAGCCGAGTAATAATGAAAAGTGTGACAAACACGGGGGAAAAATATCCCTTTTGAGAGATTATATTGCGTGCGCTGCGTAAATGGTCGAAGTTACGCAAAAAATATGTAACAAAGAATTGTTCCTCTTAAAATGTTCTTAAAAGAGTCTACAATAACATATGGCTATTATTTATAATAGTTCACTCACTATAACCATTTTTATGGCAATAAAATTAGTTCTATAAAAATACATGACTTGCCAGGGTGTTTTCATGAATATAGTATTAATCTTTATCAATATTAATACGGTATCCGATACAGGTTTTTAATTTTGTACAACATTGCCGTTTACATAGGTAATGAATTTCAATAAATATCTTTAGAGATATCACATAGTTTTAAAATTACTCCGCAGCAACGTAAGGGCAGTAGCAAGGCTGGCCGATGGCTTTGAAAGATATTCGTAGCATATACATCAGAATAACACATAATATTGTGCTACATAACATTGCACCATGAGCCACGGGAGCCGATCAGGAACCAAAAACCTAACTCCGCTGCTGCTGCAAATCGCAGCGCGAGGCACAGAGCTCCGGCGGGATCTCATGGCGAAATGGAGACTGTGACTGTCGCAACCCAGTGGACACGCCTCTTTGAGTGTCTGGAGAGGCGACGGCGCTCTCACGTATTGCCAGCAGCAGGTCCTCACCAGACACGGAAGTTTCGGGAGGTTCCTGTGTCGGATTCGAGCGGAAGCCTGGGTGGTGACACCACTGCGACATTGGTCGCCACGAGAACACGGTGGAGCATACGGTGGTAGTATGCCCGATTGGGTGGGCCACCGCCGTGTTCTTGCATAGGGGATCGGCGGGGGTGACTGGATGGGAAGCCGTCGCACCCTTCTGCGAAGCAGTCATGCTGGAGTAGAAGGCGGCGGCGCGCATGACACAGCCTCAAGCTTCACGCCTGGGACAGAGACCCAGGCGTAGACGTCGAGAGTCGCAAGACGTAGCGAGCGATGGGTAGCTCGCCGCCCGATAAGGACCATTTGTTCCATTCGCGCCTCAAAGAGCAGTTAGCATGTGCCGGGGTTACGGATTAATAATTATTCTAATAGTTACCGCTGCCCCGGAAGTAAACTCACAGGCTAATATTAACGCGTAACGTTTGTTGAAATTTAACAATAACTAACTAGAGACATGAAACTTGGAGGAATTATTCTTTGTGAAGGGTAAGCCTTAGCCACTAAGAAAGTTTTGTTTTTTTAATTCTACCTTTAAAGGGTCAAAATTGTGGATAGAAGTTCGACATCTACGCGGGCGAAGCCGCGGGCAAAAGCTAGTACTTAATAATATTTAAACCATTTCAAGCCACCCTTCGCTTGACTGAAAGCAAAACATATGTGGGCCCAGTTAAACATTATCAATTTTTAAAAGGGGTAACTGGTCCCCGGTCCCAGTTCCATAGTGGGCCGAACGACCCCTAACCCAATATTTCACAATATAATCCTGCTGAGGGAAGTTAAACTCAGTCCCAAACCAAAGCTACCTGATGGCCTTTAAATCTGAAAAAGTCAGGGAATCCTCTGTCTTGTCAATTGACATTGCAATTTAAATTGTCCTTCATTTCTGAACACTAGATTTTGTTCGTTGTAACCAAAAAATATTACTATGTTTTCTTTGACCAACTGCACGACAATATTGGAATTTGGACTAGAATTTAACAGATATGGTCAAGCCCGTACATGGTAACCCTATGGTTATTTATCCTTAACAGTACCAACATTACAACTAAAAACAAAACAATAAACAGGCTTTAGTTCGTAAAACTAGTCATAACATTGTTCCGAGTCCCGTGGGTGTACTATAAGGGTCCCGTTATTCGAGGTTCACGCTGCCTCCGAGAGGGGGCGGGGCTGATTTATGTCCTCACTTCCAAGCAAGAAGTCCAAGTCTCCAAGATCACTATCAGTTCACAAAAACTACTGCTCCAGCAAATTGCAACATTCCTCACCAAATTGACTAAATTATTACGTGGATTAGGAATTTTAATAGAATGTTGTTTTGATTGCAATCGTGTGGGATGATTATTTATTGTTTGGTGGACTTTGTAAGTCCTGAGATTTGTTTGTTACCTTTACTATTCATTTAAACTTAAGATAAGTAAATCGGTGAGCTTTAAAGTATACCATGTTAGGCACACAGATATATTTAAGCCGTGAGTTACTTCTGGCTTTACAAATTGCCTATTCAATGTAGGCTCGGGTCGGACGTGCAGTACCTTGCAAAATACTGGAAATTGCCAAGTTTCGATAGCCACAGAGTATAGTACTCGCATGAACCTACATTGTAGAATCCATTCTCTACACTGATAATGTTTAGAGCACGATCTTAGGTGGTTTAGTGACCTGACGCAGACTATTTCTGGTATAAATATTTTGTAGCCGTTTGTATATTTGCACTACATTAAAAAAAATATTTATGGATAAACAATGTAGACGGCCACTAATGATGAAAATCATTAGTCGATGGATGGATGGGTACATTTTGGACTGAGATCCTAGAATCGGGTGATCTCTCCATACTATTTTCCATACTAACATTATAAATGCGAAAGTAACTCTGTCTGTCTGCCTGTCTCTTCTTCGCGCCTAAACCACCCAACCGATGTGAATGAAATTTGGTACAGATATAGTCTGGGAGTTCTGGGACCCGAGAAAGGACATAGGATAGTTTTCATCCCGGAAATCCTCCGGGAACGGGAAGATTTCCGGGATGAAAACTAGACCGACCGGCTGTTAGCAGCAGCAGCACTGCTGACGTCGAGAATTACATAGTTTATAATCGAAAGTTGCCAACATTTTCCGTCAAAACTCACTACATACTTCACTAAACTATCAGGCAATAACGAATAAGGTTTAAAATAACATTTTGTTTTGAATAACAAGGATATCATAACAGACAGCCCGTCTGTAACCTACCAACCCACTTAATCCTTCAACAATTATTTCCAACGCCTATTAAAAGGCGCGGCGTGGCCAATCCATTCCATGAGAAACCTCACGCGTCTTACTTTTCTCAGAGCTTTCGACGTAAGTAAGCCACACGTTTTCAAAACACACAAATTCTTCACAAAACAATGTCACAAACGCATCGCTAATACAATGAACGTGGGACAGTGACCCGCTAACCATTATTATATTATTATTCACGAGACCATCGTTCTATGACCTTGTACCTTCACTTTTCACATGAAGTTTGGAAGTCTCGCGTTAAAAGTGAAAAGAAAGTCGGAGACTAATTTGTGTGTTGGTGGAATATTTATGAGGCGAACTTAATTTTCTTTAACCATATTTGTGGTTTTTTTGTGGAAGTGACGATAATTCGGCTCTTGTGGTGTTGACATGAGTTGGTGAGTGTAACCTACATTTAAAACGGTGCGATTTATACCTTATTTTTGTTGCAAGTTCAGCCGCTTGAGGCAGGTGCTTAAAAAATCCAAATTTTAAATCACCTGTATTGAATGACTATGTATCCAAATGACTATTACCAATGTCTCAACTGGAATGACCGATGACTGAATATTATGGCGCTATTTCTATTTTACACACAGGAACAATTTACACCAGTTTCTTTACTAAAGCACATTAATTCCATGTAGCCGACTGGGTAAGTTCCTCGAAGGACTGCATTACTCTTATAAGGACTAAAGTATTGGTACCAGAACTTCTAATTCATCTAGTACTAGGTGTAAACAAACACGACATAGTACAACACCCGCCCGCGCAGATTACAATCGCGCCTCACTCACAATAGACCGGTCTGACTAGCGCCGCGTACGCACTTGTCGCAAGGTCTTTTAATGAGAACGAACAGTTTTCTTTATGATCTAGAAATGAAGGGACAGGTGGTAATCTTTGTAAATTTTGAAGAGACAGAGGTAAAGATGACATTTAAGAAATCGGTTAGGCTAGCATTACCACCAACAAGTAGAGATAAACTCGCATTAATTGAAGTTTGTCAAATTAAAGTTGTACTATCTACTCAATTAAAAGCAAAAAATCTGAATTAGTTAGACGAAAATACTACTAGTAGGTACCTACTCATAAAATTTTTGTTCAAGATTCCAAAGCAGACTACCAAGGATAATAAAACTTCACTCATATTTTAAATATGCCATTACAAAGGAATGTGGACTTCATATCGTGTTCAGGAAATGTGATCTAGGCACTATACAATATTATACAATATTATACTGACTTCATAATGATTAAAGTGGGTCTAGATGCATTGTCACGAAACAAGTAAATCATGCAAATGAGCTGGTCTCATTGGCATGCCTGTAAATGTATCAAGGAGGATTGGTTTTGCTGCATGAGACCTTTGTGCTCCGTACTTATTTCTATAACCTAGACTGTGTATGTATGTGTATCCTTAACCACTACCTAATTTACATAACTGTTAACTTTCACGAAGTGCTTATGATGATTTACTTCAATATCAACAGCAACTTCCTTGTGATTTGGGCCGGCAAATACGTTTTCTTCACCAACTCACTTTATCTTTCTATTTTATCAGTCTTCACACACTCCATCCATCTTTTCTTTGCCCTCCCTTTCTTTTTTATTATTCATATACATATTCATAAATCTTACAATCCCGTACAAATTGTGTGACAAAATAAGCTGCTACAGAAGATAATTTAATGGTTTTCAAACCAACATGTCAACTTTGAGCAGGATGTCTACATAACTAGATAGTAGATTGTTCAGTGGACTGCAAATCTTCGACCTTTTATAACAAATTGTACCTAATATTTTGCCAAAGGCCACAAGTATAGCTTAGAGCCGATTTATCAAATAAACTCAGTTACCTTCTCGAAACTATGAAAATATTTCTCAATAGTAGTATGCTTAAACAGGTCTTAGGCTATTTATTTATATTATCAAAGGACAAGCTAATCAAATATAGCAGTTTTAAAAATTATTTCACAATTTGGCGGAAATTTAGTTAAAAGTTGCGGCTGATGAAATATGAAGGTTGAAACAATTAGGTATAAAATTACTGATGACCAAGTCCAAATAAGAAACGAAGCTACGAGTATCAATGCTTTATTCATACCTTCTCACAGTAGCTGCAAGGTAGGAAAATAGAGTTGTCAAACATAAACCACAACCTCATTGCGGGTAAAAGCAATCCAATATTTTTACGCCGGCAACATTTGAGGCCGCCCGCATTCCGCTTCTGCGCACTGCTTGTTAGAAAAAACATTATCTCAGCGATAAGTATCTGTTCAACGAGGAATTAATGCTGCAACACCCGTAATGGCTGCTTACCAGCTTTACTCGATTCTTTTATGGAAAACAAGATATTCTTGCTTTATATTTAACTTTTATGACGAACATACGTCAACAATATCACATTAATCTATGTGAAACTACAGGGTTTATGTATCCGGTTTTTTGGGAAAGTCGTATGTTTAGCTAGTATACGGTAATGGCGTAGTTACAAAGATTTTTCTTTTTACCGATGAAGATCAATTTGAGAGACCTCTGTATTACGAAGGTGTTGACTGAAGAATACACAATGTTACTATTCTGTGGTCGGTTGGTACTGTAAACCCATTTTCTATGTTTCTTACAAGCTGTAATATCGGTTTGTAGAGCTCCCTAATATAAAAGTTGAGCTCCCGATGCATGTTTAGGTTACCAATATTGCTATTGGAACTATCTTCAATAGGCTTGTCCCTAAATCATGATTCGTTGTACAAAAATTAAGATTACAACGATTCATGTCTGCACTTTTAAAGAGACGATAGAGTCAACACAATGGAAGTAGATCACGACATTTCCTTCAAAAGTGTGAAGAAATAAAAATAAGGATACTCAATAAGAAGAAAAATGTGTTACAATAGGATATACTCTCTTCAGACGTACACGGTGTGAATAATTCAGAGCCTACAGTGTGTCACTGGTTTAGGAAGCGAGTCGGCACACATTACGGGCTATTGTTTTGGATGCAAGCCGTAACACAGGGTTGATGGTCTTCAGATTACGTGGAGATCACGAATTGCATATTTGAGCCGAATAAGGTAAATATCTAAGGATATAATTTGCAAACTTACAAGCTTGTAAGTCTGATACATATATTAAATTTAACAGATCTTTTCATACTCTGACGGATTCTAGCAACAAAATTGTTATTGCGAAGTGTATTCATCATAGCAGGAATGGTCCATTGCATGCATATGCAATGCATCTATTGCGACCTGAGTATAAATGTGTCACAATTTCTCTCACACGAGAATCCATCGATAAACTTCCATCAAAAAGCTATGTTCATGCGCCTACTGTAGTTGGACCGGTAAAAACACCTAAAAAAGCCGCTATGTATGTACCTACTTAATCGTCAATCAATAAGCTAACAATTTTAAGGTCAAATTTCTTTTGAACGTCAGCCCTATTCACCATGTCTGTTCGCGAACAATTGCAAGCATTTCTCTTGAACTTGAAGAGTATTGTGCTCTCTGATGGCGACTGCTGACCTCTGCGGGCTGACTGTTGAGCTGAATAATGAATTCCTTATTTGTACTTCGAAACTTTGTGTAGTTGGATAGGTAACTGTTATTGTAAGTTAATTAGACTATATGTGTTTCGGAATCTAATTTTCTGATGATTTCTAAAGTGATTAGAATAATTTTATTGTATTGATGTTGGAATCTATCCTCGTCATTGCAATATAGGAGTTTCTTCACCAAATTAACTTATCAAATATGGCCGTCTTGATTGGAAGGGGTTAAATTAATTTCCTCTCATTATTAATTTGAGAAAAATATTTCTTGTTTTGCAGGCCGCTGCAGAAATATACTGTTGTGTTTTTTGTTCCGTTTTGTGGTACATTCTTTATTGACTCAATCCCCTATTATCTTGTTCCAGCTGGGCCGTGTCCCCGCCGCCTGCATGGTGATGCCGCCGCGGTACGCGACGCTGCCGCTGCCGCCTGCGACGTACGCGCCCGGACCTGTCTACTATCCCATGCATGACGCTGTAAGTACCGTAGAATTAGCAATCAATATTAGTATGTAGATAATAAGACACGAGTCACACCTTCCGATCCTATTCGATTTGTCGGGCATCCTAAATCGGAGCCGTTCTCTACACACTTTCCGATGTTTCATTAAATAATAATAAAATTAGGATCTGTTGCACAATATGTACGATTTCATCCGATCGGAAGGTTTGGATTGATTTAAATCCTCTATTTGATTACCCACATTTATAGACAGATAGAGACGATTAGATTGCGAATATTTTTCTCACGTTAATAGAATTGGACTTGCCTTTCCTTCTTATCTAAGTACTCAAACACATGTTTTAGTTGTTTCACCATTCAATGTGAACAATGTAATATTGCAGCGCGTACGCCGTCGTCGTTCGCCGCGCGCGACCACAGAGCGGCGTCGTCGCGAGGGTCGCGAGCGCGACTCCCAGCTAGCGCGCTCGCTCGAGAGGATCCACCGCAAGCGGCGCGCCGACCGCGAGCACATCACCGACGCGGACCTTAAGAGGACCTACACCGGTCTTGATAGGTACTACTTTCTCTTTAATCACTTACAGACTAACAAAACCCCCAAACCCTTCTGAGGTATCATCGACAGAGAGATAAACAGTGAAATATACACTTTCGGACTCCTAAATCGAGCCACCTAGCATAATGAGCTTGTATTGTCCATAGCTTTAAAAAAATCTATGAATTATCAATGCAGTTTTGTAGCTGGCATATTAAACATTTGAATACATTTTTTTAAGTGCCTTAATGGACTTAAGTGTGTCATACATATATTTTTTTTTAAAGTTATGTACTATTTTAACTCTTAACGCCAGGTGGCTCGATTTACGAGTCACAAAAAATGGCTAACTTGCAAGCTCCTCAAGCAGACACTAAAAAAACAATAATAAACCTTATCCACACATTTAGGCAACCAATAAACCAGTAGCGTGCCTTTCATAGAAGCCGAAAAGCCGGGCTTGCTATTCAAAATTTGAAAATAATAAAAAAAAACACCTTTGAAATAGTGTAATATCAGTTTTGTATAAAATCTACAAAATTTAAAAATTTAAACTTCGCGCGGTAAAAATTCAGCGCACGGGCCGGTGTAGTTACTATTTCCATGCCACAAGTGCCGTGCATTCGTTACGTGCGTAGATACAAAATGAACACAACGCGCTTTCAAGGTTTTATAGTGCTAATTCACTCGCACTCGTTGACTTCTTACGGGGCTTAACCACAGCTTGTCCCTTTCACTCAAATTCATTCAACTTTTAAAAATACGACAGAATTTTTCGATGTTTGATGAATGAAATTCGTAGTAAAATTGACGAAATTATGCCAGGCTTGTGAATGTGTTAGTTTGACGAATTTGAACATTATTTTAAAGGAATAGAGATGTAATTTGGATGGCGTGCGAAATGCAAGCAAGATAGCGCGATGCATGTGCGTATTTCTCTCTCTAGAGGAATAATATTTTCCAATTAGTTCTAACTTTGTTTTGAGCGGTACTGGAGCATTTTTTTATACGAAACATAAACATATTCGAATGATTTAAAGTTTTGTGTAACTTTTATAAGTTTATTTGGTTTTGACGTTTGTGATTGAGTTTTTGTGTTTTACCTTATAATAGTTTTATTAGAAGATGCATTCGGAAACGCATGCAATAGTTCCTTGTAAAGGATTAAGGTGTGTGAAATCGTTACTTGAAAAGGTAAATACTTTGAATTTTACAGACAAATTCCATTTAATTACTTCACCTAAACCTACTCCTGATTTGAATATTTCTAATAAGACAAAATCACATAATAGGTATTTTCATAGGACAGTGTACCAAACTCTTTGGATTGTTGGTTGTTCCCATTTAAACAAATTATTTTGTTGGTGTTGCATATTTTTCTCCAATGATAAGAACGTTTGGAATTCATCAGGTTACGATGATTTAAATAACTTGTTCGGTGCTATTAAAAGACATCAGAATTGTCATAAGCACATTAAAGCTCTTGTTTCATTCCATAGTTTTGGTAAAACACGCATAGAAACTTGTTTGTCTCGTCAGTTAAGTGACGAAATTTCTAATCACAATAAGCGTGTTGACAATAATCGCGCCGTATTTCAGAGATTAGTCGATATTGTTTGCCTGCCAGAACTTCCTTTCCGAGGTCACAATGAATCACAAACTTCTTTAAATAGAGGCAATTTCTTAGAGCTTGTGTCGTTGCTTTCTAAATACGACAATGCCTTGTTAGATCATACAAAGCAACACCAAAACAGCAAAGCACCCACTTACTTGTCGAATAAAATTCAAAATGATATTATTAATTCTATCGCTAATGTTATTAAATGTCGCATTAAACTCGAGATAAATACATCAAGTTTTGTTTCTATCATTGTTGACGAGACTCCTGATGCCAGCAACAGAGAGCAGTTGTGCGTGATTCTTAGGTATTTCTATGGCAACGATATTCATGACCGTTTTTTAGGATACGTAAATGTATCCGAAACCCGTAACGCCGAAACCATTTCTAAAATCATTATCCAATTTCTTACTCAATACAATTGTATTAGTAAATTAGTAGCACAAAGCTACGACGGCGCAAGCGTAATGTCAGGCGTGAGAAATGGAGTACAACACAAAATCAAATATATTTGTCCGCAAGCTATTTACGTTTGGTGTAACGCTCATATTTTAAATTTGGTGCTTTCCAAATCATGTGGTAGGATTGGTGAAGTCAGTTCGTTTTTTTCTGCCCTACAAGCATTGATTAGTTTTTTCAGTCATAGTACTAAACGTGCTGCTTATTATGACAGGTTTTGTAGCAAACGATTACCTCATCTTTCTGCAACTCGCTGGGCCTATTCATCGCGTATCGTAAACACAGTTTTTGAACAAAAACTTAACCTTATAAATCTCTTTAGTGAAATGATGAACAACACGCAGGAATGGGATGGTGATAGTGTATTAGCCGCGGAAATTTTTTATAATTTGCTAACTTCCTTTAATTTTATTTTTTTTCTTTTACTTTTCCATAATGTATTTGAAAAGACCGACGGCTTGTATAATATACTTCAAAAATCACAAGCCGATGTTGGTTATTGTAGTAATAAAATTAAAGACTTTCAGTTATGGTTACATGAACAATTCCTTCAACAATTCAACCAAATTTATGAAGGTGCAATGTTCAACAATTCAGCTCCTCGATTAAGACGAAATGTCACTTGCGCTCGTACCGAGTATAAACGACTCTATGTTCAAGTTATTGATAACATATCATCAGAAACAAATGACAGATATTCAGAAATTTTTAAATTAAAGTTTTTCCAATTGCTAAATCACAAACATTTTGATAATTATAACAGAACATTTCCAACAGATGCATTAGATTCGTTATTAAGCATCTATGGTAATTATTTTGATAGAAATACGTTAAAAAGTCAATTGATAGGGGTGTATTCATCACCTGAATTTAAGGATGGCAATATTTTCAACATTATTGATTTTATACATGAAAATTGCCTTGAGTCAGCTTTTACTGAATTTTTAAAATTAGCATATTTACTTATCACCATTCCCGCTACGAGTTGTTCCGCGGAACGTGCTTTTTCGTCTTTAAAACGCATTCACACATATTTAAGAAACACACAAGGACAAGAGCGGCTTTCCGATTTATCCATTATTGCCATAGAAAAACAGCTGTTGGTAGAATTAAAACGTTCACCAACTTTTTATGCTGATGTAATTAAATAATTTTTGCAAAAAGATAGGCGTTTTGAATTAGAATATAGAAAGTAATTTAAATAATATAGGTCATATTAACTGAAGCGGCTCCAGGATAACTTGCTCTAAACAAATTATGGAACGATACAACAAACGGCTTTTATCAAAGCCACCGGAGGTATGTGATTGCTGATATGTATCTGTAAATCTATCTAGTGATACCATGCCTTCAGTGTGCTTTGTTGTTTGTCACCTGTAGTCGTAGAAAAGAAGCGAAGAATGGAGATAATCATGTATGGCCGTTTACATTGTAAGTGTATTTGATTTTTTTTCGACATTATAAAACCGTTAATTATTTTTGCGCCATCTCTTGGAGGCGAATGTCACCCACAGGTTTTTTTTACATACCTATCGGGCTCGGGGCTTGCCCTAATGTTAAGACCTAGGCACGCCACTGCAATAAACATAAGTTTATTATATAATCATGACATTAACAATAAAAATTGCAGGGCATACGCAGAACAGTTCATAGCGGTATGCGACGAGAGCCGTCACGCAGCAGAACAACACGACTCCCTGGCGAGCACGTCCGCCACCAGTGACACCAGCCACTCGCATCAAGAACTCTCC
Source organism: Athetis lepigone (assembly GCA_033675125.1). Taxonomy (NCBI): domain Eukaryota; kingdom Metazoa; phylum Arthropoda; class Insecta; order Lepidoptera; family Noctuidae; genus Athetis; species Athetis lepigone. The sequence goes on from CM066236.1 coordinate 21,646,927, forward strand.
TAACACTTAGGACACTGTAGTACAGAAAAGATTCTTGAAAATGTATACTCAAAATTCAATTTCCAATTTTCCACCCTACATCGACAGCAGAGTCGGGATTTTATTTCAAATTGGCTTAGCCAAAACGGTTAACAAAATACCGTCATTTAATTTATACAAACATGTAAATGAAAGTTTTGTTTAGTTTAAGTAGTAAGAGAATTTTAAATACTCTTTGTTAGGTAAACTAACTGTCTAAGCATATCATACCAAACTTAACAACATAGCTTTATAAGGTCGCAATACGTTATGATAAATTGTAAATATTTCCACTAACTTTAAGTTAAACATTAATCAGAACACGAATTGTGAATGTATGATGTTAATACAGTAACACTCATCATTTATTATAGTCGCATTGCTCTAGCGATGGCTTATTATCAAGTACCTTTAGATGGTCTACCTACATAATTAATCACAAATAATCATGATTCCTACAAATGATTACCGTTAACCCATCGAATAGCAATAATTGTTCTCAGTATTCATTTACTTTCAAACATGGCAGTTGTAATTTCGTTAATTTATTAATTTTTGCAATATGCAGTAGTGTATGTAGACGACATCATAATGTTCGATACTCACAAAGCCTAGCCTTAACATCAGTATTTCTGATTGTTTTTAGGATAAAGTCTTTAGTCTTTTTGTTTTTCTTAGTTATTCATTTTTATATCACTAACGTTTTGCAGTTATAAATTAATTTTACGACATGAATTCGGTCAGTCTTTGTCTAAATCGTAGTTTCTATCAAGTCTAAAACTTTACATATTATTACTATTACTAACATATTTAACTAAAAACAAATTGTAAACTTGTACGTATCGTCAAATATCTGTGTTATAATCTATTTTAAGTCTTATTTATCTAGTTTTATTTTATCTTTATTTGTGAAGATATTTTTAATATCTAGGTATAATTATCTTTAGGACGATTTTTTTAAATAAATCTATTGCGTAACGAATTTAGATTTGATTATTAATATAATGACTAAAGTTACAATATTAAAAATACTTCACAAATATAGTTTAGTTTACATTTCTAGGTATAATGTCAAGTATACGTTTGTATATATAAAAAAGAAAGTCCTATGTACCTAAACGGTGCCAAATTGCAAACATACGATTGGTGTAAATAGTAACATCCAGATTGTTGCTCAATTTTTTCTTATAAATTGTTAAAAATTTAGAACATTAGTATATTTTTGATTATAAATTTAATTATTAAAACCTGTATACAGTATGTTAATAAATAGGAAGCATTCTCTTTAACTGCGAAATATACTCTTTAACAGCAAAAAACTACTTGAAAATTTCATAAAATTTCACATTTCATTTCATTCAGCTAGCTTTAGGACAATAATTTCGGTAGTGAGAAATATTTTTTTTTTATTGTTACCTATTGAAATACCTACTTTATTTAGCATAATGCTTTGTTAGAGAAAACGCCCTCTGTTATTTAACATACTGTATAAGTCTAAATGGTTATTGTAGTGTTTCATATAATTAGTATTTTTACGACTTTGTTTTTATCTTTGCATCTAAGGTACTTATTAAAGTAAACATTTTATATTTCTGGTCAGTTATTGGTTAACATTGCTTATTACCGTACCTATATAAAATAATATGAATACACGGTAAACTAGCAAATGAAATAGGTACCTAGATTTTTATTACTTTACTTATCCGGTTTTCAATTAATACGTAAATTAGCTAGTATTCTTGAGATTATTATAATTACAAATTCAAACTCATTTTCTAGATAAGAATTTATATTTTTACATTTAATTAAGTTATGTAAAGACATACTTAGAGACTGTAAAATATAATTGTAAATAACTTTTATTATATTCCTTAGATCGATTGTATCATAAATACTATAAGCTAGGGTTTATGGTGGACAGATGTATTGTGACTCTATGGTCGTCTATAGTCTATGGTTTCTCCGTGGCTGGTTATTTATTTTGGACAGTACTGCTTGGAAGACGAAACGAATTAATATTACTTTTTATAAAATATTGCTGTTTTATTTTTACCTGATGAAGGCGCTCCAAATTATGAGAATATACAAGGTGTATTTTTGGTCTTGAAAAACCCGCTGGGAGATAATTCTACCCATAAAAACAAACAACTTTTGTTATGAAACCAACTTTGAAATCGCGAAAAAAATATCAGCTGTTGCTAACAAAAGTTCAATGCCCTCCCGACCATATTGTATCGAAATAAGATTTTATAAATAATAAGCTGTAGGATTGGAAAAAAAAAACGAAAAAAATTAAGGATTTCACAATCGATTTCCACATATTTATTACGTCAAAATTAAACAAATATTTCCTAAAGCTACTGTCATGCGAAACAAAGCCGTACCTCTTCGCAATAAGGTCTAGAACTCGTTGTCGCTGAGCGCGGACAGGCGGCCGGGCGCGGCGCTGGGGCGCGCGCTGCCCACGCGTAGCTCGCTCTCCGAAGAGCTGCCAAGCGAGTCGCCCGCCTCGCCGCTCTCCGCTCCTGGCGAAATAATGGCATTGTAATAATATACCAATATTTAGGGCCGGACTCCACCAAAGCGGAGAGGAGAGGAGATTTGTCTTACAACAAATCAGATTGCGTCATTTTGACAGCACAGCGCTGTCAAAATGACGCTTAGCTTGAGCACAATAATAATCTATTGGTTAATTACGACACATCTCCTCGCGTCTCCGCTTTGGTGGATACCGGGCCTCACTCTCCCATTGCAGAGCAGAGGCCATCTTAGGCACTACGCAACTAGCACTTCTTCAACAGCATTCAGCTTATATCCATAGAAAAGAACTATTTTATACGAAAGCTGAATGGACGCGGAAAGCTGCTTCATACAAAATCGTTGTTTTCTAAGCTGGATTGGATGGCGTTGGATTTAAGCTGAATAGAACTGAGTAAGTGTGCGTCGTACCTAATACAGAGAAGACACGCAATCATAAAGGTTTGTCAAAGCGGATTCGCGATTTCGGACTTATAGTCATTATATTTCCTTACGATGTTTTCTTCCACCTTCACAGGATGACAGGACCCCCTTGACTAACTTACGATCTAAGGCTGTCAAGTTTTTATACATTGTTAGTTATACAATCAACTGACCTTCGATGAGATCAGCAAAGTCATCGTCATCAGCCGTGGCCAGCGTGCGCGTGGCGGGGCGCGGCCGAGCGCGCGACCAGCGGGACGGGACCTCGCCGCCACCTACACCCCAATACACACTTAGCGAGAAAAGAGAGCCCTTTCTTGGTGAAAACACATAATACACACGATTACTCTATCGCCACGGCACTTCTAGAGACTATCACAATTTTTCTAAGAATTAAAATCTTCATCTTTTTTTATAAAATGTTCACTTACTCACTCTCATACTGAAAATCAGATAAATTAATATAGATTCCATATGTAAAATTGTAAATTAACAAATGATCCATGCATGACAATATCGGATAACACTGTATGCTCGGTACACTCAACAACGATTTATCGTTACGATATAACTGCGCAGTTGGTTTGTGCAGTTTTTCGAACGCCCATTGAGTGTCGACACGACCACAATATCTGCGTCGATTTTCGTCCACACCTTCGATAAAACTGCACAACAGACTGCGAAGTCAAATCGTAGCGATAAATCGTTGTCGTGTACCGACTTACCGAATGCTTACCGAGCATTAGATGACACATGTCAAATGCCATACCCTCGCATGCCATCGAGTAGCAAACTACAAGAATAACTTTAAAATTGATAGTAGTGAATGAAACAGCAATATAAGCAATGTATGACGAACCGAACGCAGTGGCGGCAGACATCATCCTGTCAGAGCTGGCGGCCGGCTTCCCTGTCACAAACAAGTCAATGGAGCAGGTGGTCATGCTGAAGCCGACGATGTAATGACCATCATGCCATGCCGACATGCTCCTTTATACGGCTCCGTTCAGTGGCCACAAACTATATTATAGGCGAGACGACCAAAAAAAACTAATTAGTCCGTCAGGTCCATCAAAAAATGATGACGATACAGTGCGTTGAAATTTCGCGTGACGTCACGCTAGCTACAATTTTTACTGAACAGTAACGTCACAAGCCAGAAACAAGAATGCTCTTTATATCTATCTATGTATTTTTTATTAATTTGATCAAGCGAAAAATATGTGTCCAGTATTGGACGGTCTAGCGGACGGACTAAACAGAATGGTGCCGATTCTCTTGTTCACAAACTAACCTAAATTTAAGTTAAGTGCATCTTTCTCTTTCAATTTCATTAAGAAAAGGACAGAAGATAAAATATTAGTTAAGTCCTGTCAAATTTAGACACTCCATAGATAATTTAGACGCGATTTAAAAACATGGCGTCTAAATATACGTCAATTTTCTTCAGGCGCTGTCTAATTTGAAAGGATTAAACTAAAATGTATCTTCTGTCCTTTTCTTTAAGAAATGGAAAGAGAAAGATGCACTTTACTTAAATTAAGTTTGTGAATAAGAGAATCGGCACCAATGGCAATTTTTAAGTCGTCGTCATGTCATCCCTATTCTCAGCTCTGCTGACTACGCTTAGGTTTTCTACAGGCTCGCTTTTATGGAGACACGGAGTGTTGAATACAGTGTGGTGCCGGGCGTTCAATTCAAAATAATGGATAAGTATGAGCCTTATGAGGGCGTTCATGCAGTTCAAGTGATTGCTGAATATACATTGCTCGAGGTCGCAGCAGATATCGCTGTAGTGTATGCAGGTGTATGAATAGATGTTCTCAATGAACGGAGCATTGTGAGTATCACGGGGGCACGTCGCGTCTCCAAAAACGAACTAAAGGATATTACAGTACAGACGGCAGATTTCCATTACCATAAAATCACCTCGGTATTCTGACAATCTGGACACATTGGACCCGTTACCTTGTTCGTTTTTTTCTTTCAATTTCTTTAAGAAATGAAGACAAGACAAGATAAAATATTAGTTTAGTCCTGTCAAATTAAGACGCCCATAGATAATTTAGACGCGATTAAAAACATGACCACAAAAATAACGTCGATTTACATTAGGCGCGGACTAATTTGACAGGAATAAACTAATATATGTATCTTCTGGCCTTTTTTAATAAAATGAGAAGAGAAAGGTGCACTTAACTTTAGTATAGTTAGTGAACAAGAGAATCGGCACTATTGTGTCTTTAAACTAGCAAAACCCTAAACTTTACATAATAAATAGGTACTGTTTAATTGTGGCCACTGTCCGGAGCTGGCCCACGGCCCATCAATATCCACAGACACCTACTTGAGAGCGACAGGTCACCGAAGCCCTGTTTGTCAGAGAAGTCCGAGTCGGAGCGCGAGTCGTCCTCGTCGCGAATCTCGTCCAGCGAGTCCCGCGCCGCCATGCTGCCGAATGCACGACGAGCCTCCGTAGCCGCTGCGCCTGTAAGTGCGTAGTCAACATCTTTGCAGGTGTAATTGGTAGGTGAAATCAAAATAACCCAATTTCCTTGTTCTACTGGACAGGAGACAGTTAGGAAACGGAAGCGACAGTTAGGCACTGCTGTTCGTTTAACTTCTTTTGTTTCGCTGGTCTTGTCTTAGCCATTGTGTGTTAATGACTTGTACCTATCCCCCCATTCACACAGACCCAGAACATTGGCAGGGACTACAGTTTGCCAAAGATACGCTTGTTTAACTTATTTCAGGTTACCTGCAGTTTTAATCCGCAGCCGCGTCTTCGGCCTGGTTGCCGGTCTCGGCTGCTTTACTTCACTCAGGTCCTTGCCGTCATCACTGGAGTCCATGTCATCTACAAATGATACTATCTCATTATGAATCTGTTTCTCATTGTCTACAAATTGTTTAAAACCTGCTCATACCCGAGTCGCTCAGCTTTCCCAAAACATCTTCAGCTTCGTACTTATGGATGAGCTGCATTATCGCAGCTTGTTGTTCTTCAGCCGCCTGCAAACGGACTTACTTGTGACACAATAGATAGATAAGCTAGGAATCTGACTTGTAATTTTGACTGCAAAACTAAATTTATAAGACGCCAATATTGCCTGTCTGAAGAAAATAGACTCCCATATCTTACCTCGGCCTGAGCACTCTCCAGCACGCTAAGCTGATGCTTCAGTGCCTCCACACAGCGGTACCGTAGCACGTACTGGTCCCAGAGATTCTCTATCTCAGTCTCCAGAGCAGTCAGCTCACCCTGGTACGCTGGCCTGGTTATCAACTAATATTTGTAGGACATTACATAGATTTTAGGTTGCGAGGTGTTAGTGTACGAAATGGACCGTGATGATGACTATAGAGAGATCTAAGTTACTAACATAGAAGAAAACAAAAGTTACCAACATAGTCACTTTGAATTGGTAAACAGAAGAAGCAGTGGGCTGGTCACATCTGTCGCAGAACCGACAATCGTAGGAGTTAGCGTGTTTCGCGGCAGAAATTCTGTCTAGAATAAAGTGGTATGCACTCCGGCAAGCTGGATGGAGCGACGATCTGCAAAGGGTAGCTAGCAACAACTAGACACGTGTAGCCGAAATCGGATTAAGTAGCGGGCCTTGTCAGAAGCCTATGTCTTACAGTGAACAGCCACAGGCTGATGATGATCTTAGCTTATACTACCGCTTGCGAGATTACACCTTATCAGAAGGAATTACTCACTTGATCTTCTGCACAGTATGCAGCCGCTTCTCAGCCCTCATAAGCTCAGCCTTCTTCCTCTCGAGCTTAGCATCGAGAGCAGCCTCACTGGCGGCCACGTTGTCTATCTGTTCCCGACCGGAGGCCACCTTCCCGGCCACAGCGTCCAGCGCCCGCCGGAGGGCGGCCTCCATGGCGGACATGTCCAGAGGACGGGAGAGGGCTTGCTCACGTTGTTCCTAAACAAAGTCAATTATTTGTATCCATTAGACCATTACTTTATAGGCATTTAGGAATAATTGAATTTAGTGAGTGAAGAAGAATGGGCAAGAAAGTACATAGGTCTTAGTAGGTCTGTAAGAATCGTCATACATTTGGTAAAGACCTCTCTCGGAAATTTTATGAAGGTTTATTTTCCACTAAGTTTATTCAGAAAGGAACTCACCTTGTTCTCGGGTTCTTTAGCCAATAGATCGTAGAGGAAGGCACCCTGTGCCGTTATATCTGTTGCCAAACCTCGCGCTTGTTTGATTTCACTCAGCTGTACAGAAATAAATACTTATTGAACGATATGTACTGGCTAAAAGTAAATCTCAAACGAACACCAGAAGGGATTAATTTTTTTTTTCCTTAACGGACATGCTGACCTTCCATACATACATACGTTTTGCAACATGGCCATTCTGCTGTCTAAAAAGTCACTATTAGACGCTTCGCACGTTGAACTTTTAGCTACAGACCGCAGGGAGGAAAATAATTAACTTGTGGTCTTGTGTACAATGGCGAGCTTAGTTCAGAAATGCAAACTTTACCAAACTTATTTTTAGTTAATTTTTTAGTCTAATAGGGATGACGACAACATAAAAAAAATGGCATTCTGTTTAGTCCGTCTTGTAGATCGGCCAAAAATACGGGACACGTATTTTTTGCTTCATCAAAATAAAATAAAAAATACAAAGATAACAACAAAGTTCTGGAGTGGAGGCATAGCGGGGCTTTTGACGCTGCCGTAATGCAAAAATTGTATCTGATCGTGACGTCACGCACAACTTCAACGCACTGTATCGTCGTCATTTTCGTTTACGAGAAAAAAGAAAAAATACGTGTCCTGAATTTTTTAATAATCTCAATGACGGACTGATTACTTTTTTTTTCGTCGTCTCGCCTATTATAGGCATTTCCTCACCCGGCTGCTGAAGTCGTAGCTCATGGGCGTGGTGTCGTGCTGCAGCTCGTCGGCGGCGGGCGCGCCCAGCGCCGAGCGCAGCAGCGCCGCCACCTTCATCAGCTCGCGCACGGCGTGCCCGTCCGCGCCGTACACGCGCTTGCCGTTCAGCTTCAGGTTGGCGCGCGAGTGCTGGAAAGTAATAAAATTGTGTTACCAGCACTAGACCCAAAGAGAGCCACGATCAATAATTAAAATGTACTATTTTATTCAATTGGGTCTAAATGAATGAGACCTAATTTAACCGTGCAGCAATCAATTTGCTACAAATAAAACCCAATTTTAATAAAATTGTGGACTTTAATGGATGTCATAATTATGATCCAGCCTAGCCGAAAAAATTAAAAATGAATAAATGAATTAATGCTTTTATTTTCTTTTAAAAAAATCTTAAAAGACAAACACTTACCGCGATTTCATTAACTTATAAACAAAAAGCATTTTCAAATTGTCGTCTACTCAGATTATAAAACAGAAGGTCGTCTAAAATTCTTTCGAAGGCACACTCTGTAGCTGGCTTCCTCAAAAAAAATGTGTCGCAGGCCTTTTAACATTTTATAAACAAGACTTTTGTGTAATGGTCTCATTCGTCTCACTGATACTCAGGGTTGTCTATTGTTTGCCCGAAGATTATATGCCATAATCATCATTTTCCCGAATTTCATTTACCCGAATTTCATTTGCCCGAATGTTTCATTTGCCCTAAAAGACATATGACATACTTTTAATTGCCCGAATTTTAGATGCCATAATATACGAATGCCATAAGTATTGTTTGCCCTATTTTTATGTGCCATAATAATTATTAGACATAATATTTAAATGTCATAATATTTAAATGACATAACAAGTATTAGACAAATATTTAAGCCCCGTAATGGTTTTTTTTTCTGTGCATGGTTGATGGTGGGCTAGGTCGACGGAGCCCCGCTTCGCGGGGCTCCTACTTCTGTGTGGTTTATAAAAAAATAACCACGAAGGGGATGGCGGGGTCTATTCGCTCGCTTCGCTCGCTCACACGACCCCGCCATCCCCTTCTAACCTAACCTGTCCGAGTCGGGGTGCCCTAAAGTCCCAATTGCATCCAATTTCTCTTGATATAAAAAACCGTTATACACCCAATGTCGATGGCAAATTATGTTATGGCATATCATAATTATGGCATGTGATAATTAGGACATGTGATAATTATGGCTTACAATGATTATGGCAAATGATGTTATGGCAAGTGACTTTATGGGAAACAATGATTCTGGCACGTGACTAATATGGCAAATGAGAGTAGGGCAAATGAGTATTATGTCATATGATATTATGGCTGTTGACTATTATGGCAAATGAAATTAGGGCAAATAAAATTCGGGTAAACGGCGGTATACCATACTCAGGCATTATGCCATCTCTAGTTACCCACGCTGATAGCTTCTGTCATTTTCAACTGGATAGACGAGACTCTGCACTATTGCCAGTGTCAATTTTTTCCCGATTTTGTCAATATAATAGAAAATCTGAAGGCTGAGATTATACCCTGTACCCCAATAAGACCTAAGATTACTCCCGAAGTACCTATGCCCAAAGTTACACTTACAAACAGCGCTATAGCATGCGTGACGAGCGCCACCCGCTGTTCCATGGAGTGCCTGCCGCCGCCCAGCTCGGCGTCGGGCTCCACCCGGGCCGCCAGCCAGCGGAGACACTCCTCCATCAGCTCCCAGTTAGGAGTCCTGAAGCTCTCCAAAGATATCGGCTTTGGAAACCCCAGGACTCTCATCGCTTCGCTAAAATCTTAACCCAGGGGATTCTTCTTAGCAAAGAAAATTTACCGAAGCTCGATTCTTTTTGTACTAAGTAATATGTTTTATAGATTATTGTATCAATAATACTTACTTCTTAAATCCCTGTAAGACATGATTATAATCAAATTTTACCTATAATTTGTACAGTAACACTTTTTTTTTTTTTTTTTTTTTCTTCTGGCTCCGCACGGTTTGTGCATTAAGCCAATGTCAAGTTTTTGAGTTTTTATTTTGTAAAAGGTAGGGAAACGTAAATATAATTAAATTAGTAAGGGAATTAACGGAATTTGGAAAAGGAATATTATAGGATCAGTATTTACAACAGTTATGATTACAATTTATATATCTAAAATAATTAAAGGAGAAAATTTACAACTTAATATTATTTAATGTGATGAATGAAACTATACATTTATATACAGGAAAACTATTTGTACACAACAAAGAAAGTAAGGAAGTAGGAAAAGGAATACGTAGGGATATGAGGTTACTGATAAAAGAGGAATGATCATAAAGAGGACAGGAGAAAAAGATATGATTTAGATCGCCTATGTCTGTGCCACATTCGCAATTAGGGTCGCCGATGATATGAAGTTTGGCAAGATGGGCTGGGAGCAAACATGACCCAGCCTCATCCGTATAAGAATGGATGTCTCCATCTTACCAAACTTCATCTTTCCGAACCACGCTTTTTCTTGAATGTCAGGTTGAATTAAAGAAAAGTAATGTCCTTTCGATTTGCTGCTTGTATCCCACGCTACCTTCCAGGTGTCTCGTAAAAAAGTTTTTGGTAAGGTCATGAGATCAGAACTAAAGTTTGTATAAGGTGATAAATCACCACACTGCACCGCGTCACCGGCAAGTTTATCGGCCTCCTCATTGCCATGTATTCCAGTGTGACCCGGTATCCAAACAAATTTCAGTGCATTACCCTCTGAGATAGTTCTACACGCCAAATCTCTAACCAAACAAACAACAGGATTCTGGGACTTATGAACCAAAGGAGATTTGCCAATGGCTTGAAGAGCACTTTGGGAATCTGAAAAAATTATAGCTTTTTTTAATTTAAAAACACGGATATATTCAATGGCTTTTAAAATGCCAAAACATTCCCCGGTAAAAACCGAAGTCTCCGGAGGTAATTTTATTTTCTGCACGATTTTGTACTGTGAATGGTAAGTGCTTATCCCAACGCAATCCGTCGGAGAGCGCTTGGCTGCATCTGTGTAAATATGTTGGTACTCAGAGTGTTCTTCGAGAAAATTATTAAAACTAAATTGACAATAGGGGTCAGACTTACTTACACAATCTAATTTTATGTCCGGACTAAATTGCAAACTTTCATAACTACTGTTAAATATGGGGAGTTTATTGGAATGATGAGTGGGAGAAGAAAGAGACAGGATCTTTTTGTAGCTTATAACTAAACAAGGAGCACGTTTATGAGACCAGTAATCTGAGGATTCGATATGCGTCACTAAAGAGTTTAGTTTGGGAATGAGAGGATGATTTGAAAACTGAATAATCCGGAATAAATACTTATCGGAAAGGAATTGCCTCCTAAGATATAACGGGGCTTCCTCGCATTCAACTTGTAATGCATTAATGGGGCTAGATTTCATGGCACCCGAAATAATGCGTAAAGCTTTAGATTGGATGCGGTCCAATTTATTAAATGCGGTAATGCTACCAGGGTCCAAAATAAACAGTCCATAGTCCAGAACGCTTCTGATAATAGCATTATAAATTAACTTTAAAGAAAAAGGATGTGCACCCCACCATACACCCGTAAGGCATCTTAACATGTTTAAGTGTTTTTCACATTTATTAACTACGTATTCACAGTGGGGAGCACAATTTAGCTTTGAGTCTAAGATTACCCCCAGATATTTAAATTTATCTTTAACCGGAATAGTTGTATTCTTAAATATAAGATTTATTAAAGGAACATTTCTCTTTCGAGTGAATAGAATGGCTGCACTTTTAGATGTGGATAAATCTAAACCATTGAGACTTAACCATGATTCTAAGGTAGTTAAAGCAGAATTGATAGCATACCTAGCTTGTTCAATAGAATGATTAGAAGAATATAATAATAAGTCATCAGCATATTGAAGAACTTTAACTTGGTTAGTTAGGGCCGAATCTAAATCAAAAGTGTAAATATTGTATAAAAGGGGACTGAGCACAGAACCTTGAGGGAGACCTCTCGATACTAGACGAGATACCTCCTGATCTCCAATTAACATGTTAACTGAGCGTTCAGATAAGATCTTAGTAATAAAGTTCGACAGGTTCAATGGAACTTTTAAAGTGTTTAATTTATTTTGTAAAACTGATAATATAACATTATCATAAGCTGCATCGATATCTAAAAAAACTGCAATGGTAGACTGATTATTAGAAAAGGATAATCGAATATCGGATGTTAAAATACTTATACAGTCAGCGGTACTTTTACCTTTTCTAAAGCCATATTGAGATTCTGCTAATAGACCCTTGCTTTCAACATACCATTCTAGACGGTTTTTAATTAAGTGTTCTGCTAATTTCATGAGAACTGAAGACAAAACTATGGGACGATATGAAGAAACCTCAGATGGTGTTTTATTTGGTTTAAGAAATGGTAACACCATTTGACGTTTCCATTTAACAGGGATGTTTCCTGTATTCATTATAGAATTAATAAGTTCTAAATAATAACAGAGTACATCATCGTTTAGATGAGAAAAAAAGGAATATGGAATACCGTCTATACCTGGGGCTGAATCTTTAGTGTTATGGATAACAGTCTTAACTTCAGTGAGAGAGAATGGAAGATCTAACGGCTCGTGGGTGATTTGGTTATTGACTGGAGACCGAGAAACGTTATGGTTAATAGCCTCCGGAACCCATGGCGGCGCTAATTTATTTAAAAACTCATTTGATAAAGTGTCAGGAATAGTCGAAGGGTTCTTATAAATGGACCTAAATCTACGGATATTGCTCCAAACAATAGTAGGGTGAGTATTCGGTGAAATCGACGTACAAAAGTTACGCCAGCCTTCAAATTTTTTCTTTTTGAATAGTTTGCGAGTTTCTATACTTATGTTAGAAAAGATATCATAATTAATATCAGACATGTCGAGGTTATAATTGTGTTCAGCCTCATTGCGTTTTTTAATTGCTTCTGTACATTCAGAGTCCCACCAAGGAGGAGAAGGAATTGAATTAATATTGTTATTTTTTACAGGGAAAACTTCATCAGCTGCTGCAATTAATATGTGCGCCAAGGCTTCAGCACAACTATTTTCATTACCAACAGAAATTACTGGTAAGGAGGATAACTTTCTGTCAACAATGTTTCTAAAATTGTCCCAGTCATTATTAGTTTTGTCAGGCAGTTTATGTTTTAAGTTAGATCTCCGTACTGATGGCTTTGATTTGGAAAGAGGATAAGAAATTACTATTGGAAAGTGGTCACTACCATAAGTGGAGGTTAGAGTATGCCAAGTTAATGTAGAAGCTAAGTTTGGAGAACAGATGGAAATGTCAATTGCACTTTGGTTCTGATTAGGTTCTGAGCGGCGTGTGACAGATCCTGTGTTTAAAATGCATAAGTTATGTAGGTCTATTATTTCTAGTAATTCATCCCCATAACTATTTGAAATTGAACATCCCCATGATTGATGATGACAATTAAAGTCCCCTAATATTAAAAGTGGCTTAGGCAGAAATGAAATGAGATTGTTTATCTCTTGAAGTAAATGAGAAGAGGGGTGAGGCATGTAAATAGATACAAGACAGGTTTGATACAATTTTATTGCTACAACTGAAATCTCCTCACTATGAGGAGGTAATGTAATGATGGAGAATGGGATAGAATTCTTGATAAGCATAGCTACACCACCATACCCATCAGATCTATCCTCTCTTATGGTTGAATAACCATTGATTTTAAATATATGATGAGGTTTGAGCCATGTCTCTGCTAAGGCAAAGGCAAATGGCTCAAACTTGTTTAACAGATATATAACATCACTCTTTTTGTTTACCAGACTGCGGCAGTTCCACTGAAGAATGTTTGATGTGTTGTCCATTATGAATGGATTGAGAAAAATTTAAAGAAGGGGCATCGTTGGACGGTGAAATGTTGAACTGTGACAGAAGTTTATGTAATGCAGAAAGAAAATCATTTATTGAAAAATTAGTTTCATTTTCATCCTTATTAAAATTATTAGTAATAGCACAACCATTTGATGGTTGAGGAATGTCATAATCTTTAATAATGGCATTGTGAGCCTCTTTATTATAGCCTTGTACAGATTTGGGAGGAGAACGTGGTTTGAGAAAGACAGTCTTTTTATAACTGCTAGATGCAGGTATTATATTAGGCGAATTTATTGATGGGATGTTGGAAAAGTTTTTGGATGGAGATGATAAAAGAGTATCAGCATACGATTTAGTAACAGGGGGATGTAATTTTGAGGCTTCTGCATATGAAATTGAGCTTTGTGCCATATGTGTTTTTATAGATTTTTGCCTGGAAAATTCTGGGCATGACTTATTGGTTGCAAAATGGCACCCGGAACAAAGACAACAAGATGCATTTTCTGGTTCTATATCACAGCTGTCCCCAGTGTGACCTTGACCACATTTATAACAGCGAGGTTTGGACCTGCACTGAAGTTTGGTATGACCATAACGACAGCAATTAAAACATTGTACAGTAGGAAAAATATATAAATCTACAGGTAATGCATTATAGCACATGAAAATTCGTTTTGGTAACACCTGTCCATCAAAAGTTATAACTATGGACTGAGATGGTTTCCAAACGGTTGAACCATCAACTATTGTTTTAAAATTAAGTCTCCTAACTTTTAAAATTGGACCGCAACCAATGGGCACCGTAATATTCTCAATAACTTCCTCTGGAGACCACTCTGCAGGTACACCACGCACTAAACCCATTCTCGTAACATTGAAAGTTGGAATAAAAGCTTTATAATTATAAGTGTCCAGACGTTTGTCTGTAATGAAAGAATTAGCGTCCAGAAAACTAGAGAATGCTATGGAAATTTTGTTACGGCCTATTTTTTTTACACTGCCGTTAATAATACTCTGGAAGGCGTTGAACTTCAAAAACTTACCAAATGTGACTGGGTGCAGCGTGGTGCCATCATTTGGAGAAAGTTGCGTTTTTTGAACGTGTATTACATACGGCGCGCTGTCCGACTTTTCATACAGTTTTCTACCAATGTGGGTCAGAGGATCAGGCAAGGAAGAGGCAGCAGGGATTGCTGAAATTGTGTTAGGTTCTATACTTGTTGTTACAGTTGTTACCATTTTTTGTTCTGACTCGGCTATAAAAGTAGTTTCGGTGCAACCACAACCCGAAGACTCGGATCCGTGTTTGCGTGTACGACGACGCTTATTGCAATGCTTGCAGACATGCACACGGCTTCTTTTTAAATTACGGGCCGAAGACGACCCATCGGTTTCCATTCCCGATTCATTGGACGCAGTTATTGTAACAAAATTGCCTGCCGGGGGGACAAAGCCCCCCGGGTCAGGCGGGTCGCTCATGCTACCTACTATGTAATAAATAAAAAACTTACCTACTGAAGAATATTTCTATAAACTAAACTATTAAACTAAAAATAAATGAAAATATGAGACTAAAACTAATGGTTTAACTGATCCTATCCAATGAAAAATTATTTTAAAATCTTATCGCAAAAAAGACGCGTCCACCAAGCTTGAAGTTTCCCGCGCTTTTCCAGTAACACTTGACAACACTACTGTTTATTTGTATTTTTGAGTTGTCATGGCGACGCACGACGGCGTTAAAACCAAAGAGAATGTAATCATTACATTACCATTAAGAGTTTTACTATGCTTTGGTTGTCATGGCATGCTTTATATTGTCATTTTATTAAAATACAGCCAGCATTCAGTATTTTCAAATCTGTGAAAGATTTAATAGTTTTATTGGGTAGATAGAATGGAAGTCTGAAGAAGAATAATGATAAAAAAACTTTATATTTAAAGTACTATTTATTAATTTATTTTATCGGTTTAGAAATCAAGACATAACATGGCATTTTAACCTTTTATTAATATTAATTAAGACTAAGACAAATGCGCACTGCGCCTACATACACTTAATAGCAAATTTTACATTGACTTATTCAAAATTACAATAGGAATACCAATATTCCAACATTAAATTGGGCATACGAAACATTTATACATACAATACGTATAAATGTTGTTTGACTATTACGATAATTACCCATTTACACTATAACATAGCTCCTTAGAATCCTAGCATGATCAATAATAAAACGCTTTCTTAAAAGTTTGCTCACATTTTCCAGCAGGCGTTTAAGAAACTAACCGCGAGGATTTACGTTTAGACTATGTTCTATGCCTAATAATATGTTCAAACCATTAATCTATAGTGTATAGGCAGAAATCATCAAACGAAGAATTCAGTGTGCTAGGGAATAAAGAGTCACTGACGGAAAGCTACGTAAATAAAGAGTCAGATTACTAAACAACTATATTATATTAATTACACATAACTATAACAACAGTCAAACTTTACGGCTGAACTGAACATCCGAGGAAAGTGTCTATGGACCTCATGTTTAGGGCTTTCAGGAAGAACCGTGGGGTTTTGGTCAGTAAGTTTGACGTAACCTTCCGTTTTGCTGGACGAGGGGAAACGTCATGAATGAAGATTTTCCCACGAGAAAAAAGGGCTTTTTACACAAACCTTCAAGAAAAGGTTGTATGTATTTAACCAGACGGGAACTAGAATTACCCACTTATATTGACAGCTTTCTGAAATGAGGTCAACAAACTTGCTATTTTATTTAAATTTCCTCAAAATTCAGCACATATTAAGCCGTGCATGCCCAATTTAATGGAAAAATCATAAGTCTAAAGTGGGTGGCTGCCTCAACTCGCGCTTTAGAGCATCCTCGCGTTTAATGGCGACGCGCATGCGCGCTGCTTTCAGGTGCCTGGAAAATAAAAAGACGTTTTTATAAATAAACAATAATACCTACATAAAAATACTTTCTGAAAAGTGGGAGAAACTAGTAACTTTTAGTAACTCATTTTTGTCTCAGTCTATTAATAAACCAATGGTTTTTATTTACATTAAGGATGCTGATTGTCGCTTAAGAGCGTTAACGCCGCACACAGCAAGTCAAGATTAGGCATTACAGCGCAAAAATCACGCACACACGCGCAAGTGCGTCTGTGTGCATAGAGTTACGCGGTCTGTCTTAACTTATAGTTTTGATCCATTTATATGATCTTGGGGCATAAAACGTGATGGGTTTTTTTTACATAATTAATTATATGTATATGTTTTATTTTTAGCAATACTTCACAACCTAATTTTTAACCGACGTTTAAAAAGGATGTTCGGCAATGGTGCTGATTGTCTTGTTCATAAACTTTACTAAATTTAAATTAAGTGCAGCTTTCTCTTTCCATTTCGATAAAATATGTATTTCCTGTCCTTTACAGGAAATATATTAGTTTAGACATGTCAAATTAGACAGCGCCTGAAGTAAGTAAATCGACGTATTTTTAGTATATATATTCACCATACGTACGATACGAACAGAAGTGCAAAAGCAGAGCGCATGACAATCAATCACCAATTCGATCTGGACCAGTGTTGCCAGTTTTCTGCACAATCATCTCACGTGCCGAGCTGTTTTCAAGAAAAGCACTTGTTATGATGCCCGTTACCGCATACCGGCAGACAAATGAACGAAGACAAAATATTCTTTGTGTTTTAAATGACATTACTACCAAGTAATGTCATTTAAAACGTTTAAACTGACATTACTACCTAGTTATGTCATTTAAACTGTCTGTCTTTCCTTCCTCGCTTAATCTCTGTGACCGATAGCACTAGAAAGCTGAAATTCGGTACTAATATGTATATCAATCACGCCGACAAAGTGGTAAAATAAAAATTGGAAAAAAATGTTTCATTAGGGTAGCCCCCCCATAATTGTAAAGTGGGAAGTGTTTTTTTTTATTTCGACCCCAACGTGTGATATATTGTTGGATAAGTATTTAAAAATAAAAAGGGGTGTACTAAAATCATTTTTTGATAATGTCAATAATTTCGGAAATAATAAAAAATACACCACCCCTTTACCACCCCTTTTAAACTCATAAGTGGGAACATTTATTGTGACGGACGGGAAACTACGTAAACCTACACTGGGCGTGGCCCAACACGCACTTGGCCGGTTTTTTTTTACAAGCTTTTATTAAACTTGCAATGTATGTTTGTCCGGGTGGAATCTTACAACTCAGTTTTAAGACACTTTCCCTCAACCGATTGAGCTGAAATTTGGTATGCACGTTCAGTTCGGATGACAATGCACGATTAAAAAAAACAATTTCATTTTTTTTTATATAAATTAAATTTATCTCAATACGATTGTTCACCGGTTAGCCCGTTTCGGATAATGTAAAGGACATTAACCGAAATGGGCTAACCGGTTAAGATTGTAAACAAGGGAATCGGCATCGGCACACGGTGGGCTGAAAATCGGCTTTCATAGACTTAGGGATTTCAATTTGCAAGTGCTTGTTTTTATGCCGGATATCGCTTCTATTAGTCATTACTATGTACAAAAATGACACCCGAGTTAATTCTACCCAAAAACGAAGGAAATATAATTTTTTTACGAAAAATTTGTATGAAGCTAGTATGAAAAATCGAATTATCTCCTAAACGGCATGTTTAACCGTAATATCCTTGGAGATGGTCATAGTGCTAATTATTTATGATTTTTTGGTTGGCAATTGGACGAAAAATTTAATGCCGTTTTTTTTTAAAAAATCGTCAAAATATTTTTATTTGTTTTTACGTATGAAACGATTCCTTTTGGTGTTTATGTTGAAGAACACGGACTTTTAACTACACATAACATAAAATAGCATCACTCCTATATTTCCGAAGGAGTTGGCAGAGGTTTATAGTACACCCACACGTAGCCAACTATGTTTGAGCTAGATATTTATCAGCACAAAATGAGTTTTAAAACTTTTCATACAACCAAATTACCAATTGTCTTCTAATGAGTCCAAAAAGAAGTGATTAAGTAACTACACTGATTAGGTCTTCTAATGAGTCTTAATAGGTGATTTAATGATTTTCAATATCTCACGACAATGGATTATATTTAACATTTCCTGATAAGTAAGCTAATTTGTTAATTAGCAGTGCTATGAGTTCTAAGAATAGTTAGTGACAATTATAGATTTTCATTAGCTAATGAGGAGATAACTAATGAGGGTAGTTACCTAATTATTGTCGTTTTGCAATAAAAGGGCTAAAGTTTTGTTTTATAATTTAATTTGTTCACAACTGTGTAACTGCTAACACTAAATCTGCGACTATAAAATCTTAAAATGGAAAGTTTAATCACCAATTTAGACTTGTTTGTTCTTCTACGAAGTGAGAGTACTTCATTTGATCATGAAGTATTGTTTAGTGCAGTTGTATCCCGCATAGGCGATTGCCTGTCTGACGAAGATTATGTTGTTCTCAAAGAATTTTGTCGGAGATTTACGCGAGCCGCTTTACAAAGGTGGGGGAAATCCAACCGATTCCTTGATAATTTCAGGAGAAAGTACGAGAATTGGTTGGGAGCAAATATTGATTGGCCGAGTTTTGTGCAAACTTTAGTTAATCAAGAACCAAGTGTTGATGAGATACCAAGAGCGCCCTCAGTCTCTCCAGAACCGTCGACATCAACGTCCATTGGAACAATGACGAAAAGATCCCGTAAACCATTCGAAGACCTGGGAAGTAAACAAAAAAAGAGAAGATCTGATGAACACACAGGCGAAGGTTCCAGTGAATTGGCATATGCAGCTGCAGCACGTTTAAAAGAAGAAGGGCATGGAGATATCGCCTCTGTCATCGAATACATGACGAAAAATCCTGAAGCAGCCGCTAAATTAAATGAAACGCTTAAGAAACCAGCGAAAACAATCATATTTACGCCAGAAAAGGCGCTTGGATTGCTTCTTTCGCTAAAACTCTCAAAGTGGCAATATATTACGTTGCGTGAGGCTGCCATTCGAGAAGGTGCTAAAGATATTTATCCATCTTACTATAAAGTGCAACAAACTAAGCTTGATTGCTACCCTCCGAAGCAATCAGTGACAGTTACTGATTCATCGGCTAGGATTACACTTCAAGCTTTACTTGATATCACGGTTACAAGAATCCTTCAAAGCCTTTCTAACGAAGAGCATAACAAGCAGTTGAAGCTGATATCCAAGTGGGGATTTGACGGTGCTTCTAACCAAAGCCGATACAAGCAGAAAATTGAGGGTGAGGAAGATGATTCAAGCATTTTCATGACCTCCTTGGTGCCACTAAAACTGACAGATGGAGACAACATTTTATGGACGAACCCAAAACCATGCTCAGTTTTGTAATGTCGTCCAGTTCAGTTTACTTTTGTAAAGGAGAGTGAAGCAGTTGTCCTTGGGCTGAAAAAACAAATGGATGAAGAAATTGAGGCCCTTATCCCCACAGAGTGCAATAATAATAATAGGGTGACTCATCAACTAATGATGACGATGATCGACGCTAAAGTCTGTACTTACCTTTCTGAAGCTAGATCAAATGCATCGTGCTACCTGTGCTTAGCAAAGCCTACAGAAATGAACCGCTTAGATGCTGTAACATCAAAAATTGTGTGTTCGGACCTGTATGAGTTTGGCTTGTCATCCCTACACGCCCGTATAAATTGTATGGAATGTC
This sequence comes from Athetis lepigone, assembly GCA_033675125.1. Classification (NCBI taxonomy): domain Eukaryota; kingdom Metazoa; phylum Arthropoda; class Insecta; order Lepidoptera; family Noctuidae; genus Athetis; species Athetis lepigone. Next base: position 21,667,433 of record CM066236.1, read on the forward strand.
TGTTACACATTGCATACAAACTGGACTTCAAACGGTGGGCAGCGAGAAGTGATGAGCACAAAGAAATGCTACAGACAAGAAAGAAAATAATTCAAAATAAATTCAAAGATGAGCTCAATCTGTTGATTGATATAGTAAAACAAGGCTCGGGAACCACCAATGACGGGAATACTGCAAGAAAATTCTTTGAGTTTTCTAATAAAACCGCAGCTATAACCGGTTTGGATGAAGACCTCATCAAAAGATTTGCTGTAATTTTACAAGCAATTACATCTGGAGAGCAGATCGATATAATAAAATTTAGAGATTATGCTCGCAAAACAGCAGAAAAGTACGTATTACTATACGACTGGTTCTACATGTCGTCAACCGTTCATAAGTTACTAATCCATGGGGCTGACATAATCGAGAAAAATAATATTGTGCCGATTGGGACTCTCTCGGAAGAAGCCTCAGAGTCTCGAAACAAAGATTTTAGGAGGTTTCGAGAACATCATTCGCGGAAAAGAAGCAGGCAGGATTCCAATCAAGACATTTTAAATATGCTTGTTGTTTCTTCGGACCCTTTGCTAAGTGCACAAAGGCCTAAGTTAGATGCCAAGAAAAAGCAGAGCTTTTTTGCTGAAACTCTCGACTTAATTCAATTTCAGGAAACTGAGTTCGAATTTTTGGATATATCCAATCTCGATGCTGACTCAGAATTGGAGTCTGACAACGAGAGTGATAAGGAAAATTTGTAAAAAAGATATATATGTACATATTTGTAAATTTGTATTTGAGTGTGTTTGGGTTTTTTTGTAATATTTAATGATATGTTTTATTTTTTTTATTTATTTTACTTTATTTTACGAATGCTTAGTATTAATTCCTTAAATTAACTTATTTTGTATAAAATATAACTTCATAATGTTACTTCAATATAAATCTTTTTTTATTTAAATTAATATAAATGTGTCAAAAACAGCAATTTTTTTATTTTATTTTTCTTGTTTCGTGTGTTCTTAATATTTGGGTTAATAACATATCGAACTTTTTAACTTAGACACTAAAAGGGATCGTTTTACATGTAAAAATAAATAAAAATATTTTGACGATTTTTTAAAAAAAAACGGCATTAAATTTTTCGTCCTATCGCCAACCAAAAAATCATAAATAATTAGCACTATGACCATCTCCAAGGATATTACGGTTAAACATGCCGTTTAGGAGATAATTCGATTTTTCATACTAGCTTCATACAAATTTTTCGTAAAAAAAATTATATTTCCTTCGTTTTTGGGTAGAATTAACTCGGGTGTCATTTTTGTACATAGTAATGACTAATAGAAGCGATATCCGGCATAAAAACAAGCACTTGCAAATTGAAATCCCTAAGTCTATGAAAGCCGATTTTCAGCCCACCGTGCGGCACCTTAATTTCTTATTGATATGAATTCATAAACAGTTCAGTTCAGTGTCGGTTATTTATGCACAGATTTCTGTCACAATCATAATTATGACAAAATGTCAAATTAAGTATTACATAATTATATTATGGATTTACGCGATATTCTCGCAAATTGTGGGTAGATTTGTCAATATACATCTTCTGAGATGTACAACGAAACTTCTGAATAGCGAACAGTACAGTACGACTACGCGTATTGTGATTTGGTTAGTTGATTACTGGATATGTCCAAGGAACAAACAAACAAGGAAACAAACTTTGCTTTGGAAGTTTGTTTATTGCAATTTTATGTTTTTTATTGCGTTTAGTAAACTTAAATAAATAATTCAGGCTTCAGTCAGTTTTTAATTTCGTTTAATAATTTACATGTATAAAAAATAATAAAAAAAAAATTAGTTAGAAACATAACAAGTTGGTATGATAAACGTGTTCCTAAGTGCCATCGACCTAGACTTTCGTGGGTCAATAATTTCTGGGAGGAAAGTACCAAAGTATCAAAATTGAATTAGTCGCACTACATTCGGGAATTATCGTCGTATGCGCACTCAAGGTCAAGCGAGAGCAGAGCGACGCGTCCACTCTCTGGAAGGCCTCGCAGGCGACTGAATTGTCAGCGCTCGCGCGCCGAGATTTATACTGTATTTTTTAAATATTTGCTAATAATTGATAATCTGTAAAAAATTACAAAAAAATTGAATTTTATTAAAGGAAATGTTCTTCTATTAGAATAAGTTATTATTTTATTGATAAACGAAAGATAAATCAGTGCAATAAATCATTTTATAAACCATGAATTTCTTAATTAATTGACATCGTTTTGAATTTATTTTACTAAGTCAAAGAACTAAATCAATAAATCTTCTTGTATAACTATTTTGTTGAGGATCTTATCTATATGTTACGATTTTTTGTTGTTTAAATATGTTAGTATTTTAGATGTTCTCAAGCTTCGAAATTGACTCTGTTTGTGAAAATGGCAAATCTCTGTTTGCATTATCTGAATATAGTTCGCATGCTATGTATTAATTGATACAAAATTTGGTCTAACTATTTAGACAAGAATATTTCCTAACGTTATTGGTAAATCACTTGTTAGAATTATAAATCTTTAACGCATATAAACGAGTTCGAAAATCATCTTTTTTGGGCAAATTAGCGCGTTTAGGTAGTGAACGCTCTTAAGTGGCATCTAGAGTTTGAATGTTTTTAAGATTCAGAATGAAGAATTTGCCATTTGGTCAGTTTTAATATCATTACTGACTTCCTTAACATCATCTATTAAGGAATGCGTATGAATAATCACTAGCTGTAAGTCTTACATATTTAATAAATAAATAAGAGTGAGCACTATCCAATGCACTTTGTGTTTACTATGATCTGTTACCTTTGTCTAATCCTCTCCACAGTCTCAGGTGCTGGTTCCCTCTTGGTGGCAGCCGCATCACGGATCATGTTTCGCAGCTTCTGCATACAGTCTGCCAAGTTCAGCTGCTGAGATCTGGTAGTATCAGATCTGATGATTAAGTAGCCTTCTTTTGACAGTTTGTTGCCATACTGTAATGTAAAAGAATAATCTATTTCAGAAACAATGTTGTATAATTATGTAAAACTTTTTATGACAAGTAATGTTCAAACGTTTTGAATTTGGGATGTAACTTTAAATGGGATGTTATTACTTAATTAATGCAGTTTACTCCTTCATTTTTCTGTCTAATTCACTCTGTCTGACCGTTAGATCAGATTTTGAAGGTGTCATTGTGTTCTTTAGAAAAGAATGGGTGATGTAACATACCAGTTGCATCAATTTAGTTCTGATGTCAGGATGTAGCCAGTCTGCCTCACTCGGTTTAAATCTCAGGTCAACCTTAGTGTGCACCTGCAAAATATTCAGGAAAATTACATTATGTAGATTGAGATACTATATAATTATATTACATTGTGAACACTGAAAATACAGTTATTTCAAAGATGCTTTTTCTGATCACAACACTTGGCCAGTTGGCTGCAAGTACAAGTGTACGGTGGGCAAAGCAGATAAGGTGCGTTGGGGTAAGATCGGCGCTGGGGTAAGATCGTAGGAATCAAATATTTCACTTATTTGGGTATATTTTTTAATGCTAGCCACATTGCGTAAAACGTTATTTTGTTCCGCCCCGCCCTGCAGTGACCGCCAGTCCCTCCGGCAATTTGGACGTGTAATAAAAGGCAAAAAGTAAAACAAGGTAAGTTTTGTAAAATATTTGTCTTACACCATCATTTTTATTTGCATATATTAGCGAAAGTATAGCTTATTTTGCTATTAATTTGTCCAAATACTAAGTTTTAAGCAGTAATAACCTAATGAAACTAATCCAGAAACGTCTACTACCTCTATAGACTGAAATCCGGTGTTACCCGTCTTGAGTGAAGATCGGACAAAAATAGCCCTTTTCAAAATTGGCAGTGATTGTCAAACTTTTATTACACATGATTTTAATTTTAAATATTTGTGTTCGTTGTTGCTTCAATATAGGGCTTAAATTAATGTATGTATGCTTTTTTGGGGTAGGAATCATTTAATGACTTCTACATCACCAATTCCTCCCTCCTGCTACACCGGTAGCAGGAGGGCGGAATTGGTGCATACGTGCTATGATCACTGACGGGTTTGCGTCAGTGGTCATATTTTAGATACATAGTAGCATCAACAATTCACTTGCAGATGCCACGTAAAGGTTGCCGAATTGCCGGCGGCGATTGCTTTGATACAAATTGCATTAATGATATTCCATGTTTTGATTTGTAGTAAAATGTTCCTAAAAAGTGAAAATTTGTATTTTCTTATTATTTGTTTGGTTTTAATGATTTTTTTAAGTAGGTACCTAAATAGATTTTATAAATTTAATTCTGTGTTTGTGATTTTTGCATACTTCATTACTATTACACATTTATTTTTACCGTTTTACACATTTGTTTCATTATTTGGGGACTTGGAATTCTCATAAAAAACTGTTTCTTAAAAAACATAATTTTGTTTCTGTCACCTTTTATCTCTCTGCAAAAGGTATAGTGGAATTCCGATTTTAATTTAAACCTTCGAACACACGTGATTCGAGACACAACAGAAAGCGGCGCGAATGCCGGCTGTAGCTTGGTCATTGAAAGGTTAAATGATGCTTCATCATACGCAAATTTTTTTTGGTATATGCTTGTGGATAAAACAAACTTTGAGAACCACAATATCTCCTTAATTTGATTTGTGGGGTAAGAACGGACAGAATAAACCAAAAAAAAAGAAATCATTTGGAACATATTTGTTTGTAGTATTTTGAAGATTTTGTTGATGTCATATAAAAGAAGAGAAAAGAACGGATGCATTCTTTTCATACATCTTATGCTCCTAGCAATAGAAGTAGTATTAAATTGCTGTCCGAACTTGCCCCTTGACGGCGAAATCGTCATTACACTTTCAAAAATTGTTTCCTGATTTTACAGGCATCCCAAACAAAAACTATTGTGTTTTAATAAATAAATTAATATTTAAATTACACTGTGATTATTCATTATCAATTTCCACCATTTCTCAAGAGCGTGGTGTTTACCAAAATTGAGAAAAAAAGTTTTTGCAACATCCTTGCAACTATTCGAAAAACCGTCCGGTGTTACCCCAACGCACCTTAAGTATCCAGGGCCGTCAGATACAGTTTAAGTTTTCTCAAAAACCCACGGATATTTTCTAATAAAAATTTAAACTATAGTAGAAAATGACTAGTTCTTCAATTAGGTTAAATTTCATTTGAATACATTAATTGGTATTCAAGAAAACCTCAATTGTATATGACGGCCCTGGATACTTATCTGCTTTGCCCACACATATCAACCAGTCTGTTATTGTGACTATATTCTTCTCATACACAAATGTTTGGTACAATACAACAGGTTTAATAATATATTAGAAATAACAGTTACTGTACCTTATTAACATTTTGCCCCCCAGGACCAGAGCTAGCACTGTATGTAATATCTAGTTTATCGATAGGTATGAACCCCGAGAATTTCTCATTGGGGTCAGTTGACTGTAACAAAATAAAAATTAAGTTATAATTCAATTACACTCCTATAAAGAATTTTAAATTATAATATTAAAAGACTTACAAATGCTGGCGTTGTAAGCTTCAAGGAGCTGTTAGGATACAGAGTTTCTAAGGAAATTGAGCTCTTGTATGCCATAGGCCTCTTTTGCAGAGTTGTGTACGAAGCTGACTGCACAGCCTTGCGCAGGGCATTAAAACGAAGCGATGCGAACGCCATGATCGCTGCTTAGTTATACACACTGTTAAACTATTATTAATTTACACAGTAATTAGTACATTATTAACTTGGAATATGTGCGGAGTAGGTTCATCACATAGCTTGACATAACCTCCAATTATTATGTCAAAAATAAAAGATGTCAGTCAGTTTGGCAGCTGCGCTGTCACAGTTGTCAATTTTACAAAGCATAGACACTTGCCATACAGCCAACACAAACATTTTTTTTTAGAAACATGACTTTAGACATGGACGAATAAGTTACCGGACTCCGTCTCAATAAACTACAAATGAAGCACCCAATAGTATGTCAGTGCTCTATACAGACAAGCCTGCACGCACACATCCACACCAATAGTATGCCAGCCGTCCGCCATTACGCTTTGAACTGCGCTCGCGTGTTATTCTGCGTTATTTTCGCTCATAAAAAATAAACTATGCCTTCGTGTATCGTGAAAAGTTGTCGAAACCTTAGTGGTTCAGCTAATAAAAGCCACGGGATCACTTTTCATAGGTAAGCATGTTATTTTTAAGCTTATTTCTCGATTTTCCGTAAATAAATTTAATCACTCATAAAATCAATCAGTGTTGCAACTAATTCAAGTTTTAATTTACTTTAAAAGTGGGAGATTTTTATAGTGTTCATTACCATTTATCGTTATTGTATTATTCGACATCTTACAGATTTCCTTCAGCTAATGATTTGTGGAAAAATGAATGGATAAAAATAATAAGGAAGTGTAGAAATGACAATAATTGGAATCCAGCAAAATCAACTGTGATCTGCAGTAGACATTTTGAAGAGAATAGTTTGTACAGAACTAAAGGCGGACTTTTTCGCGTTGTGGCTTACGCCGTACCAACAAAGGTAATCCATTACCTAATTTAAGGTCCTCTCCTAATAACCCTATCTCTTAATATATGAAAATAGTTTGACAAAATTTGCTTTTTTTTTATTTAGTTTTTATTCGATTCATCAACAATTCAGGATCAACCGAAATAAGTTACTCCCAGTGTTTCTGACGAGTTTTACTTTTGTGGTTTTCTATGTGTAGTTCTTTGTGTGTATATATTAGATATTATACAAATAACTAGAAGTATAAGTAGGACTACTAGTAATAGTAGTTTTTATTAAATTACCCGACTGCCTTTACTTTTTTTATTGTTTTATTATACCTATGTAAAGATATCCAATGTGTTTTATTTATTTTACCTTTATTTTAACAATATTCGTCACAAAAACTAAAGATTAAATTTCAAGGGAGATCTTAATAAAATATTATTTAAAAAATGGGTAATTTTCCTCCATCTGGCATCCCTATTTACACGCTCACATAGTTACGCAATCGCCATTTTGGTGCTTCAATCACTTCGTAATGAAGCTCAGTCCGGTAACTTATTCGTCCATGACTTTAGATTGTAATGATATAGTCAGCCGTACTTGGTATTTTTTTGGTTCATGTTGATAGCGTTGATAATGTCCTTTACTTCGAGAACGTTTTACAATTAATGCTTGGCTTACAGCTCAAAACCAAAGTTGTAACACATAACTTCATGTGATTCTCCCAGATTCTAGAACTTTTCCAGCATAATCAGAACACGGTAAGAATCACTGTATCAAAGTCATATTTGTATGTAGGTATTATAATACTTCATGAATAGGTATAGGACTTACTTAGTTTTCGTATTCAACAAAATTGCTAGTTTTAGTTATCGTCCAGAAAAACAAGAAACTATAATGTGCGCGCATGTTACGCTCCAGATAATTTAATTAGGACCCCGTTCCGCTCAGTAACGTCCTCTCACGTTTCTATATGTATAATATTTAAATTTTTTGTAAAAGAGACATAATTTAAACCTTCGAACAGCCGTGATTCGTTGGAGACACAATAAAAAGAATAAAATAGCAGCGCGACAACCGACTGTCGCTTGGTCGTTGAAACGATTATAAAAATAATGTTACCGTTTATTTTTAAAGGTATAATCAGCTGCTGAGGGCAACTAGCCAATAATGATTTCATTTTCTAAAGTTGGGGTGAGTCTCTACGTACCAATTTTTTCGTTCTTAATATTTTAGTTTTCTTACTATGTTAGAGTTAACTCAAAATGTACCAAGATACCAAGTAAGTATGAAGTCCAAAAACACAAGAAATGTGTCCAAGAAATAAAAACATACACATATTTTATTTCACGACTTCTGTCCTAGTCCTAGGTTTACTTTAGTGTCACTTCTTCATTACATAGAAGAATAGTGATTTATTTATTTATTTATTTATTTATTTATTTGATTTACACGGCCGAAGACCAGTTACATAAATCAACATACACACAACAAAACAAATACTAATATAAATCAAAGTAAAACAACAATTAAATCTTATTACACTCAAAATACTGCAAACACATAACCATTAATTTGGCGAAATTATCATAAAAAAGGTCGCAGTCAGGGTTGGCCTCCACGATCTTATTTATTGCCGCCAACACGCGCGGTACGGGAGACGCAGCACGGGCCACAGTTCGACAGGACGGCACGCTCAGCAGGCGATGTTTTCTGCCACAAAGATAATTACTAGGTGTGTAGAGTCGAATCAGCTCGTTATGAATATCTGGAGTATCCGTCAAATTCTTTAGCACCTTGAACATAACGCCTACTTGGTTACATGCCCTTGTCTCTAACATATGGTATCCCAGACATCCTAAGAGGAACTTGGTAGGATAGAGGTAGGGGTAGTAACCGTAAGTTCTTTTGTAGAGAAATCGCACGAATGCTTTTTGCACTTTTTCAAGAAGAAGTGCATACTTTGCTTCGTGCGGATTCCATACAGAAGAACCAGCTTCTAGCTTGGTTCGGACAAGTGTACTGTATAAGATCTTTATCACATGCTCGCTACGAAAATCCCGGGAATTCCGGAGTACAAACCCTAGCCTTTTATAAGATTCTTTGGCGACAGTACATATGTGGTCATGGAAGGTAAGCTTCTGGTCAAATGTGACACCCAAATCCTTCATGTTGGTCGATCTAGTTATTTTATGACCATTTATTTTATATTCAAAATCAATTGGGTATCGCATTCGACCAAAAGTCATTACATAGCACTTGGAAGAATTGAAATCCATTTTATTTTGTACTCCCCATTCATGTATGGCATTTATATCATTTTGCACAGCTTCGCAATCCGAAATGGTGCTAACAACACTGTAAAGTTTGAGGTCATCTGCGTAGAGGAGACATTCTGCAAATTTTGCAACGGATGGTAGATCGTTTACCATGAGAAGAAATAGAAGAGGTCCAAGTATTGATCCTTGGCTTACACCAGAACGTGTATGGTAGGGACGAGATACGTAAATACCCAGCCTTACAAATTGCTGACGATCACGGAGATAGTCAGCTAAGAGTCGGAGTAAGTTTGGACAGAAACCAATGACGCTGAGTTTCCGCAGCAATATGTCATTATTAACTCTGTCAAATGCTTTACAAAAATCAAAGTAAAGCACATCTACTTGTCGCTTCCTGTCAAGATGTTTTGAAATGTACTCTGTTATTGTCAGAAGATTAGTGTCGACAGATCTTTTGCACCTAAAACCGTGTTGGCTGTTACTCAAGTATATTTCAACTTGAGTATAAATAAGTTTATGAAGAACGTTTTCAAATATTTTGGCTGGAGATGACAGTATGGCGATAGGTCGGTAACCTTCAACAGCTGATTTATTGGCAGTTTTAGGTATAGGTGTCACTCGCGAGATTTTCCAGTGATGAGGATAAATGCCTGCCTTTAATGACAGATTGAAAATATGACATAGGGGAACCGAAAACAGTTTTTTTAAATCCTTTAAAATAAACGGTGGAATACTGTCAGGTCCTATAGAACTTCTAGGTTTTAATTTATCTATACCATACTGGACATCAGCGAGAGTAAATTGGAAAATATTTATGGAATTACTGTTGGAATTAGTTAGTTCATTACTTATACATTCTGGATTTAATTGTGGTATTTCGGGTAGAAATACGCTTGCAAAAAAGTTGGCAAATGCTTCAGCAGCTGCTGCTCCTGAAAAAATATTGCCACCATAGCTAATGCTAGATTCAAAACCTCCTTTAGATCGTAGACTATTAACATATTGCCAAAATTCAAGCGGGTTTCTTTTAATATGGTTTTCTAAGCATCTTATGTACGAACTATAAGCTTCTGCAGTACGATGTTTCAAAGAGTTTCTGAGGGCCGCAAAACAATTGTAATCATCATTGCAATTTGTACGCTTCCAGTTTGCATGTAGTTTCTGTTTCAATTTGATGTCATTAATTAGTTCGGAAGTAAACCAAACTGGATATCGTTTGCAGGTAGATTTGACACGACGTTTTTTAGGAATGCAGTTATCAAATGTTTCGTAGATATTACTATAAAATGTACTTACAGCATCTCCAACTTCACGTGTCTGTAAAATGGATTCCCAAGAAATTTTGGAGAGGGATAGGTAAAGTTGTTCTAAGTCACATTTGTTAAAATTCCAGTCTTTACCTGAATCTATGTTACTCGACTCAATAACATCTGATCCACGAGCTGATTCGACCTTTATCTCAATGTTTAACGGCGGATGATACGCGTCGGGTGGCACAAGACCATCCACACCAATAACTACCGCTTCCTGGATGCCATCCCGGACTAAAACTATATCTAACATTCCTCCATGGTTATTAAGAATTACATTTTTATCAACAAAAGCACAAAAAGATATAAAATAGACATAATAATTTTTAACAAGGGTTGAAGCGCTATTAAGATTTATGTCACCCATAATAATTATCGATCCCCTATAACTGTGCACAAAACTTTCAATTTTACAAAACCAACGCATATATTCATCGTCACTTGCACTAGGCTTTATGTACACTACACATATAAGAAATGGATGACCATGCCAAGTAAAGGATGCACACAGATCCTCTCCACAGTCAGTCTCATACTCCTGTTTTCTTCGAAGTGTAATAGGTGGTCGCGCCGCTAGCATGACGCCTCCACAGGGCGTATGTCTGTCACGGCGCAGAACACTCCAGTCACCACTTTCAAGTTCAGGATCGTGAATGGAAGAGTCCAAGAATGTTTCAGAAACTGCAACGAGGTTGTAGCTCGACATAGCAAGGTTGTTACGCCATGTTGAAAGTTTAGTTTTTAGACCACGAACATTCTGGTAGAAAGCGTTGATTTGACTAATTTTCTTGCTGTTAGGTTGGTGTGGATTATGTATTTATTTAGATTTTTTCCGTTTGAATTAACACGCGAGGCGTGAAAGAATTTTCTTAATAATAGGATGATTACACTGTTCAGACAATAATCTTAATAACTGATTTAAATTGCACTAGTAGCTCACAGTGTCTGTGCGCATGCTGGTTGGCTCACTTTATACAGGGTGGAATTTTGTAATGCCACCTGAAGGGGCACTCTTAATACTTTAGATAGAAAAATTTAGTCAAAGGAAACATTCTTTTATTTTTTAAAAGAAACAAAACTGCGTTCAAAGATTTTCGATAATTCGCTTACCACTCCCGGGAATCGAACCGACTAAAATCCAAAAAGTATCACTTTCTACTTTTATGGTTTCAAACGTTAAGGCCATTCATAAAGATCTCTCTAAAAAACATTCTATCTAAAAAATTGAGAGTACTTCCCCTTCAGGTGGCATTACAAAATTCCACCCTGTCTAAAGCGATAGTCTACTTTCACCGATTCCACTATCCAGATCTTAGAAGCAGTTGTCTAAAAACATTCTCTACATGGAATGATGGAAATCAATATGTCGCCGAAATGTGATCGTAGCTTTGATGTGCTCCGGGGTTGCGGAATTTATTCAAAAGCTTTTCAAAAGAGTTACCGACACTTGAACGCTGAGGGCTTTAAAAGGAACACGGATGGGTTTCAGGTAAAAGTCTAACACTCGCATCCGCAAGTACGGTCAGCAAAGTAGATAAGTATCCAGGGCCGTCATATACAATTAAGGTTTTCTTGAATACCAATGAATGTATTTAAATGAAATTTAACCTAATTGAAGAACTAGTCATTTTCTACTATAGTTTAAATTTTTATTAGAAAATATCCATCGGTTGTTGAGAAAACTTAAACTGTATCTGACGGCCCTGGATACTTATCTACTTTGCTGACTGTACCTATTAAAAGCAATCATCTTTTGCCTAGCCTTTTCGATTCAGCTGAATGAATACCAGTGTTTTACATAGAATGGTCAACCGACCTCCATAACCCAGCAACTAGATAACACGAATTAACATGATACCCTTGGCTTCTGGCTTCTGACTACCCATGACGATTGTCAAAAAATCTCGAATGACAACCAGCCGGGACCAGCGACATTCGAGCTTCCCGAGGCACGGGAGTCAATCAGTGATGTCGTAGATAAATTTGGAGACACGAAGCTTGGAGAGAGCCATTGCCGCCATTGGTGCCATTCAAAAATCTGAAGTTAACTTCTCTTTGAGCCACTAATTAAGCGGATATTAAACGTGAAGTGAGTGCACACAAAACTCGCGTTACTAAGTACGCCACGACTGCTTTCATCAATTATGATAATGGCGCGCTGAGGAGCGCGGGCGCACGCGACAGCACGCCATCGGCTTTCCTAATTCCGAGGCTTAACGATGCTTGTCATCGTAAATTCGATGTTTATATTGATTAAAATTGCATGAGATTTGTCGTCAAGGTGCTAATACGCAAGAAATTAGGATCGGTTTGCAAGTCACGAATACAACTTTGTTGTTGCAAGATTTCTAATTATTGGCATCGAGAAAGGTGCGTTATTATTTTTATGACAAGAGTGAAATGTAAGTTTAAAGTCAACTTAGTTTATAGAGTGCTTATCGAGTAAACTGATTTGAGATCTCAGCTTTTGTTACAAATGCTAGTCATGAACAATAACGTTCTGAACGTACGAACACCGTTACTCAAATAAAATGAAACGCAGTTTAGGAACTAAGATACCTGAAAAATAAAGGCTGAGTTAGCGGCCGTAAACTAAGTAGACAGACTGACTTCGCTTGCATTAACAAATTAAGAGTAAAGCTGTGTTAACGGTTCCGTAATGGGCGATAAACTTTTAGTACAGGTTACAAACTTAAATTATTTTATGTTATGGAACCATGCGCAAGCGAGCTAGCTAACAGTATGAGAATAAACGAGTTACAATAAATATAATTTATTTAAACGTTATATTTGTAAGTAATCTCTCCGCTTTCCAAGCATAGAAACATTTCTATGAATCATATAAGTCAAAATGAAAGCGCATAATGAAATTAAAATTGTGAACATTAAACATTCTTAATTAAATCGCTCACATACCGAAATTGCGGCGTCTTCACGCTCTTGTTGGTTGGCCTACAATAAACAGGCAAACAAGTTGACCCCTGAAAATGTTTGCGACCGCCCCCTTTCTCCTCCTCGAGAAGTGTGTTTGGTAGACGTGAGGAAGGCCAAGTTAAGCTGGTGTTGTAATTACTGAGAAACGAGAACATTTTACAAGTTTAACGGGAGAAGTCAGTGATAATTGGTGTCTGATGAAGACGTTTTTTAATATATTCCGCTACGCTTTCGGTAGTATTTATTGCTTATTTTGTTGCTCGCAAATGAGATGGGTTGCAGTTTTTGGCAACGAACTGCATTATTACAACTGTTATTTTAAATGAGCAGATATTGAATCGAATGTGGTTAAAACAAGAAATAGGATAAACAACTGAGTTGTATTGTGAAGCACGAAAACCGCTCACTTCGCAGACTTGACTTCGCACACTTGTGACTTTTCTGACTTTAGACCAGACTATGTACCGAAGCTGGTGAGGTATTCGTTAGATTCTTATATAGGCACTATAAAAGAAAAGCAAAGCAAAAATGTAAACCTTAACTAGATTCACGGTTATCAAAGTGTAATAATAAACAACCATCGGTGTCACCACTGCTCATTATTTTGCCGGCAACACGTTGGTCGGCAGTCGGCACGATAGTAAGTAGTGGTTAGTGGCCGATGTAGGATGTGTCGAGTATCATAACAAAACCAAGTTCCGTTTTCCCAGGCTCAGGTACAACAATGTGCAATTGAGCCTGCGACATGGCCCATAGGACAGTAATTTACGTGACAATTACTTCAACAATCGACGAATTAAAGATGCTTTATTTTAATTTGGCTTTCTCTAGCGCTCTGATGATTCTGGGCTCAATGAAAGTATCATTTGGACTTTTCTAGCTAGTTTCGTTAGCTGTGAGAAAGTGCGAAGTTGATTTACAGTTTTAATTTAATTCTATTTGGTTGCAACCTCTTTGGTTAGGTACCTACCATAAAGGTTGCTTATGCAATTTGGGGTTGAAATTAAGTCTGGCTGATTTATAAGTTTAATTAAAACAAATGAATTCTACATGGGATTTCTATTTATTTGCAAAACATCACAAATAAAAAAAAATTGACATGACAGTCTGTGATTTAATCAGTGGAGTGATCGCAAAAACTTACATCAATTGAGTTGTTATTTTAATAGATCCTAGGTGTGAAATCAGTGATATAAAGTTGAATTAAATAATTGTGAGCAGCACACGATGTCTTTTGAAAAACCCTCTCATGTAGATTCACCAGGAAGATAATAATATCACCTTTACTTATTCAAAAATCTCGTCTTTGTTTCCCGCCAGACAAGTCGGAAAATGGCGATGACAGACGTCAATTACGCCAGCCGCTGACATACAAACAATATTCCTCGCTCTCGTTGGAAACAATAACACATTAGGTACTTACGTAATTAGTGCCTTTCTCTTACTCAGTACTTACAACTTATTGTTCCGGATCGCGACTTGTAGCGTCTAATTATTGACATTTGCATGAACATGGCGAAGACTTATCTTTTGTGATATTGCGGCTTTAACATGAACTGTTGAAATTGTGCATGCAATTCCAACCTAACGGGGTTTTAGAGAAAGGTGGAGTATTGGTAAATGCAGGATATCAAATGTCAGACATTCACGGTGCCTTGCCTTGTAAACTTTGCCCTACCACATTTAAGTATACAGGATTTACTTTTCCGATCACGATTTCCCAATAATAATACCATTCAGTACCTTTGCCGCCATCAACATCGCAGAAAGATTACCATTATCATCTCGTTCATCTCGATTATAAGGATATCCATCGGTTTTGTTCTGAAATTTACACAAGGATGCAAATAGCACTGGGTGCCATTTTACATTACTACCCCTAAACTTCAAGATCTGCGCTTAATCCTTGGACTGCCGAAAGCGCATAACGCGCGGCACAATACTTTTTAATGTATTTACTTAATTACGGCATACGGTTAAGCTTCCCCCAAGCATCTCCCGGTCTCTGCAATCAGCGGTTTTTCTTTACCCAGATCACAGTGATGACTTTATGATGTACCCTTAAGATTACTAAGCAGGTTTCTGAGGTTTTATACTCATAACCAGCAACACATTGTCACCTCCATAATCTGATCTCATTCCGTTCGCGCCGAGAGTTCCCGTTTATCTGCAGCATCTGCGTGCGGCTGCGTGCTATCTGGCGATCTTTCCGCTCAGCCACGTGGCGATGCTATCGCACGCGCAGAACTAACGCACTGCGCGCTAGAAAACACCGGATCAGACGGAGATTTGTATAATTTGTTCGTAAAATTAATTTATTGTTATATTATCTTTACGGACTAAGGATAAGTGGACTAAGCACGCTAACCACAACACTGCTGCATGCTGTCTGGTCTGGCTCCTTGTAGGTCCTAATAATAGATAATCCTGAGGAATACGTACGAAGTATAATAAACATATTATTGCATTTTGTGTCCCGAGTTTTATTCTAAAAACGACGCACTATTGCCAATGATATGACAATAAAATATCGTTGACTATTGCCAAACCATAAAACACTAGATTTGATGTCAATTTTGAACACACAACTGACCAACAACTGTAATTGAAAAGACGAAAGTTATATAAAGTTACAATACCGCTACTGTCCGCTACGAGATTAATTTAATCTTTCCGTAATGTTTACTGGCGACTGCACGACCTAATAGAAAAGTACAGACTACAGACCATTAACTACAATTTAGAAAAAAGTACGATGGTTGAAATCCGAAGACGGTCGGTGACGTGGCCATAGACCATGAATGCGACGATTGATGGGCGATTGTCTCTGATTTATATCGCGGCGCGTGAGGTTGAGGAATTTGCAATAATGGTCCAAGTTACTTGAGCATCTCAGGAATCCGTGCGGACGCGGAGAGATGTTTTGAATTATTATTTTTTACTTCCGGACTCTGCTGCATTAGGAGTTGGGTATACCATAGTAACTGGCAGTAATTTTATTATATTTAGTACGATACCAAAAAGAAGTGGGACTGGGTAGGACACGGTATGCATGCCGCATGTCAAATCATGGACTAAATTAACCACAATGTGGGTCCCAGAACATGACCGGCGACTTCGCGGAAGACCCGGAAGAGAGAGCTTGATGCTTACAGGCAAGATTGGCCTGTCCAAGATAGAGAAAGTGGAAAAAAAAAGATGGGGAGGCCTTTGCCCCGCAATGCATCACAGGCTTATTATAATCATCGTAAGATGCATATAAGAACTTAATTAAGCAAAACAGAGATACTTATGCCTAAATTAGCAATGAATTCATGATCTAATTGGGGTCAAAGGGTTTGGCACGTCCTTGGCCTATTCTAAACGAAATCCGTACTCCAAACGGTGTGCTGCACCTCAAATTCGTCAAACCAGCCACAGTCCAACGCTAGCTACAATATCTTAACGTAGACATAGCACAAGGCAAATTGCACCAGACACGTTTGACGTCTGCCGTATATTAGCACGCTCCATCGAGCCCACGTCCGCCGTGATGCAGTCGTGCTTCAATGGACTCCTAATGTTACGGCCAGTACGGAGTTTTTGCCACGCATGTTACGGAGTGGACTCACAATAATTAATACTTACTTTGTCTTAGGCATGCAAATTGCCCCTGGAAACGAGAGTGTATTTATACCTACAGGCGTTTAGATCTACATCAGTGTTTCAACACCAGACTGTGCTAAGCGTCACGCAATCTCTACATAACTGGCATTTTATACCCTACGGCTCGCTCGTCTAGCCTGCACGATTGCATGAGATTAGATGCGAAGATCGATGAAGTCACACGCTTGTGCACACACGTTTTCTTAATAAAGCTAACAGTTAAGAACAATTACGTATCTAAGGCCTCAGCCGTCGCTTAGGAAACAGTTTCCCATAATGCTGAATACATAATAACCTGCAAGTGTAAAGAGTAGATATTTGCGGTCGCTCCCGCTAGCTTACCGCTACGGCTTGCAGCTGTTAACAGGACTATCTATTTAGCTCTAAACACCGTTCTCCTTGGCTGGACTTAACTTGGGCCATTATGTAGTAGATAAATATTAAGTACTGGGTGCTTACTGCCAGGCTGTGCCGTAGCAAACGCCAAAGGCCGACCTTTGAGTAAATTGCCTCGTAATATTCTAACGATAAATCTTGCAGCAAATATTAGAAATTAAAAGTAAAAAAAAAATAAGGTAAGTAAACCAAAAAGTTTAATGGTTTAACGCATTCGAGAAGTTAGTAATTTAATTAACATCTGAAATTAAATAAATTAATCGTCTGTGTACTTGTATGTTTCTACATGTATTTTGTCCTAGTTATCATTGGCACCGAGGAAAACGCGACATCCTAACAAGAATGTAGCGTTAAATAGTCATACATTCTATGAATAGGAATGAATTACCTAAAATGCGGTTACACGGAGGTGTGGAGAGGGCTAGGCACTCGTGACATGATTAGAGGTTGCAATCGAATATTCGAATACTCTTTCCAAATTAATATTCGAATTGTAAATAAATATTTATTCGAATATTCGAATATTACCAAAAAAATATCAGTTTAAAGTCTATGTTGATAGAACTTGAAAATTGTTGTTGGCAACACTGCTTGACTCGACGCCATTTTGTCACTTACAGAACACGGTGTTATTTATGTGTAAAGTGGTGCATTTTGTTTTAAGAAGTGATTTTAGATACTTTTATTTTGTTTTTATTATTAAATAGAGAGAACGACTTTATAATTTATTTAAGAATTTTATACTTAATATGTAAATCTGATTTTTTTCCGAATTAATATTGACGAATTTGACTTTTTTGTGACATGTGATAGTTTTTCTTTTTGTTAACAAGCGAGAGAGATGTTTATTTTGTTCTTATTATTAACAGAAGAGTTGAATTTGTTTAAAAATGTTATAATAGGTAATTCTGATTTATTTCCGAATTATAATTGATAAATCTGATTTTTCAGTGTAATATTGCATATTATGAAAATAATACTGTAACGTTTTTACGACACATTTACGTATGTATGTGATACTTTTTGTTTTATTATTAACAAGAGAGAAAGACAGGGCGAAGTCCCGCTGCCGCGGGTTATTGCGGCGCGGCTCACGGAGCTCCGGCGAGATCTCATGGCGGAGTGGAGACAGCGACTGTCGCAACCTAGTGCTGGGCACGCCGTAATAGCGGCGGTAAGACCCCTCTTTGAGGAGTGGCTGGAGAGGCGCCACAGCGCTCTCACGTTTCGCCTGACACAGGTCCTCACCGGACATGGTCAGTTCGGGAGGTTCCTGTGTCGGATTCAGGCGGAAGCGACGCCTGGGTGTCACCACTGCAGCAACAGTCGCCTGGAGGACACGGTCGAACACACGGTGGAGGTGTGCCGCGCATGGGCGCACCATCAACGTGTCCTCGTAGAGGCGATCGGCGGCGGTGACCTCTCGCGCCCGGCGCTGGTTCAGGCCATGCTTCGGGGCGAGACGGAATGGGATGCCGTCGCCTCCTTCTGCGAAGCAGTTATGCTAGTGAAGGAAGCGGCGGCACGCGAGAGGCAACGACTAGCCTCTCGCCCCGGACTAAGACCCAGGCGAAGACGTCGAGAGTCGCAAGTCGCAAGACGACTACCGGCTACCGTAGGCGTGGTTCTGCGGATGGTGAGCGATGGGTAGCTCGCCGCCCGGCTAGGACCAGGACGACGTCGACGGCGCGTTATGCTCCACGCGCGCCTCAAAGAGAAGAAGTCAGCACAAGAAGGGGCCCAACAGGGCCACGCCTGCCGGGGTTGCGGAATGTTTATAATAGTTACCGTGACCCCGGAACATAAAGGGCAATCGAAGGAACATGAATGGGTTTTAGTCAATAAAAGTCTGACACGCCCTCCCGCCGCACCCAGGACGGGAGTAGTCATTTGATGATTTCCCACTCACCAAAAAAAAGACATTTATTTTGTTTTTATTATTACCGAGAGAGAGACTTTTTAATTTGTTTAATTAAGTTATAATTGTTTTGATTAACATTTTCATGTATAATTGTTTTAAAATTTTGTTGAATAAGTAAATAATTATTGTGCTAGGTTTACTTATCTGCATAAAAATATAATTCCTAAACCAATAAACGCTGATATTCTGTGTTTTATTATTTTTTCTTAAATATTCGAATATTCGAATAAAATTCGAATAGCACTAAAAAAATATTCGAATATTCGAAAATTAAAATTATCGAATTTTTGCAACCTCTAGACATGATGTGACCTGAGCCTAGCGTAGACCTAGGAGCGGCAGCGTTTAACTGTGTGTGACCTGCTGCTGTGCTCGTGAAGTCATAGTCTGCAGCAAGGCATAGTAACAGGAATTGCATTACATTAAATAATTCTTTAATGGAACTGTCATAGTATCCAGCTTTGAATAATAACGTACCCAGTTATAGAAACAGAGAAATGCTAAATTTATCTTAGAATTGAAAACGGCGTAAGGTATCTGTATCTTCATTTCGTCAAATCGTTTAGGTGTAATAATCTGAAAACGTTTATAAACGGAAATGCAAACAAGGAGCCGTGATTTCTAAAACTTTCAAAGGAAGTTTGCCAAATTTTTCTCTGACATTAGAAGGCTGTATTATTTCAATTGCCAGTAATTAAATTATTATAATATCTTGAAATCCCTACTAGCTCAACTTGGGAGGTCTGCCGCACATAGTCGCGAGAGTAACACAGTAAGAGAAATTGCTCTCACAAAGGTCCCACCACTGCCGCTATTAAACAAATGCAAATACTAGTCAACGACTGTTCACGACTTTCCAAAAGCCGGAATCCGTAAAGTGTAAGTCGTTTTCTCCCAAAAGATACCCTCAGATACACTTCAGCACCTCTAGACAAGTGGAATTGAAGAATAGATGTAGAAAATAATATATTGTATGGAATGGACAAAAGCTTATGCTAAGTAATTGGACGTCTCGAACTTTATTTTAGCATCTATTCTAATTGCCACCTGTATAGAGGTGCAGGTGATGCCATGACACCGATTAAACAAGTCAAAATAGTTTACCTACTTCTTGGCTTTAGTTAGACACGCACGTTTCCTTTCCCCAAAAAATAACACTGCGTAGATTTGTATAGATAGATTTGTGTAGTCGCTGATGACGTGACTGAAACAAACTAAGGTTTATGGTTAGAAAAAGTTAGAATTGTAATGGTTACAGGCAAAGGACCTAATAATTATTCTTTGCCAAGAACGTGATATAATCACGCAACAAGCCCAAAGAAGCTCTGGGTGGGTCCGGATTACGGCCATACACTGAAAACTAATCAAGTGACCTATGAATACTTGTTAATAACAGGTATACGCATAAGTAACAGGCTCTTACTATTTCAAAACGGTATCTTGAAGACTACATAATTATCACCTAAATAGATTGTCAAACAGATGTGTGATTGGTTGACAAAAATAAAATAGATGATCCGAAAAAAAAGGTCTGTTCACGTGGGTTAATCAATCTGTCATCGAATTGAGTATCTAGACTTAGAAACGGAAACTGGGGCGGTTGACTTTACCAGCTTAGAAGACATGTTACCTTTTCTATACCAACAGTAGGTATTTCCATTCAATTAAAGAGTATACTATGCATAATACTTAATATATTACGTCACAGCACCATCATTAATACACCGGTATTATGGCATGCAAACAACACGTATATCTATTGTTATCAGTGAAGTGGACAATGGTAAAAAGTGCAACTGCAGGTAATTCATAATGATTATAAATTGTAATTTTTATATTATGCATATTGCCGGCTGATTTGTGGGCCTATCTAAAGTTCATAAATGAGGAGCAAAACATAAATATGGAGAATTATTAATTTTTTTATTTGATGGGCTCTAATCTAACATTTTAATGATAGTGTAGTGATGTGACGTCTGCAAAAACTACTAGTACTAATACTGCTAATACTGGGTTACAGGTACTCAGCTTAATTTCAAAGCTATAGTATAATATTCTACCGTTGTCATTCATATCCCACAAACATAATAGTAACATGATGACTAGCAACCAATAAATCTGTAAAAGTATCAGACCAGATAGGTACGTCTATAAATTTGTTATTTTATGAACTCTCTAAGTGAGAATAATTTCATAGTTTAAATGCACATTTATACACCGTTAATAACTTAATGAAAGTACGCACTCTTTTTATTCTGAGATTATTAAAAATATCATTAAAACCAGAATAATGATGAGCGTTTTTGAACTTTCACGGGCAAAATCTAAGTTATTAAGCTCGCGAGCAAGCCAGCTATTGGCTGACGACGGTCGCTCAGAGTCATATTGGATTTTTATTGGAGCAATTTCTAACGGGGCTTCCGTAGCTGCATTCACTCGCGTCCATGCCGCCGCACGCAAAGCGCCATCTTCAAACCGGTCAGTCCGCCGCGAACTACCGTGGGGGTAACGTTGTGGTTGCAACGATTCACGTAAATATAAATAATCCACACCGGAACAAACCGTGCCGGTCTACACTATTGTATAAATAAATTAGCTATTATTATAAAAAAACAGTGTCAAGTTAATTGATGAAGTGCTAGACTGATCTGCCGTTCGCGAATATAGTGCTCCTTGTGATTTGATCTCGCGATCTCCGTGGCTGCATTTCTTTGGTGGTGTGAGTTTGCTGAAGTGTAAAAAGGTAAGTTTTTATGTTATTATCGGTAGAATGTGCCGGTCGGGTGGCCGGGCGGCCGGGCGCGCCACTGCTGGGGGAGCGACTCCCGCGAATCGATTGTCCCGCCATGGGATGGGTAGGTATAGCTACGTCGGAGCTAGTGGCAGGGACCGGGAGCTCTAGGGCTGCACACACCCTCGCTCTGTCATGCCCGCCACGCGCTGTATTGTCGTTTCATGCGGTGATCTTGAACTAGTACCTACAGTAGAGCCAGACGCGCCGCGGCCGCCGGTTTTGTTAGTGTATGAATTATTTATAAACATTCTTCTATACAGCGCTGTTGTTTTTTCAGCTGCACTCAGGTGGGTAAGTTATCTACGTAGGTGAACTCCAGTAGGTACTCCACAACATTATGACGTGACGATTGATGCTACCCACATTTTTATTTTCGTAAATTAGCAAGTAGGTGATCTATGTTCTGGAATGCGTAGATTATTCAATTCTAATTCCGTTCGGCGACTCTGCTTAAGGTGGGTACTTTTACCTGCTTACGTTGTCTGTCTCAAATAGGTAAACCTAAATATCTATTTGTTCTAAATTAGAAGAAACAGTCAGCAAAAAATATGCTAAATCAGCTACGCAGGAGAAAGGCAATGTAAATTAACTTTACAAAAGTTGATTAATTCGAGCAAATGTAAATAAAAAACATTCAAAATCTTCGCCCCCGAAATTATAATCGCGACTTCAGCTACAAAAATTCGAAAAACTTGACAACTTCTAATCGGCTAAACCGACTTTGATGAAACATGCCTTAGAAGTTGGAAGCCGGCCCCAGCTTAATTGGGAAAAGGCTAGAGGTGATTATCATGCAGAAGAACAAGAAAAATCACAGGTATAAACATACTAGGTAGTTAACAGGTGCTCGTTTCCAAAAATAAGGTCGTCCTCTGACTGAACTGGATAGGTACTAACCTGATTAGGTAG
This sequence comes from Athetis lepigone, assembly GCA_033675125.1. Classification (NCBI taxonomy): domain Eukaryota; kingdom Metazoa; phylum Arthropoda; class Insecta; order Lepidoptera; family Noctuidae; genus Athetis; species Athetis lepigone. The sequence continues at coordinate 21,690,199 of CM066236.1, forward strand.
CAGGAACGTTGGTAACGTAGGTACCTATTCTTTTCCGTCCTGATCTGATTTTTCCCGAATCATTTTATTGAGTGCTTAAATTATAGGGAAATAATATTCCTTTTGCCTAATGTAACAATTTACTCTAATTGGAATTCGCAATACGTGAAGTTACAAATAGTCAAGTTATAAAGTCTCAAAATAAATTTTGTACACAGTAAATTGTCTACTAAAGTCAGCAAAAACATTGAATAAAAAGCCGGCTGAAATAACATTCTCACATTGGAATATGCTGCTGACGTGAAAGTACCTAGAATTACTCTGAATAATGAGTTTAATAACCACATACTAGTATTAATCATAATACTCGATGAATTATTAATAGAACGTCACTTCTATGCTGATGATATACTTAGTATACTTTCGTTTTTGAATATTATTCATAATAAATGCGACGATCGACATTACGTCTTGTTCGTATCGAATGGACCAGTCGCTCTTCGTTGGATTTAGAACTTTTCTACAATTTAAATTTCTGGTCGTTCTCTCCGCATTTTGCACCAGAGCCAATGGCCTGCTAAGATTACAATATTTTTCGTTGTAAAAGAAAATGAACGTAAACAATATTATTGATAACTGTTTGAGTTCAAGTGCACAAACAGTTGCCCAAACGTTTAACAGTTTAGTTTATCTGCAAAGTTGATGATGTAAGGATAAAGGTAAATAAAAATTAAAGCGGCTTTCTGTTACTTAGCCTTCTAGAATTTGGAGCTATCATTAGGCTAAATTGTGTCTAACAAGATCCAAACAGAAGTTCTGACTGGCACTTGAACTTGCCCAAAATTTCAAGAAGCCTCATCGTAATGCTATAGAAGAGAAAGAAAAAATAAAAGTAGAAGACAAACGACGAAGAGGGATCTACCGAAATAAGTAAACGATAAATTCCATTGACGATTAGTCTAGTCGTAAGGTCATACACGATAAAGATACCCTAAAGTGAGTTCCGAGTCAGTCTCCATCTCCACTCCACCCATATTTTGTCCGAGTGCTTTGTATCACCAACGCATGAATCGTTATCCTCGGAGGACCACTTTATTTCACTCGTAATACCGACCAATCCTACCTTATTTCCCATATTGCCATATCCAAGAATTCTAATGATCACATTACAGAAACGCAACATTTCCGCTGACGTGACTACAACACAGTACAAACAGCCCACATTTTTATTAAATTACCGTTGCGTGTACACAAATTATTTGAACAGACACGAAATGGCTGAGAAGCCTAATAAATAATAGTCAGAGAAATTGAGCTCGGATCTAGCCTGTGTGATTTACGGGTAGCGCACGCGCACAATCAGACCGCGGCGTGCGCTTGTCCTCCCGCGTTGTATCAGGTGTCCATCTGACATGTTCACACCTCATTACCGTCGCGTGTCGTCTCACAGTCGATGTCAAATTGACGATAGTTTTCATGAGTACATCAAAACAATTGCTGATGACAAGACGAGTGGCGACAGCTCCAATTAATCAGAAACAGCAGTTACTGCTTAATTTAATTTTTTTATGCCAGATTTGAAGACAAATTGAGTTATAAGATCATGAAAGCCTGATTTGAAATCCGTGACTGAATCATATTTGTAAGATGATGAGCTCGATAATTAACTTGCTTTTAGTACGTAATGAACTGTATTCGTTTCTTTTAAAAGCTTTCTCGGTGAAAGACACACGTACTAGGTAAGTCAATATTGAATTGTTTTCAAAGCAATTTGCTCTTAACTTTCAACATAGAGTGCACTGCGTTTGTGAACTCACTGCCCCACGTCTGGCTTGAATCAATAGAGAATACGAAGTTAAGTCTAGACGCCATATATTTAATACAAGTTCCGTTTCAAGACGCTTTCTCTTTGTTTAATATAGATAATATTTTATGCAAAACTGTTTAATAGTGGTAGCTAACTGATATATTAAAAAAAACAACAATTTGTAGAATAAATAACTTTCTAAATAAATATTTCATAAAAGAACGCTTTGCTTAATGATACATCGAAAATCACAGTGCAATGATTCGAACTGTGATTTCGATCGAAGAAAAGAGGATGAGCAGAAAAAAATATTCTCGCAATCATTGCGGCGGTCATTGAAATTATGCTTTGTAATCACACGAGTCATCACTTCAACAAAACATATTATTTGCGAGGAGAAAGTCACGTAACAATTTAAAATAAATGTTTAATATTAAAAGAATGCGTTCGAACATCATTGCTTTACTTTCCCAAATCCGTGATAGACACGGCATCGCGCCGACTTTCCAACGGGCGTCGATGTTATCTGTTTCATAAAAATGAGGCTCATTTAGCTCGAGCAACAGATATGTGGCCATTTCAGTAATTAAGTGCGCTTTGGTTTTAATTATTCTGTAACGCGGACACCGGAACGTGTATCCGAACGTAGCCGCCATGCTTCACGTTCTTAATTCCAAATTCAGAATTTTTAAGAAGTCTTTCAGCGTATGCTGCATGGTTGACCACTTGACCAGTGATACAGTTCGGCAAGTCTGACTTAATTAGATACCTTTGTCTGATTGTTCAACTGAAATATTTGGTAACGAATTAGATTGTTTGGTTTGTAAGGGACTTATCTCTCTCATCTTTATCTAATGCATCTCGAGTAAGATTAGTTGAATGGGAGGCGAGAGTGATATCATTTGCTATCAAGCTATGAAGGCAAGCCTTTACATGCTATGGTTGTGGACAAAAATTCCGTCAGCAACATAATGACTTACATTCTTGTATCAGTTTGTTTGGCCGATAAGGCTCCGATATCCAAAATATTGGTTTAGTGGCTGTCATCTCGAAGTTTTCTCACCGCGTCTGACATATCGATATCTAGTGATAACGTATCGCCGCTATCAGTTCATGTATTACGTCGGTTATTAGCATTTTCGAGAGGCTTTCATAGCGATACAGTCGAATATTTATCAAGCAATGGATTGTGTCAACAATGAGGTTAGCTTATCGCGCTTTTTCGAAATTCGCGATGGGATTCAATGGCGTGGAAGGCGCCATAAAGGATTACCACATTTCTAGATAGCTTTGATTGCAAAATACTAAACCTGCAAATACAAATATGCTGCTATTACGATCATGAAACGATTTCTTTACGATCCGAAAACAATCTTGGTAAGGGTTACTCAGCTGCAAGAATTTCCTAATAATCATTGTTTAAATGTGGTTGACCTTTTTGTAAAATTACCATTTTCTATACAAGAGGACGGAATGGTTTCTTTCTCAGAACTTTCTACCTCAAACATCTTGCATATATTATTTTATATCGACGTATTTGTTATATATAAGCATATATAACAAATACGTCGATATAAAATAACATTTCTGAATTAGTTTGTCATTGTCATCACATTATATTCTAATGAAGTCACATTTAGGCGCCGAATTTCCTCTGCTCATCAATAAGCGAATGTTATAGCATGTCATGGAGGCCTAGGGCTCGGGCGACAATGCCCCGTGATTACCGCCAGACATCCGCCCATTGTAGTCACGTCACTTGTGTATGCCATGCCAGGCTGTATTCTTGCTAACATCGACGGCACGGCTAGAACCGTGTTAAAATTGTGGGCAGAATTTAAAAAACACATTTCGTACCTTCGTTTCTAAGGACCAGATTTTTTTGTTATGTCGGATTTTTATTCTTTGTGAATAGTGAAGACCCTCTCTCAAGTCTGTTAAAAAAATTGTTATGTTTTTCTCTCGATGTTACTTATAAAGTTATCAAATTAATCATTATTAATACCAAACTATGTAGACCTCGAGGATTTTGACTTCCGATGCAAATTAAGATTATGATAATATCTTTAAATCCTCATGAAACGTTAATACGTCTTTACGTCGGAGTACCTAAATTAAATTTATGTATCATGCATCAATCATGTTAGCTTATATTAGTTTAGCAGCAAGATAAGCAGAAAAAATAAGTCAATTACGTAACAAAATTAATCCAAACTCAATCTAAGTGATCATTCTAGGTAGTAAACATATTTTGATAACATTTATTGTATTTTATATGCTCTTTGAGTCTTTATTTCGAAAGGACCTATAAAGTGGGTAATTCATTTTTATCTGTGATTTTTTTGTCATAAACAATCATCACACTTCTACATAGTTTCAATAATTGAATCATTGCATAAAACAAATCATCTAAATCCATAATATGTAATCTGAAAAACAGACGTTGTCGTGATGGCCCAGTGGGTAAGGCGGCTGCCTCTCCTAAAGTTTTGTCTTGGACATCACTGACATCCCGTGCCTCGGAAAGCACGTAAAGCTGTTGGTGCTGGTTGTCATTCGTAGAACTTTGATAGTCGTTACTGGTTAGCCAGAAACTCTAACCAGTCTAACCAAGAGATATCGGGTCGCCGAGTTACTGAGTTGTGAAGGTCAGATAGGCAGAGTCGCTCCACGTAAAACACCGGTATCCAGCTGAATCCGGTTAGGCTGGCAGCCGACCCCAACACGGTTGGGAAAAAGCTAGGGAGATGATGATGAATCTGAAAAACAGGCATTAAAAGAGATTGCTAGACAATGAAGCAAATCACCCAACACAATCTGGGCTATATTGGAACCTCTTACCACTTCAGAGTCATCATGTATACCAATGCAGTTATCAGATTTACTTTATAGTTTAACTAGATTCAATAAAGACTATTTTTGTATGGCCAGCCAGTATGTTTAGTTGTTTACTCAAGTGAGTCGCGTCGCCACCACAATCGTGTTGTGCATACGCTTTGGTATCGTATCTTCCCGTTTACTCACTAATGAAGTGTTCGGAAATCGTTAATTAATGCACAAGGAAGATTGAATGTGTAATATTGGAATACTTTGGATTGTAGCAGACAGTTTTATTGTATTTTTAAGTGGCTGTTGGGGTTCCAATTTGATTTGTTTCTGATTTCTATGTTTTAAAACAATGGAGTAGGCAATGTTTTAGTTCTGACTAGGTAACTTATTAAAATTAGTGGCTTCTATTTATTAGTAAGTTAACAAAAAATCAGGACTACCAATGTGAATTCTCAATCAAATGGTTTTTCATTTACTATACGAGATTTTTTTTATCAAATCTCAATTAAATATAAGAACCCAGCAGTCCGAACGAGAATCGTGACGAATCCGACATTCACGAGTTTAAAATCGATCCAGCAGTTAATAACAATACTTTATCTGGATAATCGCAATAGAATGTCTTAAAAAGTAAAACAAGGCGTTATGGCTGGCAACACTGATTGGTGCAATGGAGTTTAATTTTAGCACAGACGATGGCCCTGGATTGTTTGGTTTTCCTTTTACGGATGCCATCTTGTACGCTTTTGTGTGTTTATTTAATGTAACACTGCAGTTTCAGACAGAATTGGTCCTTCGACCTATATTAATTGCCACCATTACTGAAATTTATTTACTTAACCAAATTTTTCAAAATATCTAGTCCTGGGTTTATCCTTTTTTCATTTTAACAAGTTCTACTCGTGGATACGGCGACTGCGTCCTTTCTTTTATACTGGAGATAAAATACCTACTACAGATGAAAATATGAATGCACTTATCACAAAGGATAACGCTTATCAAATTGTTTTGACAAACTACAAATTGTTTTGCTCAAACAATTCATTTACAATGTGCAAAACAACTGAACAATACAGTCAATTTACTTGTCATTGAAATGTTCTCAGAAGTTCATACATGTAATTATGTATAAGCATATAAAATAAAAAATACAAATACAAAACACTTGCGTCGCCCTAATCTTCCATCTTGGTGTCCACAATGCTGCGTTTACTATGAATGCCTTCATTGTGATGCAGAACTTGCCTTGTGTGTGTGGCTCGAACAGAATGGGACGGACATGTTTTTGAACTGTGGAAAAAATGTATAGATTATGACCTTTTTTTAGCTAAAGAGCGTTGATAAGGTTTCGAAGTAAGGTTTTTGGTCCTTCGGTACCGATTAATATCAATAACAAGTATTTGTAAAATGGTATGTCATAGTATTAGCTTCTGTATTAATATTAGAGGCATTATAAAAAAACTAAAGATTTTCAAATGATTGTAGTTAAACGTTAAGACAAGCAAACATTATAATGGTCAGTCAGACAGATCTGAGGTCAGGCGATGAATCAACGAACAAAAAACTTATCAGCTATGTTTTACTGTCCAGTTAGAACGTTTCTCATACGATTTGCAGATTCTAGACAATTGTACAACTTACTTAATTCAGCCAGAATAATGTTGACAACGCAACAAGCGGCTAATGAACTATTGTGGTCCTCTGCACCATAAATTTATTTTTTTATTTGACATAGACTGGTTTACGACCTTCGTGACGGTGGCTTTATGATCGTCATCGACACGAAACATGTCCGACCTCTCGAACCGCTCTCGTTTCGTTTAAAAACTTCTACATTTTGTCATAAGGCGATTCACACACGGCACCGCGCGCCGCCGCGGCGGGCGGTCAAGCGGATGTCATGTTGTACAAGACACTTAGAAATCCGTTGATACCTTACACACGTACACCGCCCGACCGCGCGGTCGAGCGGTGCTCTCGCCGCCACCGCCTCTCCGCGCTGACGTCCGCGCGGTGGGGCGGTGCCTTACACACGGGACGCCGCATAACCGCGCGGATCATCGTGTGTGCAAGACGTGTTACAATTTAAAATTGATTTCGAAGTCGAGAGATTCAAAGTCGCTCTGCTATATGGGACATGAAAAGCACACAATATAGTGACTCCTTAAAATGAAACAATGGGAAGAAATTGTTAGGTACCTTATATTTGGAGCCAGGACAAAATAGTGACAAAGATAAAAAAGAAGTAAGTTTAAAAAATATAATTATTTTTAAGCATATTTACTTTACCATGGTAGGGGGTTCTCATTTACTAAATAATCAGCTAAATTATTGTGCTTCCTCTGCAATTATTGTCTATAGGTATATTAACTTTTGCCTCTGTCTCATGGTTCGTATATAAAATATCTTTAAAATCAACGCCATGTCTTTCCCTAACATTATGAAGCATAGCATGCTTTAATAATTTTCATACATTAATTTCAGTTTGCGTTCAAAGATCGTTGAAATACGCCATTTATGTGTTAAAATACCGAATGCACATTTAATATACCTACGTGCCCTGCTCAAGCGATAAATCGATCCGCGCGGACAGGCGCGTAAACCGCCTAACCGCGCGGAGAACCGCTAAGAAATCCGCTTCACCGCCACCGCCCTCCGCGGCGGCGAGCGGTGCCGTGTGTGAATCGCCTAACATGCGAAAGTTTGTCATAAATCGTCTTCGAAGTTTCACATGCGTTGGACTTGGAATCTATTAAATGTTGGGTGACACAGATGTTAAGAATAAAATATATCCAAGTGTGATTTAGAAATTGGATAGGTCTGTTACATATCAATGCGAGTTTATTGAACCTTTGTGGTCAACTTTGATCTGGTTTTCTTTGGTGGTTATCGCTGTGTTGTTAATAGCGTTGTTCATACCACAAGACTCCATTGTGGAACTCTGAATTACTCTGAAGTGCATTCTTCTTAAATCGGAATTGCAAAGCCGGTAAGGATTAAGATTCCGGTCTTTAAAAAGAAAGGTCAACCGTTCAAAAACCGGAACTAGAATCTCTAAGAGTTTTTCACTTAGAGATTCTAGTTTCGGTTTTCTACAGGTTCTAATAACAGAAACCCCAAATACTGGTATTAAAAAATCCGGTATTCCAATTCTCCGATTCTTAAACTTTACTCACAGAAAACTCTCCCAAGCAAATCCCATAAGATCTCAAATCCTCAAGATTGCAAAGATAACAGAACTCGTGCTTCCCGTTAAAAAAAACGTCCAAATACGGCTTTTACTCGTGAACTTAGTATGTACGCGTGTCTCGATTCGGTCATGTCGCTCCGTCCGATGTCAAGGTCACGGGCGCATGCGTGCAATCGCGCCTGCCGCCATGCCGCACACAACGTATTGAATATTTTATTTTTACAAGTTCGAACTCGGAACGCAGCTGCAGCACATGCATGTATTTTTGTTATTATGTTGGTAGTTAGAGAATTAGTCATCTGCAGTTTTGGGCGCGAATTTTTGGTCCTTTTTCAAATAATGCTTGTGAATGTATGACAGCGAGTGTTGTAAAACCGAATAATACTTATGATTTTAAAGATGTGAAGCTGAGTAAGCAAAAATTTAAATAATACTTTTTTTTTATTTGGTGAATGGGAAATCATCCAATGACTGCTCCCGTCCTGGGTGCGGCGGGAGGGCGTGTCAGACTCTTACTGACTAAAACCCACTCATGTTCCTTCGATTGCCCTTTATGTTCCAGGGTCACGGTAACTATTATAAACATTCCGCAACATTTAAATAATACTTACCTAACAATTGATTTTTTGTTATTATTAATTGTATATTTAAGTCAGAATATCTCGCGATACTAAACGCATTTAGAGATGGGACTACCTATCTTTATCATTTTTCTTTTTATAATTTTCTGTGTTATCGAAATATATTCCAAACGTCATGCCATATAAGTCAATATTTAAGTAGGTATGTGTCAACAGATGAATTACAGTTACAAAATATAATTCTATTAATGCATTTCTACAATTTAGACATCGTAAAGGATTCTGAATGAGAGTTATGAATGCCACGCTAGTTAATGCTGGTCCTTCGAGCCGGAACAGAATGCTTTGCAGGAATTACTATTATTATTTGTACTTATTTTGCCGTTATGAATCATAATTTGATTTTGACATAGATGGGTACTAAATTAAATCTGAGAAGTCAATAAACCGGTTGGAAAACGGAAGTTAAAAATAAGTATGTTTCTGTAGACTGTCGGATTATATAAAAAAATATTTAAGTGTTTTCTCTTATTCGCTTACTTTTTCTTAACTCGTATTGCTTGTTTTTACCGATTTTATTCCTTTCTTTTTTGTATGTTTCTTTTTGGTATACATATTTTCATTTTTCATGCTATCAAATTAATTAAACGTTTAACGAAACGACGACCCTCATAATGAATAAAAAAAAAAACAATCAATACGACTGACTTCCCCTAAACCTTTAGTCTGTTTAAATCACGTAAAAAGTTAAAAGAACCAAATTAACATGGCGTCTGTCATCAACGGCCATAGACAAGATAATTTAATTTGTCGACACACGCTCGCAACAGTTACGTTTAACGTTAATTAGACAAGCAGTGAGTCTGTTTATATTCTTTTTAACTTAGACATCATTTATTTTTGGGATAGTTATCTGTGATTTGTTTTGAGTTTCTTTATTTGTAGGTTAAGTTTTAAAAAATAAAATTTGCTGTAAAGAATGGCTTTTGGGTTGTCGCTTTACGTAGGCCAATGAAACCTGTCTGAAATTTGACCATTTTAACGGTTCCATCGCCAATCGAATAAGATTAAACGGTATTATTCAGTTCTTACCTACTTTGCTTCATTTTTATCTCGTTTTATTCTCAAATGGCAGAGACCAGCAACCTTACGCAGTCTGGTAATTAATCCAGAAATATGTTTTGCAAGATTACGGCGTTATTTTTTTGTTTGTGTGTAACAAGCGCGACGGGCATTTGCTGTCACGCGCCGCTTGCTTGAGGCTTTGCGCTCAAGCTGCCCACTTATCGGAATTTTGGCCTATAGTGGTCAAACATTAATCATTAGCCCTGTCATGCTTCGATACAAAAAATAATACGATTCCTGAATTCATGTGGAAGCAGAAACTAGTTTGAAATACAATAAAATACAGCATACCACATTTGCTCGGAAGTTAGCTTGCTTTCTTAAAGCGTCTTGCTTCCATTATTTTCTAATTACTTCACAATTTCCGCCTCTTCGCATAGCCCACCCAAGGTGGTAAAACAGTAGTCTAATGATAATGAATGCACGCGCGCCTAACCTCAAATAATTATTAAGTACTAAGTACTTATTAAATATCTATCTGGGAAGTGCATCTTTTCCTCGCTCATCCGTTATGAGTGAACCGAACCGGGTCGTCGAACCGGGCTAACGGAGCTTCACATTCGCGTGATCGCCTTCTCACTACATGCGAAGGGACAGCAGCATGTTGCTAACACATCATTTAACGTGGAAACTGTTATTTTTTTGCGTGAACGACTAAATGGAACCAATATTAAGCAGTTCTCTTCACTTAAAGCTGTTAAAACCATCAGGTTGGTGACCGCAGAGCCTTCTCGCACTGATAACCGTGCTCTTAAGGCCGTCGGCCGACAACTTCATATCATAAATAATGCATTCCATTAATCAAAATTCTGGTTGGAAACAGTAACGGTACTGAAAAACTAAAAACACCATTTTAAAGCAACGAATTAGTTAAAATAAACTGGTCTAGAGCAGAAATAGATAAATATTAAAAAAAAAAACAATTTAATTGAATTTAAAACAGAAAAGTTTTAGTAATTTTCTGAAGAGACTTAAATTTGAAAGGCGATTATAATCACAAGTAGGTTAGAGATGTAAATATGATTCACATAACAGTTAAATGCTAAACACAAAGAGCTCCAAAGTCACTGTTACTCTTTTGATATGAAGTTTTGGCACTGACTGTTCAATTTCTTTTATTCGGAAAGTAAAATAACTCATACCCATGCCAAACAAATTCATTCTGATATAAAAGTTATTTCGTCATTTTTTGCCTACATTTTCCCAAAAAGTAAATTGGCTAAAATAACATCTCAATTGATTTAAACAGTTAAAAATAATTCATATAAATAATGGTGCTGATTCTCTTGTTCACAAACTTAACTAAATTTAAGTTAAATGCATCTTTCTCTTTCCATTTCTTAAAGAAAAGGACAGAAGATACATTTTAGTTTAATCCTGTCAAATTAGACAGCGCCTGAAGAAAATTGACGTATATTTAGACGCCATGTTTTTAAATCGCGTCTAAATTATCTATGGAGGATGTCTAAATTTGACAGGCCTTAGCTAATATTTTATCTTCTGTCCTTTTCTTAATTAAATGGAAAGAGAAAGATGCACTTAACTTAAATTTACGTTAGTTTGTTAATAAGGAATCGGCACAAATACCTAACTAGACTCAAATAACTTCTATTTAGCAACACTAAAATACTGTCTGATCAACCGCTTCCCTCTCGTGCTTGGCTAGGTAGTGTGATGACAAAATGACGTTATCTAGACGCGGTCTTCCGTTCCGCGTCGCTGTGGTCCTCAGGACCGCTTTGTTATATTCAAGGGAGCTGTGACGTGGGCCCTGCAGTCTAAGCCTTTAGTTACATTCAAACAAACTGTCAACAGGCTATCGTGTGCAGTATTGCCATATAAACGGGTTTTATTTTTGCAGCCACTCCTTCCCATTTCACCGTTCGTAATATTTCCGTACACTAATTGATTGAAGTATGTTTTCAATTACTTAATTACTGACGCGGATTAGTCATTCTTTTCGCGTAATGAAAAAAATTAAACGGCGTTTAGTGTTGCCACGTTACTTACTTTTTCTTTGCACTGACGCTAATCATTGAGAGAGAAAGAGAGAAATATCGAAATTGAGATATTTTGCATTTAGCACATACATAAGTAGTTCAATCAAGTGGCCAGTGTTTTTTATTAAACAAGTTTTTTGTCGTAAAAATGAGGTTAATAACTGTGGCTTTAAAAACTTACAGAGCAAAAGTTTGTTTGGTTGTAAACCTAACTTAGTTCTTCAGAAAGCCTTACAATTAACCTACGTGTTATTATTATTCAGAATTTATATTTGCTTTTCAAGAATAAATATAAGAAATTCGGTGAAGTAGTTATGTTAACGTTAAAAAAGTAAACCCAAATAGAGCATTAACAGAAAAGAAAACAAAAATAAATTTATTTTTGAACTGCACTTTTTCCTAATGATCCAGTATTTCGTTTTTTACTATACTTAGCAGCCAGTATCAATAAAGCTTATTGATGATAGTGACTGGACAAAAAACCCGCCACTCATCGAGCGCATTCTTACCACAGACAATAAATGAACGGCATCTGCCAAAATACCGTATTTTCGGTATCGGTAACATTGCGCTTTGAGTGCGAAGCGATTAGCTTATAACTAACAGTTAACTTACTCGTTAGTAAAGCTCCGTACGGAATGTGAACTTGATCTTAATGGCTGCTTAATCTTCATAATAACTTAATTTAGTTTAACGACGGTAAGATTTGAAACCAGCCATGTGCAAGTCTCGAGAGCTGGGAGGTTCTGTAACACTTTAGTATTCGAACAAAAGACACCGGAAAAAATATATGTATATTAAGACATTAAAGAGGTACTGGGAAATTGGGGGGACTTTTAATGTTTCATGTCTGGTTGATAACTTGAAAGAAACCCATTGGCACGGAGCTCGGCATGTGAGAAATATTGTGAAGTAAATAGAGTTACACAATATAAAATGAAAGTTTATTTAGGTGTTTACACTTCTCTAATTTACAGTGCGCTTTCTCAGCACTTCTGCTAAGGATTATCAAGTTAGACATTTATACCATGTTATTTATTGCCATTATCCGGTTAACAGAATCCAAAGATATCCAAACAAGATTTTAAATTAGCCACTTCATTAAAATATGTATGAACCTTTTGATCGTAAACATAAAAGTTTTGCATCGCTGGTAAAGCATTTCACTACGCAGATGATTTCCGGTTATAAGTATTACTAGGTACTTGTCTTTGCATGCTCCTTGTCTATGGTTTTATGCGAGTGGCGAGTATAGTGAACTTGCAAGAAAGTGAAGTTGAACAGGTCTCGGTGGCGCCCACACAACCTTGCACTTTGTTTATTTATTTATATTATGCTGATTTATGTACTGCTGCAAGTTTACGCGGCCGAAGACCTTTGCACCGAGCTTCGCGCTTGATTGATAAGCTTATTTATAAATCATGAATCATTTATTGACAAGCTTTGAGGTTAATAACATTTAATTGTTACAATTTGTAGATTTCTGAGCGGAACTTTTGTAAAAGGCTGTACCAAACTGTTATGTTTAACGATTTTATGGTCTCGAATTTGATAAATAATTAATTAAGTAGAAAAGTTTCAAAGTGTGTTAAGTATTATGTCGTTTTAACTGTTAATTGTTTACAACAAAATACTTAAATATTATTAAGTTGATCGTACAAAACAAGTTCAATAAAAACGTAAGTAAGTAATTAAGTGGATTATTTTTAACTATTAAGTAACTATTACTACTTATGTAATGTACTAATGTAATAATAACACAAATTCATTGTACACAGTCATTCAGTTTTATATTGAACTGCGTAACATTTCTTGCGAATTTAGTGTGATACAATACAAGTACCAAATAATCACATAATTATCTCACCGCCATCGCCATATTGAATTTGCAAAAACGCGGGAGCGGTCATTGAACTGAACTGACCGCCCAGCGATTAACCCCCTGCAAAGGAATGCTGAATTATTTACGTTAATATTCTACTAGGTCATCCATATGTAAATTGTTTACAGAATAAGCTGATTAATTTAATAGCCGTAAAAGTTATTTTAGTTTATTTTTTGCGTAAACAAAATTACCCCTAGTCTCGTTTTGACGGGCAGGAAAACAAATTACTACTACTTTTTTTTTTTAGTACCGTCCTTTTCAAATTAACTTAATATTATTAATGGAAATAATAATTAAGTCGGTAGACCGAAAAGAGTAAAACTAGGTATTTGAATAAAGCTGTGTGACGTATGTCATTAGTTAATTTATTACTAAAATATGTTAGTACTTAAAAAAATGGTCAGCGTACACTCGCTGTCAATTTTTTTTATGTAGCTATATCGTAAATATTCAAGTATTATTAATGACTAGCGACACGCCCCAGTTTCGCACAGGTGTTACAGATCTTTAAAAATTCCGACTTTTTTCTACTATATTATGCATGTATTATACAAATAAACCTTCCTTAAGAATCACTATATCTATTAAAAAAAACCGCATCAAAATCCGTTGCGTAGTTGTGGAAGATCTAAGCATACATAGGGACAGACAGACGCGAGCGACTTTGTTATAAACTATGTAGTTATTCTAAACAGTTTACCTTGACTCTATTATATAACTAAGTGAGAACAAACCTAATCCAAAATACCCGGACGGGAAGACGATAAAGCTATTTTTGTAAACTTTAACAACGCCGTACTATCAGTAACTCTGTAAGGATAACGTGATGTCACAGCTGTTTGTCTGTTGACGTCACGGCTTGGTAAGCAATCTGCATTCGACGTTATCGGAGGGGTTCACAGGCTTCTGTCAGTTTTCTTATCATAACTTATGACGACAGCAGCCTCTGGGGGCCATGTTGGACATGTCAAAGTAAATTATTAAAAGGTAACATTAAGCATATAGATTGAAGCTTTAAAACGCCTATAAGGCTGTCTATAAAAACGTCTCTCAGAGGTACTTTTGGTTTTACCACGCATTAAATTATGGACACACATTTATGACCTCTCCAAGTGTATCTCCATTCTATCCCTTCAGGGAAGACAATTACCTAGTAAAATAGGGTTATGGAAGATAATTTATGCCAAAATAACATGACTAAACATTTCTACAGTAGGAAACCACATAGTTGTGCCTGGTAACATCAATTTTGAATCCATTAAAAAGATGGCTAAATTAAAACACAATTCACAAAAACAATACAATTCTCGGGAACCACTGGTTTTTGTCATTGTTTATGGTATCAACATCCATCAAAATCTGTCAGAAATTACCATAACATTGAAACTTTTGAATTTAAAACAACAAAAGCTTAATGAACTTTCAAACAATTACGGCAGATGTACGATAATATTGCTTTACCACTGAAGAGCGGTGAAGCGAAGCCTCGGCGTTGTTCTTCATAAATACCATTATTATAACGGATTTTCTAGAGTCTAGACTTAAGAAAAAACTATATCAGGAACTATTTTTTGTGTAACTTTATAATTGATTTGGTAACCGCAGCGTTTACGGGGATTTTGCCGGATTTTTTAAAGCATTTAGCTCTCATCAGAGGTAGCTGAGATTTCGAAATTATTTCTAGCAAGAGTAGGCCGGATGCTGCAACGTTGCTGCCCATCCTGCTTCCATTACATCAAGGGAAGAGGAGTGTCTTCAATAGCTTGATCTTCCTCGTATTAATAGGCCTTGTGCAACATATCATGGCATGTCGTATGGGCATCATTATTCTCCCGAGTTGTACTTAAACTCACTTTTATTAATCTGTGCTAAAACCGTGTTTTGTAGAACAAAGGTCAATGACTAATGGTTTTGAAACGCTGGTCGTTGTAAAACTACACGACTTTTTACTTGAGCTGCGGCTACCTCATACTTGTAAGAAGGTACTAACTAACTATATACATAATAGTCGTCATGTCAGTCGGTGATTCATCGTATGATAGTATTACAGTATCGCGCGACTGCGGTTATGTCTCGCCTTTAGGTGTTTATTTCGTTTTTAGCAAATTTTATGTTAGCGAAGAATGAAAGGAAATGTACATCTAAAGTTATGTGAAGATCTAGATCGCAAGCCTTATCCAAATACTAAAAAAAAAGATAACCGGCTTCAAAAACTAAAAGCTCAAAAATAACTATTTCCGAAGTCGGTGGCAACGCAAATCGAGCGGCAGCAGAGAAGCCACCGACTTCGGAAATAGTTATTTTTGAGCTTTTAGTTTTTGAAGTCGGATATTTTTTTTTTTAAAAGCTTTTTATTTTGTTTACTTTTTATTTAGAGTCCAACATACAATCGTCTTTAAAAATCTACAACCCAAGAAAGCAAAACAGGATCTGTGCAGGCAACGTCACGGGATACCCATTAGTGTTATATATTAAAACCTTCCCCAGAATGTAACGAACACTTTTCTGAAAACCGCATCAAAATCGGTTCAGCCAAACGCAAGATATTCGCGGACAAACATACATACATACATACATACAGGTCAAACAGAGAACCTACTTTTTTTTTGAAGTCGGTTAAAAATCTCTAGAAGCGACTACTTCCAAGAAACTAGTTGAAGGTGGCAATGTACCATGTTCCGTGTTCTCTAAAAGTCCTATGTAGGCTTCACAATTTGATAGATAATTAGCTATTCATGTTTTACTTTCAACGACCAACCGACCGACAGCCGGTTGTCGCGCTGCTTTTGTCTTTCTATTGTGTCTCGTATCACATGTGCTCAGGATTAAATGGTTCCTAAACGATCAGGCATTACTGACGATTGCAGCCTCACATTCATAGGAAGATATTGCTCGTTTAATGCGTTGATGACCCATAACTAATATTAAATGGTCGTAGTTAACATGTTATGAAAAAAATTCTTTACAAATAAAAGGAACATTTAAAATTATCTTGTTAACGTTGTAATTATACTAAGGATAATAAAATTATAATTATTATTACGCATGTTCAGTTGTCTCACTGATACTAGCTTCCTATTAGTTTTGATTTTGCCTATCGTTTGTTAGAGTGTTCTGGTATTTAAATAATAATTATTTTGTTAGAACACTATGTGCGTAGGAAACATGATAAATAGCACAAGAGATAGTGACGGAGTTCAAAAACTCACAGCTTTTTAAGACTTTTTTTTGTCGGAAATTACCATGTAGGTCTTCGGTTGGTTTTTTTTATTACAAACTTACTTTTACCAGTGACTTCTCCCGTCATTACTGATACCAATATTCATGCCCAAAAAAAGTCCCGAAGTCACAGATTAAGTAGTCCATGGACCCCAATCTCCCAAATTCATTAAAAATCGACCAGCAGTGAAGGCGTGAAAATGCAACAAAGAAACAATTTCATATTTACTAAATTATAGTACGGATATAAAAAAAACAGCAAATGGTTGTCGGTATAGAATGACCTAGTATTTTTATTAGCATCGCCAATGTATCATGATGTCGATCAAGATAATATCATCCGCTCTGTCAGGAAGCGTTGTGTCCACACTCCACAATAACCATTCACTTTCTAAAACAAACAACAGCTGTTATTGTTTGTCTAATAGACATCAGATTATCACAATATTTAGACAAACAGAGTATACAACATAATGGTTTATTATCATGTTTCTGACAAATACTATTGTCACTGCACACTATCTGTGAAATACTTCCAGTTCTTTTGTCTTGAAAGTACATAATATTAAATTGTACCAGACATTTCGGGTCCAGTTTTTAGTAAAAGGCATTGTTTCGCCAGCTACTGAATGTGGAGTTATACCAGAATTAGCAAGGACCAAGGACTGGGTGGTCACTATTTCCATCGTCTCGACGATGAAAATCTGTACGCAACTGATGCTATAAACTTGACCAAAGCAGCTTCATTAACGCGTCCATATTCATATTCCAAGTTAGGAAAATATAGTCACAATGGTGCCGATTCTCTTGTTCACAAACTTAACTAAATTAAAGTTAAATGCATCTTTCTCTTTCCATTTCTTAAAGAAAACGACAGAAGATACATTATTAGATACAAATTTGACGTATATTTAGACACCATGTTTTTAAATCGCGTCTAAATTATCTATGGAGTGTCTAAATTTGACAGGACTCAACTAATATTTTATCTTCTGTCCTTTTCTTAATTAAATGGAAAGAGAAAGATGCACTTAACATAAATTTACGTTAGTTTGTGAATAAGAGAATCGGCACCAATTATCTTTTTACACAAATGTTTTACTCAACATAAACATTATAGTTCCTCTAAAAGGCATATTATCTTATGGAGCCTATTCTGCGTAGAAACGAGGGTACTCATCGACTCACGGTCCCTCCGGGGCACACCTTGACCAGCCTATTACTCCAGATGATGATGTATGTCGCAATAATTACGTTCGGCTGGATGCCGTCAAAACAATCGCGAGTATGTAAATGATGCACGAACCGTAGATAAGTGGCTATTGTTTATTTGACAGCAGATTACTGATGCTGTAAATCTGTATTGAGTTTGCTTCGAGAAGAATTTGTCAGAATATTATTTAGGCTTCAGTTTGTGAGCTAGGATTGAGTAGCATTAATCTTATTACTAGATTAGACTAGACCGTTATTGTATTACCGTATTTTGGGACTCACAATGACATTTTCCTTGACTGTCTACAAAGCAAACAAAATTCAAGGATATCAATGATGTCCAACTCCATGACCATGAGTAAGTCAACAACACTATTAAGGGCCGGCCTTCTGAATCCGTTCCCTATTTGCGTACAATTAATAATGAAGCAACTTACTAGTTAATCCACAATCACAACAATCGCATGTTCATTCACGACGGTCGCGCCGCACCTATGCGTGTGCGCAAGTAACATTATACGGACGAGGCGCGGTGGCTTTGACCTAGTAGGACCTTGGGCACCTTGGGCTTCCACCGTGACGGTTGCATCCTGCCAGCCTGTACCCATTTATAACCCGAGCTAATTCGTTTTTCAATTGTATTATGTAGTTTTAATTTACTATTGCAAACTCCTGGTCTATGCCTGTACAATAAATTGTAAAGCAAATTACCGTCTGTAAACTATTTAACTGACTGTAAAGAACAGAAACCTGATGTTTATTGCCTGTTAACCTCATATCCCACTGTTCGTTCAAGTAACATCTACTTTGATTTGTAGAAACACAAGCGTTATGTTCCCGACATCTCGTACGTGTTGGCGCATAACTTAAGATTCCTACAAGCTTTCTGACGACAAGTTGAATGGTTTTTACGACATCGGTAGTTATGATAGTCTGTAACATGCTGGGAACATGTCTTTTGAACACGGTATGATTGATAATGACTATAAGGATACAGTTTTTTTTAAAAAGAACCAGATAAAACAGTCTATATACATAGATCTCTTAATCAACATCCCCAAACGGAATTCGATATGCAACCAAAGTAATACGGAAGCGAACGGCCAGATAAACAACCGGACGCTGTTAATCTCGGCAAGCAGTTAGTAAAACAGTCGTAAAATGGGCCAACTGCTCGTCTAGACCGTGCTGATGACCCTACCGATAATATGGCAGAAGCTGGCAGATACGACGTAGGTAATAGGACAGCTTGGCACATGTCATGCAGGTAATACCTGGCTAACTGGCAGCCCATGACAGCCTGTCTAGCTAGCAAATCTTTGCTAGTTATCTGATTAACAATTGAATGGATGACCTGACCACATTTTACTATCATTGTGATATAGTTCTTCTCATGCTAATAACAAGTTTTTATCTGTTGATTCGAAAATCGTTACGCTTACACGTGGCTTCGAACTACAAGCCTAGAATGCCTTTTCAAGTTTTGTAATTTACATGAATAAACCAGTTATTACGTTTTCAGTTCATCGGATACTGTTCATTCTTGATAGTATCCTTTGTTTTCTCTGCTGGTGCCAAAACGAATTAAATGGCACAAACAAGGCAGTTCCAAGTCGTCAAGCATTGTCTCTAAAACAAATGAGCTGTCAGACAGCTGAGAGATGAACGATTCTTGCTTTATTTGCGTCCTGCGAGCCGAATGAATCGTTTCCGCACAGATTTCGCGCCCATCGTCTTTCATATTAACAGCCGCAGATTGCTTTCAGACCGCTGTTATTAAGTGTTACAGTACTTTTGTAATGGACTTTGTTTTGAGGCATTGTAAGATGCTGTTTTTTTTTCTTCTGATCAAGATTATTTTTATTAAATTCTAGGATAACAAATTAAGTATATCTTCAGCTTCGAATCGATCTCTCTTATCCAGGAAATTAGCTTGTGTTTCTGTATCATTCTGTAACCTTGTGTGTAATTGTTTGTTGAAGCTTCTTTAATCTAATCATCATCTTTTCCTCCACAGACTAGAAAATGAACGGCCACAGCAACGGCGACATGAGCAGTGCAGGAGACATCATCACTCAGAACCAGCAGCGAGGCTGGTGGACCATCGGGCTCATCAACTCGCGCTACCGCTACCTCACCGCCGAGACCTTCGGCTTCAAGATTAACGCCAACGGCACCAGCCTCAAGAAGAAGCAGATATGGACCCTAGAGCCGGCCTCAGGAAATGCTAATGACAGTGAGTAGATTTGGAATTTTGCGCTTATTGTGGAAACGTTTTCATCCTTATCATCCTTATAGTATAGTTATACGATAGGGTTGGTTGAAGTATTCATTACATATTATTAAATATATCGGAGACTCTACGTATTTCCTTGATAAGGAGACATAGTTGGCGAAATGGCAAAGAGTAGAGATTTTTGTAAACGTCCGATAAACAGCCTTTTTTATCAGAGACCGTACTTATACCCCGAAAAGAAACAGGCTTTAAGACAACTGCCGGCTTTTTTTATTGCTCTCCGGATAAGTCTATCCAATATTCTTGGAATCTATCCATTTAACGGTAGAAAGATTGGTGAGCCTGTTCTATCGATTCTCCATAATAAGCTCAGCGGTGTAGGCAATAAGGGATCCAGGCAATTTGTAATCTTGCTCGTGAAATTGTAATTCGCTACGTGTTTTGGTTAACGAGACGTCTCTCAAGGAAAACAGATTGTAGTATTTTATGCTACATTAAAGGCAACCTGATGGTTTAGCAAATTGGTTTTTGATGTGATCGTAAGACTAAACGTTGTTACATAATGGTGTTACACCACATAATCACCTACTGTTTTACTGCCAGTATTGTGTTCTGATTAGGTCTAAATTCTGTTCCCAGAGCAGGATTAGAAATTTTGAATCTCTGGGATACTTCCTTACTTATTAAAGTATACATCTAATGTCAATTAATCATGTTTCCGTTACAGTTAACGAATGCTGTACATTTGATTTATCATTATTGCTTTGCCAATTAATATTCAGTGCAAAGCTGCTGTCGTTTTCATTGCAACCAGTCTAACTGTATTGATTAGATTTGCCACATTTCACGTAAGACGTGCTTTCAAGCTCAATACTTTGATTTCTTTATAGTTATTTTGTTCACAGGCGCCAGATCATTGAACTTGGTCGTTAACAATACCATTAGTAATCCTACAGCATTCCATGAGTCAGCCTCAGGTGCTGTTCGTGTTCAAACTTCGACCACCGGTCTGTGAGCCTAGGCTTGCGGACACAATATTATTTCCTGTAAGGAAGCTATATACCTTAATTCTTTTACAATCTTTTAACTTCAAAAGGTGTTATGTTTGTCGGTTTAAATATTCCACATAGATCGTTACGGCAAAGACAGCTTTTTCTTACATACGTTTGTAATTAAACTAATTGATAATACCTAGTTGACCTACCTTTGAAAAAATTAACAAACTGCTGGAATTTAACAGCTGATCTTATCACACACGTGACAGACATCCATCACAATTTTACTGATTGCTTATTAAACATGATATGTAAACGACATTTCGTGTGACAAAAACGTTGGTATGTCGCCATAGCGACAGTTTTGTCGCGCTCCCCTCTGCCACTAATTGTCGCAAAAAGTCCCCTGCACTCGAGCCCATAATTACACCGGTGTGTAGAGGGCATGCCGGGAGATACGACTGGGTGAGGGTCTAAAACAATTGTTCTAAAATAGAATTATGGCGCAAAAATTGTGAAATGAGCAGCAGTGCAGTTCAAATGCCTTTAACATAGCTCTTTTCCGAATGTCTGTATTTTATCGACCTTTTCTGGTATTATTGTCTGCTTTTTGACAGAACATGCAAAATTGTCTTTTGAAGCAATTGTTCATAAGCTAGTAACAAAAAGAATCCAAAAAATATTTCAATACTTCAACTACAGCTATTTATAAAAGATAATCGGTCAAACCTTTCCAACCTACATTTTCAAAGCTCAATTAAATTCAGTACAAACACAGCATGTATTCTGCCCCACCGATTGCCAAATTACGATCCAATCAGAGGGTCGCGCCCCACGCCCTGTCACACTTCAAGGTCTAACAGCTGTGCCCATCGATATTACAGCCCCCATGTGCTTAGTACTTAGCTTTCAAAAACATATTTACATGTCCGATTAGCAAAACACTTTTAACAAGGTGTTATTATTGAGGTCTTATGCTTGGTCGCAAAATACTTTAAAATTAACTCATGTTTTCTTTCATGAAATATCTTAGAATCATGTAATATTTCGTACGGTTTATCCGGATTTTGAATAGAAATCTTAAATGATGATTACTGATCATGAAATCTTTAAATATCTCGTGATTACAACATTATAATATTCAGATTGTACGTGTCTTTCATTATTATATAACATTCTACATCTTTTTTCATCGTGTATGTTCCTAGCTGTAAGCCACTCAATCTTAACGAAACATTATAAATGCAAATATGAGTTTGTTCGATAACTACGTTTTTATGCTTTGACTACTCAACCAATCATAACGTTTTGCATTCACATATTAGGTGTAGCAGAAAGCTCTGTTCCTAAGAAATTATCAAAACTAAAGCAATCGCAGCCGCGAGCAAAACTTAGTTCTCACATCAAGTGTAGGTGTGTACCGCTCATCAAAAACCGTTTGTATATCGTTCAATCGGAGCAGATGGTGTGTCTCACTCACCGCTGACGGAGTGCTGGCGGCGCGCGGCGCCATTAATCTCTGTTATCTAGCACCGCTCAGATTAAAGCTTTCTACTCCAACGGTCAAGTGCCTGAACCAACTAGTGCTTCAGCTGGATTGGGGCTAGCTAATCGTGTTTTGAGGAAAAACTCCTTATTTATTGGGTAGATTAGCGTTTTATTGGCGTTTTTTCGAACTTTTTTGTATAAAAGCTAACGGACTGCTTCCTGCGAGCTATGCTCTCGTAAGTGGGTACAACTTTGATGACATTATTTTCTTCTTAACCTTCTCGTTTTCAGTTTATACTACTTTTCACGATCTTGATATACTTCAATCCACTTTACTTCTGCTGTTTTCCTAATATTGCCATACCAAGGCATTTTTCGCCTACTTTGTGGGCGTTTTTCGCCCCATGCTCTTCATTCCTTCATCGATTTGCTCCACCAGCCCCAATTTTTTACGACGTCCACTCCCACTTCAGCATCGCTACACGTTTAGTTACATCTGGGACTATGCTTTGATGTCTAAGCAATTCGTTCGGTCCTTCAGTGTCATATCCACAAGGTTCCTCTACATAGCCTTCTGGTCCTTCTTTTTTTTTTCTCCGTAATATAATTCTTCCATAAATATCGGTTTCAGCTCCATAGGTGAGCATTGGTTGGACATTAACACTGGTCTGGTACACGTGCTTTTTGTTCAGCGTTCAGCCTTTAGGTTCATTTTGAAGGCAAATTCAAGCTAGGAATGAGCCGCCCACGCTAAGCTTATACCAACGTCGTCTGTTAACCTCGTTAAAGATTAATTTGCCAATAAATTTTATTTAGAGCATGACCATAGATGGATACTTAAGATTAAACACTACATTGTTTATGATCCGTGTCTCATCCGACACAGAACTGCTTCTTATAATATTATAACGTGTCCTCTCGTCCGTGTCTCTTGCGGGCATCCATTGCCCTGACATGACAACTTGTCAAGATCTAATAAGAATAAATCACCTCTAATACGATACGGATTGTATTTTGTATAACTGTTATTCATTGTTCTTATTGTATAGTTCATCTGAACAACAAATGCTACACCATTATAAGCGGCTTATGTTTAAGATGCGAAACAATTGAAACATACAAACACATGATGACATGGTGCATTAATCATTCTTAACCTTTCGACGACCAAGCGACAGCCGGCTGTCCCGCTGTCTTTAGTCTTTCTATTGTGTCTCGAATCGCGTGTGTTCGAAGGTTTAAAAGTGGTACTCTCGTATGATTTCCTTGTAGCTCATGGTGTTTTGTTTTGTCCAGGCATGATCTACCTGCGTTCCCACTTGGACAAATACTTGGCCGTGGACTCATTCGGGAACGTCACCTGCGAGTCTGAGGAGAAGGAGCCTGGCAGCAAGTTCCATATTAGGTAAGTGTACTTACTCATCTTTTACTTCATAGGAATGTTCTAAAACCCAATTGACGAACGAAACTTTTCCCTGGTCCCAGTTTCCAAATCAGGAAGGTCAAATGTCAAATTGACTTTGGTACACAGGTGTTTGGGTGGAAAAAAGTTAACTTTTGTACTCAACTAAGCTAGATGAGATTAAAAGCGAGATCGCAGAGTATTCGTTTATAATAAATCACTTGTATACTAAAACTTCACAAACAGAATGTAATTTAACAAGCCCTTCTTTCTGACAGTGCTTTGTTAAAATTCATTAGGTACCGAGCTATATTGCTTTGTCAACAGCTGGCTTCGAATATCCAGTTTCTGTACAAAAGAGTATATTAAAATTCGTTATGAATTGATTTTGAAAGAGAACTAATTCGCACGCCAATGACTGTTAATGAAAAGTCATAAAGGGGTATATCTGTTAAGATAGAATAAGTAAGTAACACATCTAATTAAGACACTTCAGATTTAGTCTCAGAGAAGTTAGAGAAGACAATGATCTATGATACGTCTGCTGTAGTAAAAAGCCGAGATATATAAACATCAGGCCAGCTTAATAATCTACACAAAATGTCATTGCTCCACATGGCATAGAAACCAATCTGAACACGAATCTATTCAGTTCAGACGACCTTAACGCAAGCCCGTCTAAGACACCATACAAAGGCGACCCCTCGCATACTAATGCTAAACCTCGTGACTCACCGGAACCGGGGAGCTTGTGTCGCCGATATTTTACCTTTTTTTATGACAATGACTTTATTTGCTTTAATACCGAACGATTTATGGCAGAAAAGTTTCGCGGTATCCTGAGTAGCGTGCATTGAATTGTAAACTGTTTTTGACAGTCGTAGGATTTGATTTGGTTAATTTGTTTAGGTTCTTACTTACTTATCATTATAACAAGAGGAAACCTTCTGAGTTTTCGTTTTAAAATGTTAAAGTTCTGCTGGTTCGTATACAGAATTACTGCAATTATTTGACAAATGAAATGTTGTAATCACCTACCTATTAACATTTTTGTTTTGTGGTTTCATACTAGACCCTTACGCTTCCGAAGTGACAGTTACTGTGTTGACATGATTTAAGTCAAGATGAAATGAAAAGATTGTGAATGTTAGTCATTTAACTTACATTCGTTTGGGGATTGTTTGATGCTTGATAACAAGATACAAGATCACGGTTTATAGTTGTATAGCGTGAGAATATCGCTAGACTGACAGAGAAAGATTAAATTCGGCAGTACTTACGTGATCCTTCAACATACATTCATTTGTTACGATTTTATTATATCTACCTATAGACACGCTTCTTCCATATCTGCAGTGGCACAGTTTACAAGCAAAACTGTTGATACATCAAGCAAGACACTGTCGTTATAATGGACGTTCAGTGAGTAATGGACTAATGGCGCCATTTTGATGAAAGCACTTTTAGGAGAAAACAAATCCTGAGTCACATCGCTCGCAGCTTTCCAAATAAAAGGGATGAAACGTGACTCAAGCTTGTGAGTCAGTCTCACAAATAACTTGGAATTGTTTGCTGGTGAACTTTCAGATCCTCACGAGATATCCTATGTCTTGAACTTCTTGAACGGGACCGATTGAGCAAGTTTTAAAAGACAATGCTCAGTGGTTACAATAAAGTGTTGCTCTGTTGTTGACAGTTAGATTGTTATTGAATTGGTTTTGTCTTTCTTTGTTGAGTTAAACTTGAACTTCGTTTAATTTGAGCTAGAGACTGTTTGGCTGGATGTTTGGTAGGTACTTTTTCTCTTCTTTTTCTCATAAAATTTGCACAACTCAATGATGTGTGAAATTAGAGAAGTAGGAAGCTGCTAGTGACAAAAATAGTTTTTAATAGAATTTCCGATAATATTAAAGTCGTACCTTAACTACCGAAAACTTTTGGAGCACTAAAGCTCTCAATCATATGAACACTTGTAAAGCTTCACAAAACATTTTAATGGACTTTTGAAGCATGTACCTCCTAACTGGAGTTACCGGAGGTAACCCCAAAACTATTGATCCTTCAATACAAAACACACGAGCGTTTAGAGGGGAGAGAGCGAGGGTGCCGACGAGACGACCTTAAAGGACATTCAACCTTAAATTACTGGAATAAAGATTATTTCAGCCTGCGAAATCAAAGGTTACATGAAGGTTGTAAGGCTGGTAAGAGCGCGTGCCAAAATAACGTCTTCAAATTGTTTTGAAGGGTGTTCACAATTGTTATGGAAATTATTATTATGTTAGCACTGTTTGTTGATTTAGGATGACCTGCTAGGGATACGGAGATAAGGACAAGTTGTGCGAACTAATGGTGGATACTTATTTAACTGTGGAGAATTATAAAATAGGTTTGTTGAAATAGGATCTGGTACATTGAGGGTCGATACCCTTAACATAAATTCTAATCCTAAATCTTTGTATTGGTCTTAAAACAATCCTCGAATCTTTAAAAGTTTACGACTACTAATTAAACGCATCACAGATTTTTATTTTCCGACATTGAACTTCTACCAATAATCTGTCTGTACGTTTGTAATGTTACACATGTTTACACAAATAAATATATCTTTATCTTTATGTTTCCTGAAAAACGTGAATTGTATTATCATGACGACCATCATAATACAATTCACATTCTTGTCGTGTAAGGTCAAACTTTTGACACATTTCCCATACAAGAACTGTCAAGTGGTCAAATAACCTGTCTATTACTGATTGCAATAGCATTCTTGAGGCCCTGCTATTTTGTTCTTCCACTGAAGGTACAATACAACTGACATTTCAAAACGTGCGCTCTTCATGCATGCACCTGCGTGTGTATGTATGTATACACATGTTTATGGCAAATAAATGATTCTATTCTATTCAACGTGCTTAACTGCAAGTCCCTAGTGATTTCAACTGTCTGGCATTTAAATTAAATGTCGCCTTCAATTGTTTCTGTTATGCACATTTACAAGCTGTGGCTTCATTTATTTTTTACCTATTACCATTTTAATTTTGCACCTTTATGCGCGTAGACGCGACATAGTATTCTTCGTACAATAGGTTCTTGTGAGCACAAATTATTACTTTTCATAAAATTCTCAGACACAATAAGTAGGTACCCAAGTTTTTATTTATTCTCATCTCTCAAGGCTTCTCCCATGTTACGTACGGCTTCCAGTCTAACCAGCGGAATGTTTATAATAGTTACCGTGACCCTGGAACATAAAGGTCAACCGAAGGAACATGAGTGGGTTTTAGACAATAAAAGACAGTGACACGCCCTCCCGCCGCACCCAGGACGGGAGCAACCATTTGATGATTTTCCACTCACCAAAAAAAAGGCTGGTCAGACTTTCTAGCTTTTGACTACCAGTTACTACTGTCAAAGATTCACGGATGACTACCGGAACCAACCGGGCTTTCCAGCTGTCCTAGATTAAAAGTTGCAGGTCTAGAACCGCAGCCGTTGGAGTATCACGACACAAGTATTTTTTCTGTTGTTTTAAGTTTTGATCATTGGTATTTACATCTTCATTGTTTAAAGTAGGCCAATCCAAAGCAGATTAGCAAGATCTAGACCAGAATTTAGAAGCCATAAAGATGCTTGTCGGGCCGACTGCGATACGTTCGGTCGGTGACTGCATTTCAAGCAATTTTCCAGTGCTAAATTGATAATGAGCTGAAAATACAAGTGTGCAAGATATAATTTCGCGCGGCATCTTACTTTCATGCCCACAACTGTGCAATTTTCAACTATATTTCTATTACATTTTAGTTCGTTATTAATTAATAAATAGTGCCGGTCGGCAGATAGCAGCAGTTAATGTCACATTGTCTCATGTGTTGAGATCGGTAAAGATACTAAAGTATGAGAAGCCGGTATATTTAAAACACAGGAATTTAGGTTTAACATCTAAATTCCAGTGTTAAATGTCAATAGGTCATCTAAATTCCGGACCGTTGCAATTGGCGCAGATTGAAATTCAACTACTTATTTTAGCGACGTCCAAATAGCAATTTCCCTCTGCAGGCCCAAATATACAACTAGTTTCATAGTTAAAATATTTGAGTTGTATTACTGCAGTCTACCATGGCATAACCGTTAAACTAACCGAGAGCTCTTACACCGAGAGGTATTGGCAGTTGAAACAAAAGACGGTCGCGGCCGTTCCCCCAGTCTTGTAAGCAGAGTGGGTAATTAAAATTCAGCTCCAGTGTGAAGGGTGGCTCGTGACAACCCTCAAGGGTTTGAATGCGTCTTGTATGATAATCTACATTCTCACCAGCTGCTTTGTTACCTATTTTGAGACCTCTGATTTGAGTAGAAAGGCTAGAGAGAGCGATTGATTTTGGACTTGAAAAGAAACATAATAGTTTTTCAGCATCCTCGTACGTCTGTTGGTGGCACTGATACGATATAGGGCTCAGTGAGTCCCCACGTCCAAAACTGGTGACTAATTCTCTATAATCTACCATACATGATACACATGACAAATCTCATGACGATGCGAGATAACTATAAAATCTGTCAAAATATGTGGGCTTGTCTACATATCTATCTGAATTTCATCATTCTTCCATCCATAACTGTCCTAAGCATTCAACACATCGGTCATAAGTCTCTGTTTATAAAACTAATTAAATAATTGCACGGCATTCCTAATTGGCGACTGTCTCGGCGCCTGCGCTTTTTCCTCGAAGCCAACCCAGGAATCCATTGTTGGAAAGAAAATAACTCAGTAACTGAACGGGAATATCGCATCTCTTGCTTAGAAATTAAAGTTGTGATTTAAGTGAAGGCGTGTCGGAATTTGTCATGGAAAGTGTGCATAAAAGTGTATGGATCGTTTTCATGCTCATTTGGTGTATTAATAAGACGGAATCAAAATGTAAATGAAATATGTTACTGAACATTTTTACGAAGAAAATAATGTGCTGGCAGTTTTATAAGCCAAAATGGTCTTAAAAATAAATATTCAGGAAATGACACTTGAAAATTCCAAGTGGATGTCGCAACCAAATTCTCTGTTAGCAGCTGAAGAATGACAATTTGCCAATATCTAACGTGATTCACTGATTGTGCTATCTGTGTGTGCAGCGTATCCGACGACAACAGCGGGCGCTGGGCGCTGCGCAACGTGGAGCGCGGCTACTTCCTGGGCTCCAGCTCGGACAAGCTCACGTGCACCGCCAAGGTGCCCGGCGACGCCGAGCTGTGGCACGTGCACCTGGCTGCCAGGCCTCAGGTGAGTGCTCATCAGGCAGGCGAGGCCCAGGACTCGGACTTCTGCCTCGTCTGTTCAGGTTCTTCTCTAAACCTAGCAGCGTTATAAAGCTAGCTATCAGGTAGGCAATGTTGTTATCTTTTAACAATTAGTAGCAAGCTGTGATAACCTTTATATTTTCAACTAGTTGTGGCATTTATCGCCGAGATGGAATTGCAGTTAACATTTTTAACATTCGTTTTACAAGAATAGGCTTTCTAATATGTATAAAAAATGATTTGATTTAATAGATATAAAGAAGTATTTTCTGTGCCCTGTTTTAATTTCTCATCTGTTTTGCCTGACCACTAGTCAGGCAAAACAGATGCTGAAACTTACTGTAGATATTTTAGTTATCTACGAATTTAGTTCGCAGCTAAACTATACTGGCGAAATGTGCCGACGTCTGGGGCGATGACATGCTTGTAGGAACTCAACTCCCAATAAGTTTTCTCCGAGGAATAGTCGTTTACTTTGAAAGGAGATTGCTAAAATTGGATTTAAATGGCTGTATACGTATAAGGTAGCGTACAATAAATGTAGACATTAATTACCAATCGATTCAATAAATTATGATTAAAGTTATATCTAACAGGATTGCAATAAAAACATTTAACCATGAAATGCATACTATTTATTACATTGACATTAAAAGTGGTCGGAGAGTGTATACTGTTATATCCCGCCGGTCGGCCTACATTTCTCGCATACAATCTGCGCGCATATCATCGCAATGACATATCATAATCGTAATGTGCTCCGGATTGATTCCGTGCTGTATCGGCGATCTCGCCGGCGGGGGGAAGGGGGGAATGACTAGGTTTAGAAAGACTTATTAGTAAGTACAGAGGTACATATGGGCCTTCTACCATCAATACATATAAATACATATGTAAAACTCTTTAATAACAATAGATTTTGTCGGCGACCGGCCGCGTAAAAGTTGGTTATCGTAAATGCATACCTGCGTTGTGGTAGGTTAACAAGTTCTAAGCATACTTTAATAAAACATAAAAAAACGGTTCAATGTTCATTTTTGCCTAGAAATCGTAACAGACAGGCGCAGATACTTCCGCAATTTCCATATAACGTATACACATTACTTATAATAGGCTCAAAAATCTCATGAGATCGGGGCGAGTAGCGAAACATCGCCATTGAAATAATGATTCTTAGGTTTGGACCAACAATTGTAATAGACCAGCTCTTTGATCACGTTAAGAGCCAGCCAGTCTATTTAGCGATGTCCCGAGAATCAAATTTCCCATCAGTTACTTTGTTTTTTTTGTTCAATTTTCAACCCTAGGCCATGCCCTGCACCAAGCGCTTAAATCGCTTAAATCCAACACTACCGAGTTAAAGATGGCTTCGTCTCCTAGCCCAGAACCTAGCAGAAACTAACATAACCCTCAATTCCAGGTGAACCTCCGTTCCATCGGACGCAAGCGGTTCGCGCACCTGTCGGAGTCCCTGGACGAGATCCACGTGGACGCCAACGTGCCCTGGGGCGAGGACACGCTGTTCACGCTGGAGTTCCGCGCTGATGAAGGCGGCAAGTACGCGCTGCACACCTGCAATAACAAGTACTTGAGCGCTGGAGGCAAGGTGAGTGGGATTGGAGATTATTTAGAACCTCGATAAATACAATAAAATTAAATGCAAGACCCTAATTTCTTTAACCTTTCGACGACTAAGCGAGCTACAATAGAAATACAATAGCAGCCCGACAGCCGGCTGTCGATTGGTCGTTGAATGGTTAAAACCAATAAATAGTCAATGGAGATGACGACAACATTAAACAAATTGAATTCTGTTTAGTCCGTCCAAAGTCCGTCTGATAGATCGGACAAAAATACGGGACACGTATTTTTTGCTTGATCTAATTAAATTAATAAACAAATAGATAAAGAGCAACAAAGTTCCGGAGTGGGGGCTTTTGACGTTACAGTCCTGTAAAAATTGTATCAGATCGTGACGTCATGTACAACTTCAACGCACTGTATCGTCGTCATTCTTCGTTTACGAGAAAAAAGAGAAAATATGTGTCCAAATTTTTTTGATAATCTGTCTGACGGACTTTTTACTTTTTTTTGTCGTCTCGCCTATTGAGTCTCTAACTTAGTGACGTCATAAGACATTGCTACACAAAATCTGTTCGAGAATCGCGTTTTGACAGCTGGGTTGCAAGTGTAAAATACCGTATTCTCAATCAGCTTTGATCGATATGGCCGAGCTATGATCATGCTGCTCTTTATAATGTCAGTCATTTAGGATGACTTTAAATTTTTATCATAATCATTTATTTGTCAGAATATGATACAAAGTTATGATCTTAAGATTAGTATGTGGTCTCATCACATTCTGACAATTGTGGCGTGCAAATGTTTGTTGTTCAATTGCTTAACACGTTCTTTGGCTTAGCTGTCCTCTATATCTTTCCATTGCAATTTAACAGTTCAGTTACGGTGACATTGATTTTGCTCAGCCGAACCACTTGCAAGCAACGACTATTTATATTGATCTAATCTCTCAATCATAGAAACATTAGTGCCACAATCTGAGTTCGACCGTTTTGCATCACATCCCAACAACAAATTACCATGAGACGGCAAATCTTGCACCGCTTATTAATTCCCAGATACGGTTAATTAATCATTGTTACCATACAAGCTACGTAAACAGTTGTAATAAACGTGTTCGTCCACGAGTGAATATTAAGATACAACTCGCTGACACGGTCGCGGAACAAAACGTTGGAACGCTCAACACTTCTTGTTCGACGCGTTATTTGTACTCGCAAATTGCGTACGCGCAACTGTGTAGGGTTGCCAACTTGCCACGAGAGAAATATTAAACTAAACGTTTATTTATTACGCTATATGGTCTGTTATCTATGCAAGAGAAATTTTCAATTTAGTAGGTCAATGTTAACTGAAAATAATAAATATTGATTTATGTAAAGTATTTTGTCAGCAGTCTTTAAAATTGCAAATTTTATTTGTGAGAGGTTAGAAGAAAGAGGAGCTGGTTTAAGATTTTAGTAACCCAGAGAGTCTCAGAAACACAGACTCAAGTTTGATTCTAAT
Source organism: Athetis lepigone (assembly GCA_033675125.1). Taxonomy (NCBI): domain Eukaryota; kingdom Metazoa; phylum Arthropoda; class Insecta; order Lepidoptera; family Noctuidae; genus Athetis; species Athetis lepigone. The sequence goes on from CM066236.1 coordinate 21,722,526, forward strand.
TAGTCTACGTTCTAAGATTTTGATGAAATTGTGACTTATACTGTTAGGACTTTGTGCACGGTATCCAACTGCCTGCAAATGGTTCAACAATGACTTGACATAGGATTTGGATCCCAAAAGGTCCAGATCAGTCGGTGGATGACAAAATTTCATCCCACGTCAAGCTAGCAACCCTGCCATCCCAGTTAGCTCATTTTGCAAACAATGGCGCTTCACCGTCCCATGGCATCGCCACACGTGAGAACGGCGATAGTACGCGCACGGCGCATGCGTGGGACCCACCACTGGCGGACGAGTGGCGAACTCAATCTAGCTTTAGTTCGTCAACTGCCGTACTGGAAGAAGTTAAATGAGACGGATGTTGCTAGTTATTGTATAGTAAATATTAGAGACTCTTGAGTTAAAAAACATTTCCTTAAGGTAGACAGGTCACCGACTCAAGAGTCGGACGGCGACCTGTCTTCCTGAAATAAATCGTCCTTAACATGTTTAGTTCGAATTGCATAACAAGATTGTCGGAAGGGCTTTCTAATAGCAATCTCTGTTTTGGTTGTGAACTCATGTCTTTCTACAAGGTTCTGTGAATCAATCCAATTTTTAGCAAAATGCTAATTCTTATAAGATTATAAGATCTATCATTTTGCTGATAAAATGTGTAAGAAATATGTAACTCAAAGACTGGAATAAGTATGTCGCACTATCTAAAGAGTCACGCAACAGTCAGATCAAGAAAATACCAAAACACACTCAATTATAATGTACTACAGATTCCCCATACACCCACCAGACTTTCTCTAACCAGACCCCATTCTGACCACCACCTCTCCCACAGCTGCAAGAACAGTGCACATCAACGTGCCTGTTCAGCGCGGAGTACCACGCCGGAGCCCTGGCGCTGCGCGACGGCGCGGGGGCTTACCTGGCGCCCATCGGCTCCAAGGCCGTGCTGAAGACGCGCTCCACCGCCGTCACCAGGGACGAGCTGTTCTCGCTGGAGGACAGCCTGCCGCAGGCCGCCTTCGTCGCCGCCTTGAATGAGAAATACGTGTCCGTGAAGCAGGGTGAGTTTTTAATGTTATTGGTGTTTCTTTTATCATTGACAACCTGCTGAGTTCAGTTGTGTTTTAAAACCGTGCAATAATCTATTGTAATATATCATCATCATCTATCCATCATCATCGTCTAGGTACTGCTGGACAAAGGCCTTCCCCAAAAATATATTGTAAATGTAATATTTCATCCAAATCCACTGAGCTGATTTGAATAGTTGACAGGAGTTAGGTGACCAACAATAACAATAATAGTATATAGCATGCCATTTTATGTTTTCGATCATAATCTGCCTAGCTTTTCTTTCCAAAATGTTGAAGTCGGCTTAAAGCCAACCGGATTTAGCTGGATATCAATGTTATCGATAACTTCGAAAATAGTCTAGACTTCTTCTGTGGCAAGAAACTCGTTTGTTACCAGAATATTGATATCATTGATTATTCTACAATGTATAGTTTTATAGTTTTACTCATATTTAGCGTTTCTTTTTACGCTAGGTCATCTGTGTTAGTGATTATAATTATTGTCAATCTCGACGGTTAATCTGTAAGTCAGTCTGTCTACTTCCGAGACATCGTTTTTGTATTTAATTTGCAATCAAGTATGTGTTAACGACTGAGTACGCCGGCGATAACATAAAGCCATAATGCTAACAGCCGGCAGGTAACAGCACTACAAGATTCAGTTACAAAGCGCGAATCACTTCCGAATCTAATGCGGAATGGAAACCATCGCTTCAGTGTTAATAAGCACTTCCTTTGTCTACGCTTCCTCGAGTGAAAGTTAATGGCTCAACTGGCTGTTCGCTGGCAGTGGGACATGGCCGTTATGTGCGCCGCGGGCTAAAAAAAATGGGGATCTCCTGACATAAGTAAATACTTGCAGATTTATTTATGTGTATAGTTATGTATTAATTTTATTACTAGCTTTTGCCTTTCTCAGAAAGAGAAAAAGTAACCTATGTCATTCACCATCCCTACTATCACCACTTAAAAATCACAAATTTTCATTGTTCTATTTTGCCTTGAAAGACGGACAAACAAATACACACTTTCCTATTTATAATATTAGTATAGATACCTAATAACGCTGCGGAATAGTTATAATTATTAGTTACCGTGACCCCGGAACATAAAGGGCAACCGAAGAAAATTGAGTGGGTTTTAGTCATAAAAGTCTGACAAAAAAACCCTAATAACGTGAGCAATATTTCAGTCCTCTCGCCATCTCAGGCGCTGACGCGTGCCGATTCCTCAGTTCTCCGAAGCGATGTTGCGAGGTGTGCAACTGAGTGCAGCGACTGTTGACCCGTATTGTTTAGTAGTGCTGTGTTTGCATACACACCTACTGACAGCATGGCGTCATCCCGAAGCAAATTAGTCTCATATGGTACTGAAATTAGGGGACATAAAGATTTGTTTTTTGCACATTTTTAAGTTGGGAAATAGGAGTCAATGAATTAATTGATAAAGAGGTTGAGCTATCGCGGGCAAAGGTATGCCCAGGAGTTTTTTTTAAACCAGGCAGATTTTTAAGATTGAGAAATGCCCAAAAAAATGGTCGAGACACAATCCAATATTATTAAGGTTTTTTAAAATAAAACGTTGACGAGATTTTGTAGTGTGAGGTGGATTTCGGTTGTCTGAAGGCTACGCCACTTGTCGAGGGTTTGGTGTGTAGAGTAGATAGCTAAACGTACTTAACCCACCCCCAATCTACAAGGAATTTCATTAGGAACTGAATATTTTTAAATAAGAGGTAGCAAGACGATTCACAAAATAGAATTGCAACAAAACCATCTTCTGAACTTACACCTTGAATGCGCAGCAACGTGGTTTAGTTTTATTTATTATTTAGTTTTCTCAGAACTATAATTTCAGTAGTGTACTAGGTCTCTTTAGTGGCTTTTAACAAGCGTGTCCTTCCACGACATTATGGCTGCAGTGGGCTATAAGGAAGCCATATTGCTCGCATCACGAGTGCGAGTACCAGGCGCCTAGGAACGCTGAGGAGCTTACTAACGGTGTGCCGACCTGCCTTCACCTCACGTACTTAAGTTATACGAGCCAAACCGCGCCTATAGTACTTACTGCCGCCGCCATATCTATTCATATTGTATGAAATAATTTGAAGATGTGGTGTGGCCATTCTCAATAATTTAACTCAGTGAATTTGGGTATTACAGATAGAATGTCTTCTGATGTTATGTCTAATATCTATCTGTGGTAACCGATAGAGATGTTTTTTGGGAACAGCCGCAAGTGAACCGAAAAAATGTTTTGTCTTTTTTAATTGAGATATGGCATAAGCACTTAAAGCCTATTTTCCTGAAACCGGCCAAGAGCATGTCGGGTCCGAACCTAATTACACTGAATACTCGACATTACGACATCTGGTCTATCTGCAAAAAAGATATGTTTTCCATTTTCAAGTGCGGAACTCAAAAACTTTCCTGTAATTTAATGTTTTTGAAAAGTTTTAGAAGTTTTATCAAATACCAGAAAAATAACTGCCAAATCCAATTAAAGCAGTAGTTTAACTTAAAACAGACAATCAAATCACCAGGGGAACAGAAATGAAAGCGAGCTTCACACAACAGTACCATAACAAAGATTTTTACAACGACATTTCGTTTATCATCCTGCCACCCACATGACCTCTGACGTGAACTTAAATCTAAAGGAACACCCGTTAAGCACGCCACACTATGCAGCGTCACGCTAACTGTGCACTTTATAATGAACGACAGTACACTGTCGGGGATAGCTGTATGTGTAATAATAAGAGACCTAGCAGCGTGTTAATGCAGAGATGGTAATATGCACCGTCACGGTATTCACGGTAGTCCAGAGAAACGTGCCAAGGTAAAATTTAAAAAAGATCTATTCGTAATTAAAATAATAACTAGATAGCTCACAACGTAGACAGGCGGCAGTTTAAGAAAAATGATTAAGAAATAATCTATTTAATTAAATGCCAAAATTATGCCATATTCTACTCCTAATCTCAAAAATGAGGAATTCCCAAAGCTGGATATCATTGCCAGCAGCATTATAATAAAACAACTTTATTAGCCCGTCTCTTCCATAATCTAGTACACAACAGATTAGGGTTTCTATCATAACCATCGAACCCACCACGCGGTCCCGAGGCACCATAATTTCCTCTATGAGGAAGTTTACAGTACCTACCTAAGTAAAGAGCAACCTGTAACAAAATTTAAGAAATATCTCAAAAACCTTATTGCTCGATAAATGTTATTATTCTGTGTCCGATTTTATGCATGATGAGTTCAAATAACTTCTTTTTTTTCTCTTTCTTTAAATTGTATCTTAATAAATAACAACTTGTCTAGTATATAAGAAAACTTAATTTTTGCATGCCGAATGGCAGAATGTATAAGGCTTCTTATCGAATTGTACCACCTCAATGTATTACCTACATTCTAAGCAAATAAATAAATCTATTCTATCTATTCTATTCTAACTTATCGACATCCAAAATGAGTTGTTGGGAAAAAAATACTGCTATCCTGATAATTAAATGTGCCAAACATTCTTGGAAAAGTATGACAAGGTGCCTAAAAGCCAAGCAATCTCTCAAAGTCTGAAGAATGAGTTGTTTATTACGACTATTTGACGACTCAATCTTCATAATGGGAGCGTTCAAATCAAAATTGCTTGTATTGTTACTCGAAGTAGATCTAAAATGGTAGATAACTGATATTTTCGGTAAATAACGGTTTTAGAACTGAACAGAACCAATCACGTAGTGGCACAGTTTTTGCTGAGCCGAATCACGCCCGTCACAATATTGATGTCCAAGATAAACTATTGAATTGTCCCGCAATGAGAAAAAACTACAAGTCACCGATGAGACGGACGTGCATGCTACTGAACAGTTATTGATGAACTTAGCCCCAGTCAACAATCTATGACTATGCGCGTGGATATGCTTAGAAAAGTTCGGACTTTCATACAAACTTTCCCATCTTTTCCATCTTAGAATAATATTTTTCATATTTACCCCTTTTTGGGAATAAATTTTCACACTCTAACCAATTGAGATGTCTAATGTTCTCGCCACGAGCGCTTTTGGGATTGAGATATAAATAAATAAATAAATAAAATAAATAAAAAGCCTTTTATTTCTTGTAATTACAAATTACAGTTTTTTTTTTAAATTAGGAAAAAGTAAATAAGTTAGTTTTGTATTTCTAGTTTAACACTGTTATTGTTTTTTTTTTCTGTTTTTTTTTTATTAAGAAACAAGAACCCCTCCTCAGGTGAAGGTGAAGGCCTCCTCTTTGAGCTCTTCGTTCTACTTCTAGTTCATTCTGTTTTCTGTCGAAGCCAATTTGTTTTCCAAGGTAAATGTATTTTTCTGTATATTTTAGCGTTTCTTTGTCTACTGATATTTTTCTTTTTATGCTATTTGACATAACCATTGTTTTGGAAAGATTCATTTCCAGTCCTACCTGTTTACTGGCTGCATTTAGGGCATCAAGCATGGCTTGGAGTTGTATACTAGACTCTGATAGCAGAACTAAGTCGTCAGCGAAGCGCAGGTGACTTAAGTATTTACCATTAATATTGAGTCCTGTTTTTCCCCAATTTAGTTTTTTTATTATTGACTCTAGAATGGATATAAAAAGTTTTGGGGACAATGGGTCACCTTGTTTTACTCCCCTCTCAATGGGGAATGTAGGTCCAGTAGTTTCTAGTTTTATTTTGGCTTTGCTGCTTGTGTAAATATTTCTGATTATTTCTATATACTTATGTTCAACTTCCTGAGCTTGCAAAGCGATCCATATACTAGAGTGTGACACAGTATCGAAAGCTTTTTTGTAGTCAACGTACGCGATGTAGAGCGCTCTTTGCTTCTCCTGATATTTTTCCATGATTAATTCTAGTGTATGGATATGATCGACTGTAGAAAAATTCTTCCGAAAGCCTGCTTGTTCTATCGGCTGTTTAGCTTCTATTGTAACGCTTATTCTCTTGTTAATGATTGAGACATACTCTTCCACTAATATTATTTGACGTATATTTCATCAATTCGGTGAGGGCAGGAAGGGCTTAGCAAGGTCACAATAATTTAGAATTTGTATATTTTTTCCTTTCAAGGCATTATTCTCACCTGCAATTTCAGCTTAATTTTGCATATTAAGTGATCATAATCATTTCTAACCAGCGTAATCACTTACCAATCCACAAAGATACTCTTTCAAATCCACTGCTGAGCACAACATTTTTTTACAAACCATCCGTCTGATGGTCTGTACTTACTAACCATTTATCAATATAGCTAGCAGTTAGTTTGTAGTCAAGTCCTGCAGCGCTTGTGGTTAGTGCTGAGCTCTCGTCACGATCTAGACCTTGCTATCGCGTACGTCTCACTCGGTCACGAGCGCCTATCGAGTTACCGACAGCGCTAGAAACATCTACTGAACAGTAGCTTCCATTGTGTTGCTGGAGATTTGATTTTTTTGGTGTATAAAATGAGTTTTGTGCAATCTGATCGATAGATATCAAAACATACCTATATCATTTTAGTTTCGTGAGCTTTGCAATATTATATTGACAAAAGCAGGCAAGATGTTTTTAAAACATTTCCGTGCATTGAGGTTTATTTTGGCGATTCTCGGTCGAATTTCTGCAGTCAAATATTGGAGTTTTGATCTTCTGTAAGTAAACATAATTTGGCAAAATGGTCCCGGTCATTTTGCCAAATTATGTTAGTGGTAAGCGCGGAGTTCCTTTAGGTCATTTATGTGATCGATAACTCCCGCACATAGAGATGTGCCTTTTGCTGGAGTACCTATCGCAAATGAAATACACACTCAACGATCAGTTCAACGTCTCTGGCAAAGCAATAAAAGAGGCTCAAGTAGTGAAAAATTGATTTTGATATGTATTCTTTTAAACATTTAATCTTATCTAATTTAAATGTTACCGTTTTCAAACCTAGATTTAGATGTAACGGTGTAGAAGAGTGACAGATAGCGTAAATCAGACCGCGTTACTAATTGCACATCACATTTACATTTGAGATCACATCCACGAGGCGCGAGGACCGCGTAATTTATCATTCACTTGCTAAATTACAATAATTCGCTCGTTTACAGTCGCGTGCTATATTGGGCGTAGCATCTTCTCTGATTTATATTTCTGAATCAAAAGGTGCAAGCAAGTTACATAAATCTACTTAATATTCAGTACGTACGTTCAAAACTTTCATCTCTGTATAGTCTAATCTTCGCCATTGTTTAAATCTCATTAGCTCTAACCATACGCATGCGAAGTGTTGTTTCTGATCACGTCTCTCGGCTTAACCGTCCGTACCGAGATCTATTACACAAAGAAACCGCATATATAATCGGATATGCACGATAACTGGCATTTAAAAGTAAGCCAATTAAGAGGTATTCAACAACGTCAAATTGTCAACGGAATTGGCTGATAGTGCGGCGCGCGCAACTATTCCGCGCAAAAAATGCGCGCTATGCTTTCTACCGTTTCTACTGCACGGATGCCTGCACAGTGTCGTGTGATCTCGCCACATCACTAAACTTTAGTAGTTTTAATTAAATTTATGCTCCAAGTAGCTCGCTGTAACGGGTTCCGACGGAATATGGCTATTTTTGTGATTTCTTGTTTAATTTAAAAATAATTGGCCGCAGTTTGGGGCTACTTCGTTTTATAGGTGAATAAAACCAATTGTTACTTGATATAGATAGACGAAGACATTTATTAATAATCAAAAGAAGAGGTCGTTGGACGGCTGCAGATCTTAACACCGCGATGCAGTTATGTGACGTATATGGTTAATGCCATCTATCGCGGTGTTAAGTAACTAAACTAAACGTAATATTAAACATACCGCCCACTATGAACAGAATGTTCATTGTTTCCGCCTACCATGAACCACATTCGATAATAAATGGACTGTATTATATAAAGGAGAACAAAGTTAATTCAGTAGGACATGGTGGCAAAAAACAAGATATAAAAACTTAAGCTAAAACTTGCTTAATATGCTGGTTAAATGATTACAAACTTCTGGAAAATGGTATCTAACTCAATTTGTTCACACACGTAACACTCTCAGTATAGTAATAAGTTGAACGGTCAATAGAAAACAAATACACTATATGAAAATAAAAACAAACAGTAATGGTAAACAATAAAATAAGACAACTGGTAACAGGTCCTATACAATAAGCAAAAACTAATATTACTTTATTGAATAACAGGTAAAACACAAATGTGGTTACTAGCCGTTTAAACAAGACAAGATGTGAGAGCATTTTAAGAATTACTACTTTCGTAATGTTGTCGGAACCCGGGTCTTTAGAAATGACTTTGAAACCCAAAAAGCCATTTGGTTGGATGAGGATGTTTATGCCTCACTACGTCTCCAATCTCCGGTTCCGGTGTTTCATTTGCCCATATCGATGTAAAAATTATATCAAAAACTCACCAGACGATGACCCGATACTGAATTGGCTGTAAACCTTTTCCAGCGAGTGCGGTGGCTGCTCAGCCAAGATGCACTGCCTGTGTATGTAGAGTTTGACCACTTACATTTGTTCGTTTTATATTCACACGAATTCCCATACTTACCGCTTGGATCTTTGAATGGTAACTTGCAAATGTTATTATGCATAGTCATGATAGTACTGTTGCAGCTTTCAGTGTTGGTCTTACTATCACTACTCACCTTGCCAGATAAAACCCAGCCAAGTTTGGTATTTTGCGCAATTAGTGTTCCAGGAGGGCCTCGAATCAATCCCTCGCTTATAATTTCAGTATAGACTTCTGCACCAAGCAGCAAATCTATTTTGTTAGGTACATCAAACTTCGGATCTGCTAACTTCAAAACTGGTAAGTTAGGCCACTGATGGACCACTATTTTCCTCTCAGGAAGAAATGAAGTTAACTTTTCAATTACATATGCCTTAGTTTTTAAGGTATGTGTATGATCTTGGAGAGATTGCAGATTGATATAAACAACATGTTTACATATAGGCGAGTCATTGTGCTCACCGCCCACTCCTACTATAACGCTGTTGCATTTGAAACGTTTAAGCCCAAGTGATTGGACTGCAGACTCCGTTATAAAAGAAGCCTGTGATCCCTGGTCCACTAGGGACCGCAGTTTTATAGTAGAGCCTTTGGTTGTTTCTCCTTTTACCAAGGCTGTTGGTAATACAACCTGGCAATTTGTGTTAGAAAAACAACTGGTTATGTTCCTTACCTTGGTCTCGTCTTGTGATGTTGTAGCAGTTTCAACAACATCGGTACTATCAACTGATTGCTTGTTATGTTCCTGATAATCAGTTGGTTGGTTATTATTGGTATGCAGCAGCGAGTGGTGTTTTCTTTTGCAAATTCTACATCTAGTGGGCAAACGACACGACATTACCGAATGATTTGCTCCTAGACAATTGAAACACAACCCGGAATTCTGGACAAAATGACGGCGTGATGACATCTCCTCTTTGGAAAAATCCTTACAATTTCCTATTTTGTGAGTAGTGCTAGAACAAAAAGAACACAAAGATAATTTGTTTTCTTTAGTAGTTTTGATTTTGTGCTGTGGCTGTGTGATGGTGCTCTTTACATCTTTAGGACATAAAAATTCAAGTGACCTAAATCTATGTTCAAGGAACTCTAAAAATTGATTTAAAGTTGGTAATACGTTACTAGTGCCACAAATTTTAGCTTCCCACTGTTTGCGAGATTCAGCATCTAATTTAGAACATAATATAAAAATAACAATAATATCCCAACTTGAAATATTAACGCCTTCATTTTTTAAAGCGCTTAAACATTCATTAGTGACGTCAAACATTTCCTTTAAGCCTTTACATGACTCACTATTTAGGCTTTTTATGTTAAAAAATCTCTTCAAAATGCAGTCGGTTAGAAATTTCTTATTGTTATAACGATTCTCCAAAATGCTCCAACAAATGAAGTAATTTAATTTAATAATTGACGGGCTTGTTGGTCTAGTGGTTAGTGACCCTGACTGCTAAGCCGCAGGTCGTGGGTTCGATTCCCACCCAGGACAAACTTTGTGTGATGAGCACGAATGTTTGTTCTGTGTCTGGGTGTGATTTATCTATATTATGTATGTATTTAAAAATATATAAGTATGTTTATCAGTTGTCTGGTTACCATAGTACAAGCTCTGCTTAGTTTGGGATCAGATGACCGTGTGTGAGTTGTCCCAGGATATTTATTATTATTATTTATTATTATAATTGTCGCTTGTAATAGGTAGGTACCGCAATAGTTGTTCAGGTTCACCACTTAAATAGCTTTTGAGATAGTGTAGTTTTTGGACATTATCCAATGAGACATTATTGTGAATTAAAGAGAGAAATAGATCACGAAAAGTTGTCCACTGAGAATAGTGACCAGAAAACGTCGGTATTGTTATCCTCGGTAATTTAACGCCTTTCTGGGTCATTTGGTTACATTCTTTGTCACAGTTGTCGGCTACTGGTTTTTTATTTGTACTACATACTTGTAAACGATCTTTCAACGCTGTTTTGTAGTCCGTGTACAAATCTTCCGACTGGCTGTACATGTCATTTAAACAATAATCCGATTTCTCATATTCTTCCCATTTGCACTGTGTAATAAGTTTCGTATGAGTCTCATCAAACATCGACCATTGTTTTTCTAAAGTTTCAAGCCTTGTTTCCAAATAATTCGCAGTAATTCTTTCTTTCGGAGATTTTTTATAGTTGGAAAATCCTCTGTCAATCTTATTTTTGACATCGACTTGCAATCTGATTAATGTTTCCATGGTGATGTTCTTGTCCAAAAATAACTTTTCAATATAAATTCTCAAAATTTTATAAGTCCAAATTTGATCCAAATTTTCTAAGTGTTTGGACTCTTAAACACATATAAACCAAAATCGGGCATAGGTTCCCCGTCTGGTCACTTCTTGAAATTTTACAAGTCCTTTGTAATTTTTAAAGACTGTTCATTGTACTAAGTCTTTGAAACTTACAAGTTCTATGTTACAATGTACTTACAGTTTGTCCAGCACACACAATATTTACACAACACCACTTTACTCACAATCCCGATATTTAATACCGAAAGAGGGTTCCTGAGGGTTCCACCGTCACTGTCCAAAACTGATCACTTCACTTTATCCGGCTCGAAGGACCATGAATAAAACCAATTGTTACTTGATATAGATAGACGAAGACATTTATTAATAATCAAAAGAAGAGGTCGTTGGACGGCTGCAGATCTTAACACCGCGATGCAGTTATGTGACGTATATGGTTAATGCCATCTATCGCGGTGTTAAGTAACTAAACTAAACGTAATATTAAACAATAGGTGATTACTTACATATGCAAGTTTCAGTGGCTTATGGAAAACTTGATATTGTATAATAACCATAATTTGACTATAAAAACCCGTAGTTCCGTATCCATCTACAGATGCAAAGCAATTATATTTTTTCTCTAACTGCCGTAACCATATGAATTAATTATCAAGCTTGTTCAAGAGAAATGAATAAAACTTTTTTACTTACATTGTTCTTTAATAAACCCGACTCCTAAACTGTCAGTGGCAGCAACAACACACGTCTTCTATTAAAGTCCAATCACGGTCTGTGCTATTATTACTCTAGTAAAGTCTAGTAGTATCTATCGGTACAGTAATTTACACTCGTTATGTTAAGTCTTTGGTTAATAAAGAGAACCTAGGTAATTAATGTGAGTTGACCACCAAAAATAACGAAGTTTCTCCCCTTTTTCACCTATAAGGATGGAATTTTTAAAAGCATTGTTACACACCAAGTCACCATAAGTACATTTGTGCAAAATTGTATGCTTCTAGACCCAGCGGTTCCGTCTGTCAGTTCTCTTCTTATGATCCAGATTTATTAGTTCGTTGGCAAGAAATATCTTAACATTGAAAAGAATTTCAGATACGGGACACTTGAACAGATATGAAACATTATTTACCGCACGCACATCATGCAGTTAGCTGTCAGCGTGTTTCTTGTGTGGTTGGTGTGAACATAACTCGTTTATAGCTAGAATAGACGATCATTTCTCTAATCTTAGTATACTGTGTGGTATGCAGCTTTGCGATACTTCAGCTTTAGTAAAGTAGGGCAGAAATATCTAGACAGATCTGTACTAGAGGTTGCAAAAATTCGATAATTTTAATTTTCGAATATTCGAATATTTTTTCAGTGCTATTCGAATATTATTCGAATATTCGAATATTTTAGAAAAAATAATAAATCCCAGAATATCAGCGTTTATTGGTTTAGGAATTATATTTTTATGCAGATAAGTAAACCAAGCACAATAATTATTTACTTATTCAACAAAATTTTAAAACAATTATACATGAAAATGTTAAACAAACCAATTATATATTTTTTAAACAAATTTAAAAGTCTCTCTCTCGGTAATAATAAAAACAAAATAAATGTCTTTTTTTTGTTGAGTGGGAAATCATCAAATGACTACTCCCGTCCTGGGTGCGGCGGGAGGTGTCAGACTTTTACTGACTAAAACCCACTCTTGTTCCTTCGATTGCCCTTTATGTTCTAGGGTCACGGTAACTATTATAAACATTCCGCAACCCCGGCAGGCGTGGCCCTGTTGGGCCCCTTCTTGTGCTGACTTCTTCTCTTTCAAGCGCGCGTAGAACAAAACGCGCCGTCGACGCGGTCCTGGTCATAGCCGGGCGGCGAGCTACCCATCGCTCGCCATCCGCAGAACCGCGCCTACGGTGGCCGGTAGTCGTCTTGCGACTCTCGACGTCTTCGCCTGGGTCTTAGTCCGGGGCGAGAGGCTCGTCGTTGCCTCTCGCGCGCCGCCGCTTCCTTCACTAGCATAACTGCTTCGCAGAAGGAGGCGACGGCATCCCATTCCGTCACGCCTCGAAGCATGGCCTGAACCAGCGCCGGGCGCGAGAGGTCACCGCCGCCGATCGCCTCTACGAGGACACGATCGCCTCTACGAGAATTAAATGTCTTTCTCTCTTGTTAATAATTAAAAAAAGTATCACATACATACGTAAATGTGTCGTAAAAACGTTACAGTATTATTTTCATAATATGCAATATTACACTGAAAATCAGATTCATCAATAGGGTATTACACTGTATAAGAGAAAAAATATCAAAATATATTATTGAGGTAGCTTAAGCAAAAAGCAGCCGAACAGTGTTAGTTTTAGTTCATAAAACTAGAAAATATTTTTTTAAATTCAATTCAAAGTTTTCAGTTTTTATTACCTGTCCTTGAACACACCGAAATACAGACCACAGACAGTGACAGCTGTCGACTGTCAACAGTGTCAACTAGACGTCACTATTTGTTTTATTTATAACCTCCAAATACGATCTTTATTATAAAAATATACTTTTTCATGGAAGTTATTGTGAAAGATATTTTAGATGGCTAATGCACATGTGTACTTACATCAAAGTGATATTTACAACAACAGTACAAACGGTACAAACGGGTTTTTATGGTGTAATAGTTGGAATACTCTTCCCACAACTTTTAACTAAGTTTTTCTTAAATTTGAATCAGTTAACACTAGAATTCACAATTATTCCGATGTTTTCACACTTGTGTTCTTGCATTCCGAAACGCACACCAACGGTAAGTCGAACAGTAACTAATTTTTGAGATAAAAACAATAAAAATTATGTAAAGTGTCACAGCGCGTTTGTTTATTTACATGACGTAAGGACGTCATATCGCCAAAGCAAAACCACGCCCACGGCGTTTTCCGTTTTTGTAAATTTCCGCGCGAAATTTAAAAATACAATTTTTAAAAGCGTTTTTAGGGTACTTAGCGCTTAAATAAAAATTTAGGATTTTTTTTAGTGGTTTCTTAGTACTGTAGGAGTTATTTGAAATACTTAAAAAAAAAGAGTGTAATACCCTATTATAATTCGGAAATAAATCAGATTTACCTATTATAACATTTTTAAACAAATCCAACTCTTCTGTTAATAATAAAAACAAAATAAACATCTCTCTCTCTCTCGCTCGTTAATAATAAAAAGAAAAACTATCACATGTCACTAAAAAATCAAATTCGTCAATATTAATTCGGAAAAATATCAGATTTACATATTAAGTATAAAATTCTTAAATCACTTCAAATAAGAAAATGCACCACTTTACACATAGATAACAACGTGTTCTGTAAGTGACAAAATGGCGTCGAGTCAAGCAGTGTTGCCAACAACAATTTTCAAGCTCTATCAACATAGTTTTTTGGTAATATTCGAATATTCGAATAAATATTTATTTACTATTCGAATATAAATTTGAAAAGAGTATTCGAATAATTCGAATATTCGAATATTCGATTGCAACCTCTAATCTGTACTGAAGCGTTATCCTCCGAAATTCTTTGCTAGATTGACTGTGCTTTGCGCGATTGCAATGTTGAAAAATTGTGTAGAGGATAAATCCATTGTTCAGATTATTACATTCATGATAAACCAAACCGAAAACAGCTCATAATCCACCGTAGATATCATCCAGAGCAGCACCACACTATCGCATCTTTTTTAATTTGCTGAATCACCCGTCTTCTGTGTATCGTCCCTTTTGAGCAATTTTGCACACTCTGGCACCTATTCGGTGAAGTGCACCGGTGCATATGACAGAGTGTTAGCGATGATTTGTCGCCAGTCGTGCGCTGTCACTCGGCTGTCAGCCGGGGAGCGACGGGTAACACGAGTAATTACTGCGCGCGCAGATAATGCGCGGCTGTGCGCGGGCGCGGCCGTGTTACACGCTCCACCACCTCGCTGGCCATGCATTTGGCTTCACTGTGATGACACTTATCTGATGTTATTGACAGAACTTCACTGTGATGAATTGTTGACACTTATCTGCTGTTATTGATAGGGAGTCATCTCGTGTTCTTGGTTATAAGAACACGTGTATGATCTCCATACTATAATTTAATAACCGTACAATTGTCATTTAAACTGAAATATTATTTTCAAACTGGACATTGGCAGAAATCACCGAAAATTCGGTGGATTGCCATAATAAATATAAAAGTTGAAGTTATTGATAGGTGGCTTGGCTGGGAGAGAATTGTCTTTTTTGTTTTCTCATCATTAAAAGCTTGTTTCGCAGTCAAGTCAAGGGACTGCTGAGGTTTGATTTTTCTAGAATCATAAACTATGTTCAATAAGGGACTTGTCTTGAGTCATGACGTAAAATTGGAAGACATTTCAGATAACCCACTTGTTACTGAATAGTGAATACACTGTTACCAAGTTGTGCTTGACATTAATGGTTGGTCGTGTCTATATTCTGGATAAGTTGATGCATCTTCTAAAGCTCTGTACTGCAATCCCACGACTTGCAACTAAGACATTTCCTAATACGGTACTTCTCTAGATAAATCAAATTTAGTGTTGTATCGAATCGCCTGAGCATGTCCGTTACTCAACAAGTAATGGCGGGCAATGCATCTCGGCAGAGCCGCTAGCGGTACTGTACGCGCTGGTCATAGCCCGGTGATAGCGCACGATGCGGTACAGGGCTGCTAGCCTCCGCCAATTGTTGAAAACATGCGGTTTGAAAATTGAACTGTCTTTGTGTTTCACGGGCTGTTGGTCTAGTGTTCAGTGACCCTGACTGCTAAGCCAGAGGTCGTGGGTTCGATTCCCACCCAGGACAAACTTTGTGTGATGAGCATAATTGTTTGTTCTGTGTCTGGGGGCTATTTATCTATAATATGTATGTATTTAAAAATTATATAAGTATGTATATCAGTTTTCTGATTGCCATAACACAAGCTCTGCTTAGCTTGGGATCAGATAGCCGTGTGTAAGATGTCCCAGGATATTTATTTATTTATTTTATTTATTTTGTCAATTTGTCATATTATCCGCTTTTAAAAGTAATTGGAATTCTTTTTAAACCTTCGAACATACGTGATTCGAGACACAATGAAAAGACAAAAGAAGCCCGACAGCTAGCTGTCGCTTCCTCGTCGAAAGGTTAATATTCGTCAAGCATTGTTCTGAATATACTGATTTTGCTGGATAGTTTTATAGCTCAACTTTCGTGTTAATCTGTTTTACAGAATAATAGTAAAGTAATGTTTCATTGACCTGGTTTAAAAAGAAATCTAAGTGCAAGACTGCAGAAGACAATAATATAAAATTAGCTATAAACATATGTACAATAGGTAGTAAACATTAATGATGTTAACTATGTACCACAGTTACATTGGTTATTGGTTAAACAACGGTTTTTGTCGCCAACGGTTAGCGTTGTGGTTCATTGAGTTGGAGAGATGCAGGTGCACAATGTTTTGCATTGTGCGGTTCCCGTAGCTAATGTCATTTGTTTATTATGCATGGCTTTCCAATGACTCCCATATTTATACATACTACAAAAGCCAGCAGTCAGAGCTCTTTATGAGGAAGCATGGTGGTACTGGAGGTTATCATACTTGTTGCGGAATGTTTATAATGTTGCGGAATGTTTATAATAGTTACCGTGACCCTGGAACATAAAGGGCAATCGAAGGAACATGAGTGGGTTTTAGTCAGTAAAAAAAAGGTTATCATACTTATTTCTGCAAATAGAAAAAAAAGACACGTATGATATTATTTCTGTCGAGCGTTGGTGTTTTTGTAAGGTATATTATAGATGGTTACATACGCATGAGACGTATAATTTCTGCCTCGAGATTTGTTGCCACCCTATGGCAACATAATTATCGTGTATTGTCATCAAGAACTATAAGTTCTTGCTAGGCAGACAGTTTCCTGTTTCGGGATTAAGAAACACGTATTTATCCGATAGATCCGATATCCGAAATTTTTCAATCATCAGTTAACTTCTATCTGAGGAATAAATATGAGGGTTGGACATATTTTCTATACAAAAGCTGTCGAAACGTCAAACATACTCTTCAGATAAAAGTTATCTGGCGATTGAAAAATCAGCCCTAAGAAGATTAAAAACTAGCCTATAACAAAGGAACTAACTGACTTCATCAAAATCGGTTGTCTTTTAGCCGTAAAAGCGAAAGCGCAAAACAAACAGACTAAGTTATTTTCTTAATTCCCAACATTAACCCGTTACAATAATACTATTTAACAAATAAATATTTAACACCCCTGTGGCAGTGGTTGCGCACGATCGCCCGTCAGTCGCGCGGCAAATCTTTAATTAACTCACACCCGGAGTGATTGCGCTGCTTCCTGGCTTGCACTTGCTTTGAACCTCATGTTCTGTAGCTTCCGGGAGAACTGAACTACTGCATTAGATATTGTGCAGTGCCGTAATATCAGGTATAGGACTTAATAAAAATGATGTCGTGTACCTGTGCTTCGCTGAACGGTTAAGCTGTTTAATATAGATTTGTTTGAATTACATACAGGTAATTTTGATGAAAAGTACAAAAATCCCGACTGCTGAACGAAAAGCAATGCGGTCAATGTTGATGGCCTACTGGATAAGGCGCCAGCTTCTTTAAGAGGTTGTTTGTTCGAATCCGGCCAAGTACCAATGTGTCATTTTTGGCTTCGTCGCAGTCAGGTAGAAACAGTAGAATGTCTCTGTGACTTTTTCAATTCATATGTACTTTCTAAAGATTATTTTAGACATCGCAGACATCGGTGAAGGAAAACATCGTGAGGAAACCTAGACTTGTAGTGAATATAAGTCTGAAATCGCCAACCCGTCTTGAGCAAGCGTGGTGATCAATGCTCATGCCTTCTCTGTATGAGAAGAGGCCTTTGCCTTGCAGTGCGACAGTTATAGGCTGGTATTATTATTATTCATCACGAAATTCTCTTAAAACAAATCTAATTCCCAGCATTGTAACCAGTAATTAAAGTAGCCACCACTTCATTACTATGCACCGCTCAATTACGATCTCTGCCAGCCCCTGGGGCACATGAGGCGTGATTATACTTGCATGACTCGCCTCACATGGGATAGAGTTCAATATTCCTCATACCCTGGGGCTTGTTGTGGTTACGTCTCTGTTATGATTTGAATGAAAATATCAAACGGCCGGATAAATCAGCTGAGAAAATGTATATTACAACCACGGATGAGATATTATGATTGTAGGCTATTTGGCACTTAAGAGACTAATGACATATTAAACAAAATGTTACGTCAATATGCGTTAACAACAGATGGACAACGTTAAGTATCCGTTCAGACAGGATAGCCGGACGAAAGTGATCAAATCTTCACAGTATACCTAGTGTGTCTAATACGCTAGGCCTAAGTTTTTTTATAGCAAGCGCAGTAATTAATTAAATAATGTACGACAGCAAAGCCACTCGACTCGATTCCCTAACTCCCAAACGACTGAGAACTTATACCTTGAGCTGATGTATAGTTGACCTATGTGGTCTCATGGTCTGTTCTATGAGGTCTCAAGTGCTAGACAAGAAGCTGTAGCCACTTGAGAGTGAGTGGGCAATGCCACCGGGTGGCCCAGATAGAGGAGACAAAACTTTATTGTAGGGTTGAATTAACATCACGGAATTCGTGAATTAAAAAAGTAAGGGTTGTTGCGTGAAATAATATACATCCCTCTACCGACGAATTCTAACGGATTCCGGAAAATTTAATCATGCAAATTAACGCGCAAAGAGAAATTAAGACTGGGTCTG
Source organism: Athetis lepigone (assembly GCA_033675125.1). Lineage (NCBI taxonomy): Eukaryota > Metazoa > Arthropoda > Insecta > Lepidoptera > Noctuidae > Athetis > Athetis lepigone. The sequence continues at coordinate 21,741,264 of CM066236.1, forward strand.
AAAAAACAGGCAAAATGGTGAAGTTGAGAGTCATTACATCAAGGATAAAATTATTATCCTTGATTATTTAGATTCTTTGGTGTTGTGTATTCGAAATATATAATGGTAAACTGAATGACTGTTGAAATATTAACGCACAGCTCAAACCGCTGGGCCTAGAATGACATTTGGCAGGGTGTTTTCTTTGTAAAGAGTGGGTAACAACTAAGAAATAACTTTTGGTAATCGACCCCTAAAGAAGTGTAAAATGTAGTGATAGAAGTATCGACATTCAAGCGGGCGAATGCTGGTAAATTATATTTACCAAAAAATCTTCACACTATCCACAACTTTAAGGCTAGGTCAACTTATTCCCAATTAAATGACCTAATCTGACACCCTCCATTGTTTCCAGGAGTGGACGTGACGGCGAACCAGGACGAGATCTCGTCCCACGAGACATTCCAGCTGGAGTTCGACTGGGCCACGCGCCGCTGGTACATCCGCACCATGCAGGACCGCTACTGGACTCTGGAGACCGGCGGCGGCATCCAGGCTTCTGGAGACAACAAGTGAGCACATTATAATATGTAATAGTTAGCCTGGGCCGCGCGCCTTACAGAGTCCAGAGAAATTAATACTGAATCTGATAAAATGTTGGCAAAATGGTCGAGCTGAGGAGTGTCATTAACTCAGATCATAGCATATTCACACTATCCAAATCCTTTTTTTTTTAATTTATTCTCAGCTACACAATATTATGTTGAAGTTCTCCCTTATCAAGAAAATACTGTAGTCTGTAATGAACCAATACCAGAATAGTTTTACTATGTATATTCTATGTGGAATATAATAAATATTACATCGACTTTGTAAAATGTTCAGTTACCTTACTAAATCTAGACTGTTACATTTGTGACGAAATTTTCTAGTGAGGTAGCTCCTGCTGGCATGTTTTCTAATTTCCAAAGCTTGTTAGTTGCCTCTACCGTTTACAAATAAATTCAAATTTAATTTTTAAGCTATGTGCCTTTGCAGTGCAGAATAATATATTATTTAACGTCATTATTTCCCCTCGTTCGCAGGTCATCGAACGCCCTGTTCGAGCTGGAGTGGCAGGGCGACGGCGCGGTGGCGTTCCGCGCCAACAACGGCAAGTACCTGATGACCAAGCGCTCCGGACACCTGTACGCCAACGCAGACTCCATCGACGACAACTGCAAATACTACTTCTATCTTATTAACAGGTGAGTTGGGGTTTATTTTACACCATTTTAACAAGACTCTGACAGACCACGTTCTGTGTGTTGAGTAAGGTCTTGATTGACAAAGATCCCATAAAAAATGAAGCTTTGTTTACGCAAATTTCGTCCTAGGATTGTAAAGCATATTATTATAAAAAAAAATGCCGAATTCGTCGAGTCGTTCTTGAGTTTTGCGCTTAACAACACATTTAGCGATTCATTTTTATTTATAAAGATAAACTATTTACTTGGGCTACCTATCAAAAAGGTCGAAAAGTTGAGCTAGTAGCTACTTCCAACAGTAGATTTCTAAAGAGCACATTTTAAAATGAATACTATAATTATATAAATTTAGGACAAAATTTAATTATTTCACTTCAAAACACCTTTTGTGCAGGAAGGATAACTGTTAATAAGGCAACAAATCAGCACATAGTTGTTACGAAATAATGAGTTTCAACTAGAGAATTACAAGGAAAAACATACAAAAGCCAATAAGATAACAATTATTGTTATTAATACTTATAATACAATTTAAAACAAAAGAGTAGGAACTATTTGGTAACCTCATTTATATTATAAGGTTATTTTTGCTTAGTAGGTAAATTATTGAGGAACCCGAAAATACTGGTATTATTCAACAGGGTCCGATAGACTCAAATTATAATTATTAACTTTTCAACGACCAACCGACAGTCGGCTGTCGCGCTGCTATTGTCTTTCTATTGTGTCTCAAATCACGTGTGTTCGAAGGTTTAATTTCCATTACACTGTAATTTACTAATTTGAAAGGCACTTTGTAACATCAAACCCGACATAAAAATAAACCACTATACTGCAATAGGTACAAATTAAGCAGTGACATCTTATATATATAAAACAAAGTCGGGTTTGTATCAACACTTATAACTCGAGATCGGCTAGACCAATTTTCATGGTTTTTGGTTCGTTGGATTTGTCCCCGCCCCGAATAGCAGAATACATCTTAAAAATAATGAAAACTCGACGAGAACATAATTATAAAAGATGAATCATTTTCCCTTAATGTTACTTTGTTTCGTACCTGTCAAACATTTGTTGTCCATCCTGTCAAATACTATAAGTAATGGTTGACATGCGTTCAGAAATAATGACAAAATGCATTCTTTCCCACCAACTATCCAATTCAATTATTAAACTCCTTGGATGTGCCTGGCTTACCACCGCACAATCAACAACTAAAGATTGGTTCCGTAGTAATCATGCTTCGAAACTTAAACCAACCAAAACTGTGCAACGGAACACGTTTGGTGGTAAGTAAATTAATGAACTATTTGATTTACGCCACAATACAGGAAAATTCAAAGGTGAGGAAGTTCTCATTTCGAGAATCCCCATGATCCCAACCGACATACCATTCGAGTTTAAACGACTTTAATTTCCAATCCGTCCTGCATTCGCGACGTCTCCCGTACTGGGTGCGGCGAGGGCGTGTCAGACTTTTACTGACTAAAACCCACCCATGTTCCTTCGGTTGCCCTTTAAGGTCATAGCTCATTACAGCCACCTGGCAGCCACTCCGCACCGACTCGCCTTATAACCGAGGCGATCCGGTGACGGTACGGAGTTGATATAGTGAGCGCATGCCCATACAAGTCTATATAAAGAATACTAGCCGCAGGAGGCGAGTCGGTGCTGACGGGAGTGGCTGCCGGGTGGCTGTAATGAGCTATGACCTTAAAGGGCAACCGAAGGAACATGAGTGGGTTTTAGTCAGTAAAAGTCTGACACGCCCTTCCGCCGCACCCAGGACGGGAGACGTCATTTGATAAAAATAAGGATGCTACACTGAAAAGTGCAATCCATGCAAAAAAATAAATAGCAAATAAAGTATCACTGAATTTTATTAGTCAATTTTTTAAAATTATTCCTATTTAAAAAGTAATAAATGTGATCATTTGTTGCCTATAGGGCGAAACAAAGTTCGCGGGGTCAGCTAGTTTATAATATTAAACAGTATATCATGGCAGCACAGCAACAGCAAAATACTTGAGAAAATATGTGCAGATGATGATGATAATGAGTGTATTGTTTTGCAGGCCTATCCTAGTGTTGAAGTGCGAGCAGGGCTTCGTGGGCCCCAAGGGCGTGCGGCTGGAGTGCAACAAGGCCAACTACGAGACCATACAGGTCATCCGCGGACCCAAGGGCGCTGTCTACTTCAAGGGTACGTTGTATCGCTATTTATACTAGTGTTAACACAACAAAACCAAATTAAGAGTCCTATTACAAATCGTAAACGGGACTGAGGAACGCGCTGAATCGACGCAGAATTTCAACATTTTAAGCATTTTAACTTTATTTATTGCAATTTTGTTTTATTAAATTGAGATACGAAAATTAATGAAACGTATGCATTGTAGATTGAAGTTTTATATCATATTAGTTTATTTGATAAAGTTGCGTTAATTTGGAATATAATGGACGCTGAATTAAGACATTTATGGCTTAAATTAGGCTTTCTTTACGATTTCTTCCTTCAAAACTCAAGGAATTTAAAGGAATTCTAAAATTCCAATAAACAAGTAAAACATTCAAAGTATCTTTTAGTAATTTTAACATTAATAAGAATTGAATGTAGCAATGTGAATTTGAGCGTCAAAGTTTCATTGCCAACGGTTTTTCTTGCAAGCTGTGTTCGTAAAATATTTATAGTAAATTACACGAGAAGAAAAATGAAAATGTGTAACTCCAACTTACAAGAAAGAGAATGGTACTATCGTTATTATTTAACAAATAATTAAAATATCTTACTACTGCTGAAAATTACAGCGTCGAAAATCATGAATTTGCGTGAAAAATGTAATAGGACTTTTAAGCTCAATTTGAAGAAAAGCTTGTATTTGTTCGTTTAAAAAAGGGGTTTAATATTTCGTAACGAAACGCTGCAGAAACTAGTAGTGTTTAAAGAACTTATAAGTCAAACCTAGACTGTTTCTAGTAGTCTGAGTTTTCTTCTGACAGCTATGTATTTGGGTCTAGCCATACAAGGTACACCTTTACTTGTGGGTATACTTAACAAATATTACCACCATGCAGATGCTGGCTAAGTCTTCCAAAATGATGTCGGCAGCTGGCCTACTTATAGTCATCGTAAGTCATCTCACTAGCATAATCTTCTAATTGCAGGACAAAACGGCAAGTACTGGCACGCGGACAGCGAGTCGGTGCAGTGCGACGCGGACTCGCCGCAGGGCTTCCACCTCGAGCTGCGCGAGCCCACGCGCCTCGCCATCCGCGCCGCGCAGGGGGGCGACTACCTCGCCGCCGCCAAGAACGGCAACTTCCGCCTCGCCGGGCCCGACCTCAGCTCCGCCACGCACTGGGAGTACTAGGCGGAACACTGCCGAGAGACCCTTCTGACACCATCGTCATAATACTGCCCAAACTGGAACTGCGGGTCTTCAAGCTCGGCTTCAACGCCTATCTGTCCAAAACGAATGGTTCTGTGAACCGATGCGCGGAGTTCAGCCTAAGATGACCCAACTTCAGTTTGAGGCAGACATTCATCATCATCAACTCATACAGTTCAGGAGGATCTCTCACAAATCCTATTCGCAATACTCTTCCATCACACGAGCACGTCTAGTTCTCTCGCAGCTCGCTGCAGATGGCGTGGGACTTAATTTCATATCGACGATGTCAACTCTGAGGGTGCGCGCTTTCACTGACGACATTTTAGTTTTCCTTTAGCCGCCATCTTGTCGAAGCGTGGCGGCGACGAACGACCCAATCAGCCAATTCTGAGACGGAATCCGCTGCCAATGGTTTATATTAAATTATTATAAAATAGGAATGTTAGTCAATGCCCCTGCATTGATGATACACATTTCGTACTAAAAAAAAACAATCCTTAAAATGCGTCACACACAAGGCGCCGCCCTGTTTGCATTTAGTACGATTAAGATGTCGCGCGGTATAGCGCGAATGTGATCATATTGAAAATATCGCTTCATCTTATTATTGTAATCATAGATTATTTTTCTTATAACTGTTAGATCTGCCGTCACGTTGCTTACGTCGAATTATTTTTATATTTAATATTTTTGTGACCGTCACTCGTATCGCTTGAATTATTTATTCTAGATTGTATGGTATATAAATTAGTACGGAAGACTTTCTGAAATTTTTCGAAAAATATTTATTGGATATTGTAGTGTCTAGTCGATGGTTTTTATACAATTTTTTATCAGCCCCAGTACTGTACTACCGTCGCTTCCTGTAGGTTAGTGAATGTTAACATCGTGAGACTGACGCCTACAAACAGCACATACAGTAACACTGTACCGTAATTAATTTAAGTTAAAACAGGGATTGACGCAATACCAGACGAGTGCTCGCCTCACCGTGGACAGGTACATTGCTCAACATTAACTCTGCATAACTACACCAACTTACTAAACATAAATGAAATGTCAGTGTTGTATACCGCTGCAATTTACTAATTAAACAGTTGTTAACCATAATAAACTCACAAACAAGTCAACTATAACGTTGTGCATAGTTAATTTGACAAACTCAAATATTTTCTACACAAAGGCGAAATTGACCCCAACCCAATTTCAAGCATCGCAATAAACTTGCGACTTTTAGTCGTGATGTGTCGCCGTCGCCGGTGTATAGGAGGTGTACTGTCGCACTGAGTCTGGCTTCTAATTAATGAACATGTAAGGTAGGTAAGTTATTGTAAGTTATCACGTTAGGGTAAGCTTTTGATCCGCTCCCAACTATATAATCGTCCATTCCATGCTTTTAGAATTACGACATGGGAATAAAACCATTTTTTTATTATTTTTTACATGAAAAACTGAGATTTTTGTAACTGGTGCATAGTCTTGTATATAAACGATTTCCAATTGCGTATAAGTTTGTACTTACGAAACGTTTGGGAAGCGTTGACCCCTTTTTATAATGAACAAAACGAGAAATATGATTTTTTTATCGAGGGTATTTTGTATGCAATGCTGATTCTGAAATATTTGTACGATAACGTCTTTGTAAACTATTAATGAATAAATTATAATCATATTGTAACATTGTGTTTTATTTACTTGTATTTTAATTATGCAAGTATTCTACTGATATTTTACAAAACAGCTAAACCATGTTCAGATGGATTATTTTAAAATAGTGTTGCCTGTGGTGTTGCCAATGTGTATGTCGCACATCGCGTTGCGTTTACGCCTTATGTAAATGCCAAGGCATTATGTAAACGGAGGATTCTTATAAAATGTCTGCGGCTTGTATGCCCCAATAATAGAATTCTTCAACCGAGTAATTAGTCCAATAACGAGAAGTGAATGAGGCCCCTTTCTTAAAACCAGGCAGTAAAGAAGAAGATTGGACAAATAAACACTTTCTCTAAACAAGCACTTAGCCATGATAATAGATATTTCATGAACTGATTGGTGATATGATATCAAATATTCTATTTGCGAGTTTAAAGTTATGAGAAACCACTAAACAAAGATGGTCTGTAAAACAGCTAACTACGCAACTGCTCCATCTACATTCCTCCTAAAAACTAAAGGTTAATGCCACTCTAGGTTAGTCTCTGCTTTGTTGTCCACCAATTAAAAACACAAGTATGTATTGAAAAACTTATATATTTTAATTAAATAGTTACATTAATCTTTACAGTTTCTTCCTAGCTAGTGACACGTTGAATTAGCATCGATGCATTTAATGGTCAGGAAATAATGTTAAAAATAATAATTTATCTAAATAACGGATAAACAAATAACCACATCAACCTGCTAGTTAATAAGCGAAAAAAAAACTTACGCTAAAAATGTTGCCAACGTGAAAAAACCGTTAGAAAAACTGTACGTTATCAAATGGATATTATTGTAATTTTTTTAAATTTATAAATGCGATTACTTATCTGGCAAGGAGTGTTGTTTGGTTCGCGCATGGCAACACAGTTAGCGTGTTAACTCGTACATAATTTATCTAATACGTTGAATACTACTGAGGATAGCCAAGTATAACATAAATATTGATGGCTCAGCTCATTACTATAATCATCAGTACGTAACAAACGTACTGTTTGTCCGGACGCAGCTTTTTATAGCCCACATGAACTGTATACAAATCGAAGTTCAAATCAAAATGTAAACCAAGCCGCTGGCTCCCAGTATTGCAAAAAAAAAGGGTATTAGCTGTGCTGTCAACACATATTATTCATAAAAGTAGCATTAGGTCAGTTTTTAGCTCCCATTGGAATTAAACATAAAAATATGTTATATACAAAATATATCTACACTCCGGGACTCGTAAAATGGGCACAAACCATCATGGCTAATATTACTCTTTTAAATTGCATTGACTGATGTCTCGAGGCTTACTCGACTTACGAGCCCGAAGAATTATGTCGTTTTGAAAAGCAGTCAAATATAAATAAATTAAAAAACTCGTCAATTGTGTAAACAAAATGCTGTAATAGTAGTCAACAATTTTTTTATGACAAAATAACATGAAGTAATTCCATTTGATGTATATGTTTAAGCTTGATCCCTTTCCGAGATAAGCAGACCACAAGTAAAAATTGAGGCGAATGTTGTGACTTTATGTAATCTAAATGAAAGGTATGGACAGGTATCATTGGTCATAAGTGTAACTAGAAAGGAGGGCGAAGGCCTAGGCTGATTTTGTTAATAACTATGTTAGTATGATGGACAAAGTTATAACACTAGTAGGTTTGTCCAGGTTTCGCGACCCCAGACCAGAGAAACAATTTACCCCCATGACCGTGACGAAGGGAAGAAGATAAGTGGATGGCGACGTACAATATAATTACTGTAATACAAAACTTTACTAAGGCACGAACAACAACTGTCACCTTAGTCGTCGCGACGACGCCTCGCGCGCGTTTTACAGAATGACTTCTTGCACTTTTATTGGATGAAAGATATTCTAGAATTGATGATTGTGATGGCATAATCATACTTAGTCATTAACCCGAAATCGGTTGCACGAAAGACGTTACTCGAATTTGCGCATCCAATGCTTTCATTACGTTTCTTCAGAGAGCAACACTGCCATTGTAAAGCGTACTCGACTCCGTACATTTATACTTAGTCGTTTGTCAGAATTCCATGCAATGAAATTCAGGCTTGCCCCAGTGAAATTGCGCCATTAGGGTATACGTGACTACTACTGATAACATTGTCAAGTGCCATCATTCTGTAAAACACACCGAGACCCTCACCAAAACCCTTAAAAACCCGAGTAGTTTGGGGCCTCAGCAGTGGCGACGCTCGTAGCTACTTATTTGAATGTGCCTGATATTTATACTATTTTTTCTTACTTTATTCTTCATAATTCAAGTAGGTTCTTATTCGATTACGCTAAGGATTTAGAATTTGAGTTTTAGAGACACAATTAAGCTACGAGCATTACCACAGTCCACGCCGAATTTGGTTTCGCCGATATATAAGTATTCTAGAGTATTGCATAGTGATGGCCCGTACGTTACGGTCCCAAACACTACACTATCGAGGCTACTTCTCTATGCTACGGTCTATTCGTCTGTATGTTTGTATGTGCACTCTTACATTACAGCCTAGCCCGCGCTCTGATCTAACCAGACGCGACTGAACATTAAGTAGATGTAGACTCTATTATTATGTAGTTACAGTTAATTTTTATTGCTTAGTCCTTCATTACTTGCGTAGAGTTCTTAACATATAAACTCTAAGATTGATTTCACCCAGTCCGTACGATAATACGTAAGCACGAAAACACTATCATTTTATTTTAATAATCTATATTTTATTCATTTGGAATCTGTACAATATCGAAATATGAATTAATCAGACATTTGTACAATATAAAATTACGAATAATTTCCTATAATTTACATCTATTTACGATATCAGCACACACAAACACACAGAGTCGTCAGCTACATATACACGAGAGCTCACAGCATTATCCAGTCTATTAATAAAAACATTTCATTTTACATTATGTATACTGCATTAGTTATTGGGTATCGACACATCGACGCTAACATAATTTTCTCTTGCAAAAAAGCAAAAATAAACGTGTTTCACAAATATTTTTCATTCATCTATTATATTTAATTTTTAAATATCGTCATTCCATATAAATACATTTTTTTCTTAAACAAAAATCATGTTTGTTTAGTGAACGAATCTCGCCGAGCGCGTCGACACCCGACTCGTCCATCTACCACCACGTTGAGTCCACATTATTATTAAAACATAATTTGACATGATTATACCACACACCGTTTGCGTAAATGAGTTATTACAACAAATACAATTAATATACATACATTTTATTGGTAATCAAAATTGTTGTATAGGACGTATAAAAGAAACAAGAATACTAATTCCGTAGAAGCGCAGACTGAGGAATAAACTATTGTTCGTGAGTACGGGCGCACGTGACACTTTACGATTTGGTCAAGTACACGTAGTCGTGGAAGTAGAACAGTTTGTGAACACGCGCGCACGCGGCCCGCCCGGCCCGGCCTGGCTGCGGCCCACTGGACTGCGGCCCGGCGCACTGCGGCCCGCCTGACTGCGGCCCGGCGCTCGGGCCGGGCGCGGGCCGCGCGTACGGCGCTGGGCGGCCGGAGCGCTGCCGCCATGCCCCGCGTTACCTGGTACCCTGTGAACAAAAGCATTAACATTACAATCACATCCGAACACGTTTTTCACAGACAAGATAAAGTGAAAATTTGTAGAGTTTTTACTTGTGGAATCTACTAAAAAAAATACATCGAGAGTAGCGCTCGTCACTGTTTTTGGTCAAAGGCCACATAAGTTAATGTGAGCTATTACTGAGGGCCGCAACTTGTGTACTACACATTGTAACTATACACCCGCGTTACTAGTTAATAACCAACAACGTGTGTGTAAGTGAGGGCAAAAATTTGTATCTTATATTAGAAAGAAAAACATACATTATATTTCCCTTAAAATATCATTGGCATTATTATTATTTGGTTTTGTCGCGGACCTCGCAGGCCGCAGTTTGACAATCACTTATCTAGAGAATCGTTAATAGGCGAGACGGCGAAAAAAAAAAAATTAGTCCGTCAGGTTATCAAAAAGGACACATATTTTTTCTTTTTTCTCGTATACGAAAAATGACGACGATACGGGCGTTGAAGTTTCGCGTAACGTCACGATCTGATACAATTTTTGCTGAACAGTGACGTCAAAAGCTTCCCATTCGAGAACTATGTTGCTCTTTGTCTTTTTTTGTTAATTTGATCGAGTATAAAATACGTATCATATTGTAGTTCTCAATTAGAATCTCACCTGTGTGGTGAGCGGCTAGGAGAGGAAGGGGTTGGGTGTCTGCCGCGTGTGCGGCGGCGACCACGGCGACGTGGAGCGCGGCGCCGCCACCGGCGCCACCACGGGCGCCCAGGGGTCGCCGCCGTTGCCCAGAGCGCCCATAGGGGCCGCGGCGGCCAGGGGCGCCGCGGGGGCCAGGGGCGCCAGCGGGGCGGAGGCCGTCGCGCCGAACGAAGGAGATGCCGTGCTGAAGTTCAGCCCTGTCAGACCCATCTGCTGCTGTTTTAGCTCGTTCATTGTTAGTCTTGCCTGTAAACAGAGATTACATTAGATAGGGCGGTTGATAAATTAGTGAAAATATTTACTTATTAACTCTTGGCCAGCCATCATATCTTATATCATTTGAATCTCAGACTTGCTCAAATATTTGTTTTTCAATATTATTTATTCAAAAAGAGGTGGTTTGTATTTTGTAGTGTCCGTTGAATCGAGTGTCTTATATTAAAACTCTTGCTACACCCCTGTATTAAAAAAAAAACGCTAGCTTTTAAAATAGTATCTGTCTCATAAGTAAACGTATCTACTTTGTGTTTATTGGTGTATAGTAGTGTCTTTGTACGTGAGTCTGATTTTTATGTTATTGCGTAGTCGAGAAGTATGTTCTGGGCGTTAAAATAAGGTTCGAAAATACGATAAAATGTGGTACAGACCGGCTGCGGCTGCGCGAACATGGCGGGCCTGGGCGCGGACTCCTGCGCGAAGGAGTTCTATATATATAAGATAACGAAGTGTGGTACAGACCGGCTGCGGCTGCGCGAACATGGCGGGCCTGGGCGCGGACTCCTGCGCGAAGGAGTTCTATATATATAAGATAACGAAGTGTGGTACAGACCGGCTGCGGCTGCGCGAACATGGCGGGCCTGGGCGCGGACTCCTGCGCGAAGGAGTTCTATATATATAAGATAACGAAGTGTGGTACAGACCGGCTGCGGCTGCGCGAACATGGCGGGCCTGGGCGCGGACTCCTGCGCGAAGGAGTTCTATATATATAAGATAACGAAGTGTGGTACAGACCGGCTGCGGCTGCGCGAACATGGCGGGCCTGGGCGCGGACTCCTGCGCGAAGGAGTTCTATATATATAAGATAACGAAGTGTGGTACAGACCGGCTGCGGCTGCGCGAACATGGCGGGCCTGGGCGCGGACTCCTGCGCGAAGGAGTTCTATATATATAAGATAACGAAGTGTGGTACAGACCGGCTGCGGCTGCGCGAACATGGCGGGCCTGGGCGCGGACTCCTGCGCGAAGGGGTTGGCGGGCGCGGGGTCGGGCGCGGCGCTGACGAGGAGCCGGTCGAGGTTCACGAGCGACGAGTTCTCGCCCAGGAACGCCATCGGAGACTTCTTCACGGCGCCCAGACCCGTCGCGGGAGACGCCGGCGCAGGGGTTAGGTTGTCGCCTGGAAACAGGAAGATTAAGGATTAGTGATTGTTGCGGTTATTGTAGAGGAAATATGTTTGGTTGTTGCTCTAAGTGTTTAACACAAATATAATATTTTTGTGATGCTTGACCACTAAATAAAAACTAAAATAATAAAGTTTAAAAATATCCAGACGCGCTCAAATCTGTTGCTGTCACTAATTTACTCCTTTAGAGTGACAAAGACAGCAACAGATTTGAGAGTCACTAACTAACGTCACTTAATTTTAAGACGTTCTCGAATCAGTTGCTGTCTCTACTTTATCCCTATCGAGTGACAAAGACAGCAACATATATTCGGCCTATAGTGTTGTGTTTACCGAGCGCGGTGAGGTCGAAGGGGTCGGCGTCGTTGTTGTTGTGGTTGCGCGGGCGCTGCGACAGCGCGTCGAACTGCTCCAGCTCCGACACGGACGGCGACGACAGCACCGACACCGGCGACTTGCTCTGAGGACAGGTGGTAGGTTACAGCTTCATCGCATCGGGCTGAGGTTGGACCGCTGCTAACTATGGTACGATTTTTAATTCGAGACAGAAAAATGACAAGTGCAACTGTCACTGATACAAAAAAGGGTGAACCGTTACAATAGTGATGTTCCGCAATCGATAGACTTAGACATTTAGTCATGCATTTATGTAAGCGTTTTTTTATTGTAAATATTGAATACATACCGTCTTAAATAGAACAAATTTAGAAATATGGAACTTACCAAAAACAAATAATATAACAGTGTTTTATGTAATATTAAATTACCTACCGTGTATGTATTCTATTTAACTACCGTAAATGACATGTAATATTTTTTTTATAATTAAAGGCAATTTGATATTGAATAAAAAAATATTCTCGACTAAGATTTAATTGTAAAAACTCGATTGTACCACATCACTATTTATTTGGGACTAAAAACCTGCAACACTGGAAATGTCATTTTTCTGACTCGAATTAAAAATCATACTAAACAGTTTGTTTTTTTTTTAACAAACGAGTACCAAAAACTTTGCGTTTCTATTGGTCCACATAATCAGCAAAGTGTTATTATTGGTGTTAAAGACGTTGGCTCCGCCTCGACTAATTTCCCATCTCTCTCTGTCAATGCCGGAAATGTGAAAGAGATATACTCAGTACTCGTTTGTTAAAATAAATAGACTATACGCTAGTAGTCGAGGATTCAATAATTGTTGGCATGGCTACAGGGCCTACAGGTAATTTGTGAAAAAGATATATTTTACTCTAGACCCTTTTCAACGTGAACAACTTATTACATTGCTAGTATCTAATAATTGTACTTTTGGTTTTAAAAGAGTGCTCATATAGCTTCTGCCTTGTTCGTCTTCCTTCCTTGTTAAAGGGTGTTCAGTTTCTGCCTTGTTCGTCTCCATAGGAACATACTTAGACGAACTGTGTCGGAATGAGCAAATGACTTCAACTTTTTGACTAACTTAAATCATGACTGTCAAATGGTTTTAATGAATGATTTTGAGTTCCGGGTACATAAAAATCGGAGTTTCATAGCTCTCTAACAATATTTTTGAAAGGTTGGTAGCATTTAATGTCTAGCTTCCCTATGAAAACTTTCATTATCTTACCATTTCGTCGGAAAATATACCAAAATCCAAGTTTGAAGACGGATACTAAACAAAATAATGGCGTATTTAGTATAAGTAATTATAATAAACGAATAGTTTGATTCACAAAGTAAGATTCATTTGCCAGGTTACGGTATCGTCTCCCGTCCTGGGTGCGGCGGAAGGGCGTGTCAGACTTTTACTGAGTAGAACCCACTCATGTTCCTTCGGTTGCCCTTTATGTTCCAGGGTCACGGTAACTATTATAGACATTCCGCAACCGTAGTTGTAATACGGACCTGCAGGCCGGCGACAGGAGCCCAGGGGTCGGGCGGCGCGGCGGGCGCCCAGGGGTCCTTGGCCGGGCTGTTCACGCCTGACCACGCGTCCGACGACGTCTCCTGGAAAATGTTACAGATAAATTAGTAAGAGGGTGCTTTACTTTTTATTATTAATTTTAATATTAGTTCTAGCGTTTTATTGAGGAAAATGAGAATAGTATACTGTAATTTATACAATCCGGTATTTGACACCATCATCAATTGATGTACTTTTTATGAACTGTCAAAACGTGATTCTCCTATAGATTTTGAATGGCAATATCACCTTGTGACGTCACAAGCTAGCAACCCTATTGACTAACTATTTATTGATTTCAAAGCAAAAAAATTCAATTTTACAGTAAAATAAAAACAAATCCGATGCTTAGTACTAATAAAAAGATAGGTTTTTATAAAAATTATGTCTTAAATTTATCGGTTAATAGTGTCAAATACCGTATTACTAGCTGTACGTTGATTACCATAAAAAAATCCTCTTTATACATATAAATGTGCGCGAAGTAATAGTATGACTAGCAAACGATGGTTATTTGCCAAATCAGTGAAATATATTGTTACATTATACTGTTAAAAGTTCTAGCTTTAATACGATAATTTCCTGTAAGCGTCTTACCATTGGATCGGCAAATATGCCGAATTCCGACTGCATGACAATGAAAATATCTATATTAAAAATTGCAAATAAAAAAATATGCGAAAAGGCGGCTATGGCACGCTATTGTCATAATTTATATGCGAGTCTGGTACGATAAGAATTTCCATACAAAACCATCAATAGACGAACAATTCGACTTTGTTTAGAAAAATAAATAAACGTTGTTTCGATCTTCTCTAGTATGAGTTAGAGAGATAATCAAGAAAGCGTATCGTTAACTTTCGTATAAAATAAGAAAAAAAATTGACGTATAATTGTTTAAATTTTTACCTATTTAATACTATAATAAAACTCATTTTACTCTTTCATGTCTGTACCAGAATGACTTCTGAGTTTGTCAAAGAAAGGTACCTATACTTATTTATAATATACTTATTATAAACGCCAAATCTTGAATTAGATAACTCCTTTGAATTTAGGAAAAACACTACATTCCTCTTTCTACGACTTCCTGTCAAATCAAGACCTAGACACTGAACAGAAAATGCTGCACAAAACATGATCAGTCAGGTTATAACAAACAATGTCGTGTCTACACACCGGTCTGGGAGGTTCCTGCCTGCCCCACACGTCGGCGCGCGGCGCGGGCGCGCTGAGGTTGACGTCGAGCAGGTCGAGCAGGTGAGACTGCTGCGCTGATGATGATGCTTTCTTCGGCGCGGGCAGACCGTCTGTCGTCCTGGGGGAGAAATGTATGTGAGTTTTAGGTGACCAAGTATTAAATTATTTGTTTCGTATCAATATCCGGAATCCATCTTGAGTCAAGCACCCGTCTTTCAGCCAATTGACAGCGACTTCCGTTACCTCTCCGCTGGTGGCGCCCTCTATACTTACCGTTGGTACCAAGTATTTCAAGCGCGCCTTAGGTGATCGCCCGATTTATCGTCATTATAGCGTCGTTTTTCGCGCCGTTCGGTTGATAGCGTTATTTTAAACTTCGCGAAAAAGTACCTACTTATTTCAAATAAGTTCGTTAAAACTATATAGTTTAAATTCGTGAATTTTTTACCTCTCCGTTGTAATTATGGAAAATCCTAATAATAATTTCGAGCCAGAATGTGATACTGACGGTTCACTATCACGTAAACGTCTTCGTTCTCCGACGCCTAATGCAAGTGATAGTGGTAGCAGTTCTTCGGAAAGCAGTGGACCCAGCCCTAAGAAACGCAAAGTAAAGAAGGACTCCCAAACCGTGAGTTATGCACACTTCGAGTTTTTGTCGCAACAAGTGGCTTATTTAACAAATATTATTACGAAAAATTCCGTTATGGAAAATAATTCAAATTCAAGTGCTAATGCAAATATTAATCCATTTTCCGTACCCACACACGATTTAAATTTACGACGACCGGAAACCTTGTCCAGCAATAACAAACTTCAGATTTTATCGGAAGTCGGTACAACAGTAAAGGACCCGATATTCCCTAAGGCAAACGACACATACCTTAAAAAAATATCGGAACTACAGCGGTTCAAGCGTGACGATTGGAATGCTATTCGGTTTTCGGATGCACAAAAGAAATATTTAAGTACCCCGGTTTTATTGAGTTGAAAGTTAACGACGAATTAAAGCGTTTTGAATCCGTCATGTTGAAAGAAGATTCGCGCTCATATCTGTTGGAAAGATCTTTCGCTGGATTAACGAATGCTTTGCTTTGTCAAAAAGATGAATTACAAAAATCGTTACAAGCACTGGTGGACTGGTCCAATGAGTCTAGAGAATCTTTGACACCCAACTCGTTGTTCGAAAAAGTGGAATCATTGTTTTCGAAAGAATCCGCGTATAGTACGGTTACTGATGATTTGTTACAAATAGTGTGCGGCCGAAGAGCTGATTTAATAAATATTCGTCGAGAGTCTATGTTGCGCCAAATTTCCGAAAGTTTTCATCGCGATGTCTTCAATAAAATACCTCCTAGTTCAGAATATATTTTTGATGATGAGGCAGTTCAAACCTATCTCCAAAAAATTGGGGGGGTGGATAAACTTACCGTATCAACGAAATTAATACCCAAACCAAAGAAAACTTTTATAAAAATCAAAAACCATCGACTAGTAAACAAGTTGACGACAGGTTTTTTCGTCGAGATACCTATCATAAAAAACAAAAACAGGCCGCTTCAAACCAGAACAAAATCTCAACGAGCTACCACCGATATAAACCAAAGGGTAAGAAATCGCAATCGCAAGCTATCCCTAAAAACAAGCGTAGCGAATGACTGTCGGACATTTCAAGGAGGCTGTCTAAAGCAATTTCAATATGTTTGGAGCAATCTGGGTGCGCCAGACAAAATATGTCGATTGTTGAACGGGGCACGCATACCCTTCATAATCAAGCCGCCGCTAATATTTCCGGGCCCCGCAGTTTTGAAATGTTACAGAACCAAAACCTCTCCCAGTATGACATTAGAAATCCAAAATATGCTCGAGTCGGGGGTCCTGGAACCTGCAGAACTGACGCCCAGTTACCTTTCCACATTCTTTTTGGTACCCAAGTCAGATCAGACCTTCCGTCCGATTTTCAATTTGAAAAAACTAAATCAGTTTGTAGTAGCCAAGC
The DNA here is from genome assembly GCA_033675125.1 of Athetis lepigone. Taxonomy (NCBI): domain Eukaryota; kingdom Metazoa; phylum Arthropoda; class Insecta; order Lepidoptera; family Noctuidae; genus Athetis; species Athetis lepigone. The sequence goes on from CM066236.1 coordinate 21,758,405, forward strand.
CATTCCAACTATTCAGTCACTTCCGTGTTCCAAGTTTTTTACAACAACAAGATTGGTTAGCCAAACTAGATTTGAGCCAAGCATATTTCCACGTGCCCATAGCACAGCAGCATCGCAGGTTTTTGAGGCTGAATTATCACCAAAATTCAAATCAACATCAGCTACTCCAGATGACATGTTTACCGTTCGGCCTTTCATCGGCACCCAGAACTTTTGCTTCGATAACCAATTGGGTGGCAGAATTCCTGAGGAGTCACAAAATCAGGTGTGTAATTTATTTAGACGATTTTCTTTTGGCAAACCAGTCAAAATCACAGCTGGAAGACGACCTCGCATTCACGGTAAAGATACTCCATTTACTGGGCTGGACGATCAACTACGAAAAGTCTGTATTGGTTCCGACGCAACGCCTCGAGTTTCTCGGCATTACATGGGACACAAAACGCAACGCAAAGTCCCTGTCGGAACCGAAGTGCCTAACGCTACGCAAAGCACTTCACCAACAGCTTCATTTAGCCAAGTGGTCCCTCAAACAGTACCAAACGCTAATGGGGAGACTCAACTTTGCAACATTCGTGACTCCAAGAGGCCGCCTTCACTGTCGTACTCTGCAATACTACAGTCGACAGTTGTCGGTGAAACACCCGTATCGGTCGATCACTGTACCTCAACCAGTTCGATCAGAGATGGAGTGGTGGTATCAAGCCATAGGAATGTCGATGCCGATACACTTGAGCTCAGTGTCGTCACAACTTTTGACCACAGACGCATCGGACATCGGATGGGGGGCTCAACTCGGCGACACGAATATTGTGGGAACCTGGACAGATTCTCAAAAGACATGGCATGCCAACAAGAAAGAGATGTTTGCCGTTTACGCAGCTATACGGCAGAACCAGCAGCAACTCCAGAATGCGCAGGTATTGTTGCAAACCGACAATCGGACAGTAGTTTCGTACATAAACAAGGAGGGCGGCACAAAATCCAAGAAACTGCTTTATCAAACTCGTCAACTTCTCGCTGTTCTAGACAAGCAGAACATTTATCTGACAGCACATTATTTTCCGGGCAGGTTCAATGCCGAAGTAGATGCTCTTTCTCGGCAGAAGGCTTGTCCAGAATGGCATCTCACAAAAACAGCAACGAAATCAATTTTTCGAATGTGGGGTATGCCGGAGATAGATCTCTTCGCATCGAAAACAGCCCACGTAGTACCAGCGTACGTGTCACCAGACGTCACCGATCAGAAAGCGCAACATCACAACGCATTCTGTCACCAGTGGCAATACGGCCTAGCTTGGCTGTTTCCACCACCAAATTTAATACCTCGAGTTCTCCAACACCTGAACCAAGCCAGCGGAGACTATATATTGATTGCACCGAAGTGGAGCAAGGTATTTTGGCAGGCGGATGTTCAGCGGCGAGCCCGACATCCCCCTTATCTGATTCCAGACCTACCCTGCACTCTAATAGACACCAAAACAGGTACGCACCCGCCACAAGTGCAAGACCTACACCTGGAAGCATGGCTGATTTCGGGTGGCAAGATATTTTGAAAGACTGGACAGATCAAGAACAAGATTTGTTTATGTCAAGCTGGCGAGGCTCCACAATCAATACCTACAGACCAGCGTGGCGCAGATGGAGGCGATGGTGTGAGACCAATTCGATTAATTTTAAATACCCTAATGTTCAGCAAGTAGCTCGATATTTAGCCCATTTACATTGTGATATAGGTCTTGCATACAGAACTATTTTGGTACACAAATCTGTTATCTCAACTTTCACACACATAACGTCTAGTATTGATTTGTCTTCAAATTTCTTTATCAAACACATTTTAAAAGCTATTTCCGTTGCCAGAGAAAAATCTGCTAAACCACCTATTTGGAACCCTAAGGCTTTATTGCAACACATGAGTGATTACGATTTTGATAAAAATAATATATTTCAAGTATCAAGACATGTGGCTACACTTTTGTTATTAGCATCAGGTCGTAGGGTTCACGACCTTACTCTGTTGCGAATTGATAGCAATAGCTTTGTCGATGAAGATTCCTCTATTATATTGTGGCCTGCATTCGGTTCTAAAACAGACAACCATAACCACAGACAGTCTGGATGGAGGCTTAGAGAACATCCTAATAAAAAGCTAAATCTGATTTTTTGGTTAAGACAGTTAATACTTATTACTTCAAGCCGTCGAGGAAATATAAAGCATTTATTTATTACAGTTAGAGGGGATCTTAAGCCTGCGTCTAGAACTGTTATTGGTGGATGGGTGAAATCTCTTTTAAAAGCTGCTGGTATTGATGCAACTCCAGGATCAGTAAGATCCGCAGTTGCTTCTCTTAATTTCGTAGAGAATTTTCCTATTGATCAAATTCTTGCAACAGGTAACTGGAAAACGATACACACCTTCCAAAATTATTATCAAAAAGAACTTTTAAATCACAATGATTCAAGTGTTCCCAATAATTCTTCATCTTTGTCTAATTATTTTGATCCTGTTGATTAAAAGTACTTGTTAATTTATCGAAACATTTATTTTGTTTTATGACTTAATAGTAGAATATCATACAAGAATTTATTATTGAAATATACATTTATATCATTTCGACATTGTATATTATTAATCCAAAATGTTTATACCCTAAAACACATTATAGCGTCTTTGAATCTAGCGCACCAGGTGATAACAAACACATCACTCAAGATGGATTCCGGATATTGATACGAAACAAATAATAGAGAGTTTTACATAAAATAAAACTTACCTATTATTTTTTCATCAATATCCGGAATCCAGGTAAGGTCTACCTGGTGCATCATGAGTCCCATAATGACGATAAATCGGGCGATCACCTAAGGCGCGCTTGAAATACTTGGTACCAACGGTAAGTATAGAGGGCGCCACCAGCGGAGAGGTAACGGAAGTCGCTGTCAATTGGCTGAAAGACGGGTGCTTGACTCAAGATGGATTCCGGATATTGATGAAAAAATAATAGGTAAGTTTTATTTTATGTAAAACTCTCTATTAATTACTTTATACGAGAAAGGCCACGGACTTATGTATTATAGGTCTTTAAACATAGCTGAGGAATGCGAGACTTTATAGCTATTTTAGGTATCTTTCACCTAAACCTTTTTTAGATGAAAATTTTTTTATTATTACTTCAATAAGAGGTCTTAAATTTTTTTACAGAAACTGTTAAACATTGTAGCATTTCGATTTTTAAGGGTTATTTATATTGAACTTTTGGTGTGGAGACACTAATATTGAGTATTTGATACCTTTAATCCAGGGATGTTACGAATGTCATATTTTAGACATTCGCGAGAGCGAATGCGAGTGTTTGAAAGGCGAATGTGCGAATGCGAATGTTGAGAAGGGGCAAAAAAGAAATATCTAGGTATGATTTTAATTAAATAATGTTTATGACAGACTTTCTAAAATAAACAACAACTAACTACCCTACAGCAACTCTTCACAACTACATCTACCCTAAACCTACATCTTTTCCTAAAAAAACCTACTAAACAAGTGTTCGGCACTGACTGTATTACATTCGGTCTGAGACACTGCATGCAGCCGTAGAACAATTGCGACCAGTCTCTAGTATACCAGTCCTGTCTACTGGTATCTTGGACCCATGGGCGTGAAGACCAGTCCCTGGGTTTTGGTTGGCAGTGGACCAGATCGGGAAGGTTGTACACACTATGGACCAGTCGGGCGCGGACGGGGCGCGGCGCTTGTATGTTTGCAGGCGAAACACTTCCTCTCGGAGGTAGGCTTCCAGTCTGGAGGGGAAGGGGGGGAGTTAGCGAGGGGGGCGGGGGTGTGGCGGGTCTGGGGAGGAAAGGGAATGTATATGGATTAGGGCGTCCACTGTTATTTATTGAGTCGAGGGTAGGCGATGAGTATGTTTGCTAGTACGTGTGAAAATTAATGGCGTAGCGGTATTTAATGTAGCACGTTTTAGGACTAAAGGCTTGGGCACACCAAAAGCAGGACAAGCGCAGCACCTTAGCAGGGCAGGGCGGTTGCGCCGCGGTTGATGTCACACCAGAAACGTGAGCAGTCAGAAAGCAGTTTGAATGCGGGCCTGCTTTGTAACTGCGTTATGTGTGTCGTATCGATAGCCACACTCAGTACACTTCAAGATGTTGAACGGTTCTGACTCTGACAAAGAGGAGCTATTGTTGCTTCTAGCTTTAAGTAAAAAAAAAAAATACTATGGGTTCACGATGTAATTAAGAGAAGAGAAGAATATGGGGAGTACCATCGTCTATGTCGGGAATTAGAATCTTTTGAAGATAGGTTCTATATTTATTTTCGGATGTCGAAGAGTTCTTTTGAAGAATTGCATGAAATGATACGATTGAAAATAATGAAAACTGATACAAGCTACAGAGCTTCCATTATATTTCCTTCTATTTCCTCACCAACTCAATCAATTTTTCATTCATTTCCATGATAAAGTTGTAAAAAATCACAACCGTTTACGACCCGCGCTGCGTCTGTCCCGCGCAACTACTTTGGTGTGACTAGTCAATATGGCGGACGTAGTAATACAACGTGTACTCACTGCGGCCGCCCCGCGCCCGCGCTGCCACCGCCCCGCGCCTGCGCTGCTCCCGTCCAAAAGTTTTGTAGAAGAGCAGTGCGTGCGCGGTGCAGTGGCGGAGCAGGTAGGATCAGCGGGCCCGCGTTTGTTCAGTGTGTCATCCCTCATATAACTCCATTATTTTCTAACGGAGACGCACTGCTACCGCACTGCAACTGCTTTTGGTGTGCCCAAGCCTAGTAGGTGTCGGCAGATTCCTTTATATTTATGCCTCTCCTCGCGCTCGGCCTCCTCGCGCGACATGGCGAGCGTAGGTAGTACATACACATATATATATACAGTACATATCTATAGAATAGTCCCGCTACTCACTGAAAGTCCTGCTGCGACTGGCTGATGGCGAGCTGCAGACGCACGTCGTCCGAGCGGCGGCGCCTCTCCTCGCGCTCGGCCTCCTCGCGCGACATGGCGAGCGTAGGTAGTACATACACATATATATATACAGTACATATCTATAGAATAGTCCCGCTACTCACTGAAAGTCCTGCTGCGACTGGCTGATGGCGAGCTGCAGACGCACGTCGTCCGAGCGGCGGCGCCTCTCCTCGCGCTCGGCCTCCTCGCGCGACATGGCGAGCGTAGGTAGTACATACACATATATATATACAGTACATATCTATAGAATAGTCCCGCTACTCACTGAAAGTCCTGCTGCGACTGGCTGATGGCGAGCTGCAGACGCACGTCGTCCGAGCGGCGGCGCCTCTCCTCGCGCTCGGCCTCCTCGCGCGACATGGCGAGCGTAGGTAGTACATACACATATATATATACAGTACATATCTATAGAATAGTCCCGCTACTCACTGAAAGTCCTGCTGCGACTGGCTGATGGCGAGCTGCAGACGCACGTCGTCCGAGCGGCGGCGCCTCTCCTCGCGCTCGGCCTCCTCGCGCGACATGGCGAGCGTAGGTAGTACATACACATATATATATACAGTACATATCTATAGAATAGTCCCGCTACTCACTGAAAGTCCTGCTGCGACTGGCTGATGGCGAGCTGCAGACGCACGTCGTCCGAGCGGCGGCGCCTCTCCTCGCGCTCGGCCTCCTCGCGCGACATGGCGAGCGTAGGTAGTACATACACATATATATATACAGTACATATCTATAGAATAGTCCCGCTACTCACTGAAAGTCCTGCTGCGACTGGCTGATGGCGAGCTGCAGACGCACGTCGTCCGAGCGGCGGCGCCTCTCCTCGCGCTCGGCCTCCTCGCGCGACATGGCGAGCGCGAGCTGCAGCTGGAGTTCTTCTTCACCCGCAGTGAGCGGCCGGGCGAGCTCCGCCTCGCGCGTGCCGCCTGACCACTCCGCTGAGTCGCCGCTTAGCTGGAAATGGATAGGAGGCTGACTAAGACCGTTTGTCTACCACCGTCACCGTTACATCAACGAGATAATTTCGGGCTGTTTTATATGAGGAGACGTGACGTACGGTGGACTCGCGGGTATAGTAAACGAGATAATTTCGGGCTGAGTTTTATATGAGGATCCGTGACGTACGGTGGACTCGCGGGTATAGTAAACGAGAATATTTCGGGCTGAGTTTTATATGAGGATACGTGACGTACGGTGGACTCGCGGGTATAGTAAACGAGAATATTTCGGGCTGAGTTTTATATGAGGATACGTGACGTACGGTGGACTCGCGGGTATAGTAAACGAGAATATTTCGGGCTGAGTTTTATATGAGGATCCGTGACGTACGGTGGACTCGCGGGTATAGTAAACGAGAATATTTCGGGCTGAGTTTTATATGAGGATACGTGACGTACGGTGGACTCGCGGGTATAGTAAACGAGAATATTTCGGGCTGAGTTTTATATGAGGATACGTGACGTACGGTGGACTCGCGGGTATAGTAAACGAGAATATTTCGGGCTGAGTTTTATATGAGGAGATGTGACGTACGATGGACTCACGGGTATAGTAACCGAGATAATTTCGGGCTGAGTTTTATATGAGGAGACGTGACGTACATAATTTCGGGCTGAGTTTTATATGAGGAGACGTGACGTACATAATTTCGGGCTGAGTTTTATATGAGGAGACGTGACGTACGGTGGACTCACGGGTATAGTAACCGAGATAATTTCGGGCTGAGTTTTATATGAGGAGACGTGACGTACGGTGGACTCGCGGGTATAGTAAATGTATGTGTCAATTCGGCGCCGTCATCTTGTTCTCGGTGACGAACGGTGGTGGACAAACGTCCTCAGTCGTAACAGTCTGGTCAGGTTTAAAAGAATTTGGTATTTTACATTATTGACCAATAAACGTAAAACATAATCCAGTTCATTTCCAATTTACTGTTAAACTGTATTTCCAGTTGCTTTGAAATGAATAAATAATAAATCAATTATGTTGCTATCTTTGTGACGTCATAAGATGACATTGTCGTACAAAATCTATGGGACAATCTGGTTTTGACAGCTCATAAAAAGTTAATTTACATCATCATCAATTGATGTACATTTTAAAAGCTGTCAAAAGGAGATTCCCCATAGATTATTTATGGCAATATCACCTTATGACGTCACTAAGTAAGCTACTCAATTACCTGACGATTTATTGATTGCAGAGCATCTAAAAATCAAATTTTACGGTAAATTGAAATGGCATCTAAAAATCCGGCATTTTCAGGCCTTAATTTTGGGGGAGATTTTATAGAAAATATGTATAACATTGGTTAATGATGTAAAATACCAATTGATGATGGTGCAAAATACCGTATAAGTGTAAAGTAGGTAATGTTAATGTAATTAGCGGTGAAGGTGTAGGGTCTCACCGCAGGGTAGGTGGGGCTGGAGGTGGCGTCGAGCGCTCCGTCGCTGCCGAACTGAAAGGGACAACACCTGGTTAGGGGCGGAAGTGTTGAAAGTTAACACAATGACAGGTGAGGTGAGAGTGAAGTGATTGTCACCTTTAATTATATACATATTTATATAAAGTAGCTGAGCCTAATGAGTAAGGTTTTGATTTTACACAAAGATTCTGTAAAAAATGGCGTTTAGTTTTTCCCAGATTTTATAATTATCCGATCGAGTTTTGCAATTTTTGTCGTCAACATTGAAACAAAGATAGCCTAGAATTTTAAGCTTAACTACATAATATTTAGTGTTCTTTTTACATATATAGATAAGAGTTGATATTTACCGGTAACGTATAAGAGTTGTTTTATTTACACCATTTATTACTTTAGGACGGCAAGGTTGATTTTTATAACAAATCACGGACATATGTGAAATTGACAGAACAATTAGTGGGGATCAGCAAGTTTATAATAAAAGGTGATTGTCATGGAGATGGTAATAATGTGCACGGCCATTACAAAATGAGATGAAAAAGATGGCGATTAAAAAGAATAGAATTAAAGGCTTAAAACACACAACACACACTAAAAGTAATTAATTTCAAAGGCAACAATGATGAATAAAAAACAAAAAAGCGTGTATTTTTCCGCAACTACTCCAAATTTCCCATACTACGTGTTTTATAAAAAATTAACCAAATACGTTAAATTACCACAACATATAAGAACTCTTTTTGTTACTTTAGCTAGGTTATCTACCTCTTCACAAGTAATATTATACACTTAATTTCAACATACAACTCAGAGGTCAAAGTCTCTTTTAAAGTCCATACAATATTTAATTTTATATTTGGCGAGGACCATGAAGGTTAATAACTAAAATGATCTCTTGACCAGAGAAGCACACAGATTTGAGTGGACCTGTACAAACAGTGCAAGCACTGCACTTCAAATAATATAATCAAAGTATTTACGTGTAAAAGTGGTATGTATATGTTACCTATTTAATAATAATACCAGCCTATAATTGATCACTACGCTTGCCCAAGGCGGATTAGCGATTTCGGACTTATATTTACTACAACTCTAGGTTTCCTCCCGATGTTACTTTACCGATGTTTGTGTTGTCCAAGATAAACTTTAGGAAGTAAATATGAATTGATAAAGTCGCATTGGTATTATTGCTCATGCCTTCTCTGTATGAGAAGAGGCCTTTGCCCTGTAGTGGGACAATTATAGGCTGGTATTATTATATTATTATTTACAAAATAAATATCGGCTTATGTGACACTGACACATGACACTGACAGACAAAAATAGTAAATGATCACCATATTATGTTTCATAAAGTATTCTACAAATAACCTATTTTCATTTTTATATGAATTGATTTTGACTAAGGTAAATAAAATGAATCACTAGTAGATCTGGCGTTGTGTGGTCACAGTTCTAACCTAACCTAACCTAAACTAACCTAACACAATTTGGTGATCATTTACTATTTTTGGTACGCAAGAATATTATTTTGGTGAGCGTTTAATTTGTTCCCATAAATATCATATAGCAAGCATTTGTCAAAAGCGTTGATCTCAACTAAAAACATGGAAGCTACACTCAGGAACATATTCACAAAAGCTACTAAGGAGCATAAACACGGAAGCTACTATACTAGGTGTATTTTTGGTCTTGCACAACCCGCTAGGAGATGATTCTACCCATGAAAACAAACAACTTTTATTATGGAACTGACTCTGAAATCGCGAAATAAATATCAGCTGTTTCTAACAAAAGTTCAATGCCCTCCTGACCATAATGTATGAAACAGCTGATATTTTTTTCGAGATTTCAGAGTTGGTTCCATAATAAAAGTTGTTTGTTTTTATGAGTAGAATCATCTCCTAGCGTGTTATGCAAGACCAAAAATACACTTAGTATAAGGAGCATATTCCTCACCGCGGGGTAGGTAGGGCTGCTGGGCGTGTCGAGCGCGCCGTCGCTGCCGAAGGCGCTGGCACTCTGCGCGAACCGCTGCTTGGCCTTCAGCGCGCGCGCTCGCTCGTTCTTCAGTCTCTCGTCGTCTTTCAACAGGTTCACTAGCGACTTTGCCTTCTCGCGGACGTTTAGACCTGGAAGGGACAGCTGTTAGTTGTTGAAATCTATATTAAAAACTGTTTTTTTTTGGGGAGTGGGAAATCATCAAGTGACTGCTCCTGTCCTGGGTGCGGTGGGAGGACGTGCCAGACTTTTACTGACTAAAACCCACTCATTTTCCTTCGGTTGTCCTTTATGTTCCGGGGTCACGGTAACTATTATAAACATTCCGCAACCCCGGCAGGCGTGGCCCTGTTGGGCCCCTTCCCGTGCTGACTTCTCTTTGAAGCGCGCGTGGAACACTAACGCGCCGTCGTCGCGGGCCTGGTCCTAGCCGGGCGGCGAGCTACCCATCGCTCGCCGTCACTGGCTGACTGTTGACGTATCAACATACAGCCCAAACCGCTGGTCTTACGGCGAGATAAATAGACGTTACTAAGCACTGACTTTAGCTTAGCCATGTTCCCGTCTCTATCGTTCACTTGACGTTTTGCTGTTGCTGAACACTCACAGATATAGTGCTAAGCCAAATTCAGTGCTTTGTTACGTCTATTTATCTCTTCATTACAGACATGAATTTTCTAAATTCCAATTCTAAAGGGGTGGAATAGGGGATAGGGAAGTATCGACATTCACGCGGAAAACTAGTAATAAAATCCGTACTTATATTATAAATGCAAAAGTAACTCTGTTCACGCTTAAATCATGGAACCGATTTGAATAAAATTTGGTACAGATATAGTATGGGGCCCGAGAAAAGACATAAGATAATTTTCATCCCCGAAATCCCCCGGTACGTATTATTAACGGAACTATTATTTTACGCGGACGAAGTCGCAGGCAAAAGCTAGTAAAATATAAGGGATATGACACCAGATATTCGACAGCGCAGCCCATAACTGATAACCCTCCTCCCCGATTTGACTCTAGTCTGGCAATCAGTTGTAACGCGTAACGACGCAACGTGTAATGTGTTATGTCACAAGAATAAGATGTAAAACTACTTAATCTACATAGTGTTGACGTTATAATGACACAAAGCAACGGATTAATGACAGATAATATTTGCTAAATCTTCTTGTATTGAAGTTAATTTGAAATTGATGTGTAGATAATTTTTCTAAACGCATTTTACTCATATGTCCTTAATCCCGATTAATTTACAATTATTGGTAAATTACGTTGCTATAACCTTCTAGAGTCTAGTCTATACTTACTACACAAAAGGCGAGGAGTGCGGCCCACTTTTATAAACCAAATAAGTAATTTCTTTTGAATGTCACGTATGGATCAAACAGCACTGCTAAACTGGCCGAATAATCTAACCAGAGCTGCAATGTCCCACACCAGTGTCTAATGTCACAGGGATAGCCAACGTATGAGATTATCTCTATTATTATTTATAAAAAGGGATATTTTATTAATACTTATAGACAATTTTCATGTCTGATATTATTGATAGCAATAGCATTTAGATATTATTTTTTTATTTAAGAAGATTAACTTAAAATACATTCTAAGGGATGTGGGGTTGCGGAATGTTTATAATAGTTACCGTGACCCCGGAACATAAAGGGCAACCGAAGGAACATGAGTGGGTGTTAGTCAGTAAAAGTCTGACACGCCCTCCCGCCGCACCCAGGACGGGAGAAGTCATTTGATGATTTCCCACTCCCAAAAAAAAGGGATGTCGCAAAGTAAATTCAGTCTACAGTAGCTAGTAACATACAGAATTATCGAAAATTAGTTATTGAAAGATTGTGTTTTGCCAGAAGTTAATAAACAATTTCAATTAACCCCACAGGTTTATAATCCCCGTCCTTATCACATAGACAGATAACGCAACGCCTACATTCCTACGTATCATTAACATATGCACATGTCACTGACTCACAAATTTGTGGACATGTTGCTATAGCGAGGAGGATGCGTTTCGCAAGCCATTAGGTTCAGGGCCGAGCGGTGTAGAGGCGAGATGGTTGCTTAGAATATGTCTTTGAGTAACTTATGCAATACCTGATAATGGGGTTATGCAATTTTATGTTTTAAAACCGGTTATGTATTAAAATTGTTTGAGGACACGTAGTGCCTCCCCTGACCCACATAGTGGATCTCACTAAAATTTTTATAACAAAAAAAGGCCTTGGTCAAAACAAAATCTCAGTGAGGGACTACATTCTTTTTCTTTAATAACAACTACTTGAAACCCATACAAACAGTTGTTTCGTGCTAAGCTACTACGCCGTGTTTTCGATATTATAGTGAATGGGAAATATCAGTATCGGAGTACCTGATCACACTTAATTACAAGCTAGATAATAAATGATCTAGCTTGCTAAATTTTTAGAAAGAACTAGAGCCAGTACTGAATAATCCGGGGTTGCAGAATAGTTCTAATAGTTACCGTGACCCCGGAACATAAAGGGCAAACGAAACAAGGGTGGAGTTTAGTCAGTAAAAGTCTGACACTCCCTGCCGCCCCGCCCAGGGCGGGAGAAGTTATTTGATGATTTCCCATCCATAAAAAAGTAAAGAAATTTCTTAAAAGCCACAAGACTTAACTTACAATGTATAAAATACCAAAACTCTCACCTTGATCTTTCCCCTCCTCCATATACTGGAAATCTTTTAACGTGTGTATCGCAAATATGTTCTCTTTGCACTGCATGGCGACCTTCTCACTGCCGGTCTTGATGAGGTACTCCATCAGGACCAGCGCTTTGTACACGTGCCGCCAGTTCTTGCCGTGGTCGTTGAGGCGCTTCCAGATCATCTGCATGATCTCCGTGAAGGCCATCACGTTGTAGGTGAGGTCGGCGATCTCCGCCATCAGCGTACTGGAGGGGCCCCATGGGTCGTTTGATGTTGCCTCGCGCACTTTTACCTGAGAATGAATTGGTGGGTGAGATTTGGCCTTTGCGTACGAAAATTCGGATACTTCGGATACTACTTGTACTAATAACGTTTATTTATTAATTGTAACACATTATTTTAAAAGAGTATGGTATGGAGTTTCTTGCCCATTCTTCTCCATGTAAAACCACCTTTTGGAATGGGCGACTAGAACCAACTATTCAAATGTGATTGACGTTCCAAAGTGCCTCCACGGTCTAATGGAAATAAACAATTTGTCTTTGACTTATTTCATTATAGAGATATCGAAATAAATTAGGTCGGTCATAATTATTATGGAAAATATCTGAAATAGATAATATAATTATAAAGGTAATTGCGCACCTCGCCAGTTTACATTATTTTCTTCAGCTTAACAATTTTGTAAATGACACAGTTATTCTAGTTGACAACACATCTTTAACCGACTTTCAAAAGGAGGAGGTTTTCAACTCGATGAGTATTTTAGTGATGTCAATTTCTGGTTAATTCTATAAATAAAGAGGAATATAAAAAAGCTTGTCAGAACCTTACCTGGGCATCGGAATAGTTGTGCGCGAGGTTTTTAATATTTCTGCGTAGCCCCGCCACGTTTACTTGCATTTCGTCCCGACCACGGGGCATCTGAAAAACAAATAGGTAAGTATCATTAAATATATAACTAAATAATACTACAGACTGGTTGCTAATAAAAATGCTCAGTCGTAACAAATAATATGAGATGTGCAACAAATGTATTATGAGATCTATTAACATTTTTGGGTGCATTAATTAAATAGAAATCTTGTAATTGTAGAATGATGTCATTCACTTACAAGAAGTAAAATAAGATATTTAGATGAGATGATTTGAGATGTTTAGATAGTAAAATAAGTATTTACTCAGAATCAGTACTATTACTAAGTAATAGTATTAAATAAGTTAGACATTAAAATAATATTATTTTTCATTTTCATTGTATGTATTTATTTATTTACGAAAAAAATGTGCTAAAACTTCAAGATAGCAGATATTGTCTGCACTTTTTAATTTTGATCTTATAAACAAAGAAATTGTTTATCTGTTAATATTGATAAACTTTATTTATCGTGCAAAATTCTTGTCACGCTGATAAACTTGACAAATGATGATTCGTAAACAATAAACACTGCTTTAATAATCATAATCTCCGTAATTTCCATTATTAGGTTTTATTTTACAAAAAAAAAAAAAGAAATAACATTAGTTTTTGGATGTGTTAGTAAGCTGTATATAATAGTCCTATCATTCCTATTTAATTAATCGCGATAAAGGCCACAGACTTGCACATAAAGATCTGCATTCCTCATTTATTAACGCCGTCAGTAGGAAAACTTGGTATATTATTGTTTTAATTCAAGGAAAAGTAACTGAGTAGAGTTGTGAGAAATAACTGGTGTTTTTGAATTAGTACTTTCATAATAATTTATATACACATTCGCGTGTACTTTGTCCAGAATTCATATCTAGTAGAACAGCTGAGGGTTTTTTTGTTTTAGCTTGCGTGCCGTGCCTAGAAACATCTTTATAGTAAATTCCTGATAGTGAATCAGCTGTCCCTTCCACCTTCTTTTTATTTAAATGAAGCGTCAACCTTTAAAACATAGGGCGAGTTAAATACACATTGTTTACAACAAAGTACCTAATGAATACAGTGTACAACAAAATACATATTAGCATTCTGAGCACTAGGGAATTTCCAGTTTTGAAAAAAAGTTAACATAAACTAGTAGAAGTTTTGAAAAGAGTGTCCGTTGAGTTTCTTGCCTGTTTATCTCCATAAAGATCTACCTAAGTTTTGGAACAGGCAACTAGCGTCAACATTCTGACTAACCGACCGACTCTTTGACTATTCATAAGTATCCGTAAATGATCTAATTGAAATAAATGCCTTCGATTTTGATTTTGAATAAATAACGTTAATTAAATACACACGATCCAAGATTTCTTCAATGATTGATTTAATCGTTGGTGTATTTTAATACGTATGTATTTGTGTTCATTGTATGCCTATTAGGCAGGGCATATTGGAACTTTAATGTATTGTGAAGACTTGTAACTAACATATATTAAAAAATACAAAAGATATTTTGAACTTCTAGTTGTATCACGACAATAATTAGCATAGCTCAAGCCTTTACATAGCAACAATTATTTTTTCCAGACCTGATTTCGTCATCACTATCACGACTCTACTATTCCCTTTGTCAAAATGTACTATCGAATGTCAAACGACAAAGTACGCGACGTAAAATCACGGCAAACAGTTTGTAACGTACACATGTATGTTTTCAATACACAGGACAGTGACACGGCAGCCATCTAATTGACTTCAACTATTTACGGGCGCGCACTAATTGGATACAAACCGTCGTAACACCAACGTTTTCAAACGTACACAGATACATTTATATTTATTGAGTTGTGTACTTCTATAATGACAACGTGAAGTAATGTATATTGAAGAAAATTTTGATGAATATACGTTGCTGATCTGGTCCTAAGGTACCTCATCAAGTTATTTGCTGTGGGTATGAGTGAGATTATCAATACATAATTTAATATTACATTTCTTATATTTTATAAAAAGAAAACATTTAAAAATATAAAAAACTAGCGTCTGCCCGCGGCTTCGCTCGCGTTAGAAAGAGACAATAAGTAGCCTATGTTACTCTCCATCCTTTCTCCATCCCAAAATCACGTCAATCCGTCGCTCCGTTTTGCCGTGAAAGAAAGACAAACAAACAAACAAACAGACAGACAGACAGACAGACAGACACACTTTCCCATTTATAATATTAGTATGGATAGTAGCCTATCGGTATCAGGAACAGGATCCAAGCTTCTTACTGGTGGTCAAGGTGAGAGGAACCTTTGACAATGCGGGCCGTGTCCAGCAGTAATGTTAACCTATTGAATTATTTTATTTTCTTTTTTCCAACACTAAGATCGTGGTAAGTGAATCACAAACACATTCATGCCTAGCTATGTACTTGGATCAGTAAGTGATTGTGCTAATGGACATTGCTAATAATCGTAAAAATTCTGAAACGACTAACATTTTAAATGTCTCGAATCGATGGAAGGCACGTAATAAAGGCTTTTTAAACGTCTGGCAGGCGTACTGTCGATGCCTACAGGATTTTATTAGCATGGAAGGGGTGCTGCTGACATTTCATACACCTACTCCATGCTCATATTCGCTTTTATAAGGCTCGTCAAAAGATATCAGCATTTTTACTTGAAGCCACAACGCTTAGATAATAGATTTCATTTCTAAACGTCCTTGTTTAGTTATTACAATGACTCTTGTTGCTTAAAATATTGTCAAAAAAATACCACAATATTAAACACGAAAGTTAATGTAGGAACAAAGAATAAACAACTTTAATTTCCGTAAGTAGGGAATGAGTACATAAAAGTGACAAGGAACATTATTCCAGAGAGAAAACTTGGCAGGACATCGGCCCTTGTTCCCAAAACCCATTGTTCCTGGCGTCAAAGGACCAACATTGATCTGTATTCGTTACAATGGCTGTTATTTTGGACGCCTCGTAAACATGTGACGCTTTAGTACAAATATATTTTTATCTGCGGCGATTGACCCGACGCACAAAGACAATTTGGTTAATGTTTGCTTTGAAGCTTTGAATTAATAAGATAATTTCATGATAAGTATATTAGAGCGCTGGAGTTGTGTAGCTTGATATTTACAACATATACAGGCGCTACTGAAAATACATAATTATAATAATATGTTCATGAATATTTAGCAATTGGTATACATTCAAAATAGTTTGCAGCATCCCTGCCAAGCCCCACAGACTACATCTTTGAGTTGATTGACCAATAATAATATAATAATAATAAATTTATTTATTTATTTGATCCCATATAAACCAATGACCATTTAGAAAACCTTTTGCAGCATTTTCTAATATAAGTATGTACTACTTTTAGTGTAGCTTTGTGATATATGACAATGATAAGAGCATAAAGATAATAAACTATTTAAAACGTTGATAATACTCAGTCAGATCGCTATTGTATGATTAGACAATTAAGAAGATGAGTTTATTATTTTAATCCAATATCTACACTAAGATTGGATAACCAGAGATGGTTTTAAAGAACAACGTGGCCTTATTAGAAAATATTCACGAAACAAAACCGATTTGAACCGGAATTTGATAAGTTCCATCTTAGATTATAATCTCAACATGTACCTACTATCGACAAAATTGAATCATGACCCATTTCGGCGACAAATCGTTTGAAGCTGTCAAAGTAATAAGACTAGACGTGTGACATTTTTATTACAAGTTTACGCGATTGTCGACCTAATTGTATTTGAATGTCTGTAGGAAAATAAGCTTATGGTGGGTCATGATTTTATTTGGTCGATTGTACCTTATATAGTAAAGACACAAGATGTTGTAACAGTGTAGCAATTTCGTTGTTACTTGTGTTAGGATTTCTTATCTCAACCAGTTTGCGACGTAAATCAATGAAGGTTTATCATAATGATAACACTGTGAATCAGCGATATTAACAGGTACATTACGGTATGTGATATTATTACATATTAGTCACCGCTCTGATAATTTTGGCGACTATTTTAAAAATGTTACCTATAGTTTTTTTAATATTGAGAATTTTATTTTTATTTGGCTATAATACGTTGCATTAACATAATAGGGCTCTTAAACCGTTGTTTTTTTTCCGGGTTTGCGGGATGTTTATAATAGTTACAGTGACCCCGGAACATAAAGGGCAACCGAAGGAACATGAGTGGGTTTTAGTCAGTAAAAGCCTGACACGCGCTCCCGCCGCACCCAGGACGGGAACAGTCATTGGATATTTTCCCACTCCCAAAAAAAATCGTTGTTTTTTTCCTCAAGGGTTGTCGCTTCGTAAAACCTATAACTCATCAAAGAGGTAAAGGTTCATCAAATTGTTTATGTAAAACAGGCCTTGAAATAGGCCGGAAAAGCGACGTCATGTACAAACAAGATTATGTCGAACGTGATTAATTTACATTGTATCGACTTTCGCGTGTTTTCATTCAAAACATGAACGGTTTATTTTATTTACATATTTAATTATT
This sequence comes from Athetis lepigone, assembly GCA_033675125.1. Classification (NCBI taxonomy): domain Eukaryota; kingdom Metazoa; phylum Arthropoda; class Insecta; order Lepidoptera; family Noctuidae; genus Athetis; species Athetis lepigone. The sequence goes on from CM066236.1 coordinate 21,775,953, forward strand.
CAAGATCACATTTTCGTAGCAAGTTTTTATTAATCTCTGTAAATAAATAAATACCTTTTTCAATTTTCCCATTTGCCAGATGCTGGGTAAGAACTCCCATCATTCTTCAAGCACAGTAATTTAGTTATAACTTAACTAAGCATCAATAAGTAAACAAAAAAATTATATAGAATTTCAAGCATGCGAAGCTAAGGACCATCAAAAAGAACCATTAGCTTTGTCAAAAAAAAAAAACATGATACGTTCGATTTGAACTACGGAATGTAAAATAAAACGATGTCAAAGTCAAATGAGGCTTATCCGGTTCATCGTAGTCGTCATGTAGACCGTTGACCAGGATAGGCAGAATGACATGTACCACAAAAGTGGTCAAAAATTGACAAGCGTGGCAAAAAATGTACTCTGGTGTTGTTTTTACAAGTCTACGCTACCACTTCGCTATGCTGGTATTTCAATTGGCGAATTTGTCAAAACAATTGCACTAGTTGGCTCGTATAAAAAGAAAACAAAAGTTTGTGTAATGGTGCTACTTTACTTGGTGTCTTTGACAAATATATTGGCGTTCCTTGGGTTAAAAAATTATACTCTAGACTTATTAGAATAAGGTTTATATTACGTTGCATCGAACACGCAGATTGCCAAATCGCCAAACACCATTAGCCAAATAGCGCGAATAATAATTATTTTGTAAATACGCTAATTTTACGAAGAGGTATCGTTTAAACTCGGAAAACTTGGTTTCAGGAAAACAAATCAATAAGACTGATGACAGTTCTCATGTCGATTTAAATGATTGGTTCTACAAATTAATAGCAATCAATCAAAAAAGTTTCCACGAGCAACAACAAAATAATTTGATCAAGCTTTCAAGAAACTCGGGATAACAACTGAGATGATATGGGACAAGCAAAAAAAAAACTTCAAAAATTGTATATTTTTTATAAAACTTACGTTGATGTGCAATAGTGTTGTTTTTTGTATAAATTTTAGACAAAAACAGCCAAGATTGCGTGGTTAATCGCCTCGTCTGCAGACAATAAATACATAAAGATATACATACGGACTCACTTGTTAGTACATGCATATTGTTTGTATATAAACAGGTTAATAAACTTTGGCAGCTTGACAGCAGATTGTTAAATAATTAATATTTGCCTTTTTAAATCCATTTCAAATCATTAACATTCAAGAAATAGAGAAGTTTCAATATCTTTGTTAAATAATTATTTCAGTATAGGTATTTAACAATCATTACTGTCAAATTGCATTTCATGGCCTAGTATATCAGAAATTTAGTAAGTGACACTAATTATAAATTATCTAAAGAAGCAGTAAAGTATTTCTGTTCCTTTTTTAAAAGAGTTTCATATAGGTAATTCTGTTACGAGTTCAACTACAGAATTTTATTAATAGGGGATTTTCCTAACTACAAAGTTGTTCTTCAATATTCTTTCTATAATATATAATTCTTAATGTAATGTCAAAATCCAAGCCTAATTTTTAGAAGCAGGTACCCACCGTGACTATGAGAGCTCTTCCACAAAAAATAGTCACTTTAAAACTACAATCAATTTCAGATCGTATTCACTATAACTTAAACATAATATTGCACTTTCACACTTCTCGCTACTTTTTATTAACAAACTAATAAAACTACACACAAACTACGTTTCTACACACATCTAATCTAAACACTGGAAGAATCACTAAACATTAAAAACTTCTCTACGTTACGGACTTTTGATTATGACTAGACTATTCGTTATATTTCACTAATTACTTTGGTAACACACACATCAAAGAGTAATGACGACAAAGAGTTTATTAGTGTAGACGCGACATAACGTACGTCGTACGCGTCCCGCGGCGGCTGGGTATTGTCTAGCCTCGGCAGCAATGAGCCTGTTAGAGCGGCCTCACATGACTCAACGTGTGAATAATTACAAGGAAAGATCGCTCAACGTACAGAGATGTTGATTTTGGTTTGTCGAAAATTTCTCGGTAATATTAGTAACTGTGTTGGGAAAAATACATTTGAACACGGCAGTTTTTTTCTCTGTGTACACTAACTAAAAACCACTTGGATGTGTTGTCATTACCATGGAGTAAATGGCCCAATTATGAGGCTAAGTGCGGACAAGCCCAGCAAAACTAAACTAATTACAATGGAGTGTGCAGCCTTAACTAATGAAGTAAATTCTACATACTTGGCTAACTAAAAAACACACAAACACACATACGAAAAAACCAGCTAAATCGCTACACAAATACAAAAGAACAAAACGAACTGACTAATTCTAACTTAAATAGCAAACTCGTGTCAGAGTTATTTGTGTCATCGCACTTCGTCACTTTTGTGATTGCGATTAGATAGCAATGTCAACAGGCAGTCGCTAGGCGTCGAACCGTGTACAGGGGCACTAACAGAGGGCTGGTTGAAACAAGGTGGGAGGAAGCACTACGCCGGCTAAAACAGACTATATGAAATGTTGTTGTATCGGGAAGACTGTGAAATTTATTCCTTTTCAAGTAAACTAATGAAAAGAATATTTCAAGATTTTTGTATCACAATTCTGGATATACATTTTAGCTGTCGATATCGATAAAGTAAATCATAGGATATTGTATTGTAGTACAAGTTTCAGGTAAAACAATAAACTGGAGGAAATTGAGATGATTGGCGTCATTTTATGGAAGTGGTTTTATTTATTTCATTAAGTAAACCAATACTGAAAAACGACCTATTGTCCGTGATTCAATATAACAGTAATATCCACTAAAGATGACAAGAGAGACAAAGAATTGTCTTTAGAAACATAAGTCAACATCACCATTCAGCTAATAAAATGGTGCGGATCAAAGGACCAGAAACAAACGCTTAGTCCTTTTGCTCTAGCGACTTAATGATGGTTTTTATCACCGTACTTCTTAAATACAGGACTACTTTCGTCCAGAAGTCAGTGTTCGCAGTTTCGCCGCCGTAAACATGTAAACAGTTTGTACATAAAGACAATCAATGTTTACTGTAACGCTTTCAGGTGCTGACGTCATTCTTTATCAGATAGTGGCTGTAAAGAGTATTATTGTTGCGTGGAATGTTTTAGATGTCAATTTATGTAATTGAGTAAAAAGACTTTGTTTCAAAAGTGGTTAAGAACCTTTTGACGTCATTGGAATTGTACACTTAATAAGTATTTTTCACCTCCTTTCTGTCGTACTTTTTCTTTAGTCTAGTACTTAGTCAAATGTCAGTAAGTCATTCCAATATCTTTACATTCAAATCACCTCGTCATCATCTTTTACGTTACATTTTAAGCAGCTCCTAATAAAGCCAGATGTAAATAAATCTAAATTAAATTTTCACATTATTTTACTGTATAAAGTTTCCCTAAAAACCACTAGACAATGTTCCGTGTCAAAACAACCTTCATGGTAATTATTCATATCACCTTCATTATTTTTATTCCTCAAATTACATACTTCAGAATTCCAGAACCAAAGGTTACATAGTTACATCCATTTTCAGTATACAGGCTTCGGTCTGCCCTTTATCGTATTTCAGACGTTATTACTGTATCTTTTGATCCCAGCCATAACTCAATTTGTTAGAAATATTGACCATTATTTTAACACAATGCTAGAAAAACTGTCATGAAGCCGTACTAATGCAGAAGATTTAACATAAGTCGTGTTTGGAGGACGAAACAACAAATTACTTTAGATCCGCGCTGACCGGTCATCGCCACGTGTGAAGCCAATATGTTGGCTAATATAACCTGGCGCCGTTTGCCAATATTGGCAATATCATAGCGGTATGATATTTGTAATATTTGCGGACCTACACCGGTCCGCTGTTCACTGTAAGTTAAGGAGACCCTTGTTCAGCAAATGTTCACTGCTGATAATTCGGACACTTGAATTATTGTATTGTATATGCATCAATACTTTCAATACCAACTCTAGTAATAAGTAAGTGTGTGAGACATGATTTGATTAAGGATATACCCATGTAACTATTTCTAGCTTACCCTATAGGCTGATAAAATTTTCATTTTTCCTATACATAAACATTAGTAGTGATAATTAAGGCTTCCCCTATATCTTAAAAAAGGATTATTCTGCCTTTATTTGCACAGTTGTCAAACATGAACACAAACCAAGCTCACCAAAAATCTAAACCAAAATATGAATTAAATTCGCTCTAAACGCTACTAACTGTATTTTTGACAACACTGAATGTTGTTCTATTCAACAACCCACTAACTCTTATATTGATGGCAATAAGGGTAGTGTATGGCATGTTTTTAGTTGTTACAGATGTTAAGATAGCAGTGATTACGCCTGGCCGCGGACCGAGTCGTTCATTGAACTTTGATTTAGCTATGGTTTGGATTTGCATGTGTGATTTACAATGGCTGCTGTGTTCTATCTGTTTAGAAGGTTACAGATCTCATTTGTTTGTGTATCTGTGACCAACTGATTACATTGAAGTTTGCTGATAAAATTTTGTTCAGGCGGTTTAACAAAATAATTGGGAAAAGGCTCTGGAGTCTGGAGATGATGTTTAGGGGGTTTCCTATCTTTTTTGGAGCTACGAGTTACTTCACAAGTTGTCGTTTAGTCGCCATTCTAAAATATATTATTTACTTAACACGGACAACACGGTTAGGAAATCCCTGGTGTTTAAGATCTAGTGATCTACCAAGAACTACGTACGTCTTTAGTTCAAAAGAGACATAACTAGGAACTAGTCTCAGTAAATAGGTATGTTTAGTACAAGTTCAGTTCCTTTAAACAAAGAGGAAACATCGAAGGAAGCGTGTCACGTGTTGCTATCATTAATTGACTTACAAATACATTACTGATGGAAGTTCACAATCGTTTAATTTAATCGGAACCAAGCTTCGAACGTGGCTTTGGCTTTAATATGCTACGAAGTAGATTATAGGAAGCCGTTATATCTTCCATGCTAGTGACTAAATGATGACTGACAAAAAGTAGCTGAAGTCCCATAATTAAATTACTAGAGCCTATCTCCTACGCCACACTACATTCATACCTCAGCTAATTTACTAACAAAACCCACAACATTAAAAGACCTAGAAAATAACAGATTTGTAGACTAGAAACCCCATTTAATTATTTACAGTTAGCCGTTAAGATGCCAATACATATGCATACGCTTAAATTAATTTAGACCAACTAAATACTCATATATTAGCTAAAAATGCGACCGGAACAACAACTTGAAATACGTCGAAGTGACGTATAGCTTTTGTGACGCTGAAATACTAATACAAAATAGATCACAGAAGTTCCATTTTAGAAGCATTTGTGGACACAAAGACCAATTTATTAAAAGACAGTAGACTCTAGAAGAGTAGTAAGGTGTGCTCCTTGTCTACCGTCACTGAAACGGGAATTTCGACAAGATTTTCTGATTACAAATCATCAGCTATCAGAGTCTAGATCACCGCCGCCACAAGACAAAAAACAGTTGATATTATCAGATTTTAAGAGCACAAATAATGGGTTCAATAACAGAGCCGCAGTCAATACCCTTTTTGCCTTTCCGGAACTCCGTACAACATCAAAAGAACCAGCTGAATCAAGATTTTTATTTCCGCGTATGTATGCGTGACCTTGTATGCGCGTGCGGTGGAACTTCTATGTTTACTTGCGCGATACAGGTGACTCCTGCGCACGGCCGAGGTCGCTGACCGCCGCATCCTATCGGCGCGGGATATTGTTTCCGACTTGAAATGTGAATGATGTGTTGATTGTGTTATCTCAAACTGTCTTTTAGGTACTTCTGCTTTTGTGTTGTGTGAGTGTGAGAAAATTCAATATATCTTTTCTTTAGAATAGTCATATTTTTGCCTTTTAATTGTTAATTAAACGCACACTCTTACAATTTTTAGTTTTATTTAAAAAATATTAGAAAAAAATTATACAATTACTACATTTATAAAGCAATAATTAAATTCGCAGCATTGTGTTTTGAAACATCAAAACGGTATTTTGCATGAAAGAACATGTTAAAGTTTAGTCATATTTTTAATCTTTTTATTCAACTCACTTTGAGAATAAATTATGTGCAGCCTAAACCATTATTGTAATTGGGTTTATCTTAGAGTTTGCTCAAAAAACTCAAGCCTATTCTCTTCAGGGTAGGAAGTAACACCCATAGTACAAAAAGTTTTTAAAATGCTAAGCAAACAAAAAAAAACTAGCATTAGATTGTTTACGTAAACATATTTTGACGGTACTATTTTAGTGGGTATTTTGTTTAGTGAGGAAGGAAAACATTGAATGTATTCGTACATCATCCCACGCACGCGAATATCAGCTGATCGAAGTGGAAGCAGGCTGCCTGTGGAGTACAAGGCCAGAGAACTGACTAATATGATTAATACCAAGGCAATGAGTTCAAACATATGTTTGTAACATAATAGTAACAAAAATTCAGGGGGCTCGTCACGATAAACTTTTAATCAAAGAACAGATCATGATAAAATGAGAATCAAGAAAGTTTATAGAATACTAACTGTCCACCGCGGCTTTGCCCGCGTAGTTCACCTTCCCGTGCGATTTTTGGGATAAAAACATGGCTATGGACTATCTCTATATCAAATATCATTTCAATCGGTTCAGTTGTATTGGCGTGAAAGCGAGACAAAGTTACTTCGCATTTATAATATTAGTACTTATAAAAGATTTCATCGTTAAAACCTACAGAAAAATACCTAGAATTACTTTCATTTAAGTGCTCTAATCTGCTATAGTGGTTCAATTATCGTTTTTTGACGTGTAACGTCAAACTTTTGACACGTTTCCCATACAACTGTCAAAGTTGTCAAATATCCCTGTCAATGACTGGTCATTGAGACATGATAGCAACAGCAGACTTGAGCCCCCTGGTCGAAAAACCCTACAAGCGAATAGACAAACTGTACTACTCTCAACTACTCTATGCTACTATCACCATCTCAGAATCTCGCACTGACGTATAACCGTCATGTTTTATGGCTCCCGTGGTTTTCCTACTCAGCGGTTTGTTTTCTTCAAAGATTAACATCGTTGGAACAGTTGCATCAGCGTTTACATATTTTCGTGGTTACATCACTACGCTCTGTCTAAATTAATTCACTTTCACAACACTTACACCTAGTAAGACACTTTTAATGTTTCATTTGAACTAGAAACTGTGCATCTCAGACTACACCAGTCATCTGAGAAGTGTGTTGAGACCTAGATTTAATTATTTTTTGGCTTCAAATAAATATCTTAAGGGTCCTAAAAGTTGGTTCTTAGGGCTATGGAGAAAGGGATAAAAAATATGTCACGTGTTCAATGTCAAAGTCAGAATGTTTATTTCCATCAGACCATGGAGGCACATTGGAACGTCAATAACATTCAAAAACAGTTGATTCTCGTCGCCGCATTAATATGGAGAAGAATGAGCTAGAAGCTCCATGTCTATACTAAAATCCCTCTAGACAGGAAGACTACATTCAGCGGTAGACTAACTAAGACTAATTTAATAGAATGATTCAATATAAAATAGTCTTTAGATTTTACAGATAAGCAGATCTGAAGGCTTTATGGCCATATAGTAAGCTGTCTTAATTATAAGACTTGCTAGAGTCAAAGACCACCTTGATGTTAGATATAAAGTTGAGTTTAACAGTTACAAACAAATTTAGTTACATAATAGTTTTTATGAATAAAGGTCCGCATTTGACCATGACTATGTGTTCTCTGCGAACTTTAATCCCCAACACGTAAACCATGAGTCACTATTTCTTTGAAAAATGTATGAATCCTTCCGATTACATATCGGTGGCTAAAACGGATCCAACTACAAACAGATTACAAAACTTATCAAGCGTGATTTCTCGGTCAATTTATAAATAGAACTAGATTAGGCAAACACTAAGCCAATATGTTTAAGTTAAATAAAAAGGGGATTCGTCATATAAATTATCTGTGTATATAAGGTACTCATATTTTATCTACTTCAGCCAAAAGCTTCTATACATAACGAGGCTTTATATCACGAGGCAAAACATCCTAAAACATCGCTACAAAAAAAAAATACCGTAAAAAGTACATAAACTTTCCCAAAACACGGGCCGCTTTAAAAATGGCTGAACTTATAAGGCCCATTCGATGAAAGTTTAATGTTGATGACGTCACACTCGGCCGCCATGTTTTGGCAGAATGTCGGAATACCCACAATTATTGTGAATCAGGTCGCATGGGGTCGGTCAGCGGCCAAGGGTGTCAAGATTAAGGGCATACATTGTTGCTACGTAGGGCAAAAGGCTTCTTATACGTATGAAGGCAATGTTAAAATGTAAAATGCATTTTTAACTCGATTTTATTAATTTCACCTGTAGTTAGTTATATAACTATGTCAGTAAACCTTTGGAAGCGAATTTAACCAACTTCTAAACCATTTTAACCATTACTCAAACAAATGGATTTTTGATGATAAATAGTTTGTAAAAGCAGCCTCCGCTTTTAAGGTTCCTCAATTCCCTAGACATTATCCAACTATGTTAGGGTCAGTTTTCATTCTAACCGGATTTAGCTAAATCTGAGCTGAGCTCCATAACCCAGTAACTAGGTACCACGATACCCCTCGATTAGACTGATAAGCTTTACAGGTTCATTTATAGGCGTGATAATGTTTTAAAGCTTTTTATTGCTGCTACAGCGTGTATATTATCTCTCTATGAGGTGGCTGTATGATAAAGATATTTAAATAGATTGAGATATATTCTGTTCTAGACAAGTAATTGTATTGTTCTAGTCACCTATGTCAAAGATTAAAAGTCATGAGAACACCTGCGCGTTTTAAATTGCACTAGTAGAGCAATGTGGCAGAGGTAACATACAACAGGTATGTATTATATGTTTTATGGGAACAAGGTATGGAAAATAGAAATCCGTACTAATATTATAAATGCGAAAGTAACTCTGTCTGTCTGTCTTCACGCCTAAACCACTGAACCGAAATGAATGTAGTCTGGGACCCGAGAAAGGACATAGGATAGTTTTCATCCCGGAAATCCCCTGGGAACGGGAACTATTATTCCACGCGGACGAAGTAGCGGGCAAAAGCTAGTAATTAATAAACCCAACTTAAAGAGGTCTTAGCTGATATGCTTTACAATCTATCTACCAGGCAATGATTTTATGTCAATTCTTCTTAAACTTTTGACTGTGACTATCTTAACGATTACAACATAATCTTAATAAACACAAATATCCGTCCGTTACATACAGTTTCGAAAGCATAAAACTGCAATATTGACATCCATTCTAGCAAAAATTAGGACGTCGCGTCGGTCGACCATATCTGATCCATCATTCCATATAAATGTAATATTATAAATGGGAAAGTGTGTCTGTATGTTTGTCTTTCTTACACGGCAAAACGGAGCGACGAATTGACGTGGTTTTTTAAGTCGAGATAGTTGAAGGGATGGAGAGTAACATAGGCTACTTTATGTCTCTTTTTAACGCGAGCGAAGCCGCGGGCAAAAGCTAGTAAAACTATAAGGCGATGGCGATAACGGCATTGACTTCAACCTCACATAATAATGGGTTTCACATCGAACCCCCTACGACCCCCCATAACCTATAAATAGCCTCGATTGCCTGCAGATCGATACAGCACGTAAAAGCATACATAATCAGCAAGGCAAGGCTATGGTGGAGCAGTCGACCTTGGCCGGAACGTCTTATATCTACTTCTATGTTTTTAATCTATTAAGTGAGACCCTTCGAACTGTTATGACATGTATTGGCAACAGATTTAGCATATTAAAAACTTAAATATCGAAATTGATAAGAAGGCCAACTTTCGTAACTAAAAAACCTTGTGGCATGGCAAAAAGTGGCTATTTCATATTAGCGACAAGCGGTAAATCGAGGATTCTTGATAGACTGACACTCAAAGTATTGTGAAAACATCCATACTAATATTATAAATGGGAAAGTGTGTCTGTCTGTCTGTCTCTTTGTCTTTCTTTCACGGCAAAACGGAGCGACGGATTGACGTGATTTTTTAAGTGGAGATAGTTGAAGGGATGGAGAGTAACATAGGCTACTTTTTGTCTCTTTCTAACGCGAGCGAAGCCGCGGGTAGAAGCTAGTAAAGTCTAATATTGATTCCAATTAAGATAATCTTTAAACATATTAAAAAAGCGTGTGTCAAAAGACATGTTAAAAAACCTCCACTACGCTGACCAGAAAAAATATTGCTTAAGCAAGTGGTCATATGCCATAAACAATCGCAGATGTGGCGAAAAAACTTTGCGGTCCAAACCAAACAAAATTGCAGAACGGTGAATAGGATATGGACCTAACAGCTAACAGTCTATATGGGGCGAATATCAGCTGATAAATCAGTTCAAGCCGTATCTACCAAGGTCTACAGGCCGGTGTTGCTAACCAGTCGGCCTTGCCTGCCATGCATGCATCCTATGTTATTGTACTAATGCTAATAATTATGGGCGAGATAGCACGAACTTCCTAATAGGGTTCGTAGAGACAGCTAATTAGTCATTTTGGCTTGATGATTTAGTTCAGCTTGTGGACACAGAAAAATGATAAAATCCGTACTAATATTATAAATGCGAAAGTAACTCTGTCTGTCTGTCTGTCTTTCTGTCTGTCTGTCAGTCTGTCTGTCTGTCTGTCTGTCTCTTCTTCACGCCTAAACCACTGAACCGATTTGAATGAAATTTGGTACAGATATAGTCTGGGACCTGAGAAAGGATATAGGATAGTTTTCATCCAGGAAATCCCCCGGGAACGGGAATTATTACTCCACGCGGACGAAGTCGCGGGCAAAAGCTAAAATAATATAAGAAGTGCTGGTTCGCAAAAAATATTTCACTTGTATTAAGCTGGACTATCACCAAGAGTCATGAGATATTTCGTATAATATTCTTAAGATAGGTTAGAAGTTAGAAACCTATAAACAAAAACAGAAAGCTAGTCGTGACTTTGGTCGAGCATTCCAACAAACCATTTAACCACTGAAAAAATCTTAAAGGCCATTGCTAATAAATACAGGTAGCAGCTCCAAATAGTAATAGGTAAACATCTGCAATTCGGCATGGGGAATAACGTAACCTCATCAAATAGAAATGTATAGCCAATGCGTGAGCTTGCTCAGACATTCGTGTTCTGTTGGAACCTCGTGACGAATTATTAGCATGTTTGAAGATACAGATTGTTTGAAAACACGTTACTGCGTGCCACTGTTCACTGACAACAAACGGTTTTCTGCGAAACGCAATTTCAGTTATATAATGTCATGATCTTGGATGGTCAGGAATGAATAGGTAGTGTTGTATTGCGGATGTAAGGACCAAAAGTAGTTTGGATTTACAGGGTCCTTTCATTTTAGTAAAAATAAAGATCCCAAGCTATTCGAGTACCGGGGTTGCGGAATGTTTAACAGTTACCGTGACCCAGAAACATAAAGGGCAACCGAAGGAACATGAGTGGGTTTTAGTCAGTAAAAATCTGACACGCCCTCCTACCCTGCCCAGGACGGGAGAAGTCATTTGATGATTTCCCACTCCCAAAAAAAAGTGTCATGTAAGGAAATACAAAGATTTAATAACACACTGAAGGCAATGCATGAAACCATTTTGTTATTTCACTAACGTGCTTGTTCTCCTAACAAGTTCCAAATAAAGTAACTATTAGACTTTTTGAAAGACAAAAAAATATTGTCTTTCGTTCGCTTCATTAACAAATTTACAACACAGCAACGTCAAATCTGTGACTAATGCGAGGTATTTAAAGTTTATCAGAGGAAGGACATTGATAACGTCTTGATGATGATAAACAAAGGTGAATAACATAATTATATTGTCGATTTTACTGAGAAGGATGAGTTCTATGAAACAGTAAAGTTTGATAGAAATGAGAGAAAGTGTATGCGACGAACTTCTATTAAGACTGACTCATGCCTAATGGCACTGGTTCTAGAAAATGGTGAATTAATTTTCCCTAATATAAGTTGAGGTCTAGAAACCTAAAAAACACAGCATTATCTAGTCAGCAAGTTTAAAACTGAAGCCCAACTGTTAATTAACATCTGCAAAACCGCTGCAAAGTTAGCCTTTAAGAATACAAAGAACATTTTGACGATTTACACTATAAGTGTAAACAAGGAACGTCTAGCCCACTTGTGTTAATTCAGATAAAACGAAAAGAACGTAGTGTCTGCACTTATCAGAGGTCAATGTATTCGATGTTTTTTGTATGATCATGTTCCTAATTTCGTTTCATTGACACTGTTTGTTTATTGTCTTCATTGTAATCGGACGGAATTCATTCTTACAATTTTGCCAAAAGACTGGATGTCACGAAAAGACGTCCATCAGCTCAAAAAGAGAAGGCAGAGATCAATTTTGATGTTATCACCGAAATAGCCTGACGAAAATATTCTCCAGGACTGGTCTTTCTGAGTGGTCTACCAAAAATAAAAGAAAACCGAGCTACTGACGTCCAAACGAGGCAGATAAGACATTGAACCATTTCGAATGTGAGATTCATAATTGAATGAACTTTAATTAAACGCAACCACGTGGCTCGTGGCTACTTCGGGACACGGCTCACACACATTTTTGGGGCCGGTTTACAGATATACATACATATAAAGTGTACAATAAACTTCTGAATCAACTTACATAAAGTTACATAGTTCATTATCAAGGTCTTCGGCAACCATTTGGAAGTCACTTTAGACATTTTTCGCAACCTATCACGGTTAAAGTTTAAACACGTATGGCTCTTGCAGGAAGAACAATTGTTTTTTTTTTATCCCGGAAACATGTATTTAATGGGGGATACCGGTGGCTTTAATTGCGGATAAAAGTCACGTTCGTGAAATCGTGATAATGATAAAAAAATTAAAACCCCGAATTCTACTGATCGACGAATTCTTCTGTTCTAGGAATATGCAAAATTGATATCATCTGGCGTCAAACATCTACCAAACGAGGACTTTTATTGCCAACGATTTTGGAATCGAATCAGTATGTTATTGAAGTGCTCCAAACGGTGTAACATCATCATTTACAACGTAACCGATCATATCTAAGTAGGTAAATCGATTTTGGTAAAAGACTACAATAGGGCGGGCATCAAGACCCGTCGAACCAAATGCGAGTTTGGCGCTGATGATCAGACTTCATCCCATTTATTGAACTGTCCCAAATCCCACTGGGCACAAATAGCATAAAATGGGCTTAACATCGAAACGAAAATAAGTAAACCCTGAGCTGTCGGTTAGCGTATTGCATCCATCTACGTAACCACTAACTACGACGCAAAGAAACGTTATTGATTTTTAATAAACTTGCATTGTTCCAGTCAACACAGTGCTCACTTACGGCAAGTCATTTTATTCCAGCTAGGTACCGAGCTCCTTAATAAAGCTTGACGATATTTACTGAAATTATAAACTTATTTGACATTCATATTAAGGAAACGACATTGTTCAACGACAATTCGACATTGACTGCCAGCCTTGTTTATGTTACTAGGAGGAAACTGGCGCCATTGTTATAAATAAGCTGACCATTTGTGCGATCGGAGATGAATGCAAAAAACAGTGGCGTGTTAGGAGCCAAAATTAGTACAATCCCAATTGATTTTTACAACTTAGAGAAACCCTAGCAAATCGCCGAGGTCTGAAATAGCTATACCTTTCGACGACCAAGCGACACCCAGCTGTCGGGCTGCTATTGTCTTTCTATTGTGTCTCGAATCACGTGAGGTCGAAGGTTTAACTTTTAATATATTTCGTTACTGGGTCTTTTTAGGTCTGTTATGGTATTTTTTGTGGAATTCGGGCTTTTCTGTTGTATGAAGGGCAGGCTAATGTAAATCAGTGTACTACGGCCCATACGATTTAACTATGCACCTCGCGCTGTGACGTAACGCTGACGAAATGCTATCGCTACTAAACGAACGAGGCGATCACGGGGCGCCGCGCGGAGAAGCGGGAGAGGGTTGCATTCCAGCGAGGAGCACAAATAAGTTGTGCGGGTTTTAGCATAACTTCCTGGCCTGAAAGGGCCCCATCCTTTTATTTATTCACGTGTAATAAATATACATGTCCGTACGTAATGGACAAGAAACATCTGTGGAAAGTTAAATATTTGAGATGGCTTATCAAAATGCATTTTAAATCTTTGAATGGAAAGAAAGTTGTGAGGTGCTGCTGTTAAGTGGTACCACCGCCTATAGACAATGTTAATCAGAATATTTATATCTAGATGACATTATTTTCTTTGGTCTATTTAAATAATTTAGAATCTCTCTTATCTAGTGAACGCCCCTAAGACTACCCACTGACCAATTTCGTCTTCTGCTAATAATTGTTGAACAGTTCTTTCAAATAGCATAATTATTGAAAAAGCTACTTCTGAGGTTCTTGTGGAACAATTAGAAAAAATTTCAATTTGTTAACATTCTTGAATAATCTTCTATATCTATATCTATATATTATATAAAATAAAGTCGGGTTTGTTACAACACTTATAACTCGAGATCAGCTAGACCAATTTTCATGGTTTTTGGTTTGTTGGATTTGTCCCCGCCCCGAATAGCAGAATACATCTTAAAAATAATGAAAAATCGACGAGAACATAATTATAAAAGATGAATCATTTTCCCCTATAGTTAATTCTAAATTCAATTATAGATTGAAAACTTAAGAGAACAATAGTACTAGGAGCGCAGTAATGTGAAGTGATAATGTGAGAAAATTTAAAATACTGAGATACTTAGTACTTAAATCAATCAAAAGTACTAGGCGCGCAGTTGTGTAAAGTGGTTAATAGAAAATGTGAGCGCAATTTTAAGAAAATATATGTTTATGAACTTAAATTAAGTCAACAAGTCAAGTCCCAAGGCATTAAGTCCGCCGTTGTACATTGTTTTTTACATGTGCATAAAGTTTTCAAATAAATAAATAAATAATATCCATCCATACTAATATTATAAATGGGAAAGTGTGTCTGTCTGTTTGTCTTTCTTTCATGGCAAAACGGAGCGACGAATTGACGTGATTTTTTAAGATAGTTGAAGGGATGGAGAGTAACATAGGCTACTTTTTGTCTCTTTTTAACGCGAGCGAAGCCGCGGGCAAAAGCTAGTCTAAACTAAATTAAACATTTTCTAAACTAAATTAAAGATTTGACTTTAATACTGCCTTCTCAGTCTTCTGAATTTCCAAGAAGGTAAATCCATTTTATAATATTGATAATAAATACAATTATTATCAGTTGGTTATACCAGGTTTCGAGTATTATGTAAATACACTTATTATATCAAATGAATAAGTCAGGAAATCCCATGCCTAAACAGACAATAGGTGCTTTCAAGATAAAAAAAAATATCTACTAAATACATCATTTTTAATTAAAACATGAGATCTTTAACCTGTATTGAGACAGTAACAAGATACCATCATGATAATTAAAAATTTCAATTCTTACTTATAACTTTTTTTGTTTACCTGTTATGTAAAATGTTTTTTTGGCGAGTGGCAAATCATCAAATGACTTCTCCCGTCCTGGGCGGGGCGGCAGGGCGTGTCAGACTTTTACTGACTAAAACCCACTAATGTTCCTTCGGTTGCCCTTTATGTTCCGGGGTCACGGTAACTATTATAAACATTCCGCAACCCCGGCAACATTCCGCAACCCCGGCAATGTAAAATGATTAGACTTTAAAGTTACCATTTTAAATCTCAAAAGGTAAAAAAGGGTGAAAACTAATTTACTTTTACATATTAACCAGAATGGACAAGAAACAACTTTAACAAAAGATTAAATTTAAAAGTTTAAAACACTATCATAAAAATCAAAGTGCTTACAATTATCAAAAGATAATGGCTTTGCAGCCAGTACCTATTGTAACGAGTTATTTTTTACCTCGTTACATTGGAAGTGATTTTTAGTGGATGTTTCCGAACAACACGTCTATATTATCTGTGGTAAGAGTTTTGGTGGATGTGTCGTTTTTGACAGATGTCACTCTGCGATTCCGTTTCGAAAGAATGGCTGCTTGTTTCTAGCCTGAATTTTTTAATATTATAATCTGACCCCATCGTGGGCAGAAATGTTTTATTAACTATAATAAAACTATATTATGGTTCATAAATTACCATGAATTTTGGTGAGTATTGGCGTTTTCTCGTTTCTTCAATGGCACGCTGTCGCACGGTCTTCGAATTGGAATCTCACTCATTGTTTCGTCTTGTTTTTCAGATAAATGATAACATAAATATATTTCCATTGGCTTGTGCCATGGGTATGCACTCTGCTTAGAGATTTGTTTGTTCTTTTCGAGAAAAACGGTAAGTTTTAATCCAAAATACAAGTTCATACATATTTGAATGGTAAATTGTCAGTTTTCCAAATTTTAACCGGCTAACCCGTTTGTTTCAGCCTATATTCGGCGTTTTTTTCTTTATTCTATATTATTTTACTGGAATTCTTTTTGCCGATTTCTGGACTATGAAGCTGTCGTCGTTCTACACGCGTGGCTCTGTCTCAGGCTAAGTAAATCGGTAGACCCAGCCAATATCTGGTAGGAGTGTCTTAAATATTTAATTTTCGCACAAACATGATGCAATAATAACCCGTATTTACTTTAAATAATAATAACCTGTACTTTAAATAATAATAATTTTTACACCTTTAAACAAGTATAACCTTTAAAACCTTAAATTCTTATTAGTAAACTCATCTATCTAGCTAATAAGCTATTCATATTTTTAGTGTTTGGTTTTAACATATTTGAATGAAGCTACGGGCCAAAATAATAAAGGAAAGACAAAAGAGTATGTTAGTTTGATTTCCCTTATTTAGCCTCCCGCTGGCAGATTAAAAGTTCAACTCTTCTGACATATTTCGCTATTCGGCATCATTGTATTTTATTTAGTGGAGCTCCCTGGCGCCCGACTTTTTAACTTATAATTATCATTACTTTTATATCGGGACTTCACCTTAACAATGTAACATAACACATTACATAAAATTGGCTTCCGGAACAGGAACATTAGTAGTAGCTTCATTGCTTTGTTTGGGTTATTATTGCATTTGATAACTTAATGGTATTGTTTACAGATTTGTGTAATTCTTAAATATTAATTGTTTGCAACTTGCATTCTTTTGAAATATAATGTCAAAGACATTTTCCTACTGACAATATTGTACTACTTATTTTTGTTTTGTTAACTTTTATAGTTACAGCATTGTTTATACCCTTATATAAGCATCATAATTGTATGGTAAGACATTTTGTTATATTTAAGTACTCAACAGTGTAATATTAGTGTGGTGACTTTTCACTTTGTTTAACTTTTAAGTAAGCTTTAATTTTACTTTCAAATCATACTTTAAGTTTTAAAAACTTACCTTGTAAGTTATTATTGCATCCTTACGCGGCTAAACATTTTGATATTTTCATAAAGAATACAACATTAACTTAACTTCAAATACTTTAACATAACCTCAAATATTTTAGTACTTTGAACTTTTGCCTTTGGCTAATTATTTACTTATTGATAATTTTGCTTGTTCACAATGAGTAAGGAAGATCAGTCTCCTCCGCCTTTAGCTGAATCTGTTGTTGCTGGCTCAGTTCCTGCTGCTAACGCACATGTAGCTGAGATGATTAATTTGACAGAGATACAACATCCTTTTGATCATATGGACAGGGTTGCACACTCTTCTTCTGCGCTTGCGACTCATGCTATGCCTTCGTTTAATTCAATGAATGCTTTGGTTAATGATCACATTAAGAAAAATTTGCCTTCTGTAACTAAGTTGCCAGATTTAAATAGAAGTAAGATTAAATTTGATGGAAAATCTTGTGTTAGGGAATTTATTACTGTAGTTGAGGAATATTTCTTATATAAAAATTTTGATGAAATTTTATTGGTTGGTTCATTTTCAGACTTGCTTAGTGATATTGCTCTTAAATGGTTTCGCACTGTTCGTATTCATATCTCTTCATGGCACCAGCTTAAACTCGCTTTGCTTAAACGTTTTGACAAGCCAGATTTTGATTATTTTTTGGAGCATGACCTTCGTACCAAGAAACAGAAAAGTTCTGAATCTCTTCCAGACTTCATTACAGATATTATGGACATGGCTAGTCGTCTTTCCTCTCCGATGTTTGATACTGTTTTGGTTAATATAATTAAACATAACATGTTACCCATTTACACACCTTTTATATTTGGTAGACACATTGATTCTGTTGAACAGTTTCTTATTCTTGGAAGTTTTTGTCAACAGAAAAACTTTAATAAATAAAACTTTATATAAATTTTGTAAATGTAAACTTGATCCTAATAGTCGTCTTAATTGGAAAATAGTTATTCCTAAAGAACATATCTTAGATACAATTCGTTCTGATCATGATGATATTAATTCAGGTCATCTTGGTATTCATAAAACTTTGAATAAATTAAAACAACACTATTTTTGGAAAGCAATGTTTAATGATGTTAAAAAATATATTTTAGATTGTGATACTTGTAAAGCTTACAAACATACGACTCATCCTCCTTTTGGTATAATGGTTAACCCTAAAAAAGTCGATAGACCAATGTTGATGCTTTCAGTGGATATTATTGGTATATTACCTAAAACTTATTCTGGACATAAATACATTCTATCGGTTGTTGATGTTTTCACTAAATACTGCTGGATTTTTCCAATGATAAATGCTACGACTAGAGTAATAAACAAACTTTTTGAAAAAGAAATATTTCTTAAATTTGGCTGTCCCAAAATAATTGTTTGTGATAATGGTACACAATTTACTTCTAAACATTTTGTAGAATTCATGAAAGGTTTTAATATTACAAATATATTTTACAATACTTTGTACACCCCTCAAAACAATCCTGTTGAGAGATATAACAAAACTGTTGAAACTTGCATAGCTTGTTTTGTTAAGGATGATCATAAAACTTGGTCCAAGTATTTACCTCATGTTCAATTAGCTTTAAATAATAGTGTTAATCTTGCTACAGATTTCACACCCAACCTTTTAATGTTTGGTAGGGAACTTATTTTTGATGCTTCTTTACATCGTTTAAGTAATTCTATTGATAACTTAAGTGAGCTGGAAGTTTCCAATAGAAGTCACTATGCTGAGTCTCTTGATTCACTTGGTGATATTTTTGTTAAAGTTCAAAAACATTTATTTACAGCTTATCAGCGTAACGCTCGCTATTATAATAAGGGTCGCAGAGTCATTTCTTTTGATGTGGGTGATGTTGTATGGAGAAGGAGCTTTGTTCAGTCTCATGCACCTACTTATTTTTCGGCAAAACTTGCTCCTAAGTTTATAAAGTGTGAAATTATTGAAAAAGTTTCTGATAACGTTTACGTTCTGAAAGACCTTAATAAGGGTACCGCTGGTCGTTATCATGTTAAAGATATTATTAAATTCTAATTTGATTTCCAACTGTTAGTTTGGATTTTAATATTTTTGTTTGAAGACCGCTTATGATAGATTGATGTACGATGGGATGGATGATAGGGTGATAGCGGTTTGAATGAGATGTTAGAGATGTATGTTAGGTAACTTCACATAGATATATTAAAGTCGATTACATAACATTCTAAAGTATAACTTAGGACATTTTGACAACTTTTTTTAGCCACCTGCGTTTATTCACATCAAAAGATCTTATATTATATTATCTTATATTATACTTATATTAATCTATTTTGGTATACCTGATTTTTGTCGGTTTACAAATTTATACATTTTTTGTTACAGGCACTTTGTGTTCTGTACATTTTTTTATAGGGATTTTTTTTACCTATGGTGTTGGAATTTTCCTATTCTTATTTTTGCGGATCTTGGGGTCTCTTTTTCCCTTGATTATGCATTTTTTTTTTTGCTACTGTGCCCGGAAGTTCGGTGGTGTTGTTCCGATCAGTATGCATATTTTTTCTGCTACTGTGCCCGGAAGTTCGGTGGTGTTGATCCGATCACAGTATGCATATTTTTTGCTGCTGTGCCCGGAAGTTCGGTGGTGTTGTTCCGATCACAGTATGCATATTTTTTTTTGCTGCTGTGCCCGGAAGTTCGGTAGTGTTGTTCCGATCACAGTATGCATTCTTTTTGCTATTGTGCTCGGAAAATTGGTGGTGTTATGCCGATCACAATATGCATTTATATTCGAAGGTGTTTGTGCTCGGAAAATTGGTGGTGTTATGCCGATCACAACACTCTTCTTTATCTTTCTCCGCATCATTTGTGCTGCGAAGATCTTATTACTGTGTTTCACAGATATATTTTTGCTCTAGTTAGTCAGTGGCGATGGTGCCTAACTGCACTCATGTAGACATATTTTTGATTCCTTAAGACAGCGGTAATTTTGCCTAACTGTACTCTAACCAATATTGTGGTTTATTATATTCGATAGTCGGTGGCGACGGTGCCCAACCGTACTCAAATTAGTTTTTGTTTCTAGGTTTATATTTGATAGTCGGCGGCGATGGTGCCTAACCGTACTCCATAGTTTTCTTTATGCTTATAGCCTTATACATGGTGGTCAGCGATGATTGTGCTTAGCTGTACGAACAGTATTTCTTGGATTGAGCTTGCTAGTCAGTGGCGTAGGTGCCTAACTGTACTCTTGTTTGTCCTTCCGGTATTGTGAGTCAGTTATGTTTGCGGTCTAGTTGCACTTGTTGTTTTTTAATTGCATGTTTTTTAGGTTTAATACCTAGTTAGTTGGCAACAGGCTTGCTTTGATATTTTGTCTTGCAGTCTTATTATCCTTTTAAATCCTGTTTAGGATATTTTCTGATTGTTTTTGGAATTTGACTTTCCATGTTATTTTTCTAAGAAAAGAGCTTATGCTTTTCTCTTTTGGTTTTTCTTTAGCATAAAAGAAATGGCTTTCTTTTATTTTTTGGGGAGGGATGTAATGTAACGAGTTATTTTTTACCTCGTTACATTGGAAGTGATTTTTAGTGGATGTTTCCGAACAACACGTCTATATTATCTGTGGTAAGAGTTTTGGTGGATGTGTCGTTTTTGACAGATGTCACTCTGCGATTCCGTTTCGAAAGAATGGCTGCTTGTTTCTAGCCTGAATTTTTTAATATTATAATCTGACCCCATCGTGGGCAGAAATGTTTTATTAACTATAATAAAACTATATTATGGTTCATAAATTACCATGAATTTTGGTGAGTATTGGCGTTTTCTCGTTTCTTCAATGGCACGCTGTCGCACGGTCTTCGAATTGGAATCTCACTCATTGTTTCGTCTTGTTTTTCAGATAAATGATAACATAAATATATTTCCATTGGCTTGTGCCATGGGTATGCACTCTGCTTAGAGATTTGTTTGTTCTTTTCGAGAAAAACGGTAAGTTTTAATCCAAAATACAAGTTCATACATATTTGAATGGTAAATTGTCAGTTTTCCAAATTTTAACCGGCTAACCCGTTTGTTTCAGCCTATATTCGGCGTTTTTTTCTTTATTCTATATTATTTTACTGGAATTCTTTTTGCCGATTTCTGGACTATGAAGCTGTCGTCGTTCTACACGCGTGGCTCTGTCTCAGGCTAAGTAAATCGGTAGACCCAGCCAATATCTGGTAGGAGTGTCTTAAATATTTAATTTTCGCACAAACATGATGCAATAATAACCCGTATTTACTTTAAATAATAATAACCTGTACTTTAAATAATAATAATTTTTACACCTTTAAACAAGTATAACCTTTAAAACCTTAAATTCTTATTAGTAAACTCATCTATCTAGCTAATAAGCTATTCATATTTTTAGTGTTTGGTTTTAACATATTTGAATGAAGCTACGGGCCAAAATAATAAAGGAAAGACAAAAGAGTATGTTAGTTTGATTTCCCTTATTTAGCCTCCCGCTGGCAGATTAAAAGTTCAACTCTTCTGACATATTTCGCTATTCGGCATCATTGTATTTTATTTAGTGGAGCTCCCTGGCGCCCGACTTTTTAACTTATAATTATCATTACTTTTATATCGGGACTTCACCTTAACAATGTAACATAACACGTTACACTATCTATTAACAATTAAATAGCTGTGTTTAGTTATAAATAAACTAACAAAGGTCAACAGAGCTTACAACAATGACGTCTAAACAAATGACTTTACAAATAAGTTATCACTAGCGATCTCATTGTGATAAACAGGGATTTTGATAACTTGTGTGGAATCAAGGTTGCCTGCAAATTTCAATTACAACAAATAGTACAAAATGCTGTAAATATTATAATTCTTTTGACAGTCCACCCTTTCTTGGTTGATATTCCTCATATGCGCACGCAGCGCTTCTCAAAATCGTTCATAATGCGCACCGCGAAGGAATGGAATTCCCTGCGTCTGTGTTTCCAAATTCGTATAACCCGGAAGTATTTAAAAAACGAGTGCATAGGCATCTATTGGGTAAGCTCGCTCCATCGTAGGCCCCGTCTATGCCCTCGGGCTAGTCTGGGACCAAGAGCAAGCCAATAATAATAAAAAAAGTCCAGTTGTTCTAGTGGTTAGTGACCCTGACTGCTAAGCCAGTTGTAAGTTTGATTCCCACTCAGGACAAACTTTGTGTAATGAGGTTATTGTTTGTTCTGTGCTTGGTTGTAATTTATCTATAATACCTATGTATGTATTTACAAATTATATAAGTATGTATCAGTTGTCTGGTTATCACAACACAAGCTGTGCTTAGTTTAGGATCAGATGGCCGTGTGTGAGTTGTCCCAAATTGTTTTGATATTTATTTAATATCATTATAAATATTGCAAGTCTCCAAATCCCCTGTAGATTGTGTAGGGCCTAAGCAACAATAACTTTATTTGTCCATTACATTCAAAGAAATAAATTTGTGTTCTTATTTATTTTAAATGGTTCTATACTATTGTTGTTGTGTTATTTTGATTTTAGCATATTATAATTTATCTACCTGTTTTCTGAAAAACGTAATTTCTGATAAGAGAAAATTATGATAAGGATATGTCATTTGATAATATTATCAATGTATGGATAGTATCAGTAAAGTTGTAAATAAGAAATTTATATGTATTGCGAAGATCTCATTAGTTTGTCTCAGTAGTTTTATGATTACATAGGCTTTAATATTAGGAAATAGAAATTAAGTATACTTATATGTCAAATAATTATTTTATTTGCAGTGTGTAGAAACTTTGAAAGTAAAACATGACAAGTCTTTTTAATATAATTTCTTTTCGCACAACAGAATGTTAGTTACTTTCTTAAAAATACTTATAAATGTTTCAATAGCATGAAGATAGTATTCTCAATAGATATGTGTTAAAAAAGTTAAGGTATTTAATTTTAATGAATCAAGACTAATTTACTAACAGTTCATACTTCACAGTTTAGACTTCCAAGAGTTATTTACTGAACTAATTGCTAATTTGATGAGAATTTTGAGGTTTAAGGGGGAAGCATGCAATTCTTTTATTAATTGAGGTTCAAATTCAATTAATATTTGGTAATGATTGGTGACAATAATGATAACCATGCTAAACATGATTGTTTAGGGATATCAGACAAATAGTTGTTTGCTAATATATTGGTTACTAACTTGTTTATCTAATGACTGAGCAAATAATACAATCAAGCAATATTATGCAGTGGAATATAACGTGACATAAAGTAAATAGCGCCTGGGACAAGGTTAGTGTCGAGGTCTCAACAAGAAACAGTAAAAACTAAGGTTATATGAAGTAAAACATAAAAAAAACTTACACAATATTGAAAGAGGCTATAGCAACTACACTAATAACACTTTTCTCGTACGATACGTACGGTGTGCACACG
Organism: Athetis lepigone; assembly: GCA_033675125.1. Taxonomy (NCBI): domain Eukaryota; kingdom Metazoa; phylum Arthropoda; class Insecta; order Lepidoptera; family Noctuidae; genus Athetis; species Athetis lepigone. The sequence continues at coordinate 21,799,866 of CM066236.1, forward strand.
AATAACGGAATCAACCGAAGACTACTTGATACTATTATCATGTGTAGATAATGTTTATCATATCAAAGGCAACGTTACCACGAAGAATATCCAACTTGCATACACGTGACGTCACAAAACAACCACCCAATTCGCAAATACACAACACAGACATCCGATAAAGTTACTAATCTCGCGGCCTAAATGCGAGGAGTACGCGGTGCGCTACGTCAGCCCAGGCTCGCTACACTCACTAACTACGGTTTACTACGGCAGATCCAGTCCAGTGAAGGTCTAACTTCCACAGTCACACAGCCAGCAACGGCATTCGCTACATAGAAAGTTAGTGACGGGCAAGCATTGGTGCAATATCAAAAACTTACCAAATTAACAACAAGGATTGACGTTGTAGTGAATGTTTATCCCTCAGTCAGACTTATTTACGTAAATAAATATCACACATTATACTGTTATCACATTACACAACACGGTATCACACAAATTACTATAGAATTTTGTAAAATTTTCGTCTAAACAAAACTGTTTTTGACGAATTGACAATTATTATCGTTTTTAATCGTGACAAAATCAACATGTCTTCCAACAGGTCATCCGGTCATAATTTTATTTGATTAATACAAAATTAACATAAAAATAGCAACAAAAATTACCTTTATAAGTATTCCGTTTTTAATTGTTGCACAAGATAAAACTCCAGTAGTAATTTATATAAAGTTACAAACACATCATTGAAAGTTTCTCAATTAATAACTATAGAACGTAAACTATTTTCCTAATAGTATGTTTTTTTTAAGTTTATAGTCACAATCCTAATTCACAACACTATCACCACTAGTTAGTAAATTAGTAACAGACTTATAACACATACTGAAACTCAAAGTTTCAACTCTTTGCTTAAGGTGAACGCAGACTTGGCCGCACCGCACGCGCCGCAGTCCCCGCAGTCATCGCATTTTCTTTGTTGTCGTTTCAGGGTATGCGGCAACTGCGACGCGGGTAGGTGTGCGAGGTGGCATAGAACTTCATATAGAGAATTCAAATGCAAAGACTGCGGCGCGTGCGGTGCGGCCAAGTCTGCGTTCACCTTTATTATGGTATTATCCTTATTATTTCTGTTGAAATGAAAGCGTTAAAGGTGAACGCAGACTTGGCCGCACCGCACGCGCCGCAGTCTTCGCATTCTAATTCTTTATATGAAGTTCTATGCAACCTCGCACACCTACCCGCGTCGCAGTTGCCGCAGACCCTGAAACGGCAACAAAGAAAATGCGATGACTGCGGGGACTGCGGCGCGTGCGGTGCGGCCAAGTCTGCGTTCACCTTTAAACTTACACCTATCACCGGTTCGCATGGTTTGGAGAAGTACAAGGTATCTTTTTTTATGTCTGTACTCTGTACCCGAGTGTGTTTGAGTCCTTATCTAGAGGCGGGCTGTACATGATTATATAGGTGTACCAGTAACTCATGACAAAAAAAAAGTAAAACAAATAATGATTTTTATATGGTAATGTTGTCATGTCATCTGTCAAGTGACATTACGTTTGTTTGTTTACATTTGTTAATTTCAAGAAATCTTTAGTAAAAAGTGAAAGAATGACTAAGAAACCACCGCGGTCACAATCCAGAAGCACTGTTTATAACGTGTACCGATAAATCTATAAAGAAGAAGGTGTAGATTACACGCAATTTTCGATTTTATACCGCGTGCTTGCGTTGACTGGTTAGTATGACTTGCCAAAGTTGATACTTAGTTTCAAATCCATTTGTATGAGTTCAACATATGTAGATATATTACGTAACATGTAACTTTGGCTTATTACAGGGGCGTGTACTAGTACTATATGACGAATTATTGCAAAAGGCAGATGAAGAAGGCAGAAGTCTTGGTGTCAGATTAACATGAGCCGCCTAAAGGTGTTTGATTTGCATTATGTGACGATCACTACCATAGTCAGTAACCTTGACAAAAAACAAAATCATTTTTCCTTAACGGGCAATCAGTTCGAATTAAACTTGCAATGCCCTAACCAAGCTGGGACACCAATCACAAAGCGAAAAACCATTTCTTTCATCTTTGTTGTGTAAATAAAGTATATTTTATTGACAGGGTTTATCTTAATTTATTTTATACTAGCTTTTTTCGCGACTTCGTTCCCGTTCCCGGAGGATTTCTGGAATGAAAACTATCCTAAGTTCTTTCTCGGGTCCCAGACTATATCTGTACCAAATATTCAAGTCGGTTCAGTGGCTTAGGCGTTAATAAGAGACAGACAGACAGAGTTATTTTCGCATTTATAATATTAGAATGGATTAACCAGATATACATCTCGCTATATGTATATGTCTCACTCTTTTTAAAAAAATACCTATATTTTGGTCACTCATGGTTAGGGGCTAAAATTAGTGCGTAAAGCCTTTGTAGCTTTACCCAGAGTGGGTCACAAGCAAGTAGGTCGCAATAGTTTTAATAGCTCATAGAAAAATACAACTAATCAAACATCACTGTTGAATAAACTGAAAAAAATATCGCAATATTTCTGTAAAGTTTAATCAAAATCCGTTCAGTACTTTTGCGTGAAAGAGTAACAAACAAAAATACATACAATTTTTTTCTTTATAATATTACTATAGTCATAAACAATAAGTAGGTGTAATAAATTTTTAAGGGAAAAATACAAGTATCAAAACGTTTTAATCCATTTTCCCCAGTGTTGCTGTCATCATATTTTATTTACCATTTTTGTCATCAGTTCCTGGTACACCTATAGTTTGTACATTAGCAACTTTGTTATAAATTCAATTAGCACTCTCATTTGAGCTTGAGCATACTTGGTCCAAAAGACGTCGTTTTTTTTTTTTTTTTTTTGGTGAGTGGGAAATCATCCAATGACTGCTCCCGTCCTGGGTGCGACGGGAGGGCGTGTCAGACTCTTACTGACTAAAACCCACTCATGTTCCTTCGATTGCCCTTTATGTTCCAGGGTCACGGTAACCACTATAAACATTCCGCAACCCCGGAAAGGCGTCGTTAGAAACAAGATAAGTCAAGTCAATGATATTATATTATAATCTGAGGTCACACACAAGCGCCACATGCTACACGCATCGAACATTGGTATCACTACAAAATATGTAATGTATTGTATACTGCGTGTCCGCGAATGCGGAGTCACAATATTGTAGAGAGCTCTAGAGAGAGATACTAATGTATGCCCAGCGTGTGGTCTGCCTTACGAAGCGCGAATGCAATGGAATAATTTATTTGTTCCAGCTGCCCGCTTCGCGATCGTGTAGGATCGATAAGATAGGACATAGGACAAAAAGACTTCAGCAAAATATAATGCTTTGTTTATATATAGTAAATAAGGTTGATTAAATGTGAAGATTAATATTAAACTGGCAACACCGTGAAGCACAGATAAATAAAATAAAACAACTTTCTGAGCAGACTGCAGAAGAAAAAAAAAACAAACTCAAGAAATTCTGAAGGAAAGTAAACGTACGATACGAAATGAAACGGTCTTTCTGATACAACAGCAATTTAAAAGAATTTCAGACGATTTATAGGATTACTATTTGTGACAACATGAATACTTCAAGTTTTTCAGCAGACCCTTCTCATGGAAGAGCGGCAGACGCTGCAAAAACATTCGTAAGTTGATATTTGAATGCTTGTAGGTTATGTTTGTTCTTGAATTAGAGTAAAAACCAAAAAAATTGTATAACCACTTGCTGTACAGCTTCTCGTTGATGAAAGATTCCTTCGTGAACTAACTGGTACTCGGTTTCCATTGTGGTGATAGTCTACTTTATTATTAAACTTGTGTTTTCGGTGCCGCCTAAACTTCTGCTTTTCATATCCAAATAACAAAAAGTGATAACTTTGATAACAATCCTGTTGCTGACCAACAACAAGATATATCAAATAAATAATAGCCTTTACCTTGATTGATATGGCTCGTGAAAATTTGGCGGCTATATTATAAATAAATATCACATTTATTTGCAGATATTACCAGACAAATGCTTCCAAAAACATATCGGATGTGCGTGGGGACGAGGAAACAAGTTTACTGTATATCCTCGAAGCCAAACTGTAAATAAAGTTCCAGCAAATATAACGGACAACAAGCTCCTTAACATCCGCCAAGATATTCTCCTCTTCACCCCGATCCTTAGGAAACTGGTCAACGAATCCAACGGAACATACTTATCTTTACAAAAGGCTGCTGAGGCTGCCAAAGTATCAGACAACCATGTTGAATTTCTCAAACTCTCACGCCAATTTCGTTCAATCATTCGAGTGTGTATTGAGAACCTTCAAGAAACTGCCTCAAAAGAAGAAAATGGCATTGAAAAAAACAATTTACTATCCTACATAACAATTTTTTACTCTATAGAATGTGTTTGGCATTTATGTGAAATACTTTACATAGACAACATTCCCGGAGACATAGTTTTGCCGTATTTGTTGGAATGGGTGCGGTTCCACTTTCCATGCCATGAGCAGACTGCAGCACAGTTGTTGGAGGCCTGTGAAAGAGGGTCGGAGGACCATCAGGACTATTGGGACACCGTCATAGGGATGGTGGTACAAGGCAGAGTTGATGTGGCCCGAGCATTGCTGAAGCTACACTCAGCTGGGGAGAGCAATGAGTTTAAACTAGTTGATAACTCTTTGAGGAGTATGCCAGTTTATAGTGTAAGTATGTCCATAGAATATTTTATACTCTACATACCTTAAACATAATAAATATCTTTGAATTAACTGGTTAATGCAATTATAACAATATGTAGCAATAGTATCATACAGGTGGAAGCTTGTTATTAGCAAAATATTCCAACTTATGCATGCCATTTAAATTGTTATTAGTCTGTAAGCTTTTTTTAAAATAAATAACTTATAAACTTTCAATAACAATATCAAACTGAATGTTGTGGTACTCATTTAGGACTACAGTCTCTTATTATTGACTATCTGTCAAAGATTAATTTATTCTAGAATGTCAAAATCCCTATTGGGTTCAGAACTTGTGAACAATTATACTTCATTTAATTGTAGGTTTATGGTGGCATATCAACGGGAGAGTTCACAATATCGTGGAAGCACTGGCAGGCTGAGTGCAGGTCCAAACTGAGCAGCAGGGTGCTGGCGTCACAGCCACAACTTGAGCTTATTATAAGGGTAATTGTTTTCTTTAAGTTGTAGTTGTTTTGGATGGAGTAAAGTATGTAAACAGTAGTCCATTATATGAGTGTAATAAATGCACAGTGTAAGAAATGTTTCTCATTATTTTTTAATTTTTTTGTTTATTATAAAAAATATTTGCTGTTAAATTATTTCTTATATTCAAAAGCTTTATTTATGCAGAAACTATTTAACCTTACCATTAAATATCTCTATTAGCAGACCTAACCTTAAGTTCTACTTTCACACAGATAAAGACCCAATTAATTCATTCTCAAGTTCAACTCTAAGTTCAGCTTTCTTATAGATTATGACCTAATGTATATATTAACTTCACATTAATTCCAGATAATAATTGGCGACTACTCAGCGTTCGAGAGCATCCGCAGCAAGTACTCGTCGTGGTTCGACCTGCTGGGCGGCTGGGTGATGTTCACGGCGCCGTGGTCACGCCGCCACGCACTGGGCGCCGCGGCGGCCGCGTGCGCCGGCCTGGCGCCGCCCGGCGTGGCGCCGGCGCCGCGCAGTCATCTCGATGATATGGTGCGAGCGCTGTTGGAGGGAGATCTGCATCAGGTAATTATGAGCTGTTTGTCGCGTTGTTTCTAGAAAAATCTGAGTATGAACTAACAATCCCCGGACTTATAAAATACTCGTAAGTAACAAAATACACAAGTACATAATTATATAAATGGGCCTATGCAGCCTGAAATAAATTTGATTTGAATATTATAATTGTTTATGAATTTGCTCGGAGTTTAAGACTTTTAAAGAGATTTTTGGGTATTAACTAAATTACATTGCTGGATTTATTCGATATTAGATACATACTATAAGCCGACATTTAAATAGGAAATATGTATTCTATCTGTATTCTAAATTATATTTATTAGCTGCCCTGCATAATTGCGATGAATATTTTTTCAGGTAATCCACGAGATACAACAGATTCCTGACAACGGCTGGTTCGCGACGCATCTCACAGACATTCTGTATCATTGCGGCAAACTTACCATCTTGGATAAGCACCAAACCAAGTTAGTTGTCTTCTAAATGAGTTTAAAATGAGCTTGTTTTGAGATTATTGAGAGTTTGTGGGCTGAAACATATATCTCAATAAGTAATTTGATGGGCTAAAATAATCCATTATATCCTGACAGTAACAGTTAGGTAGTCATACGTCCAAAATACCCTAACTATGCATAAAAAAGATTTCAAATTTTATTTTATTTACCCGCAGAACACATTCTTCTACCATTTGCACATCTTTCGATGGCCGTCCGCACCCTTTTTGATTGGGGCGTGGCACGGTGCTTGATCAATTTGGAGTGAAATGGCTAGTTGGCTGGATCAACCAGATTAAAAAAGAATATGCCACAAAATAGCTGTGATCCTGCCAAGTTGGCAATACACACAAAAAAATAACAACTCCCCTTTCTACTTTTCCAGCATAACATCCCGTCTTCGTGACAGCTTGATCTTGGAATACGGTTGTCTTCTAACAGAGCACAAGTCACTCTGGTCGGTAGGGCTGTCCTACCTGGCCTCCTGTCCTCCTGAGGGCCTGCGGAGAGCTGAACTGATCCTGGAACGGATGCCGGTGACCACTGAAGCCAAGGCTATGAAGATCATTGCTGAGGCTAAGAAGCATGGCCTGCTGGGTGTTGGTAAGTGGGAAATGATTTAAAGCTGCATATAGTACAAGGAAAAAATGTTTGAGACAGGAAATTAATAAAAAAATAATAGGTATAATCGAATAGTAAAGGCGCTGAGTAGCGGCAGCAACTGCAGTAAGATTGCTCTTGAGCAGTGACTAAGTTTTTTATCCAAATGCTAACTCATAAATAAAGCTGGAGGTGATGATTTCTTAATATTAAGCCCAGGGTAAAAAAAATGCAAATAAAAAGGGCAACCTAACTACATGTTAATGGGATGGGCCATTCTAATGGGATATGAACTTTGGGTTATAGTGATGTATAGAAATGATTTCATATCATATCGGTTTTTAGTCAACACTCTTTTTATTGATTAATCCTTCGAACACGTGATTCGAGACACAAACAGCTCGAAAGCCGGCTGTCACTTGGTCGTGGAAAGGTTAATGATTGTAAATAGCAACATCTTCCTGCCCTCATCGCATTTTACTTGGGGTCGGTGCTCCATGTATTTTTCTTCCATATCAACCTGTCGCCAGTCATGCTTTTTTTACTTACTCCTTTCTCCTTCATATTAATTGTTCACACAGTCCATCCATTTTTCTTCGGTGATTAACATAAAATAATTGTGTTCCAGCGCAGTCAGTGTGCCTCAGCATGTGTGCGCGCGCACTGTCGGGCGGGCGCGTGGGCGGCGCGCTTGCGTGGGCGGTGCGCGCGCGGAGCGGCCCGGCGGCGTCCCGCGCTGCTCACGCGGCTCTCACGCACTATGTCGCGCACGCCGCACTGCCCGCGCAGGACCTGCTGCTCACGGCCGGCTCCGCTATGCTGCTGTCTGATACTATGCTGTTTTTAGGTATGCTTGAGAAATGCTCCATTCTCTCACCAAAGCTCTCTGCCTCATTCACTCTGCCAAAGCGGAAAGGTTTCACGCAGCCAATCGACTTTATTTTCGTAATAATAAGTTGAGCTCACGATGCTTGTTGAGGCAGGTTACCAATATTGTTATTTGAACTTTCTTCAATAGACTTGTCCCGAAATCTATTCTGCATGGTTTAAATTTTAATTGAGGTCTGAACTTTTAAAGAGACGACAGTCCCTGAGTTTGTTTCGGCATTTCTTCTCAGAGGCAAGTCAGCTAGGAAATGCCGACTCAATCTAGTTTAAAAAAAATATGACATGTAAAAGTAATTTTATATCCTACTTGCATAATTTCATTTTCAAAACTGTTTAGCTTCAGTGCAATACACAACACTATTCTCACACAATTCAACACTCTTTTCTTATTAGTTATTTACAAGACATCTCCGCTTTGGTACAGTCTGGGCCTCAGGCATTGAGTCTGTCCTTGCACTATTATGGATGAATAATAATTATAAAAATATAAATGATTTATTCTAGCAATTAATTTTAAAGCTTTTTGTAACATTTTGCTGTCTCTTATAGGGAAATACTGCGATTTCCACCGACTGTACAAAACTAGAGAATTTAAGAAAGCTGCCCAGCTGCTAGTGTCTTTGATAACGTCGAAAATCGCGCCTGAGTAGTAAGTATTCATCTATATAATAATCTTCATTATTGCCAAGTTCTTCATTGCATTCTAAGATTTTAGAAAATTCACTTACCACACTCGGAAATCGAACCGGCTAAAATCCGAAAAAGTAGCACTGTATTTTTATAGCAGTAGACTTTAGGGTCATGCATCATAAGGACCAAATCTTTATGACAATGATGGTTAAACCCTTTAGGGGTTTTTATTAATTTCAATGTAATCTGATGAATGTATTTCAGTTAAACGAAAATTATTGACATTCAAATTCGCCATTTGATCTCAAAAGTTAAAATTTCATTAAACCAGTTTACAGTCAATTACAGTAGTTAAATCTAGTCGCTGTAACTGCTGTGCAATATCTCTTACAGTTTCTGGGAAACCCTACTCCTGGACACGCTACCGTTGCTCGAATCTGACGAGCCAGTGTTTACGTCGAGCGACACGTACGAGATCATGCTGTGCCTTGAGCTGCGTCGCTCCAACCTGGACGGAGAGAAAGCTGACCTACTCCGCTTAGCCCTGGCCCGCAACCTCGCCCGGACCGCACTGGCGGAAGGCGACGGCTCCGATGAACCTCAATGATTGTTCACTCGTCACCGCTCATGGAACTCCGTGTTAAGGCACAAGGATAGTCAAATTGTGTGGGACGCTATTTTGGATTAGTGACAGTGAATTTGTTGAAGTACGGGATTGTGAGTGTTACTATTAGCTTGAAAATACAAGGGCTGGGTTAATACCATACATTGGCGTATAGTTTTAGACCATTGATGGTAGACAGAAAAGGTAACATAGCCTAAGTTATTTATTCTGTCTAGCTATACTGGCGACAAAATCTGCTGCAGTGTGCATGGGGCTTCCTGCCCAGTGGTTTGTTGATATCAAAGGTGTATTGTACCGCATTTATGACCAACACTCGAGAAATAGAAAGTGAAAGGTAAGAGCAATTCTAACAATTTGCCGCCCGCAACAAATGTGGCCTTCTGGCATGCACCCGTACGCATGATAATGAAAGGGCCCTAATGGTGATAATTATGTTATTTTTATGAAATAGAAAATGTTAGTTATTAAGTGAAAATAAAATAACATTGTGTTCAGGTTCCTGTGTACGCTATTGGAAGAAACTTGTGACTTATAAATTTTGTAAAGTTTTTTGAGTAATTTCAATGTTTTTATAAGTAATTGTGGATTGTAGGAGAATTGGGCACTGGTTTTACCAAGGGGGTAGGCAGGACATGAACGATATTATTGGAAATAATATCATAATGATTCCACATGTTTCATTAGTAAATATATTTTTTTATAATAGTAGTTCCATTAATACAATTTACATATAATGATAACTTGCGCGTCTGGATGAGAAAACGTATTTCTAATTTAAGTTCTAATTTAATAATAAATGTATGATAAAAGTCAAAAAGATAAGTCTAAATGCCTCCAAATTCAGTAATAACACTTAGTCACACTTATGTGTAATGTAGAAATATAAATAGTTTTAAGGCAGTCTGAAAGAGTTTGTGTATGAGTTTAGGTGATAGTGTGATAATTTGTTAAAAAATATAGCCTGGGATCTTCTCATTGTCCCTATTATTAGGTTGGGGCCAGGTTTTTACACTAAAAGGCCAAAAATGTATGTAATAAATAAAAAAAATAAAAAATTAAAATGCTGGACTCAATGTTATAAGTAATTAAAGATTAACCAAAAATTAATTTGTTTTTGTTCTTTCGCCATCAATTAATTCAATTTGTATATAATACGATCTTTGCGAGTGTAGAGCACTCGATAATTTAGTGATTTAAGTTATGCAAAGTTATGTTATTACATTTTTTGTAAACTGGTAATAAAAAAACTATTTTTTCAAACATGGTTTTTATTTCTTACATATTGGTAATGCACTATACACTAGTGCATGTACACGTATTACATTGGTTCCAAGTTTTTAGTGACAAAACACTGAAGTCAAGTAAAATACAGCTATTTGACTTGACATTTTTGACAAAAGCATTATAATATTATAATGCTCAGTCAAAGCACATTTATTATTCATCCTCTCATCTAAGGCCTATAAAACAAGTATTCATAATACCTTTCCGTCACAAATAAGAAACAGGTCTACAAAGAGATTCCAATTTTAAAGCATATTCCTGTAGGTACCCTATTGGTTTTAGGTATTTAACTAAAAGAAGTTGGAAAAAAGGCTAGAGAGCTAAAATCCAAATAATATATTAATACGAGTGAATTGTATTTTAGGGAAAATAGATAAGAATGCTAGTTTTTAATACTAAGTCATACAAAAGTAAAATTTAGCTCTAAAAATATTATATGACACATGATTACATACCACGAGATATCTTGTTAAAAAATCTTTATACAATTTAGTTGAAGTATAGCATATTTGCTTTCCAATAAGTATCTACTCTAAGAAGTGTGATGCCATAAAATTTCCCTATTATAATTACCTTTTGCAAGTGTCCTTGTGTAAGAATGTTATCTCATCTATTATTAAACAATAATAGCTAAGTCATGTTACAGAGAAACAGTACAGCCTCTGTTTGCAACATTGTAAACATTATTTCAAATATTTGGCTGACAGTAATTGCAGGAAACTTTAAAAGGGTCTGTGATAAAAGGAACTAAACATGAACTTTGAGATAAATGTTTTTGTCTCTTTTTTTTGGACTTGTTTGAATGAAAGCTGTGTAAAATGTTTACACACAGCTTTCAAACATGTCCAGTCAAGTTAATTAACAGAAACGATGCTTTCCTAAAGCTTTAGCATTTAGTCATAAAACTCTACCTTTACAGTACCAACCTTTACAATACCAGTGCCAAAGCAAGTATTTACTAAAAATAGTCAAAACTTAAAGTGATGCATTATTTCACATACATTGTTGAATTTTAGACCCTGGGCTGCGCTTGCAAATATGAATGTTTCCTATTATGTTGCCTTAGGATCTTTATAGTTTAACTTAATTTCAACATTGAAACAAACATACAAATGCAATTGAATTGTTATTTTAACTATTCTATAAATCACACATAAATCACAGGAGGTAGTTATACCTCTAACATTATTCTTATAACACAGACACAATGTATCAGAGTGGCTCAACAGCCTTATGACAAATAACAAAAAAAAAACGAAGTACAAACAAAAAAAATAGATTACAATAATATACTTATGTCCACTTTCTATTTGCGTAAAAAGCTTCCATAGACTCCACCTCTTCAAGTTTATAATTTAAAATCTTTTCAAAGCCTTCATAGTGAAAGTTTGCGAAAAACTTTTTACCTTGCAGCATGTAGGGAAACCATATTCTATCATCAGGCCACATATCATCGAAAGGTATTACGCTGTTTTTGAACCACGAAGGTTTCATTTCTTCAGTTTCTTTCGGCGTTCCTTCAAAAATGTTTGTAGAAAAAACTCTGACGTCCATTAACATTGGTTGTCCTTCAAACGTAAACTCTAAATGTGCGATATTGGTTAAGTCTTTGGGTTTTACGCTCAGACAGCATTCTTCCTTTAATTCCCGTGCAGCAGCATCTATAATTGTTTCGCCAGGTTCTACTTTCCCGCCGAATCCGTTCCATTTGTTAACGCCGAAACCACGCTTTTTAAATCCCAATAACACATTGTCCTCTTTCTGAATGAAGACTAGAGTGAACAACTTTTTCACCAGCATGATTTTAAGAGGAAATTATATCGATTTTAATATAGAAATATCTTAATATTAGAGGCACAAAATAATACTCAAACGATCGGACCAGCCGGCATGATAACTTCTCCTCTTTTATGTCATTGTCGTTGTCGAGTGTCAAATAAAACGTCAACGTCAATTGAGTACTGTCAATGTCAATTTGCCGTGAAATGCGTTTCGTTTCTCCTTTTTCTAATTATTTACCACTATAAAATTATGGATTATTTTGGGGCTTCTCGCCCACGAAAAATCTGGTCCGAGGCCCAGATGTAAACTCTTTATCATGCGTCGATTCGACCGGAAAATAATGTATAGATTTTCTTTTTAATTTCATATTGTTTTAGTTTAATTATCTTTTTACTTTTTAAACCTTCGAACAAACGTGATTCGAGACACAATAGAAAGACGATAGCAGCGCGATAGCCGGCTGTCGGTTGGTCGTTGAAAGGGAAGGCGTTTGACAGGTTCTGTGGTTTAACTGGTCTAAACAATTTATTGTGCATTATAAATTATCGGGGGGCACGGTCGTGCCCCCGGCCAAGACAAGCAAGCGAAGCGCAGGGGCACTACCTACCTTTTCTCGAAGTGTTTCGTCGTTTTTTCGAACCCTCATAGAGTTGGTATCCGATGTACCAGACACTTCATATTCACAAGAAATAATGTCAATAACAGACTCAATAAACATACAAAGTTTCAATTGAATAGCTTTTATACTTTAGATTTTATTGATATCTAAAATACACCGATTTCGTCACTGATTCACTGACACACTGACACACTGATGATCATCAAAATGTTTGGCTACTTCCTGAAGTGCTAGAATGCTGAAATTTGGTATGTAGCCTAAGTTTAGTATACAACCAACATAAAAATTCATAAACTTATAGATTTCGACCTCCATCCCCTAAAATGGGGGTGTGGAAGTTTGTTTGAACAAATCAAGTAAAAATGCAAAGAGAAAGATTGGGCTATTGGGCTATGGGCTATGAAAGCCGACACTGCTGATGTGGCTACTTCCTGTAGTGCTAGAAAGCTGACATTTGGTATAAGAAGTTTGGTAAGTTTGGTATCAACCACCTAAGAAAATTATAAACTTGTGTCGTTGACGGTCGTGTTGCGATTGCAATATTTTTCGTATTCGTATAAATATGTAAGTTTTGCGGCTTATTTCAGTGGGCATAATTTTATGTATTGGTAATTGGTTAATATACATACATACCTAAATTGTTACGGTGTTGAACGGAATCGTAGCGCGATCCTCGATGACAAAAAGTTTAAGTCTTACTTCCCTAGATGGCGTTGGGATCGAAATAGATCGCGCTATGGTTTCGTTACATCGGAAAGTATAAGTACTATTTGAATTATTATGGATCTGAGATTAACATTGTTATTGCACATTTGCACGAAAACTCGACTATATTGTGGAGTCTTATACTACAGTTTTTCGGGAGCGCAATACAGCCTTTAATAATTTCTCCTAGATCGAAAGATCACCGTTGTACGATCAAGTATTTTAAATTTTAAGATTAAGAAGTGTTGGGACTTTCAGGTCAATTTAGTCAAAAAAATATGTGAACGAAAAGAAAAAAAAACACTGAAAATACTGCCTAGCAACTTACAAAAAGAACTGAAATCTCACTAAAAACATTTCATATAAATGTAGCCAAGACAACCACATAAGGTATACCCTGTGAAAAATATATCAGATCTCATGTAGAGCCAAGCTTCTGAATCTACACGGCCTAACTCTACAGACCCTAACTTCACAAACTCTACATATCAGTAAAAATGTATGGCTTGGCTGTTTCGGTACTTACTTCAAAAACTTAATTTTCGCATCGAAACGGCGAAGCCATACATTTTTACTGATATGTAGAGTTTGTGAAGTTAGGGTCTGTAGAGTTAGGCCGTGTAGATTCAGAAGCTTGGCTCTACATGAGATCTGATATATTTTTCACAGGGTATACCTTATGTGGTTGTCTTGGCTACATTTATATGAAATGTTTTTAGTGAGATGTCTATTATACAAAATAGTCTTATCTTATGTCGCAGTTCAAGAAAACTTGTAATACATAGTTTTATAATAATTGACCAAACTGAACTAAACCCACACCGTTGTGTGGTATTTCTTATCCCCCTATTGATGCTTTTAGCTTAATAAGTAGTAAGTAGAACATGCACACAAAAATCACAAGAGAGCGTAAATTTTACAAAAGAAAACTATAAAACATGCCATCAATTAAATACAAGTTGGGATCTCATAAATATAAGCGTATATCGTGTTCTGCCGTTCAACCTGATGCTTTATGCATTGGCTTTGTACTCAGCGATGCATTGTTAGTGCAGGGCACACGAGCGTAAGATGTTCTTGAATTGAGCGTCGATCGTGTAATATGTCGTAGCTAAGCCTGTAACCCGATAAAAGAGAGAGGGAAAAATCATATGACAAAAAAAACTATTCTTTAGATTTGTGGATAAAGTTTTACTTGAAATAAAGGCTTTTCAAAAGTAGGTCGGAAAGATTATTAAAATCCAGGAGCCGTATTTTCTATTTAATTTAATTCATTTTGCGATGTCGAGTGTGAAGCGCGTTTAAGCCATAAAGCCCGTAAAGTAGTCGCAGAAACAAAAGATTAGAAAACTCTGGATAAGGGACTGCCTATAAGATAAGTCCTGGGTAACACGTTACCGCTTCTTTCAACAATGAATAAATAACGTTAAAAAACCACTCATTGACACGTTCCAATTTTAAAGACTATTGTTAGAACTTTATACTGCAGCAGTGACGATACTCTACCCATACGAACGAATTCGCATTTAATGATGAACCAAGTCTGACCATTGACGTTTTATGTGTGTAACAATGTCTGGGCTAGCTGAGCTACACCAATCACAACAACAAGATTGACAAGCCAATTTCTGCGTCCAGGAGCAATGAATTAGTTCCAGCATTATGTCGTTTATTTGCGAACAAGTTACTAGCAGTTGGGCTCGATTTAACCAGCAGTAAAGTAGTTTTTTAAACTCACACTTACTTTTGTTCAGTCTCCAGGAACAGCTCTTTTTTCTTAATAATAGAAAGTGTTCTGTTATTTATTCTTAAAATATGTTATGTGCACAATTTCATGGAAATCAGTTCAATAGTTAAAGCGTGAAAGCGGAATAAACACACAAGGTAAGGATTCTTTGACAACTATTTTCACTAGGATTAGAACTTAACAATAACGTTCATAAAAAAAAACTCTTTCCAAAAAAATAATAACTGCCTTCAAAAACTAAAAACATAAAAATAACTTCTCCTTCTTCTCTTCTGCCAATTAATTTCTGTTGCCACAGACTTCCGTTTATTACTTTTTAGTGTCGAGACCCAATGTCTGACTGTGTATTACAGTATCTTTCACCGATTATCAAAATCGGTTCATAGACCACGAAGTTATCCGCGATCAAACATAAAAAAGCATAGGTATATACGGTCGAATTGAGAAACCTCCTCCTTTTTTTTGAAGTCGGTTAAAAATACCCTCTTGATGGCCCTGAACACGGACCGTCCAATTTCATTTCTGTATCGGTCTCAAATCGTTCAGCCACTCACACTCACTCACTCTGTGATCAAAGAGGTACTGAGCAATCAGTGCGAGCTATCAAACGCGTTTCATCCTGGGGCTAATTGTTTAATACCTAGCCAATCACAGGGTTGATCTAGATAGGCCGATACGTGCGTGTCGATTGCCTACCCGTATCCTGTATGTATTTGTTTGACAACCCGTTGTTCGCGAATTCGTTCCCAAGAATGTCAGTACGAAGTCAGAGATTAAAAAATAGCCATCATCGCAACTCTTCCAGGTTCTTACTTCGCATCTTTCATCAATGCTGGTTTAGTGGTTAAAACTGCAAGTCTAACATTCAGGTAGTTTGGAAGTATGGCAATGTGTCTTCCTATGAATTTCTTTCAGTATAAGAAGCAAAGTCCTGTTAAGAAACAGACATTTGTAAAAATATACTTATGACCAAAAATAACACGGTTCGAGGAATTCTCGATTATCGAGCTTGCAACAAAGCGAAATGATTATTTTTAAACTCCAGCTGATTGGATTCGCCCACACAATACGTATAAGTCCTTACTGGTATTAGAAACTGGAGAATGTCTGGAATAAATAGAAAGAAGGTCAACCCAACAGCGATCTCATATTATGACTTAATTTTTTTAACCTTCTGGCCAAAAGAGGGTGTTGAATCTCGTCAATTCCTCGTCGAAGTCTATGCAAAAGGCAGAGCCGACTTAGACCATACCTTGAGTGAGGCACATGAGATTATGGTGCCCCTGATGGAAAGTAAAAATCTTAACAAGGACGAGTCAAACTTGCGTACTAAGGGTTCCATATTAACACCAACTTTGTTGATGGAGATGTATTATATACTATTATACTTATTTTCTGATATATTTGATTATAATCTTTTGAGTATTACTTTGTTACTAAGTTAAATTTTCAAAAAGTAATTTCGTAAAGGTGGTTTGGTGAGAGCTCGCATAGATATTACTTACACATTATTCTGATAACCTATCTTGTTTTACGTTTAATGCAGACGGTCATCATTAAAAGTGGAACGGGTAAAGTTAACTTGCGAATTCTCGTTAGAACAACTAATGTTTAGTTACTAGCCTAGATAAACAAGTTACAAAGACATTAAGATCCATACTAATATTATAAATGGGAAAGTGTGTCTGTCTGTCTGTCTGTCTGTTTGTCTTTCTTTCACGGCAAAACAGAGCGACGGATTGACGTGATTTTTTAAGTGGAGATAGTTGAAGGGATGGAGAGTAACATAGGCTACTTTTTGTCTCTTTCTAACGCGAGCGAAGCCGCGGGCAGAAGCTAGTATTATATAATTGCCACAACATTCCTAAGAGTAAAACATCTATAGGTAATAAAGTGCATATCGTGTGTTTACGATAATTAGTTGCCTTAACCGAAGCGCGACGTGTCCTAAGATAACGCCGTATTTTTGTGAGATAATGAAATTATCGGAACGTTATAAGAAATCATTTGTTGTTGCTTGTAATTTTTTTTCTGGAATTTAAACAGAGTTGGGGGCTTGTACAGTTAAGTAACTGCAAGTGTCTTGGATTTCAACAGCACTCTGATCGCTTTGTTTGACAATTTCAACTAAGACCTCCGCCCCAAGCAGTCAATATTGAAATGTAAAGGTACCTAACTCAATTGGCCACCGTTTGGCAAAAATAACTACGTTTCAATAATAACTGCTAATCTTAATGAATCAGAGGTCTAAAACTGCAATTTCACATCTATTGTAAAGTAAACCCGTTCCGCTTCGAGTGGAAGGAATGTACAAAAGATTACCTAGAGGTAAAAGGGATCTCTTGCAGTATATATGAAAAACGTTCACCGCAAAAAAAGATTGCGATCTTTATATACGGCACATATTGTAGTTTTTCGATGTGATGGCCCACCTCTCGAGCGTCATTGCTCGGAGCTTTTCTGGTGGACTCCACTGCTGATTCCGGCTTTCAGGAGTGTTTAGGAAAAGTGAGGCGGGATTTGATACGATTTTGTTTACAGAGTAGTTCATTTATATTTTGACAGCTGTGTAGGTAATATTCTTTGAAGAATAAGCATGTAATGTCATTAGTGGAGGATCTTTCTCATACCTCCCATCGCCATTCTTTCTTTGTTCCGGCCTATCTTTTAAACGACACGATAAAAGCATTAACTTGTTAATGAAGTAGAGTAATAGAACAATACATTAGTTTAAAAGCCCAGTCAATATTTGCTCATAGCTTAGTATTATAGTGTATTGATGGAGTGAAGATAAAGGAGTAGTCTAGCGGAAAAGTTGGTCCGGTAGCCACGTGGTTTGAGTGTAAATATCAACTATAATAGTTTAATTACTACTGCAAAAACCAACCAATTATTTAAGGATAAGCTTAAGAAGGGCATTGTCGCTGGATTAAAGTAACGTAAATATTAAATTAAATTATTGTATTGGTTGGTTTTAGCAGAGATCCTAGTAGATCTTAGTTTTCATTACTGTTCTTTAGTAGTATTAGAAGATAATTATTGTGAGTTCAAAGATTTATCGGTAAGCGCCAATTGTAGAAGGTAGGTGAATCTTTGTAGAGCAAACTGTATGTAGATAAATCTATGTATATTAAACTCTCAAACTCAAATCCATTATTTCTAATAGACCATTTAAAAGGCACTTTAGAACGTCAAAAACAAAGAAAAATGAATCTAGTTGCCCATTCCAAAAAGTTGATTCGTATGGAGAAGAATGGGCAAAAAACTCCTTAACTTATGCTCTTACTAATAATCACTGTGTAAAGTTATGCAATGAATAAAGCCTGTGTAACCACACATTTTTTGACGTATAAACCTGTCATAACTTTATGCAGCGATTATTAGTAAGGCGCTTACTCTTTTAAAATAATGTTGTTACAATATTATTATTTTTTTTACAAGTCATATCTCCACAAACATTACACATTAATGCATCATTTTGTACATTGTCTCATATGTAATTCTAGTCGTCCACAGAGCTGGGGTTTCTTGAGCATACCGAACAGTTTAACATTTATAAAACACAACGTTTTTCCACGTCTGCACGTATGACGGAACGTGGCATAAATTTTACATTTGTCCGTTGTTGTCTGCCCGAATAATGTTGCAACAAACAAACAAACAAATGTTGTCTTTTGAGTTGTACTTTATCGTATTATTAAGGATTTGGGAAAACACTAGTATCATTTACTTAAGCGGCTGATACCTAAATAATGTTTTCATGTAATTGTTGATAGTGCGTCCGATTACTCGGTCGTGAGTTGTGATGTAACGCGATTCTGATTTGATTTTATTACCTACCTTATTTGTTTTGATTTAAAATGTAAGTATTACAAATTCCTATATTCATCGTTTACTTAATTGTATCAATAATTCTTGCGTATATTGTTATATTTCAATTTATTTAGGTTCAAATTGCAATTCATATATTTCCAATGAAACAAATCATTTATATTTGAACTTTTGAATTGTCTGGGAAAGTGCTTAATGATCTCAAAGTAAGTAATTATGTGGTGTAGCAATACATACTGGATAGCTTCATATTTATAATGAAGTTATGTTGCTATTTTAAAAAGGACTAGGTGGAGTTTCTTGCCCATTCTTCTCCATACGAAACAACATTTTGAGATGGGCGACTAGATTCACGTTTGTTTTGTAAATGACGTTTTAAAATGCCTTTTTTGGATAATGAAAATAAATGATTTGACTATTCACTATTAGCCCTCAAACTACTATGGTCATTTTAGTCTCCTTATTTCATTATCATGGCATCTCAGTTTATTTTATTTTATTTTATTTTCATCGGAAAACTTACAGCTATTAACAGTGGTAAGACGAAGAGTAACAAAGTTAAGGCCAATTACAAGTTTTCACAGATAGTTATACATATAAACAGGTACAAGAATGTGGAAGACAGTTAAGGTAAACATAATAGAAAAATAGGAAAGATAGAATTAGAAAATTATTTAACGTTTTCAAAGAAGTGGTTACAAAGTTTTTTTTTCAAATTTTGATAGCTAGTTGTGAAAATGTCTAAGTCGACGTCTTGGCAAGCTGCATTGTACGTACTACACGCTCTTATCAGTTCTCTACTTTAACAGTTAATCGTATCTTACGTGACAGTGTATCGTCCCGTATTTCATTTGATCACCACAAACAGTTACAATAGTTCCAGATTAGGTACTGCTAATGTCAATTGCCAATTGATGTCAGTTTTACACCATAGGGTTTTTTGAAAAACTTCTCCAACTACATTTATACTCATTTATGTAAAACTTGTGGACGTTATCAAACATTATTTTTAAGTTACCATTATGCAGCAGATAGAACAGGATGGTATCTATCTATCTATACTAGGTAATATTATAAATGGGAAAGTGTGCCTGTCTGTCTGTATGTTTGTCTTTCTTTCACGGCAAAACGGAGCGACGAATTGTCGTGATTTTTTAAGTGGAGATAGTTGAAGGGATGGAGAGTAACATGGGCTACTTTTGGTCTCTTTCTAACGCGAGCGAAGCCGCGGGCAAAAGCTAGTAAACTATAAAACGAAAAAATAAAGTTCCTTCTTTTCTATTACAGTATCCGTAAAATAAGAATTATTTTATTTCTAGCCAAGTTTTACAAAATTATTCAAAGACGAGTTTCCTTGGGTAGCGTGGGTTTTACGTGTTTCGTGATTTCTAGAGGATTAACAGTGATTAGCCGGAGGTGTGCGATATCTAGCTATCAATGAATTTGATAAGATATCAAACATAGTGGTTTGCTTTAAATCTTTCGTTTGTGACTCTTTATCACATTATTATCGCTAAGTGACGGGTTTTACCAGGATTTATACTACTTTTAGCTACTTTTTTACTGAACCTTTCGTATGACGAGACAGAAATATGAGTACAGGTTTCCTCACGGTATTTTCCCTCCAACTTAAGGGACTTAAGTCTCTCTTTTACTTACCAAAGTAAAATTTTGTGTTCTAAACTATCTATACTTCCATACTAATATTATAAATAGGAAAGTGTGTCTGTCTGTTTGTCTTTCTTTCACGGCAAAACGGAGCGACGGATTGACGTGATTTTTTAAGTGGAGATAGTTGAAGGGATGGAGAGTAACATAGGCTACTTTTTGTCTCTTTCTAACGCGAGCGAAGCCGCGGGCAGAAGCTAGTCTTGTATAAATAATAGGCTAAAGTTACTCAAAGCTAGTTTAGTAACTCGTGTAACTGTAATTAAAGTTGAATTGTTTTGCTTGTCACTTACCACTTAGTTGAAAGCCAAGTCCTTTGAGCAACAGTTAAATATTCATTGCGATCGTTCGTGGACAGCCGACCCCTTGTACTTCGTTGTAAACATGTTTATTAAACTAACTACCACGGTACATAGCTAAAGTTTGTGTTGGTTTCTGGAGAGTTAGCCAGAGATTTCTTTATGGATTTTTAATTAAAGTAATTAAAAAAATAAAAAAGGCTTTTATTCCATGCAATTACAATATTTGATGTACCATTAATTATCTAAAAGGATTTTTAATTATATTAATTTAATTAATTTCTTTATTGATTACTACCTTTTGCCCGCGACTATCAGTGTATAGTGTAGGTATATAGTGTCAAAACTCTACGCGCCTTACTAATAAACGCTGCATAAAGTTATGACAGGTTTATACGTCAAAAAATGTATGGTTACACAAGCTTTATTCATTGCATAACTTTACACAGTGATTATTAGTAAGGTCATACATCTACTAGCCAAAAGCTAGCATTTTTTTTTTTTTGGTGAGTGGGAAATCATCAAATGACTGCTCCCGTCCTAGGTGCGGCGGGAGGGCGTGTCAGACTTTTACTGACTAAAACCCACTCATGTTCCTTTGATTGCCCTGTATGTTCCAGGGTCACGGTAACTATTATAAACATTCCGCAACCCCAAAAGCTAGCATAGATAAATTATATAGAATCACCATTATTTAAAAACAAATAATAGACATACTCATATTTCGATTTCGGAAGTATTACATGACCTGTATTTTAACTGTTTCAGAAACCATGAAGTGTCTGCCTGTAGGGTGTAATGCTTACAGCCAGGGTGCAGCAGGAACAGCCTTCACGAAGCTGGTGACACACTTCCTTGCTACCCAGTGCCTCATCACGGAGCCATGGCCAGTCGACCACTCTTACAGCCTCTCGAGTGAGTCAAATAAATTAAACCTTCTAACACACGTGATTTGAGACACAATAAAATGCCAATAGCAGCCCGACAGCCGGCTGTCGTTTGGTCGTCGAAAGGTTTTGTAAAAAATAGGTTGACAGGATTAGTTATTGTGTTAATTAGCACATTAGGAACTTGGGCCTTCAATACTGGCATTATTCTCGCCATGACTTAATGACATAACAACAAAAGTTAACCAAAACAAAAAAAAATGGTTATTATACTAATAATGTAGTAAAATCTGTGCTATGAACAGAATTAATTATGATTTGTCATTTAAATTATTCACTTATAGATTGAATTCTGTTCAAAGTTATTCCTTTCGGATCTTTAAAGGAACAAATTTAAATCTGATTTTTAATAAGCCCTCTTTATTGAATTAATTAGATAGACCTATCTAATTATTTATCAATCTAAAGTTTTATTATAAAATTAATTTAAAAAGGTATCACGGCCCTTTGTAACTACTAATACTAATAACTAACGAATTATATTAAACTAGTCTTTATTGTATGTAAAATTACCATGTTTCTAGCAAATAAATTACTTTGTATTTTGACATAGACTTAGCATCAGCCATTTTTTTCAAGACCATGGCAATTTTTATGAACCTCGCTCGTGGCATAAATTAATTTTGCAAAATATAATTAACACGTTATCTATACTTCTATCTATACTAATATAATAAAGAGGAAAACTTTGTATGTTTGTTTGTTTGATTGTAATGAATAGGTTTAAAAAACTACTGGACCAATTTTAAAAATTCTTTCACCATTCGAAAGCTACATTGTCAACAAGTAACATAGGCGATATAATATCACGCTATGTCCCACGGGAGAGAAGCAGTAACCAAAAACCTAATGTAACGTGGGTGAAACCGCGAGGAACAGCTAGTTAGGTATAAAATCAGTTATTCGGAGGGTCAAGTTAAAATAAACTTCTATAACATACTCTTATGGACGGCAAGCCCGAGTGTGATTTGTTTGCGGATGGATGGAGTAAACTACTGTCAGTATGTCTGGAGTTCTGTGAGACCAGCGTATGACTGAGTGTATATAGTTATTTACTATTAACAAATTGTAATTAGCTTACGGCCGTTTTCGTTAAATAAATAAATATACAACTACATAATTTACTACGTCATGTATCTATTTTTACTACCAGGTGGTGAAAACTTTGACTTCATCATAGTCGGCGGAGGCACGGCAGGATCCTTGCTAGCGAGCAGACTGTCTGAAGTCCCAGATTGGAAGGTGCTGCTGATAGAAGCTGGCGGGGATCCTCCTATGGAGAGCATTGTAAGTAGCTTCTATAGACTTTTGTTTAAATAAGAAAGAATATATTGAATTGTTGTGTATATGAGAATATGTTATCACTGCACTACCCTTGGTTATTGGCAGAGAATGCCTAAGGCATTAAGTCCCCCCTATACATTTGTGCATAAAATAAATAAATATTGTATTTACACTTAAACTCGATAATGTAAACTAACATTTGACCTTTTATCTGTAATCCAGTGTGTATGTATCACAGTAGCTGTTATGTTAAGTTTGTGCTTCAATAATAATTAAATTATTATCAAATATTTCCAGATTCCTAACTTCTCAGGCTCAACTCACAGAACTCGAAATACATTCCAATATTACTCAGAGCTCGATGAAGATACAAACAGGGGGAGCGTCGACGACCGAGCCTTCTGGCCACGAGGCAAGGTCCTCGGAGGCACAGGATCCATCAACGGTCATCTCCACATGCGAGGCAGTGCTGATGACTACAAACCTTGGCACCTTAAAGAAAACGACGGCTGGGACTGGCCAACTTTAAGAGACTATTTCAAAAAAAGTGAAAAAATGGTAGACCCTTTCATTCTTAACAATCCAGAACTGAGAGAAGAACATGGAACAGAAGGAGAGTTTGTTGTGGATCAACTAAACTTCACACATGCAGGCATAGCTGAGAAACTAACAGACGCGTACAAAGAATTGGGATTAACATGGCTGGATGACTTGAATGGCCCTACACAGTTGGGTGTCGGAAAACTGAGAGGTGGAATCCACAAGGGCCGAAGAGTGAGCACCGCTACAGCCTTCTTAAATCCTGTAAGAGAACGCAAAAACTTAAAAGTTTCGAAATACTCTTATGTTAACCAATTAATAATTGACGAAAAGAGCAAAACCGTCAAGGGAGTCAAAGTTTCACTTTTATATGGCGATATTGAAACGTATTTTGCAACAAAAGAAGTTATAGTTAGTGCTGGAGCGGTAAATACTCCTAAACTGTTAATGTTTTCCGGCATCGGTCCACGAACACACCTCAAAGAGCACGAAATTAAAGTAATCAGTGACTTAGACGTTGGAGAGAATCTTCAAGACCATGTTCGCATACCTATTCCGGTAACAGTCGATACAGGAGCTGAAAGAAGAGGAGAAGAATTTTGGCAGAAAGCTGATGCGCAATACTTAATAGATCAGACAGGACCCCATACTACAAACTATGACCAGCCTAACATAAATGCTTTCTTGTCCGTCTCAGGTAGTACATCTCTACCAGACGTACAAATAGACCACAATTACTTTTTACCGAACACTTCGTACTTATATTCTCTTTGCACTGATACCCTCTCATTAAAAAAGAATATTTGTGAGCAGTTTGCGGAGTTTAATAAAGAAAATGAAATGTTTATATTCTACGTTGCTCTATGTCGACCACACTCGAGAGGTAAAATTGAACTACGCGGAAATAATGCCATGGAACACCCAAAGATTTTTACAAAATATTTTAGTGACAAACGGGATATGGAAACTTTTGTAAAAGGTGTTAAGAAAGTTATGGAGATTGTAAATACTCCGACGTTTAAAAACATGAAAGCTGAAATAAAAAGGATAAACTTCGAAGGTTGCGATGATTTTGAGTTTGGAAGTGAGGATTATTGGGAATGTATGGCGAGAACTGTCACGTTCCACGTATACCATCCTGTAGGTACAGCTAAGATGGGAAAGGCTAAGGATCCGACTTCAGTAGTCGATAGTAAACTAAGGGTGTATGGAGTTAAGAACCTAAGGGTGGTAGATGCAAGTATCATGCCTACAATACCTAGTGTTAACACTAACGCACCAACCATGATGATTGCTGAAAGAGCAGCAGACTTTATTAAAGAAGATTATCTAAAAGAAGATAATAAAAAAGACGAACTGTAGTTTCATGTGTTTGGTTCTAATTAATTATAATAGCTGAATGCTACGCTAGTCACTACCAAGTCCTATTATGCGACGGACTGTATTATCAGTAAGTTGTTTGGCAAAAATGAAGTACCAATTTGTACAAACTATTTTTACGTTAAATAAATAGACCTCTATGATAGTTTATATCCTTTTACTCATAGTTTTTTTAAAATGTATTTACAGACACAAATATTTCTGTCCGCTCATTTACTTTGTCAGCTTTACTTTATCATCATCGTCCGGCTTAAAAGTATCAGAAGACGTTTCAGATGTTGCTGGACTTTCGGCTTGTCGAAGATTTACCTGATTTCCAAGATCTGCCATTCTGTATCTTTTCTTTCGCTTTATCTCCTCATCCATTCTCTGGCAGATGTCAACCGTGCTCAATCTCATCTCAGTCGGCAAGTCTCGAACAATCACTTCTCTTAACAAATTATTCGTCACGTCCCTGTTTAATCTTGAAGGCATTTGCCTAAACTCATGATTGTTGTTTGAGTTCCAGTTCTCAAAATCAAACCCTGATGTACACTTCACGTAGAACCACGTCAAGGTCTGAAGGCAACAGACGCACGAGAGCAATAACCCGCATATAGTAATTATGTACAAGAATATCGAGAGAATAGCTTCTTCACAAACTGTTTTGTAGTCGGAAGTGTCTCCATTGAATACAGTCAGTTTTCCATTCATCATATCCCGAAGCATTTTTAAATTTTCGGATATAGTGGAGCAGTTTGATTTCAAAAGTACCTTATACTCATTGAGAGGTGGCGATCGCATAGTAACAACACCTAGACCAGTGTTGAATGCGTAAATGTCACTAATAGAAATAGGCTGGTCAAGATCTCTACAAATATTAGTTGTAGGTACATAAACTATGTCTGGATACATCTTTACTTCATTTGCGACGCATTTTGGTGCTCTCACACACTCACCACGGCTACCTTCATAGTACGGTTTTCTGCCAGAGTACTTAAGATCACAGTTGACCGGTACACATTTACGCAGCGTGTCTTCATCTAGAGTGTCGCAGTCGCTAACTTGCACATTAGTGTAAGCCTTAAGATACTGCTTTTTCTTTTTATGTGCTAATTGTGTATCAAAAGGAATATTAACAGGCAACTGTTTAGAGCGCGCAGAATTACTACATTTGTAGTTGAGGATAAAGTCGCAGTAACCAACTTGATCGTATGGGTATAAAGTAGGATACACATGAATTAATGTTTGTCTGTTTTGGGGCTTAATCAGTTCCACATTGTCACCATGAGCAGTATCAAAACAGCAATATTTGTGCTCTCCGTCAGCTAAACAACACATTTTTGGTCTTGAAATTACTTTGCATGTGTTGCGATGATGACTGTTTTCAATGTCAATAAAGAATTGGATTCCGATTGACTCGCGATCTATAGGAATTATTCCTTGATCTAACACTGTGATACGGGCTAGAACTTCATCTATTATTGAGACAAATATAACTAGATAGATGTACGCAGAACAATGCACTTTATACATTTCTTGTCTGACATTTTATTTTGACAAGATACTTTCTCAAAGACTGAAAAAAGGTAGGAACCCAGTATTGTGTAAAAAAGGTTTAACCAAAAGCACATCAAAGCAGCTCAAAACACTGCTTTGTTGTACTTATCTCTTGTTTTTTGGGTTCCGTACCTCAGAAGGTAAAAACGGAAACCTTATAGGATCACTTTGTTGTCCGTCCGTCCTATAACTGCGTTATGCACAAAACTAGAAGTCTAAATTTTAAGTAACCAGACATGCATTTTATAATCATAGTATATTTCAAAATTTCATTCAATTTGGGCCTGAAGTAACTAGTAACTAGACGGTTTTGGGTAACACTTTTACAATCCGTACTAATATTATAAATGCGAAAGTAACTCTGTCTGTCTATCTGTCTGTTTTTTTTTCATGTCTAAACTACTGAACCGATTTGAATGAAATTTGGTACATATATAGTCTAAGACCCGAGAAAGGATATAGGATAGATTTCATTCCGGAAATCCCCCGGGACGGGATCTATTAATCCACGCGGACGAAATCGCGGGCAGAAGTTAGTCATTTATAAATAATATTTATTTTAAATAATAAGTTATTAGTAGTAAGGGATTACAAATTTATTATGCAGTTGGTGGAGTGGTAGTAGTTTATTCACACCACGTTGTCTATCTACAGAAACAAAAGTAATATTTATACTCTTATTATTTCTAGATAGCTATAGTTTAGTTCTATGACTACATAACACGTTCACCCTCACATATCTATGAAGTAGTAGTAATTATCCGCATGACAAACAATCAGACGCTATCGAAAACGAAATGCTTATTAAGATTTTTGATTGAGTCCCTTTTGTGAGCTATTTTATACGGACCCGTGGAGAATAGGACAATGGGCCTTTGTAAAGTGTTTCATTTCCATCTGCTACTTTCCTGGAAGGTTTAATTTACGTATTTTCAATGACTACAATCGGGAGTTCCATTACATATTGTTTGTTAGTTTTATTTGTTCAAGCAATCTGTTTTCTCTGGTGCGATACACACGACCAGGTGAAAATAAACCGTTTTAATCAGTGATGTGAGTAATAATAATTTGACCAGGTTATAAGTATAAAAAGTTTCTAACAATCGAGTAGTTTTACAACACAAACTTCGTTTTAAGTATAGGTACATAATTATTCAACAATTTCAGAGGATATATTTTATAACAGTTATCACGGTCACGCTACCAGCCAGCTACTAAACATAAACACCTCCTGTTCCCAGAGAATATACCAACCGTTTGATTTGTTACTGTATATGGATATACGGCAACCCTATCACCTCAAGTCAGCCCTAGGGAATGGCGGCACGTCGCGCCCTCCTAGGAACAGAGAATCGAAGGAGGCAAACTGAGGCACCAGGATGCCAATTTTAAGGAGCACCGAAAATACAATATTTCTATATTTTAAAAATAAAAACCAGCATTCATGGACACTGCGAACGAACGAAACTTTTTTTTCCCGGTCGTCAACAGTGTTGACGACAGGAACGAAAGGTGTTACCGAACGGGACAAACCCGAAATAATAAGTAGCGTTCGTCAACACTGTGAACGAACGAAGCTTTTTTTTCCCGATCGTCAACAGTGTTGACGAAAGGGTGTTACCGAGCGGGAATAACCCATAATTAACACCAAATATGTACTACCACAAAGGACCAAACACCATAAGGACTACGGAAGTCTGGTTGGCTTACCATTGAATCATCATGTTTTTTCTTACTCCTCCACTGTTCTTTTCAGAATAATTTCGATGCGGTATTAAAGACAAATTGTATTTCTGCGACTCGTCAAACTTCATTAGTCAACGCTTTTCTGGCACACTCTGCTGTTGATTCTGGCATACAGAAATTGCAGGGGTTGGGCGGGGAGAGGGGGAAATAGTTTGGCGGGAAAGTTTTATAAGAAAATTAAAGAAAAGACCATACAGATTATTATTGCTCCACTAGCTATACCTCGCGGCCTCGCCCGCGTGAATCGACACTTCTATCCCTAGGGCTGGAATTTACCAAAATCCTTTCTTAGCAGATGCCTTCGTCTACCTGCACGCCAAATATTAGCCCGATCCATCCAGTGGTTAGGCTGTGCGTTGATAGATCACTAAAAGTCAGTCACTTTTGAGTTATATATATTTAGAGACACGAAAAATATATATAATGGTGCCGATTCTCTTATGCACAAACTAACGTAAATTTAAGTTAAGTGCATCTTTCTCTTTCCATTTCTGAGAGAAGGACAGAAGATACATTTTAGTTTAATCCTGTCAAATTAGACAGCGCCTGATAAAATTTGACGTATATTTAGATGCCATGTTTTTAAAATGCGTCTAAATTATCTATGGTGTGTCTAAATTTGACAGGACTTAACTAAGATGTTATCTTCTGTCCTTTTCTTAATTAAACGGAAAGAGAAAGATGCACTTAACTTAAATTTACGTTAGTTTGTGCTTAAGAGAATCGGCACCAATATTAAGATATATGCGAGTTATTTTTAATAATTTATCTACAATGCTAGGGGACCACTATCAAGATTTTGCCCCAGTTCGAAAAAAAACAAGAAACAGTGAATTATTTGTGCTAAAATGTCTTCTACCCGGGGCTTTAGACCAAGGACTTTCATCACGTTTTGCTGAAAGAGAATCTTTTGTGTATTGGTAGTGTATTTATAAAGGCTGAAGCTGACTGAGGTGTCTGTGGTTAATCTTGTTAAGACGTGATCACGTGACTAGATTGGGATGTTAGTGGAACATTGCTACGACCTACAAGTGTAATCATTTCAAGTGTGACTTTTTAAAAGTTGCCTCGCACTAGGATTTTTCTGATAACATAAGTGCGCTTTTATTTATATGGAAACAACCCATATTAATAATAGGGAATTAAATAAAGATAATTATAATTAATTGAGATTGTCTATAATTAATAGACATTTAAACATGTGTGCGCTTTTATTCATTTGGAAACAGCCCATATTAAGTGTGCGATGTATCGAATGTTCGATTTAATAACTATTCGATATTATGAACGTTCGAGTATTTAACGTTCGATTTATAGTGGTCGATCAATTGATATTCGATTATTCGGCATTCAATTTGGCATAGTACACCCCTATCAACCATCCACCATCGATTTCTTAATCGAATTTGTTTGAACTACACTGCGACCTACAAAGCTAGCTCATAAAACAAATGCAATCAAGATAGTTAGAACGCGTGCCTCCTCTGCGGAATCTCGCACTCAAATGAGATTCCTGCGACAGTGGCGCCGGCGGAGGCCACCGCAAACCTGATTTCCCGCGTTCCTACCCGATAATTATAGGAAATTGACGAGAGCGCCGCACACAGGCTCCAGGCACCGCATGCAATTATGACAGATTAAATTTCATTAACGCAAGAAACTAGAACTTCTATATTATAGTTTCGTGTGTGTATTCAAGGGTTATAATAGGAGCCTCTTGCAAAGTTCTCTCGTTCCTTTATGTATATAATATTTGAGTGTGCATTTTTGTTTGTAAAGCACGGGTGTCTGTCATTTACTTCTTGGTATACCTGTTTAGGGGTTGTGATGAAAAAGTGATTATCATTATCTCCCTACCCTTTTCCCAACTGTATTAGGGTCGGCTTCTAGTCTAACCGGATTGGCTGAATATCAATGTTTTGCATGGAGTGACTGCCTATCATACCTCCCCAACCCAGTAACTAGGTAACACCTTGGTTGGACTTTATGATTTTTGGCTACTCATAAGGACTGTCAAAGCTCTTTGAATAACAATCGGGACCAACGTCTTTACGTGCTTTCCTTATTCTGTTAAAATCGGTTCAGTGGTGTGTGATAGTCGTGAAAGCATAATAAATAGGTAGGCATTAATATAATAGTACGAAATTAAATCGATTAATTCGCATCAATTCGGTTGCTTTTTTTGTGCTATACCAATTATGGTTCCCATTTCTTTCAAAATGGCCGCCCTTTATGGACGTCTTTGTTCGAAATAATTAATAATCGAAAGCACTTAAGGTTATTTTTATTGAGAAGCGAGAATAAAAAAAAATGACTAAAGCAATTTCTATTGAAAAAAATTAAAAGACCGCCAATTGAAGACCATCCAATTTTCCCAAGAAATTCTTAAGGATAAAATAACTCTTTTCAACTTGGTAAAACGTCTTGGTAACAATAATTTTAAACGGAGGGGAATTAAAACTTTTTAATTACAAATTCTGTTGCTTTGAACAACACATTCTATATTAAAGGGGATTTAACTTTGTGCTAAAAGTGATAACCATTATCTTATTGTTTATATTTATGGCGGAAGTATTACTAATTCGAAGTTTGTTTCGATTAGTTCTTGTTTTAGATGTGTCTTAGATAATGCTATCAAAAGTAACTAAGTTTGTGGTGTGCCTTTTATACAAGCGAAAAAGAATCTATTAATTTGTAAAAAAGTTTGGTAAAAAATTACAAAAATATAATATTGAAACAATACAGCCTCAGCATAACAGCAATTTGGGCTCTACCGTATAACCAACACGCAACCAACAAAACGACGGTATAAAGAGTTTGCATTTCAATTCTACAGATACTTGCTTCCTAAACAAAAATTAAAAAAAAAACTTTCACAAAACCACAATGACACCATGACAGTTGTGCCTAAAAACCCCATTTTTGTAATACCATCTCAGAATTTCATGAATTCATTATTTAGGTTTATCATACAATAAATACGGCATGCTACAGTTACCGAAATCTAAACGCGATCCCAAAGAAACTGAACATCTTTGCAAGTTAGTATTCACTTATAGATACTGCAAGTGTTTGTTATGCATATAGCGTGGCCAGATCTTAGAATTAATCCATACTAATATTATACAGTAGCTGGCCAAATTATTAGGGACAGTGTCATGATTTTTGTATTATGAAGTTGGATTGATTTTTTCAGAAAAGTGATTGGTTGTAGACTTCAATGGTATTATTTATTCAAAAACCTTATTATTTAAGATTATAAAAATAAGAAATATGAAGGTGAAATTAAACCTGGTAATTTGTTTAAAAAAAACGCATTAATAAGTTGAAAGTAAATATTTTGTGTATAACTTAATATTTTGCGATGCCACCTAATGCTGTAATAACAGCTTGTATAAGACGTTTTATACGTTCTATACATTATATAACAGGTTGTTTAGGCTTGTGTCGTGATAAAACTCATTTCTATGAACTGCAATGAGCTGGTGTTTAGTGGTTACGAAGTGCTTAACGATAGTACTCTTGATTAGCTTCTGCATGTTCACAATAGAGTTCGTATCTGGTGAATTATCTAGTTAGTGCATAAAATATTTATTTATTTTTCAGACAGGAATGCTTTAACACTCTTGGTCTTGATACACGATGTAGAAACGTGCATAAAATTTAACTCTCCGGCTACTGGGCACCCATTTCGACTTGCGGCCATAATTCAGTTTCTTGTACTAGCTTGTACAGATCTTGCCTTGTAGTCACTTTCACGAAATATAGGCACCCGATGCTTTTAGCTGAGATGTTAAATCACACAATGATGCTACCTGGTTGTTAAATTTTCCCTAAAAAGCAAACTGCTTGGAGCTGTTCTCGAACAATTCCACGATGTGTACGACTGCAAAGGAGCTCTTATCGACCTCCACTTGAAAAAAATATTCGTCGGAGAGGCATACACAGAAAATAATGCAATAATTACTGAATAGTGTATTTCAGACGTATGGGAATATTAAAAGTAATATTATTAACCGATTCCAGTCTGCCACTGTCATACTTCGGCGTTGCAAGGCCCACTGCAGTCGTTTCTACTTCATGGTCTCGGTGAGGCGCGATTTTTTGTTCGGCCGGCGATTTATCCAATTCTTCTCGGCCATCCTCCGTCAAACTGCCCGTTCGAATACTTCTATTTTCTTGTCTTATCCCTCGTTTATAATCGTAGTCAGGGAAACAATACACTTTTTATCATGTTTTAGGCAGATATCTCTGTTTTTAAGGTCAGAACAAAGAGTGGTGATCCGTTTTTTGCCACATTTTTTCACATTCTGTGTTTTTAGAAGTTTGTTCTGATCAGATTTTACTTTAATACTGTTTACTTCAGACTTTTAGACACCTGTAATAGCTGTGAAATCTTTCAGAGAATGTGTAAAATACAGAAACAACGTTTTTATTTTTATAAACTTTCGTAGAGACGTGTCTACAGCTTTGTCCATTTTAAAAAGGCGACATTTTAAACATATCACGTAATATCGTTCTCAAAACTTAATATTTTGTATTCAATTTAAGAAAAATAGGACATCATCAGAAACATTATCTGCGGTTTGATTAGTTTTAACAGAAACATCTTGTAAAATTAAATCCATAAATAGCTTTTGCCATCAATGAAACAAAAGTAATTTTCAACTAAAGTTAACAAAACTGCTACATATTATAAGCTATACCACTTTTTTTGAAAATGACTCGATCACATTGTGGTATCACATATCAAAATTAATAATAATAATACCAGGAGTAAAACCAAACCAGAAAAACCTATATAACATTATTTATTTTCTTGAAAAAGGTGTTTGAACAAAAAAATGTTGCTCAATGAATACTGTCCCTAATAATTTGGCCACCGATGGTAAATGGGAAAGTGTGTCTGTCTGTTTGTCTTTCTTTCACGGCAAAACGGAGCGACGGATTGACGTGATTTTTTAAGTGGAGATAGTTGAAGAGATGGAGAGTAACATAGGCTACTTTTTGTCTTTTTCTAACGCGAGCGAAGCCGCGGGCAGAAGCTAGTCATTTTATAAAACGTTCTTGCCTAACTGTAGAAAAAGTTACAAAAACTATAACTTCAGCTTGACAATAATACAGACAGAGGGACAGAGTAGTACACTATCCACTATTTTGTGGTCGGCTACCAGTCTAATTGGATTCAGCTGAATACTTGAGTTTGTACCTCTACGACGGACGACCCAATTTCTAGTCGTTCCTATATAGGTACAACTGAATACCAGACCAGGCTTCTAACTACCTGACACGACCGTCAAAGATGTACAATTTGTAACCGGAACCAACGGCATTATGTGCTTTCCGAGGGTGGGTGTCTCACACTACTAATTTTAAAATTCCAAACTCATCAGAAACTCCTATTAGAACGACCACGAAACTGAAAATGCAGGGAACCGGGGGTGGGGATCATGCGTTAAGTGTATACCGTGCTTACGATAGAAGGAGGAACCGTCGGGTTTTAGTCGGTTAGAGTCCGACATAACCCTCCGTCTTCCCCTGACGCAGAGTATCCATGAGGATTTCCCCACGAAAAAAAAAGCAAAAATAGGGAACAACCCAACAACACTTTGTCCCGCTCAGAATTCAATCCTAGAGCCCCATGTGAAGCAGTCACCATGGAAACGAGGCTAGCTGCTAACTTTTCCATCTGCACTTACAAGACCAAGTCTATCGTTTGATAACCTTGTCACATTCGCATAGATGCCGTCCAATCTGCAAGAGTCGGAGACGCGAATGGAAGGGGAAAATCCAGAATACATCGGCAGAACTGCTTCTCGAGAGGAAACCACTCCCTCCCTGCTGTAGAAGGTGGCCGACGGTAAAATATGAAAAGACTTAGACCGTTTGTCCACCAACGCCGTCACCGTCACATCATCGAAAACGAGATGAAGGCGAGTCGAGTCATGTATGAGGTGCGGTGGACACATGGCCTTATAATTATTACATAAAAAAGGTACCTAATCTGTACCTACATGTATACTATATCTACACTAATATTATAAGGCGGAAGAGGTTCTTTGGTGAATTCACTAATTCATAACAGTTCATAGAGTTAGTATAACAAAATTACTTAAAGACTAGTGTTAGTAATACAAAATCTTAACCAAAGTGAATCCTTATCCAGTGGCACAATATAAAGAATGATTGGTTCAAATTAGAAAAATCTTTTAAGTGTTAAGTAGTCTTTTATCGAGGAAACTTGTAGGAATAACGAATGACGCGGGTAAAACCGCTGCTAATCATCGCGCAGCTAAAACTAGAAAACATGGAATTTGTACAGTAGTTTCTTGAAAATTCAACCCCCTGATGGGTTAAAATAGGGGGACAATTTGTATACGCGCCTGACGAATTGACAATTCAAAAGTAATAAAGACAACTCACAAACGGCCATCTGATCCCAAACTAACCAGAGCTGGTACTATGGTAACCAGACAGCTGATAAACATACAAATATAATTTATGAATATGTCACCGGAAAATAACAAGATCCGTAAGTTTATCAATCTACTAGGAAGTTTATAAACTTCCGTAGGATTCTAAACGGGAGATAAATTGTAATATTATACGATCACATTTTCGTAAATTTATCAATTTCCGACGTTATACGGTAAATTTATAAACTAACGGTTATCTATTCGTAAGATTTTAAACGGTTTGACCAATCACAGAAACTCTTTTAAATATACGCATCTTTGAAATACGTGAAATAACACACTGCTCTCTAATTGGTCAATGTTCATAGTGGCAATGCTTGTGTCCAGATACTGGTATAATAAGACTTGGCAAACTATAAATTGGAAGCAACAATGCCTGGTTCCTCTCTGGCACGGATGTAGTGAGTTGAGTTTTCTTTGAGTTGCAACACAGTTCAACATTTAAAACTAATAAAAACGCACACGGCACAAGCAAACTGGTTTATTTATGTTCCGTGGCGAACAATGGCGGCCGCGAGGAAGGAGAAGTGACACGTGACAGACAACCAATCAGATCGCGCGTAGCGTTTGGTTACTGCTTACTTATTATTTTACGAGTGTGTTCAGTAAGTTTATCAATTTACGAAAACGTGAACGTAAATTATTACAATTTATCTCCCGTTTAGAATCCTACGAAAGTTTATAAATTTCCTAGTAAATTGATAAACTTACGGATCTTGTTATTTTCCGGTGACAAATACATTTATATTATAAATAGTTAAATTACACCCAGACATAGAAAAAACATACATGCTCATCATCCAAACCACCATGTCCTCACCATCTCACCATGTCCCTGGTGGGAATCGAACCCACGACCTCCAGCTTCGCAATCAGGGCTACTAAACACTAGACAAACAGGCCCAACAAGTGGTCTACTTGACCATAAATTTTTTTTGACCTTGAGCTCCTTGTTCTGACACAGAAAGTGTACCCCAACGGGCCGTGCCCCCTGTTCAGCCGCACGCGTCGTGTGACCGTCAACGAGAAGTACCAGATACGCAAACCTAACGTGGTGCGCATCTGCCAAGCCCCCATCGACGACGTCGTGGACACGCCATATTTGCGGTTCGCCAACATGGCTCGCGATATTGGTAAGAAAAGTCAATACCGTCAATGTATGTGAGATGAATTTATTTTGGTGGATTTTAGAAGAAGCGCAGAACTTATCGCCATATTTTTTTTGTTATCTCTAAAACTTTGCTGTCTCAAATGAGGGACAACGGCAAACACAGTTCAAGGTGCACATTTATAAGTACTACAATAAGGCTGCACTTGGTCCATGCAATACCGCTCCTCGCCTGGCGTACTGTAAGCGGACAAAAAACAACCTAATGATACTTATAATAAGACGTCTGCTAAAATATTTTTTCTGAGTGGAATACTATCTAGGACATCTGTTCCACGGAAAGCACATAAAGCCGTTTTTCCCGGTTGTCATTCTAATAATAACCTCATATAATAACCTCAGCTCCGGCACTGTCAATTGTGAAAACTGTCATTAAAGTCATGTATCTTATTACAGCCACACGAAATTGACCCTTATGATCACTATAGTTTTGTTGTTTCTTTGGGATGGTTGTGGTTCACTCAATTGGCCTGTGGTCGTCAAACCATACCATCGTCAGATAAAGGAAACTTTGACCGTAGTCAGAAGCCAGAAAGTCTGACCAGCCTAACCAAGGGTGTGTCATCCAGCAACTGAGTTGTCTGATAGGCCAGTCGCTTCTAAAACTGATATTCAGGGTAAGTCATTACTCCGTGGGTAGCTCTCATTCTTACTTCATGTTCTCTTTGTTATGGTCCAGGAGCGTGGCGCGCCGTGCAAGCGTGTTGTGCGTTCTGCGAGTGCGGGGCATGCTGTCCGTGCGGCCTCCGGGACTACTTGCTACACGATGCCGAGCGCGCGGCGCGGCGCCGCTCCGACATGCGCCGCTTCAACTCGCGCGTCAAGACCGACTACCAACTCATGCGCATCATGTATGACAAGATCTAGACGCCATGTTTTAGGCTGTAAACCTTCGAACACACGTGATTTAAGACGCAATAGAAAGACAATAGCAGCGCGACAACCGACTGTCACTTGGTCGTTGAAAGGTTAATTTATTTTCATAAAAAATAATGACTAACCACGGGATCAAACTTGAAATCGCAAAAAGGCTAAGCCCTATATTTGTGCTTTCCTGAAAATATTAAGCTCGGATGCTATTTACATGGTCAGTAACACTTTTGAATCTTGAGTGAGACTATGATGCCTGAGTTTGTTTCGTCGTTTCTTCTCAGGTGGTTAGGCCCGGCGCTGATTGCAATTTTTTGTCACCGTGACTTATTGTTACTGTCACCTGCTGTCACCCACGATGCGCTCACTGAAACTGTTCTTGGGTGACAAATCGCGTTCATTTTTGTAATGGACTTCAACGAGGTTGCCGTGATTTGTTCTCTTGAAATACGAAGAAGAAAAATGAAACGGAAAAAAACTCTACTAAAAAATCCTACACTATATATTCTGAACTAGCTTTTGCCCGCGACTTCGTCCGCGTGGAATAATACTTGGTTCCTGTTCCCGGGGGATTTCCGGGATGAAAACTATCCTATGTCTTTTCTCGGGTTCCAGACTATATCTGTACCAAATTTCATTCAAATCGGTTTACTGGTTTAGGCGTGATGAAAAGACAGACAGACAGAAAGACCGACAGACAGACAGAGTTACTTCCGCATTTATAATATTAGTACGTAAGTACGTATAGTACGTATTACGTCAGTATCCACCAAAGCTATCTTCGTATGTCTATAAACTATTTTGATGTATTGCAGGCTTTGGTAGGTCCTGTGATTACATTTCAAGATACAACGTTTCGCAAAGCTATTCCAGGAGAAGCAAGGAAGAATATTTTTTGCACCTCTTCTCTACCTTCTCTATTAACAACTTATTGTCAATGTCTTCCTCCAACAAAGAAAACGACATCTTTAAAAATAAAAACAAGACACAGCCACACTTTTTATTAGCATACGGATACGTCTACTCCGAACGCACAGTGCCGGCCGAGTGACAAATAGTCACCAGTGAGCGGACTCCCATAGTAATGTACAGGGCGAGCGACAGTCACGTCACTCAGGTGTTGCCTGCCGCTGGAACTTTTTGTCACCGTAGTATCACGTCACCATAATGAGCGCACTCAGTATAGTTTTCATAGCACTCGACGTAGTGACAAAAAGTCACGGTGACAAAAAGATGCAGTCAGCGGCGGGCCTTAAAGGTCATAGTACACTTAAACGACTCTGCTCCCACCCGGCAAAAAGAATATAATTTAAATATGGGCTTTAAATATTGCTCTTAAGATATATTTTCAATTAGCATCATAAATTAGCAGACAGCTCGCTGTCAGCGAGCTTACCACCGTCAGACTGCTCGGTAGTTGACGCCTCCCTGGCCGACGTGTTGGGTGGGAGCGGTGTTGGAGCAGAGTCGTTTAAGTGTGTACCTTAAAATTCCGACTCCAGTTAGTTTCATAAACAATATGACGTGCAAAAGTGATTCTAATATCCTACTTGCATAACAAACAATTTCATTTCATTTCATATCCATACTAATATTATAAATGGGAAAGTGTGTCTGT
The DNA here is from genome assembly GCA_033675125.1 of Athetis lepigone. Lineage (NCBI taxonomy): Eukaryota > Metazoa > Arthropoda > Insecta > Lepidoptera > Noctuidae > Athetis > Athetis lepigone. The sequence goes on from CM066236.1 coordinate 21,838,364, forward strand.
CTGTCTGTCTGTCTGTTTGTCTTTCTTTCACGGCAAAACGGAGCGACGGATTGACGTGATTTTTTAAGTGGAGATAGTTGAAGGGATGGAGAGTAACATAGGCTACTTTTTGTCTCTTTCTAACGCGAGCGAAGCCGCGGGCAGAAGCTAGTACTCTCATAACTCCACAAAATGTCGAGAGATGTAGCTAGTTTTCAAGTAAACATTAGATAAAAATGCACGAAATGTGTCCGGCAGGTTCACTTGCTTTTTTAATCACTTTTTCGTTCTGGTTATTTTTTTCGTTATAAGGTCGTAATAGGATTTCCAACATCCGAATCAACTAGCCAAAAAACTATTCATTGTCCCAGAGATCAGGGCGTAAAATAAATAAAAATATACCTATATGAAAGACTTCGAGTTACAAGCAATCAGTCAATAACGATTATCACGCACACCGATGACTTTTTTAAAATGTTTTATCTTTTTTTATAAATATCTATTGTATTTACAAATACAATAAAGTATATCTAAAGAAGTTAATAAATAAAATTTCGTATTATGTCTTGAGTTTTTTTTTCTTTTACCATAATTTATTACTAAGAATTTTGACATTGAATTTTCTACTTTGATAGAAAGAAAGAAAGAAATCATTTATTTGCAATGAATATGGGTACAAAATAAGATGTTAACATTGTAGATAAGTTGATGCCTCGCTAATTAATTAAAGCTGCAAAGGATTTCCATAAATATGTGGTGACCAGATTTTATATTGATAATTTCTAGGAGTTGGGGGAGGCCTTTGCCCAGCAGTGGGACAGCATAGTGTAGATAAAAAAAGAAAAATTCTTGAAATATTTTTCCCACAAGATAACGATTTTCGGAACTTTTCAAAGCACCCAAAAATGATAGAATACGTAGCTACAAGAAGTTATATCTATTATATTACCTACTTTTGTAAAATCCATACTAATATTATAAATGGGAAAGTGTGTCTGTCTGTCTGTCTGTCTGTCTGTTTGTCTTTCTTTCACGGCAAAACGGAGCGATGAATTGACGTGGTTTTTTGAGTGGAGATAGTTGAAGGCATGGAGAGTAACATAGGCTACTTTTTGTCTCTTTCTAACGCGAGCGAAGCCGCGAGCAAAAGCTAGTAGGTTTATAAAATAGTTAATTTATCACTGGTCCGTCCGTAGTATTCAGTTAAAGCATTTAGCAGTAAACCTGTAGGTATTGGTGCGACTTCACTTGGCGATTTTTTAAATAGACGTAGCATTCTTTTATAGAGTTAACAGCACATTATAAAAAAGAAAATGAAACCACTTCGAAACAAACAATAAAACCTATATTACTTAGTAAATAATACACAAAAATCTTGCAAAAGAAATACTAAACAATTTAAAAAATATATCAGACACAACATTTGTTCACTACGCCGCCGGTATGTAAGGCGTCATTAAGAACACCTGAAAAATAATGTCACTTAGAATAATGTAAAAGAAAGAAACATACGACAGCTAATCAGTTAATTTAGGTTCATTAGACACCGGGGTTGCACAATACTTCTAATATTTACCGTGGCCCCGGAACATAAAGGGCAACCGAAAGAACATGAGTGGGTTTTAGCCAGTATAAGTCTGACACAGCCTTCTGCCCGCCCAGGACGGAAGAAGTCATATTTTGATGATTTCCCACTCACCAAAAAAAAAACCACCCATGTTAATGAATTTATATTTGAATTTCAAGAGTTTCCACTCATATTCTGTATGAGAGATGGAAGTGGAGTAAAGAGTTTAGCCAAGGGGGTCCAGAGGCGACGGACTTGGGGACCTTCCTCATTCAACTGAGCCCGAGGTGGCTGCGCATTCCCGCGCGCCCCTTTTTGATGTCGCGTAGGGAATCAAATTGGTGACATATAAAACAAATTGGTAATACACTAATTTACCTTTTTTATTTTTTTTCGCCGTGTGTATCGCTGGAAAATTATTATTACTTGGTTCCACAATTATTTCAGGATGTACAGGATCATTTAACAAGTGTGGTTCTGAAATCGGTGACTAGAAAAAAATAGAACATTGTTACTTGTGGATTTGGACAGGTTCACTGAGGCCTCAGAAATGCGAAAGTAATTCTGTCTGTCTGTCTGTCTCTTCTACACGCCTAAACCACTGAACCGATTTGAATGAAATTTGATACAGGTATAGTCTGGGATCCGAAAAAGGACATAGGATAGTTTTCATCTCGGAAATCCGCGCGGACGAAGTCGCGGGCAAAAGCTAGTTAGTATATATTGTCGCGTCCTTGAATATGGCCCTCGTTTGACCTTGGCACATCTACTTACTGACTGCACCTTCACTCCTTGAAACTCCCCCCTGTTCTTGGTGAACTGCAAGAACTCCTGGCACTTGGCCTGTATTTCTGGCGTGTCTTCTCTGCCAGGAGTGAAGTCGATGACCAGAGGCCTCGCCTCCATAGGCTCGTCAATGAACCGGATAGGCTCTGCCTGGCGTCTCCGGTTCATGGCGTATGTCTGATGAAGTGAATAGGGAGCTTAGTTTTTTTCATAAGTTCGTCAGCTAGCAGAATGTTGGTCAAGGGATCTAGACGAGGTCTAGAGTCTCCGAGGTTTAGCACTTCTTTTGCTCAAAAAAATTATAGAATTGGACCATTCGTTGAAGGGTGAAATCATAAGAGAAGAGTGGTTGTAATTAACCTGTCTTATGTTTCCTTGGATGTCGTTGATGTTTGCACAACGTAACAAAAAATGCTTAAAATTGGTGTTTGTCTTTTTTCCGTCTCAGTCGTCATTTTCGGAAGGAGACTATTTGAAAATACTATGATAGTGGTGAAATGTATTTTGAACGCTTACATGTGCTATATCACGTTTTATGCACTATAATTAAATATACACTCGCGAGCAATGAATCCGGGTCACTTAAAGAATCCTAAAAATCTCGGAAACTAAAAATGCTAGGTTAATGCAATAAATTGTATTTAATAGACAATGTAATACTCCTTAAATGAAGGTATTAAAACTTCTTAGTTATTGTAAAGTTAAATCATAAAAAAATCAAATTTGAAAAAGGGCCACTTTCGAAGATGGAACTACGAAATTACAGCATTTGGTTTTGCTTTTGTTTGTAATCTGTCATTTATGTGGGGACATAAACCATGTTGATAGTGCTCTATATTCATTATTCAAGCTGAAATTATGTCGCTTACGCCTGAAGAATGCACCAGAATACTTACAATGCTGGAAACCGGCCGGAGTCAGCGCGATACAGCCAGGACTGTCGGTGTGTCGCTGTCAACAGTACAAAGAGTTCTCCGACGTTACGAAGAAACTGGTTCTAACCTACGCAGACCAGGAACGGGCAGAACCAGGTGTACCACAGCACGAGAAGACCGATACTTGGTGAACACCATGCTTCGAAATCGCTTTCTCACAGGAACTGAACTCACCAAATCAGTTTCGACGCCTCGGAGGAAGTAACCCAAGTGCATGGACAGTAAGACGTCGGCTTGCTGAATCTAACTTAAAACCCCTTAGACCTGCAAACGGCCCTAAACTGGAGCGTGGGCATCGTATTTCGAGACTAAGATATGCCCAGAGTCACGTAAATTGGAGTATTGAAGATTGGTCAAAAGTTATGTTCTCCGACGAATCAAAATTTATGCTCTACAAGCACGATGGAAGACACAGAGTGTATCGAAGACCAGGGGAAAGATTCAAGCAAGCATGCATCGAAGAAAAAGTAGCCTATGGTGGTGGGTCTGTACTTGTGTGGGCCGGAATTTCTTCTGAAAGTCGCACAGAGCTGGTGATCATAGAAAACGGCTCTTTAACTAGCGTAAGATATGTGGAAGAAATCCTCAATGATCACGTTGGTCCATTTATGGTCAATTTAGGTGAGGATGCTATATTTATGCATGACAATGCCCGACCTCATACAGGTAGGATTGTGAATGACTACCTTCAAGAGATGAACATTACTCGTATGGAGTGGCCAGCGCGCAGCCCGGATATCAACCCGATCGAGCATGCTTGGGACGAGCTAGGCAGATGCGTAAAACAACGAAACCCTCCCCCAATCACGCTTCGTGAGCTCAAAATTGCTCTCACAGAGGAATGGGAGAATATTCCCCAAAATCGTATAAGTAACTTGGTGTACAGCATGCCAAACCGCGTAAACGCAGTAATGGAAGCACGAGGAGGCAATACGAAGTATTAAAATTCAAGAAAATCGTAATAAAGTTCAAAAATTTCATGTTTCCTATTTTTGTTTTAAGGAGAGATCAGCAGTTTTTTTCTTTATGTAATTTTGTGTTAATAAAATGTATGGTGACTCATATTTTTTTTACTTTCATTTAAGGAGTATTACATTGTCTATTAAATACAATTTATTGCATTAACCTATCATTTTTAGTTTCCGAGATTTTTAACATTCTTTAAGTGACCCGGATTCATTGCTCTCGAGTGTATATACATGTTCACTTATTTAATAAACCAGAATATTAAGACCTACATTATGAGTTTCATGATTCGAAACTTGTGCTAACAGAAAGCGCTATTATTATAATTTGAGAGAGCATCACACCTACTCATCTCTCATAATCTATTCTTTGATATAATAAGTAATATTACGGGATCCCTCAGGGGATTAACGAGGAGGAACCCTCCCTTCTGAAGCAGAAGAAACCAAAAGAACATTACCTCAAAAACCTGCACAGACGGGTTAGTATCCGCGGACGCGGCGCTCGACAGAGGCATGGTGTCGCTGCACTGGCAGCAGATCATCGACAGCACGAAGGTGATCACGTCGGACACCAGCTGCACATACCTCCAGATCCTCACGAACCGCTGCAGCAGGGGGTGGAACACGTAGCAGCTCACAGTGAACATAGAGACGGCATCGACGCGACCAGAGATCAAGCAAGGACGTGAAGATTTGGAGGTGGCAGTAACGATGGAAATTTAAATAAGCTGTATTTTAACAGTTAGGTAGTGAGACATGTCAAACTCATTGTCAACTGTCGTGTCAGAAATGATGACATAAAGCATTAAAAATAACAACTGCACTTGAAGCTAGAGCATACTCTTTGCGTCAAACAGATTAATAACTCATATTAATCAATATCTGTGGTAAATTACTAGAGTGGTTTTCGCACAAAGCTACCTTCTTTGTTGTCAATGGCCTCAAAATAGCCTCAGTGCTGATCTTTGAAGTTTCAACATAGTGCGTCATGCACATGCCTTTAGACCTTGGTCGATTCTTCTCGGCCCATCGCACGCGGCGTCTATCCTCTGTTTCAAAACCGACCAGACACGTCCGTGGCTTTAGTACATTTACGCCCCGTTTTTGAAGTACGGGTCTATATAGCCGGAATGGCAGCGGCCGGCAGCGGAGCGGCGAGCACCTTCAGTGTGAAATAATTTTAAACTTTAACTACATACTTAAAAGACTATACCTAGTCTTTAGCGATACCTCGCTTGAAAAGCTTGATAAGGTCGCGAGGCCGCCAGCGGCTGCCAGCGGCTGGCGGCCGCGCGCCTATCGTTTCTAGCGACGCTGGCGGCCGCTGTCATTCTGGTGTGACTCGGGCCTATAGTCATGTAGGAAATGGGACTAGGTAGAAAAATGATGTCGTGTAAGTGATTTAATATCTTACTTGCATGAACCATTTTATTTTATGTTTTTCATTGGTATCAGTGGTAATATCAAGAACGACTTGGAAAGTACATACATTTTTTCAGGTACTTGTCCGGTACTATAATTTAAGAGCACTTACATAAATTTAAAGTATATTTCACTCTAAAAAAGATACCAAATTAATCATAATATTTATTTAACCAATACAATTAAATGCTATCAATACTACAAACAGTTTTGATAAAACAATTCATGAGAAATATTTATTCAAATAATTACAAAACGTTAATACAATAAAAGATGGCAGTTGTTATGAGTTGAAGACCTGTTTCTGTATGTCGCAATGATGCAGTTTTGGCGGATGACATGGCGGGCACATACACCTGCGGAATTCAAAGAAGAATTTATTCAAAGCTCACACACTTATTACAGCATCACCTTTTCCCAAATACGGGTAGGCTACAAAGTCTAACAGGACACAGAATTGAATACCAATTTCACCTTAAGCTTCTGCTTATCAGCCTTTAACGCGCAAAGTTGGTACTTACTAAGTACCAATATTTCTCTCTTTGTGGCTGATTATTGTCAGAGACCTAGTAACGATAGCCGAGACTAACGACTTTTCGTGCTTTTCGAAGTGCGGGGGTCTCACACCATCAAATTCCAAATTCCTGGCTACTAGTGAGAAATTCCTATCAGAAAAACCTAACATTATTCAGATTAAATTATCGGGGCAGTAGTAACGTAAAGCATGTAACGCATGACTATGATGTAGATTGCAAATAACGCGACTGCATGTTCGACTAGTTCGCGCATTTGCTACTTCTGCACGTTGAACCGCTGGGTATTAGTTTGGAACTTAAGAAAAAATGTATTCCAATTAATTGAAGTTCAGTACACTTGGATTCTATTCCAGGAAAGCAGTACTCGCTCGCTGCTGCTGTAGACTTAGAGTAGCCGTGCCTCCTATATTGCAACATACAACACAATTGACTAATAAAATTCAAGGAGTTACTAAGTACTAAAGATAACAATTTCTATATCCATGTATGTTTCCTATAAGCCTATAAAAAAAAACATACATGAATGCAGAAATGTTGCCCGTTGCCTGAAATAAACACTACACTTAATTCAGACTAAACAAAGACTTACTTAGGATGCTTTCTGTCCCATTCTTCTAACTTCTTGCACAATATCTTCGCTTTCAAGGGAGGTAGCTTTTTACCAGAGCCAGGAGTACGAGACCCAGGGGCTATGTCTAAAATATGTAAGAGATGTTTAGAGAAATTGACACGATTGGGCTGTTTCTTGGGTTTGGAGCAGTTTCTATGTCTTGATATCAAAATGACATAGTTACTAAATAGACATGAACGCTAAACGTCTCAGTAGCAAAACGTCTGGAACTTAAAATGTCTTAATTCAAAATACTCTTGTAGCAAATCATCTTTATTATCAAAATGCCACAGTTATCAAATAGACATGTGCGTTGAATGATATAGTAGCAAAACGTCTTGATATTTTAATCATAGTCACTAAATAGACATGAACGCTAAGTGCTCCTAGAGATGCTAAGTTTGTTGATATCAATTTATTGTTTGTTTGTGCCTAGTTAACTCCTCATCTAATAAAAATATATACCTGATAGTAAAAGTTGTTCATAATGATTAGAACAATGACCCCATTTAAGGTTTCGCATAAACAAAAAATAATGCTGTGTAGTGCATTAGTGTACGCGCTCTGTGGGTTGCGAAAATAAAGTTCAGGCTTAAGTACCTTGCTTTCTTGTCATCGAATGTGATTGTCTTTCAGTGAAAAGATTATTCTGTAGAGATCCGTGTTTGAGCCCCTATCAGCTTGAGTAGCTAATCCAAATAACTATTTTTTTTAAATACCTAACTCCTAAGCAACTAACACCTACCTACGAAACACCTAAGTATAGAATACTGATTTAACTAAATATCTAATGTTTAAAATATTAACAGTTATTACACTTAGGTTTAATTTTTTTTTTTTAACAAACTTTGATATAGGAAAATATGTAGGTAAGTCCGAAATAGGGCACCCCGACTTGGACAGGTTAGGTTAGAAAAGTATGGCAGGGTCCAGTGAGCGAGCAAGCGAACGAACAGACCCTGCCATTCCATTCGCGGTTTTTTTCAAACCCTGTAGAAATAGAGCCCCGCGAAGCGGAGCTCCGTCGACAATTTCGGACTTTTATCATTAAGAGTTGGTAAACCAGACGTTTTCACTACTATCTCATTCTGTGTTTTTGTCATCCAACTAATATGACTTCTGGCTAATAAGGTATTCTAATCATACAGACTATTCGCAATTCCAGACGTTTTGCTACTAGCTCATTCTGCTTTTATGTCGTCTAGCTGAATAGACTTTCTGCTGACTGGGTACTCTGCTTTTTTGTCATGTAGCTGAATTGTCTTTCGGCTATCAAGGCACCTTGCTATCATGTCATCCAATGTGAATGGTCTTTCAGCGAAAAGGTTATTTTGATAGTGACCCGTTTCTATGAGAGCAACTCATGAAACTTCTGTATGTGGATATGAAATAAACAGATTCTGTCGTTTCTCTACCCTCCATTTGAAGATTTGAATAAGTACCAGTAAACATGTAAGGCTTAGCTGTTTTGTTACTTACTTCAGAAACTAAATATTCGCATCACCATCAAGGCAACGGTAGCGAAACTGCGAAGCCATAAATTTTTATTTACTGATATTTAGAATTTGTAAAATTAGGGCCGGTAGATTTAGGACGTGTCAGAAGTTTGGCTCTACATGAGATATGATATGTTTTTCACAAGGCAAACCTTATGTGGTCATCTTGGCAACATTTTACGTAAAATGTTTTTGGTAGGATAGACATTAATAAACACAGACTTTTTTTTTTTGATGAGTGGGAAATCATCCAATGACTGCTCCCGTCCTGGGTGCGGCGGGAGGGTGTGTCAGACTCTTACTGACTAAAACCCACTCATGTTCCTTCGATTGCCCTTATTTTCCAGGGTCACGGTAACTATTGTAAACATTCCGCAACCCCAATAAACACTGACTTCGGCTTAGCTATGTTCCGTCTCTATCGTGCACTTGACGTATGACAGTTGTGTAACAGTGACAGCTATAGTGCTTTTCCAAACTACGTGCTAAGTAATATCTATTTATCACGCCCTAAGTGCCACTACTGCAGCCACTGCAGCCTATTGTCGAACAAGGAGTTTAATATAAAACTTACGTCTTCTTGTTTTCTTTTGCTGAGTGATCTCTTCTTCTACGGATTTACGAGAGCCTAAAGAACAGTAAGTTTGGGGCAACTTAGCTTCAAATGTTCGGGTAATCAGCCCTGTGGACAAAAATTATAAAATGTTGGAAATGGGTTTGAAAAAGGCTTAGCTCATAGAGGATCATCCCAGTCTTGGGTAGATTACATCGTCTGCCCGACACCTCTTTAAATCGTCGGACCATCGTATGACTGGGGTGACCCCATTGAATAAACTATTCCTCTGTTCTATGAGTGACCCACACAACGTTTACATATGCGTGGTCTTCACTAACCAATATGTCTAGTCTTCCCCACAATGAGCTATTACATGCACCGCTCAAGATATAAAAGTACGCCAAGACATTCTCTTGTGTGGCGACATCTAGCGCCAAACATGTGACACTGACTTCCTACATCGAGAAATCTGAGTTTGAGTTTTTAGCGCTAGTACAAAATTTTGACATGAACCGTCCGGCAGAAGCTCATTACCTTCAATAAGCGTCTGGTCGGAGCATTCTTCCTTTCCAATAGAGTGTTAGAAACTTTACATCGTTTTCTTATACTTCTATCCTGAACTAGTCGCACGGCGCACATCGAAGGAACATATTTCTCGGCACAATCGCCGCGCCGCAATTGTTTGCTATAAATGTATTGTTTAACTCCGCAATAAATGTATCTGTAGGCTGTTTGTCCACCGCCACGTCAACAAGAACGAGGTGACATCAAACCGAGGTTTGTATGAGGTGACGTGACGTGCGGTGGACACGCGGCTATAGTAAATGCATCTCGATCTCGTTGACGTGATGGTGACGACGGTGGTGGACAATTGGCCTTAATGTGCGGGCGGGCTCACGAATAAATAATCCGTACTTAATATTATAAATGCGAAAGTAACTCTGTCTGTCTGTCTCTTCTTCACGCCTAAACCATTGAACCGATTTGAATGAAATTTGGTACAGATATAGTCTGGGACCGTGAAAGGACATAGGATAGTTTTCATGTCGGAAATCCCCCAGGAACGGTAACTATTATTCCAGGTGGACGAAGTCGCGGGCAAAAGCTAGTATAATAATATTAATATATGGGGCTAAGCAATGTGTCGCGTTGCAAATGTGGTGTCACGTTTACAAAGATGCAAAATTGCAAAAGTATGCCCAATGCCAGGCCTGCTTAAACCTTCGAAGACATGTGATTCGAGATACAATAGAAAGCCAATAGCAGCGCGACAGCCGGCTGTCGCTCAGTTGTAGAAAGGTTAAGGAATCAACAAACCTTTTTCCTCGATGGCTTCTAGCATGGAGCAAGCAGTGGCACCCATGTCCACAGCGTTTTCTACTGGTTGAGACTTCACGGATTCTGTGACGCCAGAAGTAGTTGACGGCTTAACAACGGTCCGTTTTTCCTTGTTAATTAAAAGAAACTTAGGGTGCTTGTTCACGGTGCATGTAGCTCGAGCAAGTAAAGATGCGGGTTACACGCGTGAGTAATATGCGCAAGCTATTTGTTCGAGTTTCTGAGTCGATTCAGCAACCGTTCTCCGATGACCGATTCGCCATTGGACTGTTCGTCGACAGGACGGTTCATTTATTTCTGTTTCGCCAACAGGGCCTTTCACCTTTGGACATTTCGTCGACAGGACGGTTCATTTATTTCCGTTTCGCCAACAGGGCCCTTTACCTTTGGACATTTCGCCGACAGAACCTTTCATATGCGTCACTTTCGACGACAGCCCTTTTCAGCCACTAAGTGTTTCGCCGTCACGACGATAAACCAATAACTCTTTTAACTACACACCTGTTCATCTACGACGAAGAATTCGCCGTCAATCTTAAGACATAGATGGGTATGTGATTTTAATTTTTTTTTACGTCTGTTTCGTCGCCGCCGTATCAGATAAATCAAAATGTTTCTGATGTCCATTACACGTTCGTCTCATCTCAGGCGGGAAGCATCGACCTGATAAAAATCCCGCGAAAGTTTACTCGTGGTGCGTACTAGGCGTGATTTTGAGCACGGAATATAAGTCGCAAGAATAAATATCGTGCGGTGAATATACCGCAGTGTGGACTAGGCCTTGGCGAGCCGATTTTTTTTTTGTTAAAATATCTGAATATCAAATTTACAAGTGACAAGATAGAAGAATATCCTCTCGCGCCCGGCGCTGGTTCAGGCCATGCTTCGGGGCGAGACGGAATGGGATGCCGTCGCCTCCTTCTGCGAAGCAGTTATGCTAGTGAAGGAAGCGGCGGCGCGCGAGAGGCAACGACGAGCCTCTCGCCCCGGACTAAGACCCAGGCGAAGACGTCGAGAGTCGCAAGACGACTACCGGCCACCGTAGGCGCGGTTCTGCGGATGGCGAGCGATGGGTAGCTCGCCACCCGGCTAGGACCAGGACTGCGTCGACGGCGCGTTAGTGTTCCACGCGCGCCTCAAAGAGAAGGAGTCAGCACAGGAAGGGGCCCAACAGGGCCAACGCCTGCCGGGGTTGCGGAATGTGTATAATAGTTACCGTGACCCTGGAACATAAAGGGCAATCGAAGGAACATGAGTGGGTTTTAGTCAGTAAGAGTCTGACACGCCCTCCCGCCGCACCCAGGACGGGAGCAGCCATTGGATGATTTCCCACTCACCAAAAAAAAAAAACATAGAAGAATAAAAATGATCATAGATTCTAGTTATAAAGAAGGTTGATATATGGACAAAGAAAAGTAAAAAATGTGTGGCGGCTGCAAAAACATACAAAATTAGCCGCATTTATTTAAGTTTTTTAAATTACCCAGTAAGTGCATGCGCCTACTTTATTATCACTGGGAAGTAAAGTTTAAATTCTTTAGGGTAAGTTGCTGGCCCTGATCTCTTAGTAAAGACGCAGTTAGCTATAGATAGATACGTGATTATTTTGTAACATAAGCAATGTTACAAAAAAATCACACACCCATCTATGTCTTAAGATTGACGGCGAATTCTTCGTCGTAGATGAACAGGTGTGTAGTTAAAAGAGTTATTGGTGTAGCTGAAAAGGGCTGTCGTCGAAAGTGACGCATATGAAAGGTTCTGTCGGCGAAATGTCCAAAGGTAAAGGGCCCTGTTGGCGAAACGGAAATAAATGAACCGTCCTGTCGACGAAATGTCCAAAGGTGAAAGGTCCTGTTGGCGAAACGGAAATAAATGAACCGTCCTGTCGACGAACAGTCCAATGGCGAATCGGTCATCGGAGAACGGTTGCTGAATCTTCTGAGTCACTAGACCCGCACATGTTTTTAAACGATATGTTTACGATGCATGTAACCCGCGCAAGTGCCTCAACATGCGCAAGCTACATGCACCGTGTACAGTCACGTGTATAAACATGTATACACCACGCTAACTTTAAAATCAAATTTCTCTTAGAATAACTATAATATTATTTAGTTTTAGGGCATATTGTATTGTAGTCTATAATAGAATTACTATAAAATAAGTTTCAACTGAAAGTTATGGCTCATTTAAGAGAAATTTGATTAAAATCTTTGTGAAGTGTATACATGTTTATGCTCGTGACTGTACAAGCACCCTTAGGTAAACATGGAAAACTCGTAAGTCTCAAGGATCTTGCATTTATTAAAACAGAAATCTAATACAAACAAACATTAAAGGTGACTAGACTGTACTGAGTGGGAACAATAAATGCGTTACAAATAAATAGATTTGATGATGCTATAGAAGTTATACGGGAGAATTACAAAGGGAGAATCACAGATTCACAGTATAATCAGGGCTGCTTTAAAATGCGCAACAACACTTTGCGCTTTCTAGAAGCAAATATGTTTGCATTTCCCTCCAGAGCTTAACTCCTGATCTCTCCTAACTTTGCTGTGCCCGACAGGGTCCATATTGATCTTGACTTTTTTATACCACCTTTGTACTTACATAATATGGAATTTGACATTGAGCTTGTAAGACCAGTGTGTAGCTGGAACCGATAGCTAATATTAATAAAAGCACCCTGTGTCGTATATGCCACTAGATTTCCAAAATCCCATACATCGTAAGTATATTAAGGTAAATAGATAGATAAAAACATTTATTAGTGCAAAACATAAAATTAGTCCCAACAATAAAAGTTAAAGTAACCTACAAACTGCTTGTTTCAAGCTTGCACCAAATGGGTGTCCAGCTTAGCATATGTCAGAAGCTGGTATTCTACTGGAACCTAATAATAATAATAATAAACCCGCAGGGCAGCTTGTGGCGAGCTGTCGGGCAGTAGCGACCCCGTGGACCTGACCTCCTAGGAGACCCTTTGTTCTTCATCTCTGGCTTGCCTTAACTGGCCGGCCAGAGTGAGCACTGACGAGGAACAAGGCTCCCACCTCACTCTTGCCTTAATTGGCTGGTTTGAGTGGAGATTCGCAAGAGCAAATTTGCTCGGGGGAAGGAAGTATTCCAGTAAGATGCTGGTAGGGATCTTGACCGTACTTCCGGGATTGTCCTGATAGCCGTGGAATACCTCTCCACTCCTCAAGCACCTCGATATATGTTGCCCCCTTGTCGCTACGTCACTATGTGCTAGCGGCCGTTTTCGGGGGCCCATTTACTGAGTGTGCAAGTCACCCCCTGCCTTTAAATCCGTGTTTACAAGCATTGGCCAGGCAGGGGCCATAGCCATTCAATAGTCTCGGATAAATAATCCATCTTAGCAACCCAAACCCATAGTCCAATAACTTTTTTACTCCATGACCTGCAATAGACCACCACCATCCGGGGGTTGACCTTAGGTGCACTTGAGTGGTGCATATAGGGATAATCGCCGGTTGGTGCCTCACTTCATATTATAAAGCCTTATTAAGGGGCCTCTGCGAGTTGGCTTCGGCCCCTCGTACGCCTTTCAAAGGACCGGGACCCCAGGGTCCCGAGAAACTAAAGTTTAAACTAAAATAATAATAATAATAACGAGCTGTCGGGCAGTAGCGACCCCGTGGACCTGACCTCCTGGGAGACCCTTTGTTCTTCATCTCTGGCTTGCCTTAACTGGCCGGCCAGAGTGAGCACTGACGAGGAACAAGGCTCCCACCTCACTCTTGCCTTAATTGGCTGGTTTGAGTGGAGAATCGCAAGAGCATACGTGCTCGGGGGAAGGAAGTATTCGAGTAAGATGCTGGTAGGGATCTTGACCGTACTTCCGGGATTGTCCTGATAGCCGTGGAATACCTCTCCACTCCTCAAGCACCTCGATATATGTTGCCCTCTTGTTGCTACGTCACTATGTGCTAGCGGCCGTTTTCGGGGGCCCATTTACTGAGTGTGCAAGTCACCCCCTGCCATTATATCAGTGTCATACAACCATTGGTAAGGCAGGGGCCATAGTCACTCCATAGTTTCTGGTACCTTATTCATTAAAGAATCCAAACCCATAGTCTAAAATTTTTGTTAGTTGCCATATTTTACAATAGTCCAACACCAACCGGGGGTTGTCCTTAGGTGCACTTACATAGTGCATATAGGGATAATCGTCGGTCGGTGTCCCATTCCACATAAAGTTTTTCCTCAAGGGGCCTCTGCGAGTTGGCTTCGGCCCCTCGTACGCCTTCCAAAAGTCCGGGACCTCAGGGTCCCGAGATATGGAAACATATTTTAAAATAATAATAATATTTATTAAAAAAACAAATTACAATTTACAAAAATAGCAGTGAAGCCACACTAGGCAGTGCCTGTATCGTGGCTATCAAACAATAGCGATTATCCTTAAAATAATAAAATAAAATAAATCTGCATTTCGTTTTTTATAAAGTTGAAGTGCGAATGTGTTGTGTGTACATGGGTGTGAAATGTAAAAATAAGTGTTTAGGAGAGTATTATGAGTGGTGTGTGTTATGTGTGATGAGTGTTATCTGTGATGGTGATATGTGTGTTGAGTGTACTACATGTTAATGAGAGTGTGTAGTTTAGTCTTTAGACAACTGTACGAAGCAATTGCTCTATCTGATCGTAGTTCATGCCGGTGATTAATTTCCTAACTTTAACTTTGGCTTCACGGGTGGTATTATGCTGGAGCTGATATTTATTTGCAATTTTATTGTATAGGAAAGGAAACATAAACTTCTGTGATTTTCTAGCAAATGAAGTTTTACATTTTGTACTAGGGATTTTAAAGACTCTAAGCTTCAGCATGTCATTGAAACTTGGCGAATTTATGACTAGCTTATGAGTGGAGATAATTGCATGCATTACATAGAGCCCTCGCACGCTAAGTAGATCAGCCTCTTTGTAAAGATCTTTAGTTGGAAATCTAATAGGCTTCTTTAACATTACTTTTATAACTGATCTCTGCGCTCTTTCCAACAACATCAGGTGTGATGTCGATGTGCCACCCCATACGCTTATACAGTATGATAAGATAGATTGACACAAGGAGATATAAATAGCTTTGAGAAGTTTCATGCAAGCAACATCCCTAAGCAAGTTCCCTAATCACGTATATTAACTTTCTGGTTTTGGCAGAGAGTGCAGTGATATGCTCCCTGTATGTGAGTTTCTCGTCAATAATTACTCCAAGATATTTTATAGATTGTGCTCTTTGTAAATAACAGCATTGACATTTATTGTTGGAGAACTGTTTTTGGTCACATGTGTGTATTTGAATATTTAGTAGAGAAGAAGGTGAGGAAGCTGCAGTTTTGTGAAAACATAAAAACTTGGTTTTGTTGGCATTTAATGTTAATAGGTTACTGCTTAGCCATTTTGCGATAGTATTGATGCCTTGTTCAGCATTACTAAAACAGTCTCTCCAGTTAGTATCGTGAAATACAACAGCAGTGTCATCTGCATAGCAAACTATTTTAGCATTTTTCAAAGGTAAATCAGTCAGGCTGTTAATATATATTAGGAACAGCGTTGGTCCCAACACGCTACCCTGAGGCACTCCAAAAGATATTTCTTTTTTGGTACTGAGCCAAGAATTTAGCTTAACGCATTGCTTCCTTCCACTTAGATAACTTTTGAACCATTCAAGTGCAATACCTCGTATTCCGATGTTTTCCAGTCTTCTCAGCAATATTGGAATAGCCACGGTGTCGAAGGCTTTCGCTAAATCTGAAAAGACTCCTATGCACGCGAGACCATTGTCTAGATGATCAATAATTTCATTTGTTACTAGATTAACTGCATCTTCTGTAGATTTATGTTTACGAAAACCAAATTGAGTCTCCGATAAAACTTTATTTAATTCTAGGTACTTAACAAGACGGGTATTTACGACTTTTTCCAATATTTTTGAGAAAACCGAAAGCAGCGATATTGGTCTGTAATTATCAGGTACGCTTGATTCACCCCCTTTGTGAATGGGCACTATAACGGCAGTTTTCCAGTCTGGGGGAACAACTCCCGTGGCTAAACTTTGATTGATTATAATTGTTAGATTATACCTATGATTATACCTATGATTGATATTATAAGTAAAAAGGTGTAGATAGGTTACTTCTACGACAATCTTTCTTCAAAAACGGCACACTAACGCACACATACAATTAGACGATAGTAGGATGGCACGATTCAAGTATTTCGAGTAAAAAAGAGACGAATATACTTTGCAACATTTATAATTTAGTGAAATGGCTGCATTCCAAAGTGCCACATGCTGCCTATAACCTATAGATCTACACCTTTCTACTTATAATATCATTAGCTGGAACCAGGTGACATTACGACGTCGACAAGGCGAGATGAGAAAGACAAAAAAAGGAGTCATCTCGTGTTCTTGGTTATAAGAACACGTGTATGATCTCCAAACTATAATTTAATAACCGTATCTACAATTGTCATTTAAACTGAAATATTATTTTCAAACTGGACATTGGCAGAAATCACCGAAAATTCGGTGGATTGCCATAATTATAAAAGTTGAAGTTGAAGAAACAAAAAAAAAAACAAACAAATAAGAAGATAGTGTGTGAATAAGGGTAAATTACATCGAAACATACCGGTTTCACCTTCAAGTTCTGTATTTCGGGAGTGTTGTTGATAAACTCCCAGAAGGAGCAGACTTTCTTTTGGATGTAGTCGGTGTCTTCATCGGTGGGAGTGAAGTCGATGACCACGTGCTGGTTGTACAAGGGCTCTCCGCAGGCTACGTCTCCGAATTCACTGAAAAATAAATATATATCCTCGGAGAACTCATACACGGCCGTCCGAGCTCAAACGACCAAACGTAACCAGACGACTGATAAACTTTATCGTTGTATTTTTTTATTATTTAGATGAAGCAAAAAGTATTTTTGGCCGATCTACATGCAAGACGGACTAAACAGAATGCCATTTTTTTTATGTTGTCGTCATCCCTATTAGAATATTATGTTATAATCATAATACATACACTGAATTTTTATTATTATATTTAAAACACTGTTTTTTTATAAATTAGTTGTACAGATTGTGGGAGAAAATTATAGTCACATTACAAATCGACGCATGCACACAGTCGCACTTGCATAAGGTCTAGCGTAGTAGGTATTTCATCCATTTTAGTTTGTTTTGACTGTACAGCGGAAGTGTGACAGCAATTTACGTAGTTTTAATTATATTGGGGATAAAATATTACCTACTAGCTTTTGCCCGCGGCTTCGCTCGCGTTAGAAAGAGACAAAAAGTAGCCTATGTTACTCTCCATCCCTTCAACAATCTCCACTCAAAAAATCACGTCAAATCATCGCTCCGTTTTGCCGTGAAAGAAAGACAAACAGACAGACAGACAGACACACTTTCCCATTTATAATATTAGTATGGATATTAAAAATTACAAAAATCGATTCAGTAAACGATTCTGAACAAACTATTTTCTCAAAGTGCATTAATTCAGTTACACATTGTATAATTTATAAATACACACATAAATACACACATATCTATTATATATATAAAACAAAGTCGGGTTTGTTACAACACTTATAACTCGAGATCGGCCAGACCAATTTTCATGGTTTTTGGTTCGTTGGATTTGTCCCCGCCCCGAATAGCAGAATACATCTTAAAAATAATGAAAAATCGACGAGAACATAATTATAAAAGATGAATCATTTTCCCCTATAGTTAATTCTAAATTCAATTAAAGAATGAAAACTTAAGAGAACAATAGTACTAGGAGCGCAGTAATGTTAAGTGATAATTTGAGAAAGTTTAAAATACTGAGATACTTAGTACTCGCAGTTGTGTGAAGTGGTTAATAGAAAATGTGAGCGCAATTTTAAGAAAATATATGTTTATGAACTTAAATAATATCCATCCATACTAATATTATAAATGGGAAAGTGTGTCTGTCTGTCTGTCTGTTTGTCTTTCTTTCACGGCAAAACGGAGCGACGAATTGACATAATTTTTAAGTGGAGATAGTTGAAGGGATGGAGAGTAACATAGGCTACTTTTTGTCTCTTTTTAACGCGAGCGAAGCCGCGGGCAAAATCTAGTTATAGATAAATTACACCAACACACATTATGGATATGAGTTGTCCCCGAATGTTTATTCATTTTATGCTCACACGCCGCGAGTGAGCATAAAAAGTCGCGCGAGTCGCGAGTGTACACAGCGTCAAGCATTCGCAGAATATTACATCACAATGTAATTCTTGCACAAATGCTTGAGTAGGCTCGAGTGTATCATCACCTGAAGGTGTCCAAAGGCTTTGGATTACTAGTCCTACTGGAGCGCTGTCTACTTGTAATGTCACTGTACTGGAACAAACGCGAAACTGTATCATCTACGATCATGTCCATTTCAAAAAGGTGTAAAGTTGAAAAAATAATAATTTAATTTTATTGTAAGTACGAATAAGATAATATAGTAAGTAATCAAGAATGCGTCAAATATGTCAAGTATGTTTTAAGCAAAGAGGTTCCATAGTATATATATATACTATGGAAGTTTTAAGTGTCAAATTGGTAAAAATATCTCTAATGCCTAAAAGTTCCGCCAGAGGCAGCACTAGTAGGAATGAATAAGTTTGTATTATAGTTATTACACTTTCTCTACACTCAGCAGATGCACTTACCTTTTAATGAAATAGTATAAATTCTTGTATAAGGGTACTCTTGTCATACATACTTAAAACCAAGATCAGGAGAAAACAAAACAACCATGATCGCTGCATAAAAATATATTAATGTCGGAGCAATAACGTCATCACACAAAGAACTTCACTACAAGAGTTAGAGCTCTGATATTCTGATATCTATCTGTGGTGCATCACATGCATTACATAGCCTCATTAGTTTCTCAGTGCACGGCGATAGCGCTTCAAACCGTTTGGATTGAGGAGACTTTTCGCAGACAAACGGAGCTTTCACCCCTCCTGAACTAACGTCATCCAGATTGCCGTTTCTGAGGAGAAGCACTCGATTCTGGATGCCCTTCAAATTGTCTGGTTGACCAGGATTCCACCTGTTATACACATCTTCCAATCTATCACCTGAAAAAGAATTTTAAAATGTTTTTCTTTGCTATTCTTTTTTGCAAGACCGAGTTGTGCCTTATTACAAGTAACAACTAATGTGACCAACAGTCGGCTGTTGGTCTTGATATTGAGATTAAGGACTCCGACTGCTAAGTATGTAGGTCATGGGTTCGACTCTCACCCAAGACAACCAATACAACAATAATTAGGTACATACAATCTTACACACGACGATCAATCTTATTGAAGACAAGTGAAATACTGAAGAAGGAATATATACTCGTATAACACAGGTTTTCCTCTTCCCTTACCCTCACAATTCTACGGGACCGAGAAAAGATCAGGCACGTGAAAAGTCTTTACGTCCTTTCCGAAAGACGAGAGAGTTTTACACTTAAGTTCTAAATTCCTGAACGGACCCTGATCGTGCAGTTGCCAAGACCAAATTAAGAAAATAATACCAGCTTATTGCTGTCTCACTGCAACTTATCTCATAAGGAGAATGCAGGAGCATTGATCACCACGCGCACTCAAGGCGAACAGGTGATTTTGGGCATATTTAGGTTAGGTTAGGCTATCACGATTAAACGGGAGAATTTTATTGTATTACAATTACGTGATTTTTTTCAATGAAAATGTTAATAAATATATGTAAACCAAATGAAAGTCGTGATAGTCAGAAGCCAGAAACTCTGACCAGTCATTTCAAGACGGTACGCCGGTTGTGGTCTGATAAGCAGTCGCTTCACGTAAAACACTGGTAGGTATCCAACTACATCAGGTAAAGCTGGAAACCTACCCGACTTGGTAAAAAGATAGGGAGATTATGATGATAATATTGAATTTTCTATACCATGTATGGTAGTCCAAACGCGTTCATTGCTCCAGGCTCCAATACCTATGTGGACTTGTGCATAGGGGTCAGGGTTCTTCTCCGGACGAGCTGGTAGCAACTCCTTGATAACTCGAGCCTCTACATCATCGTTGAGGATGACCAGGTACCCCCCCTCAGCAGCACATATCCTGTACGCGCGAGTCCAAGACTGCTTTTCATGGTGGACCTTGTAACAGCTGCCTGTAGTCTGGTTTAGGTGATAATCTGAAATATTATGGTTACAAGAATAAATAAAATGTCAAGGTTACAAAAAAATCGAAACTGTAATATTGAGAAATATAAAATGATGGTATAATTTAATACTATTTTACCAGACGTAGAGGTTGAACCTGTAGTTCTCAAATGGTTCAAAACATTGCATACAAGAAAATTTTATTTCTACGTATATAAAGTGACTGGTAATAGTATACGATACTTATTATAAATACGTGATTGTGCTCATGCTCTCATGCTCATTCACAAACAATTTTTTTTATGGGAACAAAGCCGGAATCGCGAAGAAAATATCAACTGTTGACTACATTAGGCAAATGTAAATGTACTGAACAGCTGATTTTTTTTCGCGATTCGAATCATTTTCGCGAAAATGCCTAGGTACGTTTGTGCATAAAGTGTAAACAAATAAATAATCCTCAATCATGTTCAAAATGATTCTATTTGGTATAATAAACAATATAATTGTGCTTGTCTACTTGTGTATTTAAATGAAATGCTTCTATGATATAATACTAATTTATCACAAGTAATTTGGTTGTAACATTTAACACAGTATATGGGGTACTGTGTTAAAACAACCAAATTGCTTAAAAGCCGGCTAACTAGCAAGGTGCCCTTTAGACATTCTTAAATATATTTGTGTTATTTTATCTTCAATTCTGGTAATAAAATTATGTCTATAAAAACGATAAGATTGTTATTTAGTGTGATAATGTGACATCGATTTTCGATTTATAACGACTCAAACATTTTTACTTTATATATTTTTTAAAATTCTTCTTATCATTACCATTATCGAAAGTGCCACATTCGTTGATCGTCTTATTGTCTAGTTTCTTGTAACATACGAAGGGCAGCGGCTCCTTGCACGAGGAGTAGTGCGCTTGTCCATCAGCGGTCAGAGTGAGGCAGTCTGCGTCAGCTTCGCTACTGCGCGGACCGCAGCTCACTTCCATGTCCCACAGGGGCACTCCTGAAATACGATGACAACGTTCATATTGCAATTAAAATAATCGCAACTGTGTGGGAAGATAAGATATAGGGATAAACGAGAGGTGAGAGCATCTCAGCTCATCTCAGCCGTAATAAACAGTTCTTATTTATTCTAAAATATATATGTATCTAACATACGGTCTAAGAAACCGACTTAGGGAATGAGTTTTGACGCATTTTTTGTTTCTATAAAAATATCGCTTGACATTAGCTAAAGTCGTGCATCGTAAAATCTCTTAAAAGAAAATCTGTGTATTCAGTAAATAGTAATGCTTTTTTATACACTGTGTAATCACTTCATGTAACTAAAAGGTGAAAATAAAAACATTGACTGACCTTCCACAGAGACGTAGTCTCCTTTAGAGTACAAGTCATGTGCTCCCAGGAAGATGTGCGCCACACTGTACTGTGTCATCTGCGAGCGAAGAACAGCAGCGAGCTCTTTGTTCAGCGGAGACGCCAACACCGCGCCTGCAACACGACACGCAGACACATGAGCCAGCGCGGCGAGCTGCCTCACTGGCAGTCAACACCGCGCCTGCAACACGACACGTACACACATGAGCCAGCGTGGCGAGCTGCCTCACTGGCAGTCAACACCGCGCCTGCAACACGACACGCACACACATGAGCCAGCGCGGTGAGCTGCCTCATTGGCAGTCAACACCGCGCCTGCAACACGACACGCACACACATGAGCCAGCGCGGCGAGCTGCCTCACTGGCAGTCAACACCGCGCCTGCAACCCGACACGCACACACATGAGCCAGCGTGGCGAGCTGCCTCACTGCCAGTCAACACCGCGCCTGCAACACGACACGCACACACATAAGCCAGCGCGGTGAGCTGCCTCATTGACAGTCAACACCGCGTCTGCAACACGACACGCACACACATTATGCCAGCGCGGCGAGCTGCCTCACTGGTAGTCAACACCGCGCCTGCAACACGACACGCACACACATGAACCAGCGCGGCGAGCTGCTTCACTGGCAGTCAACACCGCGCCTGCAACACGACACGCACACACATGAGCCAGCGCGGCGAGCTGCCTCACTGGCAGTCAACACCGCGCCTGCAACACGACACGCACACACATGAGCCAGCGCGGCGAGCTGCCTCACTGGCAGTCAACACAGTGCCTGTAACACGACACGCACACACATGAGCCTCCGCGGCAAGCTGCGTCACTGGCAGTTAACACCGCGCCTGCAACACGACACGCACACACATGAGCCAGCGCGGCGAGCTGCCTCACTGGCAGTCAACACCGCGCCAGCAACACGACACGCACACACATGAGTCAACGCGGCGAGCTGCCTCACTGACATAGCTTTAAGGAAACTGGCATTAAGTTACCACTTTTGCCTAATTCTCACGACAAGTTTTAACTAAAGTCGATTCAAAAGATCTTGTTGGCAATAAATTTTATTGGGCAATTTTTACCTTCATCGTGACATCTAACAAAGGCTTCCTCGAAAATTGCCGGCATCGTATGCAGCTTGAGCCAGCCTCCCGCGTCATAGTTGAATACATAGTCCGGCTTGCTCCGCACCACATCTGGACAGTGAACATAAAAATGTACTATATTCTGTACAAGTGACTACTCGAAACCAAAAGATTAAGAATGGTACAAATACAGTTCAATGCTTGATTGCAAGAGCCGAAGGCGAGGGCTTAATGGAGCCAAAAACGTAATGACAAAACACTCACGAAATTCATAAATAGTAAACTACGGTTGGTACTGTATTAGCAGAATTTCGTATTCTGGTACGGTGCAGACCACTCATATTTTGCGTTGCAAGTCTTTTTCTATGAAAGCGACCAAAATTCTGCCACTCACAACTCACAAAATTACGCTCGTTTGGCCTCACACTAAAGAACTCCATCACAAGTGCGTCGTAAAATTATTATTTACAATACATTTAATTTTGTTTTTACTACCTAGACATTTAAATACTTTAAGTTTTTTATTACTTTTATACAAGGAAGAATTTGTAAATTTTTTGCGAGGTTTAATTTTTTAAAATAGCATTATATTTATATAATGCTATTTTAAAAAATTCGCACATCGTTAAACCACTCACCAGTGGCAATTAAGAAGTATGTGAAACAAACAAAATATAAGTAGTACATGTTTGTGTACTGTCTCCACTCACTGTTGCAGATATATTGCGTTGTACTGGAGATAACTCGCGGTTTTATAAAACTCGTCGCATCGTAAGCGTCATTATTATCGTCATATTTATATGATTGGTTACTTGTTTACTAGCGACCCGCCCCAGCTTCGCACGGGTGTTACAAACTTTGAAAATCCCGGCTTTTCTTGACTATATTACGATTGCCTTAAAAAGAGGCACTCAACTCCGGCTGCAAGTTCAGGTGCCAATAACTGCTTCAGACATCTAGTAAAGTAGTCTTCTGTTTTGATCAGTTTTTTTTGGGCATAATAAACCTTTCTCATTGACACATACCCGAAAAAACCAAATACCCCAGGAGGGTATTTGGTTTTTTCGGTTATGTGTAAGCGTTTAAGTATAGGTACTCCGTCAAACTATGTACTTACTAGTCATAGTATTATTCTTGACAACGTCAACGTTATATATTACGCTTTGTTGGGTAATGTTTATAATAGTTACCGTGACCCCGGAACATAAAGGGCAACCGAAGGAACAAGAGCTCTCCCGCCGCGCCCAGAACTACTGCATTTACTGTAATTACGTTATATAATATATCTAACAGTTTGTTTAATTTGTTGTACAAAAGAGGCCCTAAATACGTAAAATCTATGAGCAATGCAAACCAAATCTTTCCTCCTCCTGGTCGAAAATACTGGATCAAATGGAAGCTCAGCGTGCTGATGACGTATGATAAGCAATATAAAAAACTGACGTACTGTTAGTATATTGCATGCTCTGTATAACTCGTGCGTGGGAAATCTAAAAGGTGGGAAAGTTGCCACCTTTAAAATTGCTCTTTGAGCACGTTCTAGAGGAAGTAAGATAGTCTTTGCAGCACCGCCCCATGTAGTAATACAGTAGGTAAGCACAGATTGACACAGAGCCAAATAAACCTGTTTAATTAACTTATAGTCGGCTATGTGACATAGGTTCTTAAAAATATATATTAATTTGTGAACTCTTGTGCACAGAAGCTCAATATGTTTACGGAAATTTAGATTTGTGTCAATCGTAATACCCAAGTATTTTATGTGGTCAGCTTTATCTAAAGAGCATGCAGTGTCAGCATGTGTGCAATATAATACGATGAGTAAGCGGTAAGTTAGTGTTTCTCATTAAGAATAAAATGTATTTAGATTTATCAAAATTTAATGTTATAAGATTTTGATGTAGCCAATTAGACACAATATTAAATCCGTTTTGGGCATATTCATATGCTTCAGCTTGAGACTTTATTATCGATTAACGCTATTAAATTCAAGTAATTCATTAAATTTATAGGCACTTATGAATTGTCCAAAGAGTCGGTCGGTCAGTAAGAAAAGTGACGCTAATTGCCTGTTCCACAACGTAGATCTCTATGAAGAAGAACAGACAAGAAACTTCACGGACACTCTTTTTAAAAAAATAGGTTATATATGTAAAAACAATGTAAGTAAATAACAAAAAAAAACAATTAAAAACATAAATAATTAGAAAAATAATAATTATAAAAAAATCAGTGGCAGTTAAGAGATGACCGATCTCAAATGACAGCGTCTTTTCTGGTGAACAGGCGCTGTCATTTGAGATCGGTCACACGTCACGAGCTGATGTCACACGTCATGCTCGTGCATGTCGAGTGACATTAGCTCAACTATTTTGAAGGGAACCGAATGATCCGACGTACTCGCCACCATCAGCGAGACTTTCAAGCGAGCATGACAATTCTCCTTACCGCCCTGTCCATTTGTGTAGTATTATACAATTGTAATAAATGAACAAATAACGACATCGTACTCAAAACAATATTTAAATATGCTTTAAGTTATATAAACCAAAGTTTTGTATTATAAATAAATCTAAGTGGGTGAAGTTAAATGCATCTTTCTCTTTCGATTTGACAGGACTAAACGGTATCTACTATTATTTTCTAATGAAATGAAAAGAGATGCACTCAACTTAAATTTAGTTTAGTCAGTGAACAAGAGAATCAGCACAATTAAATTAAAAAAATGATAAATTAATTATGTTTAGAGAAATTAGTGCCAAAACCACATCTCAATGACACAAGGCTCTTGATCACTAACAAGCATTAGAGCTTAGCTGTTGTGCTTCGCATGTTTGACACTGCTTCACTAATTTCTCCGTGCATAATAACGGTTCAAAACGTTTTGATTTAGGAGATTTTTCGCAGACGAACATTAGAGGGACCCCTGTTGCACCGAGGTCATCCAGGTTGCCGTTGCTGATGAGACCCGCTCGATCTTGGACGCCCTGATAATTGTCAGGCTGGCCAGAATCCCATTTGTGGTACACATCTTCTATTCTGTCACCTAAAACAGGCAAAAATATAGAAAGGCTTAGATGTGCCTTATTTGTTCATAATCTTGCATTGTCTAAACAGGTCCACTCAAATCTGTGTGCTTCTCTCATCAAGAGAGTTCCTCAGACATTAACCTTTATGGACATTCGCACATCCCTCTCGCACATTTTTGACCAAGATTGTATGGACTTTAAAGAGACTTTGACCTCTTAGTTTGTTTCGGATGTTTCTTCTCAGAGCTGTCCAGCTAGGAAACACCGGCCCCATCGTTCATAAAAATAATAAAAAAACAAAATATTGACGTGTTAAAGTGTTATAGTATATAACCTATTTACAAAATAAATTTGATTTTACTGAAAGTCGTATCGTTCTGTCCACCAGTTGTCTGGATAGTGTTTGACCAATCCGTGAGAGATCAGGGGTTCGACCGCTGTTTGTGCTGTTTGAAGCGCCAACACCAGGTGTACCTCGTTACCTAACACCAACACTACAAGTCTTTCCCTATTAATTAGTATTTTCTTTTACATTCTTGACTAGATCTAATAACTTCACTGAAACCTCCAGATACGCTATTTCTATAACGGCCCTAAATACTCTTAACTTCTACATCATTCCTTCTCTCTTTACTTAGGCAGAAAAATGCTAGTCCTGCCAACAATGACTCGACTTCTTCAACAGTAAGGCTATTTCTAAAATGCTTTTGAAAAAAAAGTGGATGTTATGGTTTTATACCGTGGATGGTTGTCCAGACACGTTCCTTGCCCCAGGCTCTAAGACCTATGTGAAGTCGCTCCCATGCTTGCTCAGTGTGAGGTGGGAACATGCTCTTGACGAATTGTGCCTCTACATCATCGTTCAGGATGACCAGGTACCCCCCCTCAGCGGCACATATCCTGTGAGCACGAGTCCAAGACTGTTTCTCATTATGAACCTTATAGCAGCTGCCTGTCTTCTGATTCAGGTGATAATCTGAAATATTATAACATTAAACGTTTGAAATAGTGATTTTTTGTTTTTATTTTTGAAATACTAATGTTAAATGTTCGATACATTACTCGCCTGGCCCGCAGCAGGTACACTGGGCGTCGAAGGAGGGCTCTCCTCCGGCCCTATTAAACGGCTTTGGGGACGTCCGTCACTCCCCTTTCAGCTGAACCCGAGGTAGCGGAATCAAAAACTCTCAGCTCTAAGGAGGTCCGCAGAGGCAGACTGACACCAGCCGAGGATTGCGATAGTAGTATCAGTTCCCACGATTTTCGGCGTGAGTGGGAGAAAGAACACCGGGGTGATTTTTAATTTGTAAGATTCTGACAGATCCAGACATCCATGACGATTTTTCAAACTGAATAAAAAAAGGTACATTACTCGTCCTATCGATCTATCTATACTGCTCGGTACTTACAGTAATGTCAGATAGATTATGTAAGTTCGACAAACGTTCGTTCGTTGTGGCGTTTTCCTTAATTAGAACTAGTTTCATAATAATTTACTTACCATTATCGAAAGTGCCACATTCGTTGATCGTCTGATTGTCTAGTTTCTTGTAACATACGAAGGGCAGCGGCTCCTTGCACGAGGAGTAGTGCGCTTGTCCATCAGCGGTCAGAGTGAGGCAGCCTCCGTCAGCTCCGCTACTGCGCGGACTACATCTTATTTCCATGTCGGACATAGGCACTCCTAGAACACGTTGATAGCGATTGTAAATGGAAATAGTAACAGTGTTGATTTGTGGCCTGGCATCGCGTTTACAAGGTAACAACCAAAGCTGAAAGACCAGCTCTTAGGTGGTTTAGTAAAACTTGCCTCATGAACGCTCAAAGTAAGAGTATGGTGTAAGTGTCCGTGGAATAAAATAGATAACTGAAAGATTTGTAAAAAATATTAAATCTAATTTAAAACTTAGACCAACCTTCTATAGAGACGAAGTCTCCTTTAGAGTTTGTACCATGAGTACCCAGGTACAGGTGTCCGGTTATACAGAACTGAATCATCTGCAATTGAAGAGCATTAGCGAGCCCTTTGTTCAACGGAGACGCCAACACCGCGCCTGCAATACAACACGCACACACATGAGCCAGCGCAGCGAGCTGCCTCACTGGCAGTCAACACCGCGCCTGCAACACGACACGCACACACATGAGCCAGCGCGGCGAGCTGCCTCACTGGCAGTCAACACCGCGCCTGCAACACGACACGCACACACATGAGCCAGCGCGGCGAGCTGCCTCACTGGCAGTCAACACCGCGCCTGCAACACAAGACGCACACACATGAGACAGCGCGGCGAGCTGCCTCACTGGCAGTCAACACCGCGCCTGCAACACGACACGCACACACATGAGCCAGCGCGGCTAGCTGCCTCACTGGCACTAAACACCGTCAACACCGCGCCTGTAACACCAAGTTCAAATTCCTGGTTGCTCCTATGAAATTACCAATCGAAAAAACACAAATTGACTGGCAGAACAGAAGCCACCGACTTCCGAAATTTTAGTTATTTTTGGGTTTTTAGTTTTTGAAGGCGGTTATTATTTTTTTGAAAAAAGTTTTTATTTATTACTTTTTAGTGTCGACTCCCAATGTAGATATAGAAACTTGAAGAAAAAACACACATCGTCTATGAATATTTCGTCAATTTTTTTTGTTCTTGGTGAATTTTTCGAGAACCACTGAACCGATCGCCACAAAATTTATATGGGACCACCCCTGAATCATGGCTTATCAAACAAAAAAAGAACCATCAAAATCCGTTTACAATTGACGGAGATATCGCGTAACAAACATACAAAAAAAAAAAAAAAAAAAAGAACATACAGACGAATTGAGAACCTCCTCCTTTTTTGAAGTCGGTTAAAAACGTTTTCAAAGATGAAATCAACGGAGCAGTCCAATTACTATTATCCATTTTAGTTTCAATTGATGGTGGGTGCAAGTTTCTAGGTTCTTTTTGTCTTGTAGTTTTGTGGTAGTTGTTACCATCGTCGTGACATCTAACGAAGGCTTCTTCCCAGGTAGCCGGCGAGGTGTACAGCTTGAGCCAGCCTTCCGCGTCATAGCTGAGCAGGTAGTCCGGATGGCTCCGCACCACGTCTGGACAGTGAAGTTAATAATTACTATATTGTTCTAATGTGATACCAGTGAGGAAATTCAAGACGAATAAGTATGGCTTGGTTTTCTGGGTTTAACCTTACGACGGGCAAGCGTCAGCCGGCTGTCCGGCTGCTTATGTTTATTCCATAGTGTTTAGAATTACGTGCGTTCGAAGGATTAAAAAATAAAGTTATGAAAATTCGAACTTTCTTAGCCTCTTCCTAACTATCTTATTTTAACCTGATCCAGCTGAATATTAATGTTTTACATGAAGCGACAGCCTGCCAGACCTCTACAATCAAGTAACTGGCCTGAGCCTGTTTTAATTAAGATCTTTTGATAACTGGTAATAATATAAATAAAGCACTCACCAGTGGCAATTAAGAAGTATGTGAAACAAATAAAATATAAGTAGTACATGTTTGTGTACTGTCTCCACTCACTGTTGCAGATAGATTGTGTTGTACTGGAGATAACCCGCGGTTTTATATGATGCGTAGTAACCAAATTATCGTTTAATATATTTATATTATGCATGCTTAGGTACATACGTGCACATAATATACATGGCGAACCTTTAATCGTCTCATAAATGAAGGGCAAATATAAAAGTTTATTTTAATTGCATTTTTCATCTAAGTTGTGTAACAGAAAACAGTTCAGTAAATAAAACCGTATCTTTCATTTGAATTACTATTACTATTATTTCGAAATCGAAGATAATTCTCGCTAATTTTGTACAACTGTTTCAAATTAGTTAATAGGGACTATCCAGACACCAGTGAAGATAAAATATTAGTACTGTCAAATTACTACAAATTAG
The DNA here is from genome assembly GCA_033675125.1 of Athetis lepigone. Taxonomy (NCBI): domain Eukaryota; kingdom Metazoa; phylum Arthropoda; class Insecta; order Lepidoptera; family Noctuidae; genus Athetis; species Athetis lepigone. The sequence goes on from CM066236.1 coordinate 21,868,187, forward strand.
TTAATAGGGACTATCCAGACACCAGTGAAGATAAAATATTAGTACTGTCAAATTACTACAAATTAGTTAATAGGGACTATCCAGACACCAGTGAAGATAAAATATTAGTACTGTCAAATTACTACAAATTAGTTAATAGGGACTATCCAGACACCAGTGAAGATAAAATATTAGTACTGTCAAATTACTACAAATTAGTTAATAGGGACTATCCAGACACCAGTGAAGATAAAATATTAGTACTGTCAAATTACTATAAATTATCATAGATAATTTAGAGGCAATTAAAAAAATGACCACTAAAATACGTCAATTTACTTCAGGCACTTACTAATTTGACAAGACTAAACTAAAATGTATTTTCTGTCCTTTTCTTAATAAAATGGAAAAAAGACATATTAAAATTAAATTTAGTTCAGCTTGTGTATTGTTTAGAGAATCTATATTGTATCTAGTACTTTTTATATGAATAACTATCCTCGAAGTACCTACATGAATTCAAGATGGCTAAAATTTTGAGTATTGGAAGATATGTATTATAACTTCATCCTATCGTTTTAAGGGTCGTCCTTATCGCGACTTGCAGAATTTATAACCCAAACAAAGTGTCTGTCGATAACAAATGATTGTAATTAACCGTTGTTAAACCGTTCATAATAAAACTGCCGACAAACTCGAACACAAGTAAGGCGTTTTATACTTGAGACCTGAAAAGGGGTCTAGTATGGAATGTAGGATTTACACACTATTTAATAATTAAATAAATATCCTGAGCCAACTCACTTACGTCCTGATCTGATCCCAAACTAAGCAGAGCTTGTACTATAATCGGACAACTGTCAGCCCATACCGCTGCGTTACTCTCCAATATACTCTTAAATTAGCGCGTTGTACAATGCTGAAACAGCCCTAACGTTACTGAAACTTGTCGCTCTGCGAAGCATGAATCCTAGTCGCTGGTACGATACGACGGTTTTAAAAACGCTGACTATTATGTTAACAACATATTACACAACAGGTCGTGGTCGCAAGCAGACTGACGCCAAGGTCTCGAACTCCGGGGTTGCGGAAAGTTTATAATAGTTACCGTGACCCTGGAACATAAAGGGCAATCGAAGGAACATGAGTGGGTTTTAGTCAGTAAGAGTATGACACGCCCTCCCGCCGCACTCAGGACGGGAGCAGTCATTAAATGATTTCCCACTCGAACTACTTCTTCTCTTTTCAGAGGCGTATCGTTCAGCTTGGAGGTGTAGTGAAGTGGTAATTTCGCACGGCTGAATGTCAAAATTGAACATTTCGAAACATTAAATTGCAGCTTGTTTTTCCGACTCCACTCAACTACTCGATCAATGTCTTGCTGAAGGCGGTGACAGTCTAATGGCCCTGTATTTGTGCCTTAACTCACCTCCGACCTAGTGAAATGAGGTATAGACCGGTAACCATAATACTCCACGTACTCTTTCCTGCCCCCCATATAGCTCACAAAACATTTAAACAATTTTGGAGTGCAGCCGACTTTCGCTAACTTAGACAATAAGACATCATTATCCACTAGGTCAAATGCCTTCTTAAAGTCAAAGTAGGCGGTGTCCACCTGCACCCCCGAGTCGATATGAGGAACCACGTACGTCATAGCGTTCAAAAGGTTGCTGGTTGTACGCGTGGGCCGGAAGCCATGTTGTGCGTCTGACAGTTGTGAAGCCACCTGCCCCTTAAATCCCGCTGAAAAGCTGATTCAAATACCTTCGCTGGTGTCGACAGAATCGCTACTGATCTAAAAGACTCGACTGCCGCTCCGTCACCTTTTGGTATGGGAACACACACGTTGAAAATGTGGAAGAGTGGCTCCGCCAGCACAGATCTACAATCTCGGATCACAAATGCTAGAATCCCGTCTGGGCCAGCTAAACGCTTGGGCTTAAGGCTGGCCAGTGCACGTGCGCGAGCGTTAGTTGCGGGACGCGCACTAGCGCGCTGCTCGCGCCTCCGGCCTCCACCGCTTCACACACGTCAAGCCGCGCTGGCTCCATTGTACAGTCTCCAAAGGAGATATGTAACCAACTCATACTACGAAACTTCAATGTTACTGTTCAAACTATTCACACAATGACATTTACACACACCATCATGTCGTGCGGTCCGACCCATTTATTATAGCAGAACATAATTTCAAGCACAATCTCAACAGTTGTGTTAGCGGAACGCAAGACTGATTCACCTTCCGTGAGACGGAGTCCGAGTTCGAACCGAACGAAAAATATAATGTTCTTTTTGAGATTTCTAATTTCTAGTTTAAGTGATGAGGATACTTACTAAATAAAATGATGTTTCGGACCGGTTTGAGACACCAAGTAACAAGATGTTCGCTTATTTAAAATTATTTGCCAGTTTAGCAGTAAACTACCCACTTACGAATAAATGTTCTTACGTTTAATTGTGAATAAAAGTAAAGTTAGTCTGCATAAGCAACTACACCCAACTCCTTCTTTGCTTACCTACACTATTACGATTTTGTTTAATTTTGACCAGTATCATGTAACAATATTGCAAAAAGCTCAGATTATTGTTTTGCATGAGCAAAACATTTCTAATAGTGAAATTGCAAGGCAATGATATCGGTGAGTATCGATAATATTAATAATGTAATTAGATATCGAATAATAATATAATAGTTTTTACATATATCTTATTATTATTAATATTTATTTTTAACTTATTATTCATATTTAATAGGTATAAATGTTTTCGATATTTTTCTAAAGTTTGTTATTATAATATAAATCAGTGGTAGACAACCCGCGGCCCTCGTTCCTCTTTTTCGACCCTAGACTGCATTGTAAATGAATATAAATAAATTGCATTTACATTATATCGTATAACATAACTTACGAAAATAGAAATAATACAAATAGTTATATAAGTATAATCACTAAAGTAAACATATATTCCCATATCTTTATTTATATTATGTATTTTTTTTTCTTATTATAAATAATGTAGGAGGTTTCTAATACTTATATTTATTTTTTGCAGAGAAAAACTGTTCGACTGTGCATCGTCACGCTAATAAAGGTGAAGTAAACCGTCGCCTGCTAAGAGTCCAGATTTAAACCTCATAGAAAATTTGTGGGGTCAAATGGTGCTGAACTGGGACCCTTCTCAAGTTAGAACTAAGTCTAATCTGGATGTCGTAGTAACTTTGACTTGGGAGTCGTTACGTGGTAGTAACATTTAATTTTGTTACAATATGGTTGCCAGTATGAGCAGGCGATTGCAACTCGTCATAGACAGCGAAGGAGCACCCATGATTTTATAAAAAAAAAATACTTGAAATGTAAAATGTATTTAGATTCTTTTATATTATGATAACAAAAGTCTCCGCCGACTTAGGTATTTTTTATACTTCATTGTATTGGCGATTTAAATTTCACAGAACAACAACAACTACACAGTAACAATTTAATTAAAATAGTATATAACTTCAAACATCGTAGTTTTATTCTAGCTTTCAATGTAACAGCATTGTATATCTATAAAAACATGTAAAATAAGTCGGCGGTAGTGGAATGTGAGTGATGTTATTGTTACTGGATCAAAAATATTATATTTTTATCTAGTGACATGGTTATTCACTTCGTCCATTGTTTATTATAATTGTATAAAAACAAATAATTGAATGTTTCTTTATAAACATAATTATTGTTGTATTTATTAATAAAACAAGTAAAATTGTAATGTTGTTTTAATTTTCTAAATAAAAATAAGATGTTTATTTCAAAAAGTGTTCTTTTTTGTTCAATGTGCTGTTTTAAATAGATAAAACATTTTTACAAAATTAAAAAGAACAAACGATATCGTGTGGTTCGAACTCGAACCATTCCACGTTTCGGGTTAAATGCTTATTCATTGCGCTACGAGAACGTTAGTATCATGAGCGAAATTAAGATATGCTTCATGGGTGTGATCGTATTCTATATCTGCGATGTGTGCGTGGTTTTGTCAATGAGTGCTATACTGATTATGAGCAGAAATATTTGAACAGTAAATTGTAGTTTCGTAGTGTGCGCGCATGGATACATATCACCTTTGGAGACCGTACATTGACAAGAACAAGAAATATTTGGCGAATTCCGTCGCGCACTCTAAATTTGATAACACAGACCCGTTTTTAATTATTTTAGTTTGAGCATTTGATCTCGTTTTACTTCTTACATAATTCCAGAAGGACTTAGGATCCTTTGCTAAGTTGCTCTGCACCCTATCCTGTATTTCTGGGCAATATTTTCTTTAATGCGCGCTCTGCAAGCGGATGAACAACGTAATCAACGCGTTTAGTTGATTTAAATTTTTTATGTAGTTTCTCTTTTAATTGTATATCAGAAATTATTTTATTTATATACCATTCTGGGTAGCAGTACCTACGCACATGTGTCAATTTAGGCCGTTTTTAGATACACGTGGATAGACAACCTATACAGTTTTTTTAAAGTTCATTTTCATGGGGTGTATGAACTAAGAATTGATATTTTCTGAGTCGTAAATCCAAGCTAACTTTAAAACGAAATAAGATAGGTAGGTTTTGATGATTTAACCTTTTTCATTTGCTAATTCTACGAGCCTTTCTCATAGATTGTTTTATTATAACTTCTAAAACAAAAAAGTTATAAATTTTTATGAAAAAAAAAATAGTTTTTCTGCTCTCCTGAAAAGTCGGGTTTTGATTTATACAACGTTTCTACCCAAAGGTATCGAATTTTGTTATGTACAAATCATTAGAAGGAAGAATTTAATACTCAAAAAAACTTTTTTCAAAAAAATAATAACCGCCTTCAAAAACAAAAAACCCAAAAATAACTAAAATTTCGGAAGTCGGTGGCTTCTCTTCTGCCATTCAATTTGTGTTGCCACCGACTTCCGAAATTTTAGTTATTTTTGGGTTTTTAGTTTTTGAAGGCGGTTATTATTTTTTTGAAAAAAGTTTTTTATTTATTACTTTCAAAGTAATTTATTTTTAAAATAAAACTACTTACAATCTTATAAAACGAAAATAGAAACTTGAAGGTAAAGCACACATCGTCTATGAATATTTCGTATTTTTTTTTGTTCTTGGTGAATTTTTAAGAAGCACTGTACCGATCGCCACAAAATTTATATGGGACCACCCCTAAATCATGACTTATCAAACAAAAAAAGAACCATCAAAATCCGTTCACAATTGACGGAGATATCGCGTAACAAACATACAAAAAAAAAAAAACATACAGACGAATTGAGAACCTCTTCCTTTTTTGAAGTCGGTTAACTAGTTGTTCCGTCTGCGTAATGATAGGTTAGGTTAACTTGGTTGGAATTTCTCCCCAGTTTTTGCCACATTTATCAATGATGCTCCGGTCCTGTTGTTCGAAGCGTGATGTTACACATATATGTAGCCTATGTTACTCGCTGATAAAGTAGCTTTGTATTGGTGATACGAATGAATGGCTGGTACGACGGCCAATAATAATAATAATAGTCACGCCGCGGCTGAATAAAAAAAAAAACTTAAATAGAAATAAAACGTGCAAACTACAGCCCGAGTTTTCGTAAAAAAATTCACGGATTGTTTTGCAGCAAATTATTATGTAGCTGCGATTATTATCAAGCTATGATAATAATAGCAGCTACAATAATAATTTTACAATAAAGTATGAAGCGCCTTTTATTTTCTCATAGGGGGTGATGAAAAGTAGAGTGTATCACTCGGCCGCAAAATAATTTTTGGCTCGGGCGACGTACTTTGAATCCCTCGCTACGTTCGGGATTCTATTTAATAATCCCTCGCAAAGCTCGGGATTCTACTCTAGAATCCCTCACTTCGCTCTGGATTCAAAAAACGCCCTCGCCGTAAAAATATTAATTTGCGCCCTTGTAATACAATCTACTATTTTTACATGGTTAACTGTGAATGAGAATGAATATAATGCAAAAACCATTTCCGTCAAAAATTACATGAATATAATAAAAAGCAACTACTAATTTATATAAATAGGAAATGGAAGCTACATAATGTCAGCGAGCATAGTGTTCACACGATTACAAATAAACAGCATTCCTCAAACAATAAAAATAATGTGTGAGCCAGCGCAATGTATAATTAGAAGAAAATAAATAAATAAAAATATGTGTCTACTTATAGTTTCTAATTTGAACAGCAGTTAATTATTGTCTGTTTGAATTAGCAACCTGTTTGGTTTTGTCTACAAAAAACCGGCCAAGTGCGAGTCGGACCAGCACACGAAGGGTCCAGGACTACATTAGGCAAAAAAAACTGGATTCACTATTGAGAAGGAAGAATCCTCCAACGGTAATGTTGACCTCTGTTATTTGGGGTCACAAGCATCGAGTAGGTACAGGCGATAACAATGCGGTTCATCTCCGAGTCAATCTTTGGAATAACGGGATTTCCTTAAAGCAAAAACCCAAAATGTATACAGGACAGCTGTAAATCTTATTTTATAGAACGTAAGATATTGACATTGCCCTCATTATATATCCTGGAAACTGTAATGTTCATAAAATCCAATGCTTATTTATTTCCGCGTTTGTCTGATGCTGTCCCTAGAAATAGACGCGATAATTTCAAACTCTGTGTTCACGGCGCTAAAACAACCCTTATGCGTAAGAGCATCTTTTGCATGGCTCCGACCATATTTAATAAATTGCCTAAAACATGGAAAGCTTTAAATATAACCTCTCTTAAAAGTAAACTGAAGAATTTACTAACTGTAAGGGCATATTACAGTATAGCGGAGTTTATGAAAGAGGACAATTTTCTTTGATTTAAGATGACAATGTTTTTTCTTTTTGACATGATATTGTAATCTATTGTATTTTTTATTTATGTAATTGACATTGAATTGTAATGATACCTAATCTTTAATGAAATATGATGAAATGTAATTTTGATGAATAATTATTATCACGGCTTAGGACCATCTCTTCCCATCAATTTGTACGCCACTATATGCGGCTGAACATGTTAGAACTTTTTTGTACTCCACTACTATCTTGCATGCAATGTATGTACACCATGTTTAAACAAATAAATTTTACTTTACTTTACTTTACTTTACTTTACTTTATACAGGAAAGTAAATAAACATTCACATACGTGTTGGAATTCACAATTGAACGTAGTATTCTGAATATCAAGTTGGTAGAACGGGTTAGGAATCGTACGGTGAACCCGCACATCAATATTTAATTGCATTTGCGCGAAATCATCACTTTGCGCGTCTACGCCAAACGATGTAAATTATTATTTAAAAAAATCAGTACGTGATCAGACCGCCTTAAAGGTCGTCGCGTGGGCATCGCTCTATCTCTATCATTTGCAGCATTTTGACAAAATATAGTTTTTTTTAATTATTACTAGCTAATAATTATATAATTCAAGAAAACCAAATCCTCCTCCCTCCTTGCGTCGTATTCCTCAGTGCTGAGGGTCGTGACCTCCCTTCTTCATCACTATCTCTTGGACGATTTTTTTCCATTTTACTCTGTCTCTGGCGGTGTGGAGGGCGTCGTGGACTGTGGAGTCAAGGGTGGTGCGGATCTGGTCAGACCAGCGTATTGGGCTGCGTCCACGAGGCCAAAACCAAATCAGGTAAAGCCTATTTAAGGGTTAGTAGGTACCTAATTCCCTCAAGTTATCCCTATGTTATGTGTTCCCAATGTTAAAGTATAACTACTTTAAATATATTTGCATACAATTAAATTACAAAACTTGCGTAGCGTTATACCACCTTTGCACTATCGGAGACTCCCAACAAATACTATCCATACTAGTCCATACTTAATATTATAAATGCAAAAGTAACTCTGTTTGTCTGTCTTTCTGTTTGTCTGTCTGTCTGTCTCTTCTTCACATTTAAACCACTCAACCGATTTGAATAAAATTGGGTACGGATATACGGACCCGAGAAAGGACATATGATAGTTTTCATTCCAGAAATCACCCCGGAACGGAAACTATTATTCCACGCGAACAAAGTCGCGGGCAAAAGCTATTTTCTTATAAATCTCACAATAATAAACATGTTTTCAATCCGATTGGTTTGTTTTCTCCATAGAAATATAAATAACAGGTTTTCTCAGACCGGTGTATTTAAATACTTAAACATACATACGTTAAAAACATATAAAGCCGCGAGTTATCTCCAGTACAACACAATATATCTGCAACAGTGAGTGGAGACAGTACACAAACATGTACTACTTATATTTTATTTGTTTCACATACTTCTTAATTGCCGCTGGTGAGTGCTTTACGTCCTATTACTACTAGTTATACCCTATTATTACTAGTTGTACCCTGCAGTTTCGCCGCGTTAACTCAGGTTTTAAGCAAAATGGTTTTTTTTTTGTTTTAATTTGCACAACATTAAAGCTCTTTTCAAAATTTAAGAAGCCTAAGTTCCTCTTCCTAAGTTCCTCGTATATCAGCTAACTGCCTGAGAAAATTTCGTCAAAATTGGAGTCCGTTTGTTTGAAATAAATTGATATTATAAACAAATACTTTGATTTCATTTATTTGTATAGATAAAACTTGTTTCTCTTTTGATATCGAATTAATTATCAAAACAATTTTCCCTATCTACGTTTTTAAGTAAAAAAAAAAAATCAATCTTCAAAGTTATATTTTAGCACTCAATATTTTTAAATTCCTCAAGTTAAGAAGTTGGGTCTATTCTTTTGTAAAATAATAATATAAAATGACGTTCAAAATACATTCATGGTGTCAAGGAAAATCATGTGTACTTAATAAATTAACATATTCATGTGTACTTAATAAATTAACACATCCACAGATGTGGTACGGAGCAAGCCGGACTACCTCTTCAGCTATGACGCGGGAGGCTGGCTCAAGCTGCACACCTCGCCGGCTACCTGGGAGGCAGCCTATGTCACATGTCACGACGAAGGTAACCACTTACATAAGTGACCTGAAACTCGGCGGTTGCAGGCGCGGTGTTGACTGCCAGTGAGGCAGCTCGCCGCGCTGGCTCATGTGTGTGCGTGTCGTGTTGCAGGCTCGGTGTTGACTGCCAGTGAGGCAGCTCGCCGCGCTGGCTCATGTGTGTGCGTGTCGTGTTGCAGGCGCGGTGTTGACTGCCAGTGAGGCAGCTCGCCGCGCTGGCTCATGTGTGTGCGTGTCGTGTTGCAGGCGCGGTGTTGACTGCCAGTGAGGCAGCTCGCCGCGCTGGCTCATGTGTGTGCGTGTCGTGTTGCAGGCTCGGTGTTGACTGCCAGTGAGGCAGCTCGCCGCGCTGGCTCATGTGTGTGCGTGTCGTGTTGCAGGCGCGGTGTTGACTGCCAGTGAGGCAGCTCGCCGCGCTGGCTCATGTGTGTGCGTGTCGTGTTGCAGGCGCGGTGTTGACTGCCAGTGAGGCAGCTCGCCGCGCTGGCTCATGTGTGTGCGTGTCGTGTTGCAGGCTCGGTGTTGACTGCCAGTGAGGCAGCTCGCCGCGCTGGCTCATGTGTGTGCGTGTCGTGTTGCAGGCGCGGTGTTGACTGCCAGTGAGGCAGCTCGCCGCGCTGGCTCATGTGTGTGCGTGTCGTGTTGCAGGCGCGGTGTTGACTGCCAGTGAGGCAGCTCGCCGCGCTGGCTCATGTGTGTGCGTGTCGTGTTGCAGGCGCGGTGTTGACTGCCAGTGAGGCAGCTCGCCGCGCTGGCTCATGTGTGTGCGTGTCGTGTTGCAGGCGCGGTGTTGGCGTCTCCGCTGAACAAAGAGCTCGCTGCTGCTCTTCTCTCGCAGATGAAACAGTACTGCGTGTCGGGGCACCTGTTCTTGGGTGTTCATGATTTGTACTCTAAAGGAGACTACGTCTCTGTTGAAGGTCAGTCAAATTCATTATCTTAGACTAATCCAATTATTGCATTTTTAAAGACTTAAGATAGATCTCAGCGAACTTTTATACCTGGTACAAGTCTTAATCTAGGACTTAATAAATAAATTTATTAAAGTCACATTTTGTATTACATATTATTTATTAACCGTTTTTAGATGTCCACGAGGCTAGTATAACAAAACTACAGCTATCTGCTTATCGTTTTGACAGTTTACTTGCTTACACATAACATTGAAGGCTGATTAAATTAAAATCTTTGTGCAGGATAAACCGCTCACTTTTTAGGGATCCGTACTCAAAGGGTAGAAGGACCCTATTATTAACCTCCGCTGTCTGTCTGTCTGTCTGTTTCTTCAGGCTGTATTTCATAAACCGTGATAGCTAGAAAGCTGAAATTATCACAAATGATGTATTTCCGTTGCCGCTATAACAACAAATACCAAAAATTTACAAAAATAAAATATTAATTATTTTGCTCAATATTAAAAACGGTAAAAGGTAGACGCTTCAAATTTTCACACAATATTTACTTGTATATTACCCTTCAAAATAAATAATTAAATAACACTAAAGTAAACATAAAAGGCGGGCTCCCATACAACAAACGAATTTTTTAAGCAATTTTTACTCAATCTTAATAAAGAGGTAGAAACTTGTCTTTTATAGATGACTAGCTTTCGCCCACGGCTTCGCTCGCGTCAGAAAGAGACAAAAAGTAGCCTATGTTACTCTCCATCCCTTCAACTATCTCCACTTAAAAAATCACGTCAATTCGTCGCTCCGTTTTGCCGGAAAAGAAAGACAAACATACAGACAGACAGACAGACAGACTTTCCCATTTATAATATTAGTATGGATGGATAGTACGGAACCCTTCGTGCGTGAGTCGGACTCGCACTTGGCCGTTACTCTCATATCTCTCAAGTACACTTAGTATCATTGGCAACTTTAACACACCGTCGTGTATTCCAGGAGTGCCTCTGTCCGACATGGAAGTGAGCTGCGGTCTGCGCAGTAGCGAAGCTGACGCAGACTGCCTCACTCTGACCGCCGATGGACAAGCGCACTACTCCTCGTGCAAGGAGCCGCTGCCCTTCGTATGTTATAAGAAACTAGGCAATCAGACGATCAACGAATGTGGCACATTCGATAATGGTAAGTAAATTATAATCGAATCAGTTCTCGGAAGTGGATATGATACAGAAATTATTATCTGTCATCGCTGTATGAACTTACAATGTTAATATTAGCAACACACACACTAAAAGATTGGTGGTCACGAATGTGTGTTCGGTGGCTAATTTCTAAATTTTTGTTAGGTTAGATGTCGTTATGGCCTATTGCCTCTCATGCATGAGGTTGTGGATTTGAGTCCGAACAAATACAAATATGACTTTTTCAATTCTAAAGTTTATCTTGGATATCACAGACATCGGTGAAGAAAAACATTGCGAGGAAACCTGAAATTATAATTATTATAAGTCCGAAATCGCCAATCCGCCTTGAGCAAGCGTGGTGATCATATGTTATTTGTATGAGAAGAGGCCTGTGCCCAGCAGTGGGACTGTAACAGGCTGGTGTTATTATTATTGTTATGAAATCAAAGGAAAGTCCAATTTGAATGTAACATTTCAGATTATCACCTGAATCAAAATACAGGCAGCTGTTACAAAGTTCATCATGAGGGTCAGTCTTGGACTCGCGCGTACAGGATATGTGCTGCTGAGGGGGGGTACCTGGTCATCCTGAACGATGATGTAGAGGCTAACGTCATCAAGGCCATGTTTCCACCTCGTACGGAGAACTCCAACCCTTGGGATAGATTTCACATAGGTCTTGGAGCCTGGGGCAAGGAACGCGTCTGGACTACGATTCACGGTACTAAAGACCATTATTTTTAGTATTAGTAGCAAAAAAATATTAATTTTAAGCAACCCAAGTACTTAATGAACTCAATAAACAAACAAAGAAGAAAGATAGAAAGAAACTGACAACAGTAAGTTCAAATAAATAGTCTAGAAATTCAAGTCTCAAAAGCATCGGGCCGATCTACTTTTTAACCAACTTCATAAAGGAGGAGGTTCTAAATCTGTCGTCTGTAATTTTTTTGTATATTTGTTACGCGATATCTCCGTCAATTGTTAACAGATTGGATAGTTCTTTTTTTGTTAGGTAAGTCATGATTCAGAGGTGGTCCCATATAAATTTTGACATCAAGAACAAAAATAGTCGACAAAATATACATAAGCTCAAAGTTTATACACGAAAACTAAACGCAACGTTTATCTGTTATAGGTGAGAGAATAAAAGATGTGTTCTGTAAGTGGAACCCTGGACAGCCTGACAATGCCGACGGCATCCAGAATCGAGGGTCCATACTGTGGAGCGGCAAGTTGGATGACGTCACCGCAGAAGGAGTAGATCTTAAGTTCGTCTGTGAAAAATCTCCTAAAACCAGACAGTTTGAAGATTTAACACCTTGTACTGACAAATTAATGAGGCTGTGCAATGCTTGTGATATATCCAATTCATTTTAGTTCTTTAAGCCTCGAAGCACACGTGTTTCGAGACACAATAAAAAGACAATAGTGCGACAGCCGGCTGTCGCTAGGTCGTTGAAAGATTAAAGTAAATTAGTCTCTTGAGTCACCTAACAGGAGAAAAGATAAGATATTTATTTAACTATCCTGGGATAAGTCACATACGGCCATTTTATTCCAAGCCAAGCTGAGCTTGTGCTGTGGTAAACAACTGACATACATATTTTTTTAATTATTTTTTTTTTACATAATAATAAGTATTATAGATATTTTACACTCAGACTCAGAACAAACAATCATGACCACACAAAGTTTATCCCGAGAATCTAACCTATGATTTTCAGCTTAGCAGTCAGGGTCACTAACCACTAGACCAACAGGCCCGTCATAGTTAATCTAAATTTAAGTACATCAATCGAACCGCCTAGCCTTTTAATTTCTGCTAATGATAGTTTTGAATGGCACGTTCACAAAACGTGGTAGACACAAATGCTGCAAGTGCAGGATCCTGGATTCAACATCATGGTTTGGAAAAGCGTCATCCAATTTCCAGCCTAAAGGAGTTCATCTACTAGCGTTAATTTTATTGGGTAAGCTCGCTCCATCGTAGGCCCCGTCTATGCCCTCGGGCTAGTCTGGGACCAAGAGCAAGCCCATAATAATAATAATAAAAAAAAAACGATAATAAAAGAGCATTATGATAACCGTGTTTTTTTTACTTTAAAGTTTTCTTGAACGGTCAATACTATAGATCCCGTTTCAGATAACACACTACAGATTGAAACGGCACAGTGTCTCTACACTTAACTTAAGATTTGGTGATACCAGGTGTAAGGGTTTTGCAGAAATTCATTCGGCCGACGAAGATCAAGATAGCTGATCTGAATTTTTACTAATTATAGAAATTAAACTTTAAAGAATTGTAAACGTGTCCCCCAAAACCGTCTAGTAGTTTGACTGGGAGGATGGCTTAGGGATGATTCTCATTAGTGCGGGCGAGCGGATAATGCACTGTGTAATATAAATTGATTCATACAAAATATATGTAACAGATTAAAAGTGTGCCCCCGTCCGGGTCCCGCCCCGTGCACGGGCCGCTCTAATGAGAATCATCCCTTATTGTATTGACACAGATTGCCAAGTAGCAGTATTCATAAAAAAATACTGTATCTCTGGACAAATGGCATTGTAGAATAGATGGTAGAATATAGAGTTAAATTCTCCTCTCTGCCGTTTCCACATTACTGAGGATCAGGACTCCTTTGAAAGACTTCTTCTTGAAAGTTTCTCTCCTTCGGTTTTTGACCACACATTCGTGGAGGGCCGTGCTGACCGATATCACGAGGCTTGTTATTTAGTTTAGGGCTTCGTCCGTGAGGCCTTTTACCTTCCACTTTGAGTTCGATACAAAATGTCAAATTTCTAAGCGTAAGATTATGTCATCGCATTCATTTAAGAAATTATTATATTCCACCATTTTTTTTTGGTGAGTGGGAAATCATCAAATGACTCCTCCCGTCCTGGGTGCGCCGGGAGGGCGTGTCAGACTTTTACTGACTAAAACCCACTCATGTTCCTTCGATTGCCCTTTATGTTCCAGGGTCACGGTAACTATTATAAACATTCCGCAACCCCGGCAGGCGTTGGCCCCCGGCAGGCGTTGGCCCTTATATTCCACCATCTACTCCACAGAGACACTTGTCTAGAGGTGCATTTGAGTGCTATGGAGGGAACTATCATGAGAGTTTTACGGATGGTCTCTGAAACATGTCAGCCTAGGACCGACAATCAAGTGACTTGGGCTATGGATGCGCAAGGTATTGATGAAGAAAATTTGTGTTATGATGCTAAGGAACTGGGGAAAGAAACACGTGCAGAGACTGTAAGCTCAGTACTGCAAGTTTCAATATAATAGTTGGTTGATTTCAATAACTACTAACTAATAAGACTTATTACTGTCTAAAAACAAAATTATACTAAACGAGTTAATATTTCCTTAATTATAAGATACTGGTGCTCATTCTCATAGTCACAAACCAAACCAAATTTAAATTAAATGCATCTTTCTCATTCTATTTCATAAAAAAATGGACAGAAGATATGTACAGTCAGCTCCAAAAGTCGCTGAACACGTTTCGATTTTCAAAATCACTTTACACTATATATAATCTATAAATCGCTCAACAAGATAGGCGCCAGTATTGAATGAACATCATTACATTTCAAAATTAGCTGAACACCATTTTGTCATTTATAGATTATATAGTGTACAGTGATTTTGAAAATCGAAACGTGTTCAGCGACTTTTGGAGCTAACTGTACATATTAGTTGAGCCCTGTATATTGAATGTTGGGCCTTGAAAAAGATGAAAAAAGACTGCATGTAGCAGAGATGAGTATGTTGAGATGGATGTGTGGAGTGACTAGAATGGATAAAGAGAGAAATGAGTATATTAGAGGAAGCTTGAAAGAAGATAGATAGATAGATAAGACATTTATTACATTTATACATATATATACAAGTACAAGTAGCACCAGTCGCAGAAAAGTTGAAAGGAAATCGTTTGTCGTGGTATGGGCACGTAAAGAGGAGGGATGAGACGCATATAGTAAGGACAGTTATGAGTATGAATGTAGAAGGTTGGAAGGGGAGAGGAAGACCTAAGAAAAAATGGATAGAGTGTGTGAAGAATGATATGAAGGAAAAAGGAGTTAGCGATATCATGACGGACGACAGGTTGGTATGGAAGAAAAAGACATGTTGCGCCGACCCCAAGTAAAATGGGATAAGGGCAGGAAGAAGAAGAAGTTGAGCCTTGTATATTGCTGATTCAAATTATTTTAACCGATTTCATCGACAAACGGCTATGAGTAATAGAGATTTTTTCTTAAAAGTATTAAATAGTTTTCAAAACTTTTTGCCATGCCGTGAGGTCAAAGTTAATTGAGCACAAAAAAACCAAACCAAAGAAGAATGAGCAATGTATAGTCGAAGTGATTCTCGAAAATCATGCCTTATACTGTTTGCGGAATGGTTATAATAGTTACCGTGACCCTGGAACATAAAGGGCAACCGAAGGAACATGAGTGGGTTTTAGTCAGTAAAAGTATGACACGCCATCCCGTCCCGCCCATTTCCTACTCCCAAAAAAAATGCCCTATACAGTTTGGAAAGTCTAATTAAGTAGAAAATATGGTCTTAAGGGGTATAGTCTAATGCACTGCTCATGCAGCGATATTACTTTTAATATTAATTTTTTTTTCATAAATTTTGTTTTATATAACACTAATGCCCTTACTAATAATCACTGTGTAAAGTTATGCAATGAATAAAGCCTGTGTAACCATACATTTTTTGACGTATAAACCTGTCATAACTTTAAATTAAATAACAGAATTCGTGTTCAATTCATTGTTAATCTATTAAGTTATTAAAAAGTAAACACTATACATTTTTTTAACTTATTGTATTACAGAACAATTCCCATGTCCAAAAATATTTTTTTATTGGTTGTAATAACGTCTCTGAAACCAAAACGCCCATCCTCTTTTATTTCTATGATTTTATTTAAATGCGTTTGTTTTTATATTATGAATGAATGACCCGGACACGCATAAATGTTAGTAAAGATTAACAAGTTAAAACTAGCTATAATCTATTGAAACACAAAAAAGTCAGGTTAATTACACCATGTATAACTCGAGAACGGCTGGGCCGATTATTATGATCTTTGATTTGTCGAATTAGTCTTATTAAATAGCAAAATTACTATTAAAATATTTAAAGAAATCCTAAAAACAAACAGTAATGAAAAACTCGTACACAAAGGAGAAGGAACTTCCTTGAAATTTTCCTAGGAAATGGCTCCATACATCTCTGGGCCTAGGTAAATAATAGGAAATAGTGTAGGTTAAGTGATTCAAACTAGCCTTATATGCAAGAGGATAATTATAATAACAAGGCGTCTTTAAAAGTTTTGTGAAATTTGAGTAGAATACGGAACTTCGACGCACAAAATATCGATAAATGCTAATACGATGCTACAAAATTGCGATGCACGTTACTGCGAAAGACCGTCTCTGCGAAGCCACTACACTTCGATGCACGTTACCGCGATAGATCCGCACTGCGATACTACTTGACTTCTATGCACGTTACCGCGAAAGATTTTCACTGCGATACTACTTAACTTCGATGCACGTTACCGCGAAAAACTACGGAGTTACTTGACTTTGATAATCTATTGCGAAAGATCGTTACTGAAAAACTATTAGACTTCGACATACCTGCTCGTCTTTCGTTAAGCTTATCACATTAGCTATCTACATTTATTTTATTTATTTATGTTTCGAGTGGGCCTAATAAATTATAAACCAAAACGCACAGTGAACAAAATGATGTGTATTCCATAATGGTTTGTACAGTACTTACATATTAAACAATCATAATATAATTATGTATATTTATTATTTAATCACAATAAAAGTATGTTTAATCAACTTGACAAAAATACAGAGTTAGATATAACAAAAACGTTAACAAAAATAAACAAAGCTTTATTACCTACCTAATTATTATTAATTGGCTATTGATTGGTACAAAAATGTTCCATGCATTTTACTAAAATTGAATGTAATACAATGTTAGATAGATTTTATTTATTGCACACAAGACAAATTAATACAGATAAATCAAACTTCAAAGCAGTCTCAACTTAAAAGATGGCATGGATGTTTTCCCCTAATAATTCCTTCATTTATTTATCTTTTTCAAGCGTTTATTAGGTACTAGTTTTTTCCCGCGGCTTTGTAGAAATCATTTTTCGCGGTAACGTGCATCGAAGTTAAGTAGTATCGCAGTGAAAATCTTTCGCGGTAACGTGCATCGAAGTCAAGTAGTATCGCAGTGCGGATCTATCGCGGTAACGTGCATCGAAGTGTAGTGGCTTCGCAGAGACGGTCTTTCGCAGTAACGTGCATCGCAATTTTGTAGCATCGTATTAGCATTTATCGATATTTTGTGCGTCGAAGTTCCGTAGGTTTGTCGTGACTATCCAAGAAACAAGTTATGTACAGTCAACAAAGTATATAAGTATACAGGGCCGTCATCTACAATTAAGGTTTTCTTGAATACTTATGACTGTATTCAAATGAAATTTAACCAAATTGAAGAACTAGTTATTTTCTACTATAGTTTAAATTTTTGTGTGAAAATATCCATAGGTTTTTGAGAAAACTTAAACTGTATCTGACGGCCCTGTATACTTAAATATACTTTGCTGACTGTACATATGAAATATAATAAAAGTGAGGTTATTAAATTGCACGTCACTGATGAATAACTGTTAAAATCGCCTCATCATCTTCCAAGACTCTGCTAGCAATAGAGTTACTGCGGCCAGTCGCAATCACACAATATCGAATATTTAGTTTCATTAACTTAATTTAAGTTTTCACGCTTCCTATGTAGAAACATGGTGCCATATTTTGTGATTTACTTTAGAAAAATGTAACTTTTTTTTATTACACATTTCAAGTAGTTAACTAAACTGCCCAGAAATCCCCTTCTTTCGTTTTGCGTTTTAAGCGTTTTTTTTATAGATAGAAAACCATCAAATGACTTCTCCCTAACACACTGGTGCCGATTCTCTTGTTCACAAACTAAAGTAAATTTAAGTTAGTGCATCTTTCTCTTTCCATTTAATTAAGAAAAGGACAGAAGATAAAATATTAGTTAAGTCGTGTCAAATTTAGACACTCCATAGATAATTTAGACGCGTTTTGAAAACATGGCGTCTAAATATACGTCAATTTTCTTCCGGCGCTGTCTAATTTGACAGGATTAAACTAAATTGTATCTTCTGTCCTATTCTTTAAGAAATGAAAAGAGAAAGATGCATTTAACTTAAAATTAGAAAAGTTTGTGACCAAGGGAATCGGCACCATTGTCATTTGATCCCAAACGAAGTAGAGCTTGTACTAGTAACCAGACAACTGATAAAAATACTTATCTAATTTATAAGTACATATGTACATTAACATATAATAGATAAATTACACCCAGACACAGAACAAACAATCGTGTTGACCAAACAAAGTTTAGCAGTCAGGGTCGCTGACCACTAGACCAACAGGCCCGTCTATTAAGTAAGATAAATTATATGTTTTCTGTTATACACATGCTATCCTCCAAGAGCAGAAAGGAAATGCTGTTGGTGCCTTTAATATTTGACTTCACTACTGATATTTTTTTTAGCTACTTTCGGTTGCATTTCTAAGTGGCGACATCTATCGCAACATGTGAACTACAACTGATTCCCTACATCGCGATATAAGATATTTGACTCAAAATTAGTATGTACAAAAACTCCCCGCCTTAGGCTGCATGTCCACCGGAGCGGAGCTAGGCTGCGGAGTGGAGAAACTGAGAAATATTAACCAATAGGATTGCACAAAATCTCCGCTCCTCTTCAGTGGACAGGGAGTTACAAACTAGCTTAAAGATTCATACAAAACCGGGAAGCGGAGCGGGGCAGCGGAGCGAGGAAACGGAGCATCTCCGCTTCGCATTATTTTCTCGCTCCACTCCGCTGCCTCGCTCCGCTCCGGTGTACAGACACAGTACGCAACTCCGCTCCGCAACTCAGTTCCCACCAGCGAAGAGTTGGTCATTTGATTTCCACTGCAAAATGAAACTGAGATAGAGAAATGAGCGGACTGAGCTGAACGGAAAATGAGAAATGAAAAACGAATAGATAATTTCCACAGAGAGCGAGTTCAGTTGAAGTTTTGAGCTGGTTGCGTGTGGTCGTGTTGTTGCGATGTTATCGAGTGACACGGAATCGAGTGATGGCAGTGGTTATGTAAACAGAAAAAAGAAACACGTATTGTTGTATCTTATGCAAAGAAAAAAACGCGCTAAACGGCTGTGCCAGCATATTCAAGAACGTAAATTAAAAGGGGAATTTAGGCTGTTTTATGATTTAGACAACGAAGAATTTAAGAATTATTACAGGGTTAATAGAGAACAATTTCAAGAACTTTTGTCATTTGTGGAGGTCGATATTTTGAAAGCGAGCGAGCGAGTCCGTTCTGAACTAGTCGGTGCAGGCCTTGCGCAGCGGACTCTTTTCAATTTCTTTTGACTCGCTCAATCCGCCCCGCTCACCACTTTCTTTAATCGTATCCTTCGACAGATAGCCCTTTAGCATTAATGACCGACGCGTCAGACAAATGTGTAGGCGCCGTGTTGCAACAAAACGTAAATAACAGTTGGAAACCTTTAGGTTATTATTCTAAAAAGTTAACTGAGGCTCAAATGAAATATAGTACTTATGATAGAGAACTTTTAGCAATATTCACTTTCGTAACATGGGGGAAGGTCAAGAGTTGATTATTTACACAGACCATAAACCATTATCTTATGCTTTTAATAAAACAGGTACGAATAGGGAAACTTCACGACGAGCTAGGCAAATTATGTTTATCAGTGAATTCAGTACAGACATAAGGCACATTAGCGGAAATGACAACATTGTAGCAGATTCTTTATCCAGAGTAGCAACCATATCGTGCCCTACGACGTTAGACTTCTCAGAACTTGCAGCCGCGCAGGAAACGGACGCCGAGCTTGCAAAATTACAAAGCGAGTCGAATAACAATAACAGCGTGTTATTGAAACGTGTTATTTTATTCGGAACGGACAAGTACGTAGTGTGTGAAATGTCATCTGATATTGCACGTCCGTACCTAACTGGAAAATTCCGACGTTTAGCTTTCGATACGATACATAACTTGAGCCATCCAGGTATAAAAACAAGTAGGAAATTAGTTAGTGAAAGATATTTCTGGCCAAATATGAATAAAGACGTTGGTAATTGGGCTAAAACTTGCATTAGGTATCAGAAAGCGAAAGTTCAAAAGCATACTTTTTCAGATTTAGGAACTTTCAACATTAGTAAACGTTTCAAACATATTCACACAGACATAATTGGGCCCCTTCCCATTACTCCAGAAGGTTTTACGTATTGTTTAACAGTAGTAGACAGATTCACGCGTTGGCCAGAGGCGTTCCCCATAAAAGAAATAACGGCAGAAATAGTAGCCAAAACAATATATGACGGTAGGATTAGTCGTTATGGATGTCCGGTAAAACTCACAAGTGATCAGGGAAGACAATTTAAAAGTTGCTTATTTAAAGAATTAATGTCATTAATGGGAATTGAAAAGACGCGAACTACTCCTTATCATTCACAATGCAATGGTGCTGTGGAAAGAATGCACAGATCATTAAAAACCGCGTTAAAAGCACGCTTAGATACCAAAAACTGGGTAGACGAATTGCCAACAGTTATGTTAGGTTTACGCACAACAATCCGATCTGATACAGGCGTAATCGCGGCACAAATGTTGTATGGCAGCAATATTAGAGTACCAGGTGACTTTTACGACGTTAGCAATGTAAAGTCGTATGATGAATATAGTTTTGTAGGAAAATTAAAGAACGTCATAGACGGACTAAAACCGTCTTGTCGAGAAAACAAGTCACCCCGTAAAATATTTGTACACAAAGATTTAGAGACAAGCGATTACGTATTCATTAGGAATGACGCAGTACGGAAACCATTAAAACCTCCATATGATGGACCATATCGCGTCATTAGCAGAAAAGATAAAGTATACCGTGTACAGTTGCCAGACAGACAAACTAACGTGTCCATAGATCGTTTGAAACCAGCATATTTATTGATAGATAATGAATCGACATCAGAAAAAAATGATCAGCAAAAGATAGATAAAACCGATATTACGGAAAGTAAAATTCAGAAAAAAGTAACGTTTCAGACAGACAAACCCAGTAGCAATACATATACAACGCGAACCGGACGAGTAAGCAAAAGACCAATAAAATATCGTTAAATTAGCAATATAATAATTAAGGTCAAATAATCGCACATTTGACGCATAAGAAAATATTAGTCAATAAAAATCAGAAACTACTAGAAAGAACACCTTACAGTAAAATAAAATTTTTATAATGGGTTCCAACCAGACCAAAGAAAAAGTGATTGTAAACAAAAATTTGACAAACGTAGCACAAGTGGAAAGTAAATTAAATATAATCGGCATCATAATGATAATAGCTATAACGTTGTTGACTATAGTTATAATCTACACAGGGAAACGAAGGTGCACCAAAGGTATACGAAAATGGTTAAAGAAGGAAATAGCGACCAGTTCAATAGGCTTACCAAGCATTAAGGTGGAAACTGTGCAACCACCGCCTATATCAGCTAATCCCAAAGTAATCTACTAGAGTAACATTGAGATAACCAGCAGAAATCACCATCCTTCGTCCATCCAAGTCAAGTTATATGAATATTATTATGTGTTATAGTGTAACTGAACCTAAATGTAATGAGGTATGAAGGTGTTTTCCTTTTTTCACTGGCGTCACCATGACGAATACTGTGGACTCCCAGGAGTGCCAATTTCTTTCATTGCAGAGTAGGTCGTCATGGTGACTACCCTTAATTTTGTAATAAACAATTATATATGTAAAGGAGACAATTTTTTTTAGGCCCACTATTAAACGGTAACGCTTATTAATAATTTTACACATGAAACAAGTGATCATCTTATTATAACTAACCCACTAAAAATTATATAGAAATCTAACGGGAATAATGAAAAATAAAAAAATGTTACGGAAAAATGCTTGTTTAGGAACGTTTTTACATTCATTTCAACGTGAATTTAAATATATTATGTGAAACGAAACGTACCTAATTAACATTCCGTTTTAGATGCTCTGTGGTACAGTTTCAATCAGTTTGACACTGACAGACTACATTATTTATTAGGCTAAGTTCATACGACCGCGCGAAACCGCGCTGTACTACTAACCGCGCGGTACAAGACCAAAGTAAGCAGTGATTATCGTAGACATTACCGCGCGTTCTACGTTCGTTAAAAGAGCATTCTTGGTTTTTTATTGTCTTTGTTATTTTCTGCGACGACTCAGCCTTCGGTATAAAATCCATAAGCAAATTGCCCCCTCCTTAAGCAACATTGACATCCGGGCTGGTATGCACATTATCATGCGAACGCCTCAACCACGCGGCGACGCGCGGCTTCTCGCGGTCATGTAAACTTAGCCTAATAATTTCCAATAGTTTTCTAGATAGTCAGATGAGTGTTTCTCCTGTTCTTTTCGTATTTTTATTCAATAGAAGTTAGAAAAATGGCTTCTGTAGATACTGTGCATAATATATAAAGCTGTTGTAACAATTGTACAGCTCGATTTCAACGAAATGTGCGACAACTTTACTTATAAAAGCATTGGCGTCCACAGTAAAAGAATAATCGAAAAAAAAACTTACCAAAGCCAGGTTTTTATGTGATTTACACCTATATTATTATTGAACAGTGCCCTATTCTAACATAAAATACCTAGGAAACCTGTGCACTCATTAAATAATCGCTCTTGTGAGATTTTAAGTCATTATAAGAGTCATGTTTTGAGTGTCGTATTTCCCAGTATTTCGGTTACGTAGAGTTTTGCTAATATTGCTACTGTAATCTAGAGATTATAAGGAATAAACTAACGTGCATTTCATTAGTAAATGCCACAATTTTGTGGTGGGCCTATTCCCCGAACAAAAAAAATTGCCTCCTTTCAAGCCGGTACCTTTCTAAAGGTAACCGCAGCATTGTGAAATAAAGGTAAGATGTTCACATACAATAAGTTAGCATTAGTATTTTTTGGATCATTAATGTTGTTAACAGTTAAAGCCAAATCATTATAATATTGTAATTTCATGTTAAAAATAAGTGACAACAATTTGTGAAATCATTGTGTAATAATGTAAAAGTATAGACTGCTCATACCCATTTGTAATTGTAGCATAAAACTTAGCTGAACAGAACCTAATATAAATTATAACATTGTTTAAAGAGTAGGTACATGTAAGTCACATTTTATTTACTCAAGCGCACATAGATCCGGTTGCAACATTGTTTATAGTACCCAAATGATGTATAAGCAAATTCTTTGTAACTTGTAGTACAGTTAGCCACAACAATATGTGTTCATTCTATTTATAGATTTTGTAACATTGAAATAATTTTGTAAAAAACATTTTTGTTTTTAAAAATAAGGGGAGGAATGATGTAGCGGCGCTGACGTTTGCATTTTGTATTCCAGTAGAGTGCGCAGCGCCCGGGCTTCAGTCTGCCCGCAGTAACGACCACCTATAGACGCGCTTACGCATAAGTAACACTTGTATTGTAATTGGGTAATTCAAAATAAATACACATCGAAAGTGAAAAGTTAATTTAATTTCTCTCCGTACACACACCTAAGAACATTATATACACGCACACAAAAAAGCCATCGCCTCCTGCGAAGCAGACACGCTGGAGACGAAAGCGGTTGGGCGCCTGAGGCAGCGTCAAGCTTCACGCCCCGGACAGAGACCTAGGCTTAGTTGTCGAGAGTCACAATATTATGGCCACTGGAGGCGTGGCCTTGCGGAAGGCGAGCGGTAGGTAGCTCGCCGCCCGACTTGGACCAGACCCGTGTCGACGGCGTGTCAATGCTTCTAATAGTTACCGCGGCCCCGAAATATATAAGGGTAACCGAAGGGACATTATTGGATTTTAGTCAGTAAAAGTCTGACCCTCCTTCCCTCTTCAGGGGCGGGAGAAGTCATTTGATGATTTCCTATCCATAAAAAAAAACGCTATTGGATATGTTTTGGATGCTTTAACCATGGTCAATGTAGCTCTTTCAAGCTTATACAACCCCAATAATCTTTTTGTGTACGCTCAAGATAGTTCCACAGTTAATCCGTACTAATATTATAAATGCGAAAGTAACTCTGCCAGTCTGTCTGTCTGTCTGTCTCTTCTTCACGCCTAAACTACTAAACCAATTTTGAATGAAATTTGGTACAGACATAGTCTGGGACCCGAGAAAAGACATAGGATAGTTTTCATCCCAGAAATCCCCCGGAAACGGGAACTATTATTTCACGCGGACGAAGTCGCGGGCAAAAGCTAGTTATTAATATTATAAATAAGAAAACTTTGTTTGTTTGATTGTAATGAATAGGCTCAAAAACTACTGGACCGATTTTCAAAATTCTTTCACCATTAGAATGCTACATTGTCCACGAGTAACATAGGCTATATAATATCACGCTATGTCCCACGGGAGCGAAGCAGTAACCAAAAACCTAATGTAACGTGGGTGAAACCGCGAGGAACAGCTAGTATCAAATAAAATTATAGGTTCCCTTGTTATATGTTGTAAATATTAGAGATTTTGTTGTTATATCATCTATTACTTACCCGGGCGACACGACACCCCTCGGTTAGACTGGTCAGAATTTTTGGCTTGTGACTACCGGTAACGACTGTCAAGGGACCAACGGCTTTATGTGCTTTCCGAGACACGAGATATCAGCGATGTCCAAGATAAATTATTGAAAGTAACACATGAATTGAAAAAGTCACATTGGTACTTGCCCCGATTCGAACACACAATTTTTACGAGAGGCGTGCACCTTATCCACTGGGTTATCACGACAACGTAGATATTCGAATATCTGTAACAATAATTATCACTTTTATCATTACTGAATTGAGTATACAAACAATTTTTTTTTGAATCACTCTATCTATTGATACAAAATGCATTACTATACGTAATATTCGGAAATCTTGTTTATTTTATACTAGCATTACCTCGCGGTTCCGCTCGCGTTATGTCACTGTTTGGTATCAAATAGCGACTATGTAACTCGCTGCAATCGGTAAAAAAAAAACATTTTTAGGGTTCCGTAGCTCAAAAGATAAAAACGGAACCCTTATGGGATCAGTTCGTTGTCGTCCGTCCGTCTGTCAAGACCCTTTTTCTCAGAAACGCGTCGAGATATCAAGCTCAAACAATATCACATACTCAGGTCGGCTATTTCTCAAAATAGTGAAAAAAAAAACACATTTCTAAATCTACGCAATAAAAAGATACGGCCGTTTATGTTCCATTTATATTGCTTATAGATGTCACCGGAAAATAACAAGATCCGTAAGTTTATCAATCTACTAGGAAGTTTATAAACTTCCGTAGGATTCTAAACGGGAGATAAATTGTAATATTTTACGTCCACATTTTCGTAAATTGATAAACTTACTGAACTCACTCGTAAAATAATAAGTAAGCAGTAACCAAACGCTACGCGCGATCTGATTGGTTGACAGTCACGTGTCACTTGATCACTTCTCCTTCCTCGCGGCCGCCATTGTACGCCACGGAACATAAACTATGAACGTTGACCAATCAGAGAGCAGTGTGTTATTTTACGTATTTTAAAAATGCGTATATTTAAAAGAGTTTCTGTGATTGGTCGAAACATATAAAATCTTACGAATAGATATCCGTTAGTTTATAAATTTACCGTATGACGTCGGAAATTGATAAATTTACGAAAATGTGGACGTAAAATATTACAATTTATCTCCCGTTTAGAATCCTACGGAAGTTTATAAACTTCTTGTAGATTGATAAACTAACGGATCTTGTTATTTTCCGCTGACATAGACATTTGCAAGGGAATCAAAACACGTACTTTCTATTGACCTAGAATCATGAAATTTTTCAAGAAGTAATGTCATGTAGCACAAGTAAAGTAAAAACTCCAAAAACCGTAAAGTAAATATTTCACAAAAAAAAATTTGTTCATAAAAGTAGGTGTACATTTTACGGAACCCTCGTTGTACGAGTCCGACTTACACTTGACCGGCTTTTTATCTACTTTGTCAGTTTATTTAATACAAACAAACAGACAAATCTTTCCTCTTTATGATATTAGTTTAGACTATGTAAAGAAGACCTTGTACAATAAGTAATTACTCGTCGGCCAACTTCATTCGGGGTAACAGTTAATCTTGACTTGTGACACTATACGGACACTATCATGTTAAAGATAACTCTTGTTTGTGTGGCGTACTTGTTAATAAAAACTGGTAAGTTTTTTGTAATTATCCATACTAATATTATAAATGGGAAAGTGTGTCTGTCTGTCTGTCTGTCTGTCTGTCTGTTTGTCTTTCTTTCACGGCAAAACGGAGCGACGGATTGGCGTGATTTTTTAAATGGAGATAGCTGAAGGGATGGAGAGTAACATAGGCTACTTTTTGTCTCTTTCTAACGCGAGCGAAGCCGCGGGCAGAAGCTAGTGATACTATAAAGTCTTTAGAATTGTCGTAGGCACTATTGATTTGTGGGTGCAATAAATTAATGAATGAATAATAAAAATAATTATCTTGGGACTCACACTCGGCCGTCCGATGCCAAACTCAAAGGAGTGACGCAGCGTATTCTATAAAGCTCATGGTCGGTTTGATTTTTTCGTTGGCCGGTTTGTTCCCATATTTTTTACTCATATCCTACACAAGAACTAAAGGAATTTTAGAAAAAAAACCCTACTAAGTCTACTACAGCAGTACAGTCACATATGATATAGACACAGTATGCCACAATTTGAAATATTTATGTAACACAACTGTAAATCACTTTCAATCGGTATCTTCGCTATCCAGACGTGGTGAGCTGTAAGCGTGACTACCTGTTCAAGCCTGAAGCGTCTGGCTGGCTCAAGCTGCACAGGACCCCTGAAACTTGGCAAGAAGCCTTTTTAAAATGTCACTATGAAGGTAAGACTCAACCCGTGATCAATCATCTCTTTATTTTTAAATAATATGTAAATAAATAATATGTAACGAAATGAAAAAAAAAACACGACTGCCATGACAAAAAAGAACTAAAAGGCAAAAAACAAGATTTTTCATAGACAATTATTGTAACAAAACTAAAATTTTCGTAGCAGTCGGGGGACCTTTCCGCAGTAATTAAGTATTCCGCAAGGCGGTCCCCCGACTGCGACGAAAATTTTAGTTTTGTTACAATAATTGTCTATGAAAAATCTTGTTTTTTGCCTTTTAGTTCTTTTTTGTCATGGCAGTCGTGTTTTTTAATTTTTTTAATTATTTATTTTTATTTTGTACCTTTTAGTGATACGTTCCTTTAATATTGTTACTTCGTGGATAATCAAGTGTCGGTTTACAAGTAGATGTAGCTTGGCCCTTGGCAAAAATTTTAGGGCCTAGATCCACGACGGCTCTATCCAGTGTCGTCCCTTGTAGTTTGTGGACGGTCACGCCCAACATAATATTAGTGGTAGC
This sequence comes from Athetis lepigone, assembly GCA_033675125.1. Lineage (NCBI taxonomy): Eukaryota > Metazoa > Arthropoda > Insecta > Lepidoptera > Noctuidae > Athetis > Athetis lepigone. The sequence goes on from CM066236.1 coordinate 21,895,867, forward strand.
ATGCGCCGCTCAACTTTGCCGTGACCCCTTAATGCGTCGAATTCGACTGTACTAGCTTCAATTTTGACACCGAGCCCGATGGTATTTCTACGTATCGTTTTATCGTCGAATTCAACGAACACGGCTTGTGGTAATTCTCCAGATTCGAGTTGATAACGTCGTAGTGATGGCCATTCAAATTTTCTAACGATTCCCATAGCACCGTTTACTAAACCGTGTCCAACGTTAATATTTTTTCTTAACATTACTCTAGATATAGAAAATTCGACGATACCTCCTGTTTTATTGGGATCGGAAGGTATAAACTCTGGAATCTGGATTCGGCCGCTGTCCGTAAGTTTTGGCTTCTACAGAAGTATCCACTGCCTTCACTTCGTACATCCGACTTGTTTTCGAAAGCTCGTGAGTCATGACGGTATTATACTCATCCACCCATATTTTACCCCATTAAGGGTGGAAAAAACTTTTTTTTTTATTTTCGTTCGAAAAGTTAAACACCAAGTACCCAGTCACTAACTTCAATAATGACAGATTTTCATTCAAATTTTCAACCCCTATTTTACAAACATAGGGGTTGAATTTCTAAATTTTTATCTCCGTCCAAAATGGTAAACACCAAGTTTCCAGTAACTTACTTCAATCAATAACGACAGTTTTTCGTTCAAACTTTCATCTCCTATTTTACACACACAGGGGTTGAATTTCCAAATTTTTACTAGCCTATGTTACTCGGAACTATGTACGGATTGTAACGATACATCATACATCTAAATCGGTTCAGGCATTAAGAAGTTATGGTGGAATAAAGAAACTCACATACATACATGAATCTTGATGAAAACATAACACTCCTTTTTTTGGGCAGTCGTGTAAAAATAAACTTGAAGGGTATATTCTTTGTGAAGAGAAACTATCCACAAAGATAGGATTTTTGGAAATTCCTACTCTACCTAAAGGGTTGTAATAATTATAACCTAGTCGTAGAGGTCGAGAGTCACAAGACGACTACCGGACATCACAAGCGTGGGCCTGTGAACTTCGAGCGATGGGTAGCTCGCCGCCCGTCTAGGACCAGCAGAAAGCACGTGACGGGGCCCTCTAGGGCCAATGCCTGCCGGGGTTGCGGAATAGTTCTAATAGTTACCGCGGCCCTAGAGTATAAAGGACAACTGAAGGAAAATGGATGGGTTTTAGTCAGTCAAAGTCTGAGACTAAGGGGCGGGAGAAGTCATTTGATGATTTCCCATTCATATAAAGGGGGTAAAGTTATAGATGGAAGTTTTGTTAACCTCGTGAGAGAAGCCGCTGGCGAAAGGTAGTTTCTAACAAAAAACAAAACGTTATTTGTACTAGAGAACCTGTTTTTTGTTTTGTCGGTAATACAAAGTATAATATTTATGTTTCAGGCGCGGTTTTGGCGTCTCCTCTAAACGAAGGTCTAGCTAATGCTGTTAGCTCACTTGTGGTGCAATCGATTGGGCAATATCCTATTTTTCTGGGAACTCAAGATTTATTCTCCAAAGGTGATTTCCTCTCTGTGGAAGGTAAGACGAAGCATGTACATTTCAGTCACATTTTTTTAATGATTAAGTAGATTACATTACATTACAGTACATTTTCAGTAAAAAAAGTTAAATTACTACAATAGTTACCTTGAAACATTTCATTTACCGCTATATAGGAGGTTATAGGTCTATGATATGATGAAATATATGATATGATACGTTGACTTAAACTACGCATAACAACAACAATTCGTAGACCGACCATATAGTTGGCTAAGAATTAAAAGATGAACAAGTTTTTTATTTGTCCAGGAGTTCTGCTGACGGACTTTGAAATTAAATGGGAATCATACAATATAAACGATGGAAGGTGTCTGACCATGATACCTGATAATTCGGACAACTCGTATTACCTGCGGTCTATTTCGTGCGATGACCCCTTACCCTACGTATGCTACAGGCGACTCGACAATAAAACTATAAACCAGTGTGGTACCTTTGATAATGGTAAGTGAGCAATGACATCACAATCACACTTATATTAGTTTCATCGGTATGTCTGTGTGTAACCGAATCTTTTGGTCTCGATTTTGATGTAATTTAAACTTTGCAAAACTGTCAAAGACCAACAACAATGCAATAACAGTTAATAGTAAAATAATAATACGTATTCAAAAAACTCAGCCGCGATTTCGGAAGTTGGTAGTTTTTTCTGTTCATGTAATGGCCACCACCAACTTC